>JASAUF010000047.1:0-600000 GCA_030180095.1 Magnolia changhungtana | reverse complement strand
TGTACTTTCGATGGTGACCGGCCACATGCATGGGTGTCATCCAAAAGCTAACTAGATGAGCATCCTTAGTTGATGTACATTCACGCATCCATGCATTTAATAAGATTGCATTGGATTGTTTTGCATAATATTTATTTAAGCTATACTTACCTAATGTGGCGGTGTGTAATCTTGAGGGGAATTCACACTAAGCTAGCCATTCATTTATCGATTATATAACCATACAGGTAATGCAGGTGGTTTAAATAATATCCATGACTAGATTGACGAAGAGCAGAGTACAATCATTAGGGATGCATGGATGTATCTGCCAAGAGAAGCTGCACGATCTTGTGGTTCAAGTTTATATGCATTTTGTTATTTCTCATGTGTTAAATTAATGTGTATTTCTTGTAATTGTTAACATAGAGATATTGGTTTGTATAAGTCATTTGGGCAGCCACTCGAGTACTTTGAATGTAAATGCAAAATTTCCTTTATGTTTGATTTGTCCATTTTCCATTAAACTACTAACTCTGAGAAAAGAAAATAAGAAAAATTTGCATATATGAAATTTGGCTATCTTTAAAAGTTAACACTCGAGTTTTTGGAAAAAGTACGAGTCATATACTCAGGTTTCGAAAACACAGGGCGTTACAGGTTCTTCCCCTTTTTATCAGTCATTGGAAAAGGGTAATAATGGTAAGAGATAGGTCAAGATAACTGAAGTATGGAATTTTCAATCATATCCAAAGTTAGAGGGAGAAGAATTGCAAGTGTTCATAAGATAATAACATATAAAGTAAGAACTTAATGTGAGAGAGAATTGAATGCCATAGACAGATATATATACCAAGAGAAATGAAATTGCATCAATATCATACAAAAGATATCATCATTCAATCCATTTAAAAGAACTACCCTAAGCTTGGGCAGAATTAATATATATAAAAAAAAAGCCCTTATGGGCATCATTATATAAAAAAAAATGAATCATCATGCACCATCCAAAAATTAGCATAGGCTGAACTGGAATCTATCTTGATGGACCACCCTCATAAGGAGGTGACCCAGCATCACCAGCGTGATTTCCTTGGTTGTATTCATATAATTGATGCTGATTGAGGGAGGATCATCATGAGTACCGTGACAGGAATTCAGAAATTGATGGAGAGATCGTATTGAACCTCTCCCCCGAGATAGAGTATATTGTGTCATCCAATGATTCCCAAAAATAAGTCAATCCCATAAGGTTTTATGTAGAAGGTTTTGGCCATTCATTCAAACACGGTTTCTTTTCCCTTAAACGTGTTTTTAGGATGAGAGGTAAGGGAGATATGATTCGTAAGCTTTCTTAAGGAGGCCTCTCCTTTTGCAAGGGCCTTGCCTTTATCTTTACAATGTTGTGTTGGAAGAATTTGTTAGAAACAGTTGAGCAATAAGGATAACAAACAAATAAGAAATAGAAATCCAAAACAAAAAAATGTACATATAACATGAAACAACAGATGTATGGAATATACAAAGATAAAATAATGAGGCAACAGATCCTCAAATGTGGCAATAAAAACAAGTGGACTTACTTAGCTAATGTTTAGACTGCGCATACTCCAAAAAATTTTTGGAGATCTCCAAATCTATTGGTATTCAGAGGTTTTGTCAATATATCGACAAGTTGTCACTTGGTAGGCACATGTTCTAATATAATAATGTTTTCTTCGACAAGTTCACGTATAAAGTGATGTCAGATTTTAATGTGCTTTGTTCTAGAATGTTGAACTGGATTTTTTTGAAATATTTATGGCACTAGTATTGTCACAAAACAGTGTCATAGTAGATTGTTCAATACCATAATCCAACAACATTTGCTTCATCCATAGAAGTTGTGCGCACAACTACCAGCTGCAATGTATTCGACCTCGACAATAGACAAGGATATGACTTGTTATGTCAAGATACAAGACAATTGTAGATGTAGAAACAACCACCGCTAGTTGATTTGCAGTTATCAATATTTCTAGCCCAATTAACATTTGAGTACCCAGTAATGATTGTAAATGTGTCAAATGGGTACCATAAGCCGAAGTCAGTAGTTCCAGCCACAAACTTTATGATTCTTTTAAACGTGGATAAATGGGACTCCTTAGGATTGGCCTGAAATCTGGCGTATGAACCAATGCTAAATGTAATGTCTGGCCAGCTAGCGGTTAGGTATAGTAGGTTGCCTATTATGCTGCGGTATAAGTGTTGATCCATACTCTTGCCATTTGCATCTTTGGAAAGTTTGAGTGTGGTTCTCATGGGAGTGTGATGTGTATGGCTAGATTCAAGTCCAAATCTTTTTACCAATTCTTTTGCATACTTCGACTGGCATATAAAAATCCCATTTGGCATTTGTTTTACTTGTAGCCCCAGAAAGAAGTTAAGCTCACCTATCATGCTCATTTCAAATTCAGATTTCATTAGTTCAGCAAACTCATGAGCAACATCTTCACAAGTGGATCCAAATACAATATCATCCACATAAATTTGGGTGATGAGTAAGGCATTCCCCGTCTTCTTTGTAAATAGTGTTTTATCAACACTCACCATACAAAACTGGTGATCAAGCAAAAATTACGTTAAGCGTTCGTATCATGCTCGGGGTGCCTGTTTAAGATCGTAAAGTGCTTTACTCAATTGATATACATGTTGAGGATATTTAGGATCTAAAATCCTTTCGGTCGTTCTACATATACTTCTTCCTCAAGTATACTATTGAGAAAGGCACTCTTCACATCCATTTGAAACGATTTGAATTGTAGAGCACATGCAATGGACATGATAATTCTTATTGACTCATGGCGCGTAACATGGGAAAATGTTTCATTAAAATCAATCCCCTCGATTTGTGAATATCCTTGCGCTACGATTCTTACCTTATTTCTCACTACATTACCAGATTCATCAGATTTATTCTTAAAGATCCATTTGGTTCCAATGATGTTTGTGTTTAGTGGTCTGGGAACTAGTTGCCATGCCTCATTTCTCTAAAATTGTTGTAGTTCATCTTACATAGCTGCAATCCAGTACTCATCTTGGAGTGCTTCTACAACATTCTTTAGCTCAATTTTTGAGGTGAAGTAGAGATGACTGTAAATACCCTCAAGTTGTCATCGAGTTTTTACACCTACATTAGGATCTCTAATGATTTAATTTGGAGGATGACATTAATGAACGAAATACAACTTGGCGGCTAAGGTTCAAGAGAAGTGGATTTGTCATTAGATTTACCTATTATGGAAGGATCCACATCATCCTCTATATTAATTGAGGGACCACTTTCATCATGAGGTTGGTCATTAACAACGACATTGACAGTTTCTTGAATTGTAAGTGTCCTCAAATTGTACGTTTTATAAGCACGACTATTTAGAGAATATCCAAGAAAGATACCTTCGTCACTTTGAGAGTTAAATTTGCTTGTTGTTCTGTCTCTAAGAATGTAACATTTGCTACCAAAGACATGAAAATACTTAACACTAGGCGGTCTCCCACACCATAACTTATATGGAGTTTTATTCAATCCTGCCCTAAGATATACTCTATTGACTATGTAGCAGGCGGTGCTGCTAGCTTTGGCCCAAAAGCTTTTAGCCATATTCTTACCATTAAACATAACCGAGCCCATTTCTTACAACATCCAATTCTTTCTTTCAACTACTCTATTTTGTTGTGGTGTTTTTAGGGTTGAGAATTCATGTTGGACTCCATTTTAATCACAATATTTTTGGAATCGATCATTCTCAGACTCCCTACCATGATCACTCCTTATGCTTTTTATGCAATATCCATTCTCATTTTGGAGTCGCTTTGCCATTTTCTGGAATTCATCAAATGTATCAGATTTTTCTCGAAGAAAGGCGACCCAAGTAAATCTAGAGTAATTATCTACCACTATTAAGAAGTATCTCTTTTTGCCATGACTCTCGACTTTGGTGGGACTCACTAAATCCATATGCAATAAGTCAAGTGGTTTTGAAGTTGTTATGATAGTTGACTTCTTATGTCCAACTTTTATTTGTTTGCCTTTGAGACAATCACCACACACAATATTATCTTTCTTCCCAATCTTAGGAAGTCCTCTCACCAAAATTTTTAAGCATAGCTTGACCAAGTTCCTGTAGTGTACATGTCCAAGTCTTTGGTGCCACATCTTAGACTTATTATCTAAAGCCATGTGGCATTTTGTGGATGGGACACTATCTCCTCTGCTCTCAATTATATAGAAGTTATCACTTATGCGAAGACCTTTCATGATTAATTTACTTAACAGGGTCTGAGATCTTGCACATACCTTTGGAGAAGGTAACTAAGTGTTTTTTGTCGCAGATTTGGAAAATGCTTAAGAGATTGTGTTTTAATCCCTCTACGTAAAGAACATCTTCAATCTTGGGTAACCCAGGTCTAACTATTGTCCCCCTTCCAATTATCTTGGCGGAGCTCCCATCACCAAATGTGACTGACCCACCATCAAATTCAGAATAATCACATAATTGAGTCTAATCACCTGTCATATGTCTGTAACAACCACTGTCAAGATATCACTTTGAACTATTGCTTGCTTTAAATGTGGTATGAATTACAAGGTAGTTGTTCTTGTTTTTATTTATTTATTTATTTATTTATCACCCGTTTGGTTATCACTTTCTTTGGAGATGATGTTTTCTTTTGATTTTCTCCTCGGTATTGATAAACAATAGGTGCTTCGGATTTTTTGGGTAATTGAGCCAGATTTCCTTGTTTCAACAATTCTTTGGTCTTTTGATTCAGTTGAGCTACTTGATTTAGCAACTCCTCTATCCTTTTAGTCATTTTAGGTGGAGTGGGATATTATCTTCCTTCTTTTAATGTATTCTTTGAAGGACTATTTGACTTTTGCACTATTTTTCTGGTTGTTTTAAATTTTCCTGTATGGTTCAATCCGGAAGTGAAGTGGGACTTCCCAAGGGCTAGACATTCAAATTTGTAGTGTCCCAGATCTCCACATGCATGACAAATAGGAGTGTCTCTTGTGTTGCTCCTTGAGGCAACAAATTTGTTAATCATAGGAGATGCAAGATAAGGGCTTGATTTGAATGATTCATAACCTAGACCTCTCTTATCCCTAATCCCATTAGTAGAAGTTTTTTTTATTTTTTATTTTTCCATTGCTGTGGGAAAACTTGTGACTAAGTTTAACTGAATATTTAGATTTCTCTACATCTATTTTCACCTTATGATTTCCAGAGTTTAGATGTGAGTTTTCAGATTTCAGTTTGTCATTATCAGATTCTAATTGATTTATTTGATTATTCAATTTTTTAATTTTTGAAATATGACATGTTGCTATCCTCTCAAGCTTGTCATTGTTGACATGATATTGTTGAAGATCATTGATCAAGTGAGTATTTATGTCCAATGCTTTATCAAGATCTTTTTTGCAATTTCTTGTTTTTGTTTTCAACAATGCCAAGCTTTTTAAGGACATTAATGCTATGAGTATAGAGTTGATTATAGGCATCATGTATGTTTTTTTCTTCTTCTTCATCCGAGATGAGTTCTTTTTCTGTTTCTTGCTCACTTATCTCCTCAGTGTCAGTTAGCTTTGGAATAACGGTAGTGATACAGGCCATGAGTATTTTTAGTGACTTTTGCTCTCCATCACTTTAGGATTTGTTATATTCAGAGTTTGTGCCTGTGGCATTATTCCAAGTGGCTTTCATGACCTTTCCCTCTCTTTTGACCACAATTCCAACTTCAGTTAGGATCTCCCTCTAAGTTGTTAAACCCTTCAAGAGGAACCTGATCCGATAGCAATCAAAATTGAGGTAGAACTGCTATAGTAGAAGTATGGAAGTATGTCCAAGTGTCCTAGAGGGGGGTGAATAGGACTTAAAAATGTTTTTTTCTTATAACAACAAACAATGCCTAACTTTAATCAAAATGAATAAGGCAAATTAACTTTATGGCTTCCAAGATAATAGAGGGTCTAAACACTGAGGCCGTGTTTATTAACGCTGAATTTTTGCACTTAACACGGAATGGGGAAAATTTTCCATGTTTAGTGGTGTTTGTTAATGCGTTATTAACACGGAAGACGGAAAGCGCTAAGTGGTTTTTCGCTGAATTCTTTCCGTGATAGGAGTCTGGCTTAATGGTGAACGCAGAATGCGCTCCGTGATTTTTCATAAAACAAAAAATTATTGCTTTCAAAAGTACCCCTTTTCAAGTTACTACGGAAATTTTTTCTTCCCATTTGTTTGTGCAATACAAAATCAACCTTTAACCTGTGAAACTTCTTTATGCCCTACCATGATTTATGTGTTTGATCCACACCGTCTATCAACTTTTTCAGATAATTTAAGATGTCATCCAATAAAAGAAGCAGGTCCAATGATTAATTGGACCATCAAGTGGGAATTGAACGTCCATCGTTAAAAACTTCTTGAGAGCTGGAGAAGTTTTAGATCAAGCAGATATTTGTGTTTTCACTTCATCCACATCTACGTGACTGTTCACTCCCCAAGTATAGGGTTGTGACGTAGTAATAAACTTGGTAAGATCGAGGTCGAATCCCACGAGGACTGGTCGTCACAATTCAAATCTATGACTCTCCTTAACTAATCCAACAGATAATAGAATGAACTACTAA
The DNA here is from genome assembly GCA_030180095.1 of Magnolia changhungtana. Lineage (NCBI taxonomy): Eukaryota > Viridiplantae > Streptophyta > Magnoliopsida > Magnoliales > Magnoliaceae > Magnolia > Magnolia changhungtana. The sequence continues at coordinate 593,348 of JASAUF010000047.1, read as the reverse complement.
GCACAATTCTAGAAAAAAAAAACAATTAAGAACAGGGAAAAAAATTCAATCAGAGAGGGAGCACTAGGACTTTCGAATCCACCCCTAATTATCCTAACCCTTGTTTTGTCTGTTGATTCACCTTGATCTAGATTGATACCACTTAAATAGAGAAAGCACAATCTGTGTCCTTAATCAGGCATACAGACTGTCTAATTCCTTTAAGCAATGCCATGAACAACATATCCCATGTCCTTAGTCGGGCACATGGAATGTACATTCATTAAAGCATCCTGTTTCCTCCTCTATAGGAAACCTGTTCTTGATCAGACACAAGCACCTATAATAAGCATCCAAACAACATCCATCTATATACTTTGATCAAGTTCATAGATGGAGAAGTATGGAATTTAAACCAATCACGCCCACTTAAAGGAAGAAACAAATTAATTAATATTCAAAGTAAATCAACCAATATAAGAGCTAATCAAATTAGGGGCTTCATCTCAGCCCTAGCTGAGAGATTAGTGACCCATAAAATCCATAAAAAATATTAAATAAAATTCATAAAAATTAAACACCAAACCAATCGATCTCTCTCTCTTCTTCCTTCTCTTTCTTCTCTCCCTGGCTCTGGATCTCGAATTCCCTGCTTCTGAATACCTTTCCCACGTCCAAAACTCCCCTTTTATAGCTGCTAGATGGCTGGAGTCGGTGGCAGAGTCGTAGAAGGACTCGGAGTACCAATTTTCGCAGCCGTGATCGGTGGGCCCCACAGAGGTGTTTTCTGGAAAATCCACCCCGTCCATTGGATTTAGGACGAAATTTCAGTTAAGAATGGGTGGTTTTGAACGTCCATTGACGCGGCCCACAGAAGAAAATACAAAAAGATCAGTTTTGAACGTCGCCGGGTAGCCCTTTTGTGGCCTCTGTATCACGCACGTGTGTACGCATGAGAGTGAACTATCAGCATGATTTTGTAGTATTCATGGCCCTCTACATGATGGATGGATCAGATCTTCCGGAAGGTTGACGAGTGGGGCCCACAAACAGCCGCAAAACGGACAGCGTCCGTGCGTTACGCGGACGCCAAACGAAGACTGTGATGATGGTGGGTCCCACTTTGATAATTATTTCAATAATCTACTCCGTCCATTGCATAGAGGAGGAAAAAAAGGTTGGGAATACAGATTTACGCCTTTCGTTGATGAGGTCCACCTGACTTTCTGCCCGACCGTTCGTTTGTATTTGAACGGTTGAGATCCCAAAAAAACTTCGTTTATTCCGATTTCGTTGGCTAGGTGGTGGTTATGGTGGCCCCAGGAAGCGGATGGACGGCTTGGATTGTCCATTGGGACACTAGGTGGGCCCCACAACCGACGACCGCAGTCGGTTCCGGGGACGCTGCAACGGCGAGAGCCGTTTTCGACGAAGAAGCACGGGTCAGCGGTTCGCTGACCCGAGGTGGCTTGCGGTGCGCGGCTAGCGTACGTACGCACTGTGTACACACTGCATACACAGGGCTCAATGTAATGTTTTTGAGAAATATGTACCGTCCATTCTTTTTCTCATATTATTTCCACCGTCAGGACCAAAATTGATGTATATCCAGATATCCAGCGGGCCCTACTTAATGAATTAAGGGGCTGATCTGGCCGTTAGACCACTTCCCGAGATCCTCAATGGCTGAAATTTAATATGTACGGTTAATTTATGGCCCCCATCATATGTATGAAGTTTCGAGTTGATCGGATGGCGGGAAACATGTAATCTTGCATTCCAAACCCTTTTCGGGCTCCTTTGTCGTGCTTTCCTCATATCCCAGGCATGTAAAATCTTCATTATTGGTTTTCTGGAGTCCATCCCTTGCTCTAGTAATTTCGGAGCGTCAAATCCATACTTTTATCATCATTTTGCTATACACGCTCCTAATTTCCTCCTGTAACAAAAACACGGGTAAAATCTGGCATTAAACATTATCATGTATGTAAAATCAAGTAATTACTGGGGTCTGAGATGCAATATTCGACCCTGATCACAACCCCCAACCATCATTTTGCTAGTCCCGAGCAAATCATGCGAAAAATAATTTCAGAAATAAAAGACAATTCCTGTAAACTCAAGTGACTTGTGAACAGATAGCTGAGATGTGAAAATTCTAAGATTCATGATTGGTGTGTGGAATATTTCTCTTGGAATCAAGCTCTCGGCAGATTTCATAATCAAGTTTAAAATATTAATCCATTAATTTGAACAATTTTAAACATTGAGTTCCATGAGTGTAAAGTATAATCTTGACTTACAATCATTAAGAGATCCAATTGTCAATTTCATGATATCATTAGTAATTCGTGACAGCCAAACTTGAAACCAACACTTTATCTCACAGATTAACTTTTCATTTTACCAGCCTTTGGTTTTCTTTATGAGCAGTAACGCAAATGAGGGGAATCAAATTCTCACCTATAGGGAGCAAACCTATGGCGAAAACTTGTCGCCTAACTTTTTTTTTTTTTTTTCATATGTCAACTATGGAGAATCAAATCTACACCTATAGGGAGCAAACCTATGGTGAAGATTATGTGACTAACTCTTTCAATTCTTCTTTATAAACTGACGTTAACAAATTTATCAGGCTGGTTCCTTTCATGCCTAATGATTACCAAGTTACCATTTAATGTTGAACTGAAAACTTAATGTGGAAGCGAGATCTAATATGTGGAATCATGGCTCAATCAATGTTTACAACTTCTAATCATGGATTAACAATTCAAAATTGATCATGAAAATCAAGCAGATGGTCAATCCAAGAGTCATAAGTTACCAACATCACATATCTTATAATGTTAAAATCACAACTATCCTTCAAAATCACTTTGAATTCAATAGAAATTCCAGAAAAAAATTTTAAAATTTTCACAAATTTTGCTCAAGACCAAGAAAATACTGATTAGGTAACCTAATCTCCCACCCCCAACCTAAAATCTACATTGTCCTCAATGTAAAAGAAATAAGCATACAATGCATATGGGACAACGAAAGTAAAAGAGGAATGAGGGAAAGATAGTACCTGGACGGAGAATCAAGAGGCTTTCTTAAAAAAAAATTGTCGTAAAACAGGTTAGCTCAAGAGAGAAATCAACATAAGCAAAAAATAACAAAAAGAAAAACAAAAGAAGATCCCACCTATACCACTTTCGCAGGTGCTCTCGATTGCATTTAGCGCATGCAACAAGCCTTTAAACCCCTAGGTTACCCCTAGTGGTCGAGTTGTAGTCTCGTGAGGGTTTGCAGTAATGTTACCCACAAACATTGAACTAATGAACTAGGAAAATTAAATGGAATGAAAAGCTGGGTTGCCTCCCAGGAGCGCTAAGTTTAACGTCTTCAGCCAGACAAGAACGAACCATGAATGAAATAATCGTTATGACCAAGGTCCGCCAAAGAAATTACCTCAACAACTTGATTAACCGATCCCAGACAAGTGATGTGAGATCCCATGAACTGTGCTATCTAAAATGAGGTAACTGACACTGTCGTCAAATAATTTAAGGACTTCTGCTCGAACGACTTCTTCCATGTTAGGATCACGCTTCCTTTGCATTTCAACCGACATTTTCACAGCATGATCCATACATACAGTGGGGCATACTCCCTGTATTTCCGCTATCTTCCGTTCAATTGCTGCCTTATATGCTCGAAGAACATTAAGCAGCCTGCTCGCCTTTGTCTTCTCAGAGTTACAAACTGTGCTGTCAGGAAGAGTCTCAGAGGGATGAAGAGGTTCCACTTTCGCTCTCCATTTTTCAGTCTCCAATATAGGAGTAGAGTCGAGTAATGCATTGACTTCATGGATGGGACTATCAATGTCAAAATCCATGCCCGATTGTGCTAAGTAGGTCTCAAGAGGATCTTCAAAAGATGTACGGAAGGAGTCCTGCACAAGGCTCTCGATCATGTCCACTTCAAATATGTCATCCAAATCTGCAGATTGTTGTCCTACATTAAAAACATTGAGTTTAATATTCATGTTACCAAAGGACAATTTCATAACTCCATTCCTGCAATTGATAATAGCATTAGATGTGGCCAAAAATGGACGACCCAAAATGACTGGGATCTGACTATGAAGATTTTGGACAGGCTGAGTATCTATAACTATGAAATCCACTGAAAAATAAAATTTATCAACCTGGATTAACACGTCTTCAATAATACCCCGAGACACCTTGACAGATCTATCAGCTAGTTGTAATGTTACCTTAGTCGGTTTCAACTCACCAAGTCCTAGCTGCTCATAAACCGAATAAGGTAACAAATTAACACTCGTCCCTAAATCAAGCAATGCTTTCCCGATCTTATGATCTCCTATGCCGCAAGAAATGGTGGGGGCTCCTGGATCCCTAAATTTAGGAGGGGTGTTATGTTGAATCATGGAGCTGAGCTCCTCTGCAAGGAAGACTTTCTTATGAATATTCTGGTTACGCTTTTGAGTTCATAAATCTTTCAAAAACTTAGCGTAAGCAGGGACTTGTTTGATAGCGTCAAGCAACGGGATGTTGACTTGCACTTTTTGAAACACATCCAAGATTTCATCAAAGTTATTTCTTTTCTTTATTGGTGCGAGACGTTGAGGAAATGGTGCTTTGGGCACGTAGGGTGGCACATCAGTGGCTCTTGGAGAGTCAGAGGGCTTTTGGACTTTGGATGCATTGGTGTGTCCCTCTGCTTCATCTTGATCTTCTGTTTTAGAATTTGATTCATCCCCAGGCATCTCTATTCTGTTATCAATCTGCTTGCCTGACCTAAGGGTAATGATCGATTTGGCCTGTTCATGATATTGCCCTTGGTTGGAATTAGAGCCAATCTCATACTGTCCCTTTGGGTTAGCCTCAGGTTGGCTAGGGAACTTGCCCTTCTCTCTCTCACTCAATGTGGCAGCTAGTTGTCCCATTTGTACTTTCAGCTTGGCAATGGATTGTGCATTTGCATGTAAGCTTTGCTGGTTGGCCAGTAAGCTTTGTTGGGTGTCTTTTTGGAATTGGAGAGAACTCTGCATGAAAAGATGGAGTGTATCCTCAAGAGATGGTTTCCTTGATTGTGTAGGCAGTTGTTGATATTACGGAAACTGTTGAAGTTGCTGACTGCCAACTTGGAGGTGCGGTTGCATGGGAGGATTTCCAGATGGTCTTCCTTGTTGTGGTCCTTTTGCCCAAGAAAAATTTGGATGTCTAGCCCACTCTGGGTTATATGTGTTCGAGTAAGGATCATTCCCAGGTTTTTGAAAAGTGTTCATAACATGAACTTGTTTAGAGAGAAGTTCTGGGGATGCTGCACCAGATGGACAAGACTGCATAGGATGGGCAGGACTAGAACATGTGGCACAAGCCTCCACTTGAGCTGTTTGTGGAGGTCCATTATTTAATACCAGAGCATCAACTTTCTTTGTCAGGTTATCAAGCTTGGCGCACAGCTCTGGCTCGACTCCTATCTCATATATACCACCTCTCTTTTGTGGTTGGGGACTTCTGTCATCTCTATTTGAATAGTCCCATTGCTGGGAATTTTCACACAAGGTTTCAAAGAAGTTCTACGCTTCGACTTCACTTTTGGTCATGAATGACCCTCCACTGGTGCCATTAACCATGCGACGGTTCTGGGGTGTCAGACCGTCATAAAAGTATTGAACTTAAAGCATGGTGAGGACATTTAAGAAGCAAGTCCTTCCATCTTTCCCAACATTCATGAAAGTGTTCGCCCTCTTTTTGTGTGAAGTTAGTAATTTCTCTACGGAGGGCATTGGTTTCGTGAACGGGGAAGAACTTGTTTAAGAACTTCTTAGACAGTTGGTCCCATGTAGTGATAGATCTGACTTCTAGAGAATTCAACCATGCTTTCGCCTTATCCTTCAAAGAAAAAGGAAACAGGCGTAAGCGGATTGAATCGTCTGAGAAGTTTTGAAACTTAAAGGTGGAACAAATGTCTAAGAATTCTTTCACATGATGATATGGGTCCTCCTTGTCCAATCCATGAAAGGATGGCAACAATTGTATGACTCCAGGTTTCAGTTCAAAGTGTGCTGCCGTAGTGGTTGGCAACACTATGCATGAAGGCGCATTAAATTGGACAGGAGCTGAATAATCTTTGAGAGCCTTAACTTCAGTCTCATTCGCCATTTCAATAGAATTATTTCTCAATCTTTCACGCAGTGTTCTTTCTATTTCAGGATCAAACGGTGCTAGTTCTATATTCAGAGATCTACGTCCTAGCATAAACTATGTTATTTCAATGTAAGAAAGAAAACTAAACTAAGAAGCAACCTAAGAGAAATAAAACTAGACCTAGAAACTATGAGATTCTAAAACAAGTTAAAACTATGTAAATAAGAATGGGAAGAAAGAACCTGGAAAAGGAGATGAATGATGTCAGAAAATTTAAGAAGTTCCTCCTTCACTTAGTAGCTTCCTTCCTCAATTCCTGTAAAAAAAAAAAAAACAATTTAAGTTTCCTAGAATAATGATAGAAAAATCCTGAGCAATGGTTAATTTCTAAAAATAAAATAAAAATAAATTAAAATAAAAACTTTAACCTAAGTTAGTAAATTCCTAAGACTATGAATTATGATAAGAGAGAATCCTAAATTCAATTTGGAACGGAACAGTCCCCGGCAACGGCGCCAAAAACTTGTTCACTCCCTAAGTATAGGGTTGTGATGTAGTAATAAACTCGGTAAGATCGAGGTCGAATCCCACGAGGACTGGTCGTCACAATTCAAATCTATGACTCTCCTTAACTAATCCAACAGATAATGGAATGAACTACTAAGCACAATTCTAGGAAAAAAAAACAATTAAGAACAGGGAAAAAAATTCAATCAGAGAGAGAGCACTAGGACTTTCGAATCCACCCCTAATTATCCTAACCCTTGTTTTGTCTATTGATTCACCTTGATTTAGATTGATACCACTTAAATAGAGAAAGCACAATCTGTGTCCTTAATCGGGCATATAGACTGTCTAATTCCTTTAAGCAATGCCATGAACAACATATCCCATGTCCTTAGTCGGGCACATGGAATGTACATTCATTAAAGCATCCTGTTTCCTCCTCTATAGGAAACCTGTTCTTGATCAGACACAAGCACCTATAATAAGCATCCAAACAACATCCATCTATATACTTTGATCAAGTTCATAGATGGAGAAGTATGGAATTTAAACCAATCATGCCCACTTAAAGGAAGAAACAAATTAATTAATATTCAAAGTAAATCAACCAATACAAGAGCTAATCAAATTAGGGGCTTCATCTTAGCCCTAGCTGAGAGATTAGTGACCCATAAAATCCATAAAAAATATTAAATAAAATTCATAAAAATTAAACATCAAACCAATCGATCTCTCTCTCTTCTTCCTTCTCTTTCTTCTCTCCCTGGCTCTGGATCTCGAATTCCCTGCTTCTGAATACCTTTCCCACGTCCAAAACTCCCCTTTTATAGCTGCTGGATGGCTGGAGTTGGTGGCAGAGTCTTAGAAGGACTCGGAGTACCAATTTTTACAGCCGTGATCGGTGGGCCCCACAGAGGTATTTTCTGGAAAATCCACCCCGTCCATTGGATTCAGGACGAAATTTCAGTTAAGAATGGGTGGTTTTGAACATCCATTGACGCGGCCCACAGAAGAAAATACAAAAAGATCAGTTTTGAACGTCGCCGGGTAGCCCTTTTGTGGCCTCTGTATCACGCACGTGTGTACGCATGGGAGTGAACTATCAGCATGGTTTTGTAGTATTCATGGCCCTCTACACGATGGACGGATCAGATCTTTCGGAAGGTTGACGAGTGGGGCCCACAAACAGCCGCAAAACGGACAGCGTCCGTGCGTTACGCGGACGCCAAACGAAGACTGTGATGATGGTGGGTCCCACTTTGATAATTATTTCAATAATCTACTCCGTCCATTGCATAGAGGAGGAAAAAAAGGTTGGGAATACAGATTTACGCCTTTCGTTGATGAGGTCCACCTGACTTTCTGCCCGACCGTTCGTTTGTATTTGAACGGTTGAGATCCCAAAAAAACTTCGTTTATTCCGATTTCATCAGCTAGGTGGTGGTTATGGTGGCCCCAGGAAGCGGATGGACGGCTTGGATTGTCCATTGGGACACTAGGTGGGCCCCACAACCGACGACCGCAGTCGGTTCCGCGGACGCTGCAACGGCGAGAGCCATTTTCGACGAAGAAGGACGGGTCAGCGGTTCGCTGACCCGGGGTGGCTTGCGGTGTGTGGCTAGCATACGTACGCACTGTGTACACACTGCATACACAGGGCTCAATGTAATGTTTTTGAGAAATCTGTACCATCCATTCTTTTTCTCATATTATTTCCACCGTCAGGACCAAAATTGATGTATATCCAGATATCCAGCGGGCCCCACTTAATGAATTAAGGGGCTTATCTGGCCGTTAGACCACTTCCCGAGATCCTCAATGGTTGAAATTTAATATGTACGGTTAATTTATGGCCCCCATCATATGTATGAAGTTTCGAGTTGATTGGATGGCAGGAAACATGTAATCTTGCATTCCAAACCCTTATCGGGCCCCTTTGTCGTGCTTTCCTCTGATCCCAGGCGTGTAAAATCTTCATTATTGGTTTTCTGGAGTCCATCCCGTGCTCTGGTAATTTCGGAGCATCAAATCCATACTTTTAACATCATTTTGCTATACACGCTCCTAATTTCCTCCTGTAACAAAAACACGGGTAAAATCTGGCATTAAACATTATCATGTATGTAAAATCAAGTAATTACTGGGGTCTGAGATGCAATATTCGACCCTGATCAGTGACCTAATGAATAGGTTGGATGGTAAAAAAACATCACAGTGGGCCATGTAACTTTCATCTCTTTGAACTGCTCGTACAAGGGACGCGGATTGCGTAATACCCCTGTCGTCCCTAACTCTGAACGGGAAGTTCTGTGGGTCAGCCCACCATGATGTATCTGTACATCCAAACTCTCTATCCCTTTTCTCATATTATTTTAAGCAATCAAAACAAAAATGAGGTAGATTCAACAATCAAATGGACCACATCACAGATGACTCTTGCATTTAATGCAACTGGTGCATTTTAATGCAACCAAGATTATTATTTGGTGTGGTCCAGTTGAGCGTTGGATCTACCTCATTTTTGTGTTCATGCCTTAAAATAATCTGAGAAAAGGGATTTATGGTTTGGATGAACATATTCATCACGGTGGGCCCGCCCACAGAACTGCCCGTTTAGAGCGAGGGACGGGCGGGGGTAGTACGCAGTTCGCATCCTCATTAAACATGGCACAAGCCAGTGGCTACTCCCATTGCCACCGGATTGGCTACTCCCCCTGCCACCGGAGTGGCTGTGGTTGGTGCTTTGTGGCCCCTACCATGATGTATGTGTTTTATCCATGCCATCCATCTATTTGTTCAGATCATTTCATGGTATGGGATAAAAAATTAGGTATATCAAAATCTCAAGTGGGCCACATTACAGGAAATAGTGTTGAATTAGCGTCGACCATTAAAAACCTTTTTGGGGGCCATAAAACTTTGGATCAAGCTGATCTTTGTTTTTTCCCTTCATCTGGGCCTAGATGACCTAATAAAAAGATTGGATTTCAAATAAATAGTACAGTGAGCCTTAGGAGGATTTTAATGATGCATATCCAATCATTATTGTTTTCCTATGGTGTGGTCCACCTGAGATTTATATCCCTCTAATTTTTGGGGTGAATCACTAGAATGATCTGTAAAAATGGATGAACGGAATGGATGAAACACATACATCATGGAGGGGCTAACAGAGCACCGACCATGGTGGCTGGGGGAGTATCCAATCTGTTTTTGTCCAGTCCAGGACGCAGATCCCTTGCGAAAGCCTTTCGCGGGAAGGTCCTGCACTAGGAATGCAGGTGGGGCCACTGGGATGTTTGTGAGAAATCCTCACCATCCATCTGTTTTGTGAGTTCATTTTAGAACATGCATGAGGCCAAAGATGAACTGTATCCAATGCTCGGGTGGGTCGAAAACGTGATAACTAAACTTCCACAGTTGAAATATTTGTGGGGCCACTGAAGTTTTGAATCATGTTAATATTTGTGTTTTCAGTTCATTCCAGTAAGAATGATGTTATGAATGGTATGGATGGCATGTAACTGATTAATTTCCCTGTTGGGTATCATGTTCATTGGATCTCCATCAATCTCCCAGTTGGGTATGGACCGTTGATTAATTTGTTTTGTAACTGACTGGTTGATGCCCTCTAATTGAAGTGTTAGGATTTTCAAACGTGGACTTTTATTGGCTTTGATGCCAACAACGGACCCAATTTGAATGAAATGATAGAAATAGGCGTAGACCAATGCATGTTAGGCTTCTAATTCACAGTTATTAAACCTTGAAATTGGTGCAGTTCTTCATCTATGGCTCACTAGAGAGGTTTTGTCTTGATTTGGTGATTCAGGTTTGTAGCGGAGTGCACCGGTCGAGTACTTGTTGCACTGGGTCAGGGCATAGTTCAAGTCCAGCCCATGAGCTTAGGACTCAAGCCACACAAAGGAATCAATCGATTTTCCGTGTGGTACACCGGGCACGGATTGGATGGACGTGGAATTTCCTGTGAAAGCCGTTCGTAAGAAGTTCCAGAGCAAGGATGCTGGGTGGGGCCCACCACCATGTTTTTAGGAAATATACTCCGTTCATTTGTTTTGCAAGCTAATTTTAGTACAAGCGACAAAAAAGAGGTGGATCCAAGACTCGAGTGGGCCACACGAGAGGAAACAATAACTATATAACGCTAACGATCATTGAGCTCTGAGTTGTATGAATGGTTTAAAGGAGATCAAAGTTGGCGAGAAATCTGCATCAGGTGTAAAACATTACCAAATAGGAGATAGGGGCAAATGTGTCAAATTAACATATTTCAGACATTTCAGATGTTTGTTAACAAACAGATTATTTCAAATTCAGTACTTAATTTTTAGACTTCAGCCATAATTATCAAACAAGTTTTTTAACTTCAGATTTCAGATTCAGGCTTCAAATTTCAGATTCAGCTTCTGATTTCAGATTCAGGCTTTAGACTTCAAATTTAACAAACGGGGCCTTAGGCTTACACAAGATTTTCAGGTAAAGAAACGAGCCTATAAAGATAGTATATGTGATAGTGTGTGGGATGTGATTCTTATTAATACTTATACATTTACTAAATCATGCATCATAATAATCATTTGATAGACATAAGCATAATTAGATTAATGTACAAAAAGCAATCTCAAACACAATCATATATAGTGGTTCGGCTACTTGCCTACTCCACAATTGGTAGACGCACTCTCTCCTAGAGTGCACCGGATTTCACTATCCAATGGTTTTAAACCAGGGTAACCATGAACCTTCACAACCTACGCAAGGTTAACTAAGGGACTTACACAAGGTTGCCTTAGGTGCCTATGCAAGGCGACGAGTCCTACACAAGGACACAACTAGGAGCCTACACAAGGCAACATATGCCTATACAAGGTAACATGTCCTTCATAAGGACATCACGTTATACAAAAGGACAACCTATTCTCTCGTCGGAGGCCTACAAAGAGGTTTTAGCAAGTTTGTCACTAAAACCATGAATCTCAATCCTACACAAGTAAATGGCTTCAGACTCAATGGACTCCTTATACTTACAAATAAGTGAGTGACTGTTAAGGGTCAAATATTGCATATTATCCCCCATTAATATCTTGGTTTTATGAACATGATAATGCTTAATGGTATATTTTATACATGTTTGTGTTGCAAGGTGAATCTTAGAGCTTGGATTGAAAAGAATATTAAAAGCATGGATTTAATGCTAAAAAATCATCAAGCAAAGAATGGATCTTTGGATACCAAGATTGAAGATTTCAAGACCCCAAGATTCAAGAAAATCAAGTGGAAAAGGAAGGAAGTGCAGAAATTCACAGGATTTGAGCTTAGATGTCATCGAAGCCAGTCCTGATGACATCAAAGGTTGTTCGATGACATCGAAGAATTACAGAAAAATTGAGTTTGGTTGTTAGACAAACTGGATGCAATCTTCAATGATATCAAAGGCAGTTCGATGACATCGAAGCCAGTCTTCAATGACATCGAACATAGTTAGATGACATCAAAGAATTACAGGAAAATCAAGTTTAGTCGCTGGACAAATTGGATACATTTTTCGATGACATCGAAGAATTATGTAGAACTATTGCAGAGTGCATAAATTTGAGGCGGTTTTGCGAATCTATGCAGACAAGGCTATAAATATGGGTTTCCTATGGACTTTGAGGGACATCTAAGGTTTGGAGAAGTAGAGAAAAAGGGCAAAGCCACTTCCCAAGACTTTTTCTTCCCTTCTCCTTAGTTTTTAATGCTTTCTTCTACAGTTTTTAATCCAATCATGTTTATGGTTGGCTAGATCCTTTAGCTAGGGCTAAGGGGTGAAGCTTGTAGCATAGTTGGGATATTTTTCTTATTTGATTCTTGTTATTATTGAACTTCTTTGATTCTAGTTTGATATTTAAGGAATACTTTTAGTGTTTAATGGTTTGTTGTGACTGTACAATGGATCTGCAATAGCTTGAAGTATTTTCTTTTTCTGTTTGGATATTGTGAAAATAGGAAATCCAGTTGTTCACCATCGTCCCTTGGGCATGGATGAGTGATGAAAATCCCTTCTATCCTTCACAATTCTCCCATGTCAGTTGTTGGATCGGTATACCTTGTTGTCTACCATTGTCTCTTGGGCATGTTAGGTGATGGAATCACTACTAATCTTCACAACTTTCATCCGTTGAGAATTAGGTCAATGGAAGTTCAGATCTGATCTTATTGAATATCTTCTAATTGGATAGGATAGGACTCCAACTTCAATTTAGTGCCTTGAATCGAATAAGGAAACATCTTAATAGCTACAAGTGGATCCCTGGAAACCCTAGTTTTCCACCTTTAAATTCTTAAGTTTCTAAATTCATCATCTCACAATTACTCTCTACTTTCCTGATTTAGGTTAGATCTTTTCCTAGTTTTGATTCTAATTACTCTCAAAATAAATACACAATATTAGTCCCTGTGGATTCGACCTCAGTCTCACCGAGATTATTACTACATCGCGACCCTACACTTGGGGTTGTGAACAAGTTTTTGGCATTGTTACCGGGGATTAACGGCTGTATTTTTCTGAGATTGATTAGTTTAGGAAGTAGGTTAAGATTATGATTTATTTACTTTCTATTTTTAGGATTAGGGTTTTTTCTGAATTATTTTAGAAACTAACTTAGCTTTCTAATTTTCGGTTTAGAAAGTCTCCTAATTTGATTTTAGAAACTAACTTTTCATCTATTTAGAAACTTTCTATTTTCTATTTTTAGAAACTTTCCTTTTTTATTTTTAGAAACTCGGTTTCTTTCCTTATTTCCTTTTTAGAAACTAACTCATCTTTCTATTTTTGTTTTTAGAAACTTTCTAATTTTAAAATTTCTGTTTTAGAAACTGATTTCTTTTGTTTTATTTTACAGGATCTTAAATTAGGAACCTCCAATTTGGTAACTTCTTTCTAATTCTCTCTTTCTATTTCTAGATCTCTATTTCCATTTTCTTTTGAGGTATAGGTTAGAGGCTGAAATTGAGGGTTGAGAGTGTTTCATGCTCTAGTGGGTCTGTGATAACACTCGACGTCTTTTGAGTGAAGGAGGATTGGTTGAGGCGTTATCTATCCATTACAGGATTAGACACCACTCAAGATCCTCAAAGTTAATTGAAGTCATGGTTGGCAATCAACAGGGCAATCAACTGGGAAGACAACCTCAACCTTGGGTTGAGGAAGTCCAGGATAAGAATGACGTGCATCAAGCACCCCCGCCTCTTACTTTGCGAGACTATTTACAACCGACGGGGGTGAGTACACCTTCATGCATGGTTTTTCCAAAAAATATGAGACAAATGGATATCAAGCCAAGGGTGATCCAACTCCTTCCAAAATTTCATGGGCACATATCTACACTTAAAAGAGTTTGATGAAATCATACCCACTCTATATTTTCCTAACATGTCTAACGATAAGGTCAGGCTGAAACTCTTTCTTTGAAAGAGAAAACTAAGATGTGGTTGTATTCACTACGTCCTCGATCTATTGGTAGATGGAATGACATGACAAGGGGGTTCATAAAGAAAACTTTCTCATATCATAAGATGAACACCCTTAGAAATTCGATCATGAACTTTGCCCAAAAGGAAGATGAAACATTATTCCAATGTTGGGAACGGTTCAAGGATCTTGTCAGTTCATGCCCACAACACGATTTTGAAACGTGGGGCATCCTGAATTTCTTCTATGATGGACCGACATCTTTCATACGCTAATTGGTCTAGACAATGTGTAATGGGGAATTCATGGATAAAAGTGTCGATGATGTGTGGGATTATTTTAACAAGCTTGTTGAAAACACACAATCATGGAACATCTCCCCAAAATCAAGCACAACGTCTAGGCCGACTCAATCCAAGGAGAGGGACAGAATGTATCTCCTGAAAGAGGATGATGATATCAATGCTGAAGTGGCTAATCTCATCAGAAAACTTGAGGCCACGGAATTAAAGAAGGATAAGGGTAAGGAAACTATTTGTGGTAATTGTGCCTGCAACATTCACAAAACTAAAAATTGCCCAACAATATTTGCTGTTTAAGAGGTACTGAATGACCAATTTAATGCTGTAAATTATTACCAAAGACCTTTCAGTGGGTCCACATCTAATACGTACAATCCTAGCTAGAGAAATCATCCAAACTTCAATTAGAGAAACGGACAAACTTCTACACCTCATGGATTCCCTAATCAAATTCCAATTCAAGGGAAATCTTAGGAGGATCTGGTTTTAAAGCATCTTCAAAATCAAGAGCTTTTCAATCAGGGTATGCTACAAGTCTTTCAAGACCTCACAAAGGGCATACAAGGACTTGAGACTAAAAGTGTGATTGGGAACAAGGGGAGCCTTCCAGCTCAACCTCTTGCCAATCTAGACCTGAGCTCTTCAAATCAGATGGAGCAAGGTAAATCTATCACCACTCTTAGGAGTGGGAAGACCATTGACAAAATCATTCCGGTTAGGGATGAAAAGCCTAAGGACCCAGAAGAGGACAACAATGATAGATCTAGTCATGCCCCACAAGAATTAGAACCGGAACCTCAAGGGAAGCCGATTGCTCCATTTTTCCAACGGTTGATTACACTAAAACCTTTCTCTAACTCTCAGGACATTCTAAATGTGTTGAAATAAGTGAAGGTCAATATTCCTTTACTGGATGCGGTGAAACAAATACCTTCATATGCAAAATTTCTAAAAGACTTGTGTACAACCAAAAGACGGCAAAATATTCAAAAGAAAATCTTTCAAACTGAAAAAGTGAGTGCCATCCTAAAGAAAGATGTGCCACAGAAATATAAAGATCCCGGTAGCCTAACCATTGCATATGTAATTGGGAATTACCGCATTGAGCATGCACTTCTTGACTTAGGGGCGAGCGTAAATCTGATTCTGTATTCGGTCTACAAACAACTAGTTCTAAGTGAATTAAAACCCCACCTGGACCACATTATAACTTGTTGATCGCTCAGTTCGTTTACCGAGAGGGATAATTGAGGATGTGTTGGTCTAGGTTGATAAATTCTACTACTCGGTAGATTTTATCGTCCTGGATACTCAACCCATCATGGACATGAACACTTAAATTCATGTCATTCTTAGTTGCCTATTCCTTGCCACATCAAATACAATCATTAATTACAAGAATAGAGTCATGAGTTTGTCTTTTAGGAATATGACATTGGAGTTAAACATATTTTTTAATTTAGGCAAACAGTCAGAGGATGATGACGATTTCCATGACATTAACATAATCAACTCTTTTGCGAAAGATAGAAATCTTTTGACCTAATCCTCTAACCCTCTTGAGACGTGCCTGGCCCACTCCCACGATTTTGATGATGACATGATTAGGGAGATGGGGACCATGCTGGATGCCGCGTTGGTATTTGAAGCTAACCTATAGAGGCCATAATTTAAAAAATTACCCTAAACTGATGTAGTGCCTCTACCGTCTAACCTCAAGGCACCAAAGCTTGACCTAAAACCTTTGCCCTCTAATTTGAAATATGTCTATTTAGGTCAAGATGAGACATACTCGGTGGTGATTTCTTCTCACCTTGAGTAAGAACAGGAGAGTATGCTCATCTCTACTCTCATTGACCATAAGGAGAGTATGCTCATCTCTACTGATGTATGATGAGTATTTTTTTTGACATGGTAGGGCAATATCTAGAGGTCTTCATGGATGACTTCTCTGTCTCTGGTCCATCTTTCAGCGATTGCTTGGAAAATCTTAAATGTGTGCTGAAAAGATGTGAAGAAAAGAATTTGGTACTCAATTAGGAGAAGTATCATTTCATGGTTCATAAGGGAATAGTCCTTAGATATATCATTTGTCCAAGGGAATTGAGGTAAATAAAGCTAAAATTGATCTTATCTCTACCCTACCTCCACTTAAAAGCATACGAGATGTGCGATCCTTTTTAGGACACGCTGGATTTTACATAAGATTCATAAAGGACTTTAGTCACATTTCTCGTCCTTTATGCAATCTAGTTTAAAGATATTCCATATGAGTGGACTGAGCAGTGCCAAGAAGCTTTTGCTAAGCTCAAGGGCATGTTGACTGCCGCACTTATTTACAGCCACTCGACTGGAACATTCCTTTTAAACTTATGTGTGATGTGTCTGACTATGCTATTGGGGCTTTGTTAGGGTAGAGAAAATAAAAGAAGCCCTATGTTATTCACTATGCAAGTAAGACGCTAAATTCGGCCCAAGTGAATTACTCTACTATGGAAAAAGAACTCTTGACCGTAGTTTTTGAAAAGGCCAAGCTATATGTCCTAGAGGGGGGGTGAATAGGACTATGCCAAATTTAAAATAAAATTAGCAGAAATAAATTAAACCAATAGCCTTACAATATGAATCAATTCACAATGCTAAATTTTAAATCACCTTGATAAATAAGTATTGAGAGATTGATACAAATTCAGTTCTAAGGACAACCTTACACCATAATAAACAAGGGCTTATGGTAGGACAACCTTATTTCTAGAACCTCTTTTGGATCAAGGACTCAATTTTAATATAAGTAAATGAAATAGCAATGAATTGAAATTAAATGCAGAAGTATAGATCTAAATTATTACAACAATCCCCACACTTGCTTGAAATGTAAATAGTTACAACATTCACATCCACTTGTACATTCCACACAATCAAGTGATAAAAGATATGAAAATTAAGCAAGCATTCAATCCACAAGACAAAAAGTTATAGTGGTTCACTTGTGTACACCAACCGTTTTCCAACAAACCACACAAAAGCTTACTCCACTCTAATATCCTCACATAGGGGATATTAGCGTCACTATCAAATAGGTTTTCTCGTGTTCACCAAAACCTTTACAATTGTGTCTTTTTCACTTGGGCTTACACAATTCAAAAACCCTCTTTTTCTGAAGTTTTCTGGTTTTCCTCGCACAACCAATACAATGAGATTTTTCCGCTCAACCTCAAACAAAACCAAGACAATGAGATTTTTCTAGCTTAACCTTAAACAAAACCAAAAGTAAATAAATTTTACTGAATTGTAAAATACCTGGATTTCTCCTTTTCTTAGCAAAATTAGAGAACCAATCGAAGTAGATGATTGAATGTCAAAGTTCAATTTCCAATACTCACATTCATAAGGTTCTAAATTCTAATAGATTTTAGATTTAACTCGTTAAGGAAGTATTTGATTTTGATTCCAAGAAGAAGGAATAAGATAATTCCTCTTTTCAAATAAGATTGGAATATAGAAACAAAATCAAATTAAATAAGCCAGCAAAAAGGAATATTAAATAAGCACAATGTAGCTTAAAATAAACACAGACTTATCTCAGAGGGATCACTTGAAAATTCTTGAATTGAATAGAGTTGAAGTGTGAAAACTCTGAATTTCGTGTTCAATTTATAGTAGCAAAAATCGTTCCTACGACTGGTCTTAGAATCCTTCGACTGGTCGTAGCTCTAACAAATTTTTGAAATATTGAGCACGATCTTTGAAAGTCGTTCCATGACTGGTCGTGAGTAGCCTATGACTGGTCGTGGGTCACCTACGACTGGTCGTAGATCCCTACGACTGGTCGTAGGACCATAAATTACATTGCTGGACTTTGAGTCATAGCTCCACGACTGGTCGTGGACGAGTCGAAGCCACACCTACGACCGGTCGAAGGACCTCCAGAACTGGTCGTGGGGCGTACTCGAAATTCCAAAAATCTTTAACTACTTAGGACCTGTCGTGGAATTTCTTGACCGGTCGGTCGAACCAATGCTGTGGATCGGTCGAACAAGAGCTAGGATCGGTCGTAGAATAGACCAAACTTATGTAAAATAAATATTTGATTTATGTATCCAAAGTGATCTACTTAAAGGGTCAACCTAAGGTCATTCAAACCCGAATCATGTCGTATGGACATTGAACTTCAACCATTCAACGAATGTAGATTGTTTGAACCATATCAGGCTTGAGATCTTGAACTTGTTGTAGCTTCAAACTTGAGATCTTCATCAGCATAACAACTACTTCATGCATTGCTTATTAGTCTTGAAGTCATGAGTTGTTTCTTAAGACTTGAACATCAACATTGTAGCTTCTTGAACTTCGATATGTAGCTTCTTGAACTTCAATATGTAGCTTCTTGAAAAGTTCAACTTGTAGCTTCTTGAAGTGTTTATGCAGTGTCTTGAATTCATATAAATCATCAAACAAGCACAGGACACAGATAGATGTTTTGACACATCAAAATTTGACAATCAAAGGAGTATGAGACCATAACACTTACAGTTTTCGCTTTGGACAAATTTATATCTTACTTGATCGGATCCAAGATCATTATCTACACTGATCATATGACACTCAAGTATCTTCTTTCAAAGATGATGCTAAGCCCCGCTTGATAAGATGGATCCTCCTACTCAAAGAATTTGATTTGGAAATAAAGGATAAAAAGGGAGTAGAAAACGTAGTAGCTGACCACCTTTCAAGACTTAACCTACCTGATTCCCATGAGACGACACCCATAAACGACATGTTCCCTGACGAGCAATTGTTTAAAGTCTCCCACTCACCTTGGTTCGCTGATATTGCTAGTTATCTTGCCACATGTTTCACGCCAACAAATTGGACTGCACAAGATAAGAAGAAATTTTTTACCGATGTACGTAAATTCTTCTAGGATGATTCTTATTTATTTAAATATTGCCCAGATCAGATTTTAAGGAGATGTGTGCTAGATAATGAATACCAAAGTGTCATCTCCTTTTGTCACACTTAGGCCTGTGGTGATAACTTTTCTACCAAAAAGACTACGACCAAAATCCTGCAGTGCGGCTTTTATTGCCCCACTATGTTCAAGGACACTCACAAGTTTTGTAAAGCTTATGAGCGTTGTCAAACGTTGAGAGCATTGTCCCGTTGAAATATGATGCCTTTAAACCTCATTCTCATAATCGAAGCAATTGATTGCTGAGGCATAGATTTCATGGGACCATTCCCCCAATCTCATGGAAATTTATACATTCTATTAGCCATAGACTATGTCACTAAATGGGTCAAAGCAATCCCGTGCCGGAACAATGACCATCAGACGGTCATTAAATTCTTAAAAGAAAACATTCTTTCCCTGGTTCGGAATGCCTCAGGCCATAATTAGTGATGAAGGCTCACATTTTTGCAATAGGCCATTTGCAAACTTAATAAAGAAATACGACATCTCTCACAAGGTGAGCACTCTATACCACCCACAGACAAGTGGGCAAGCTGAAATTTCTAATAGGGAGATTAAACAAATTTTAGAGAAAACGGTTAACCCTGACTGCAAGGATTGGTCAATCTGATTGATCGATCCTCTATGGGCTTACTGTACTACATTTGAAACTCCTATTGGAATGTCTCCCTTTAGATTTGTCTATGGGAAAGCCTACCACTTACTTGTGGAGTTAGAACATAGAGCCTACTAGGCTATTAAGAATCTAAATTTTGATTTGGACAATGCTGGCTCGCTGCACAAGCTACAATTGAACGAACTTGCTGAGATCCGAAATGATGCATACGAGAACTAGAGAATTTATAAGGACAAGATGAAGGTGTTCCATGATAAGAACATCCTTCAGAAATCATTCTTGACCAGCCAAAAAGTCCTTTTGTACAATTCTCAATTACATATTTTTTCAAGAAAACTCCGATCTTGTTGGTCCGACCCTTTCACTGTTACAAATGTCTATCCTCATGGGGCTATTGAGATAGAGAATCCAAACAATGGCAATAGGTTTAAAGTGAATGGACATCGCTTAAAGCCATTTGTGGAGAAATTCGATTTAAAGGACATGTCCATACCTCTGACTAATCCTGTGTACTAGGGTTGATCTCCTAGTCTGATGGGAGGTATAGTTAGGTTTATTGCTTTCATGTTATGTTTAGGATAGTTTGTTTATACTCTATTGAGTCCTGTTTTATGGTAACCCATTTTAAGCTAAGAGTCGTAGAAAAGTTTCAAATTCCTTCCTTCAGGTTTTATCTTTCCATAACCATTCCCTTTCTTTTTGTTGCCTCATATGCACTACATGCTTCTTTCTTTTACATTGAGGACAATGTAGATTTTTTGTGGGGGGTGTGGGGGATTAGGTAAACTAATCAGTGTTTCCTCAGTTTTAAGCAAAATTTTTGAAAAATTTTCAAGGTTTTAAGTTGAAATCTGTTTGGAAAACAAGAAATTGTGTATTTAAGAATGCTTTGAGTATGATGAGAAGTGAGATTAGATTTTAAATTGTTGGAGCTTGATCATCTAAGTAAAATATCACTCATAGATGTTACATTCAAATTGATTAAGAAAAAGTTCGAATATCAGGTTATTCTAAACCATAAGACACGTTCAATTTGTTTTCTTGGAGTGTGCTTGAGTTTTTAATAGTTAGTATATGGATCATTGTTAGATATTGAGAATTTAGTCTGGAGAATTTTGTTCACCTTAAAAAATGAAAAGCTAGTTAAAAAATAGGGGATCGACAAAAAGCTTATAAAGAATGAAGAATGACAACATCTCTGAGGGGAATGAAAAATGTCTTTGAAAAGGATGTAATGTCTAAAAAAGAGGAATAAATAATAGTGAATGTCGATATAAAATAAAAAACTGGAAAAAGAATGAAAAGGGGGATAGGTAGAATTAGTACTTGAGTTTTCAACTAATCTTAATATGATGAACATGACTAACAGTACAAAACAAAAGTAATCTTTTGAGAAGTAAATTGATTTTCACCAAGCACATTGGAAAACTTGATATTTGAACTTCCATTCAGATTTAATTGATAAATAACCTACTTGGTTAATTGCATGGTTGATTTGGCTCTAAGTTTTTAAGATCCCACTATCTACTTAATTCTACTCATTCATACTTGATTGCACAAAAAATTGTTTTCTAAAAAAGGATTTTGAACTTGAGATTGAAGATTATTTATTGCAATTTTGCTCGGGGCTAGCAAAATACTGGTTGGGAGTTGTGTTGAGGGTCAAATATGGCATATTCTCCCCCATTTATATCTTGGTTTTATGAACATGATAATGCTTAATGGTATATTTTATACATGTTTGTGTTACAAGGTGAATCTTAGAGCTTGAATTGAAAACAATGTTAAAATCATAGATCTAATGCTAAAAAATCATCAAGCAAATAATGGATCTTTGAAGACTAAGATTAAAGATTTCAAGACCCCAAGATTCAAGAAAATCAAGTGAAAAGGAAGGAAGTGTAGAAATTCACAGGATTTGAGCTTAGATGTCATTGAAGCTAGTCCTCGATGACATCGAAGGCTGTTCGATGACATCGAAGAATTACAGAAAAATTGAGTTTAGTTACTGGACAAACTGGATGCAATCTTCGATGACATCGAAGGTAGTTCGATGACATCGAAGCCAATCTTCGATGACATCGAACACAATTAGATGACATCAAAGAATTACAAGAAAATCAAGTTTACTCGCTAGACAAATTGGATACATTCTTCGATGACATCGAAGGTTGTTCGATGACATCGAAGAATTACGCAGAACTATTGCGGAGTGCATAAATTTGAGGCAGTTTTACGAATCTATGTGGATAAGGCTATAAATATGGGTTACCTATGGACTTTGAGGGACATTTAGGGTTTGGAGAAGTAGAGGAAAAGGGCGGAGCTGCTTCCCAAGAGTTTTTCTTCCCTTCTTAGTTTTTGATGCTTTCTTCTATGGTTTTTAATCCAATCGTGTCTATGGTTGGCTATATCCCTTAGCTAGGGCTAAGGGATGAAGCTTGTAGCATGGTTGGGAGGTTTTTTTTATAAGATTCTTGTTATTTTTGAACTTCTTTGATTCTAGTTTGATATTTAAGGAATACTTTTAGTGTTTAATGGTTTGTTATGACTAAAATTACAATGGATTTGCAATAGCTTGAAGTACCTTCTTTTTCTGTTTGGAGTTTGTGAAAATAGGAAATCCTATTGTTCACCATCGTCCCTTATGCATGGATGGGTGATGGAATCCCTTCTATCATTCACAATTCTCCCATGTTAGTTGTTAGATCGGTATACCCTGTTGTCTACCATTGTCTCCTGGGCATGGTTAGGTTATGAAAGCACTACTAATCTTCACAGCTTTCATCCGTTGAGAATTAGGTCAATAGAAGTTTAGATCTGATCTTATTGAATATCTTCCAATTGGATAGGTTAGGACTCCAATTCCAATTGAGTTTCTTGAATCGAATAAGGAAACATCGTAATAGCTACAAGTGGATCCCTGGAAACCCTAGTTTCCCACCTTTAAATTCTTAAGTTTCTAAATTCATCATCTCACAATTACTATCTACTTTCCTGATTTAGGTTAGATCTTTTCCTAGTTTTGATTCCAATTACTCTCAAAATAAATACACAAGATTAGTCCATGTGGATTCAACCTCGGTGTCATCGAGATTATTACTACATCGCGACCCTACACTTGGGGTTTTGAACAGTGAGCCCCTTTCTCGCACAATCTGAAGATCTTCAATGTTGATGGAGAGTCTTCAGCTCCCTTGAACCGTAACTGCTTCTGATGCTTCGATTAATGCTCCGAGGTTGTGAGGTTTAGGTTTTGGTTGTTCTTCTCTATTTAGATGATATGATTTAAACACATAGAGAAGATTCCCATGATCTATGAATTCAAGAGTTCCAACACAATGATTTACCTATGATGAGTGCATTTGGAAACTCATTGAATGCTAGAGTTCATAATTCAGTCCAAGTAATGAAGATGTGAGTAAATGCTTATGCCAAGGATTGAATGATGAACTCTAATGGGAAAGAGGGAATGAGGAAAATGGTATTTACTCTTGAAACAACTCTCTCAAACTCTTTTAAATTCTAACTCATTTTACAAGAAGCAAGCTATGTGTATTTATAAAGTTGAAACCCCAACGGTTAAAAAATGGGTAGAAATTTGTGATTGTCAATGCCATCGAAGGGTATTCGATGTCATCGAAATTTGAATTTCGATGTCATCGAACTATCTTCGATTGCATCGACTTCCTACATAAGATATTAAGTTGGGTGTAGGACAAATTCTGTCCGATCTCATCGAGCATCCTTTGATGTCATCGATGTGCACTTCGATGCCATCGAGAGATGTCTCGAAGCCATCGGGATTCCTTTTTGAAAAATACACAAAGGTTGCTTGACAGTTTTATCCCTTGTTCGATGCCATCGATAAGACCTTCGATCTATTGAGATTTGAATTTCGATTACATCGAAAGGTCTTCGATGTGCTCAAAGAAAATTAGATTTTTCTTGAAAGCTTGCCGGAGAAACTGGAGTCTTCGATGCAATCAAGGAGTCTTCTATGCAATCAAGGAGTCTTCGATGCCATTGATAACTTACTCTCAATGTCATCGAATAAGGTTTGATTACATCCAGGAGCACTTAGAGTATTTTTGGATTTTTGAAGAAGTAAGCCCAAGATCGATGCGATCAAAATGCATTCAATGTCATCGAAACATAAGTTTCGATGTCATCGAACAACATTCGATGCAATCGACAATTCCCAGCATTTTTTTCATTTTGTTGCTGGACAATATAGACATGTATTCGATGCAATTGAATGATGTTCGATGCCATTCAAGATGTCCTCAATTGCAACTTAATGCAATCGACAAGGCACATGATTTACCTGTTTGCTTCATTCTTCCTCCAATACTCAAAACAACTCAAACTTACTAGAAGATTTTTGAAGTAGTTGTAGGGTAAGTTAGGTTCTTATGGGGGAATATACCTCTTAGGGTTTGTTTTGGGTCGATAAGGCTTAGTTTACCTGTTAAGAACGATCATATGCCTTCATCTTTTATGAGTGTTGGGCTTGATGTCTTCAACTTAGGGTTCACTTGACTGACTAACTCAACACTGACATATATTGACAAACAAGGGCACTTTCAACCCAAGCCATTCAAATCTCACAAGAGAAGAGAATCATATCAATATATAATAAAACAACACATAGATACAATCAAACATAAAAGGATAGGGATGCTGCTCATGAATCTCAGCCTATCGCTCCCAAGACACATCGTCAAGAAGATCTTAACGCAACTTTGGAACATTGGGGATACACAACTAGCCTCAGAAGCGAAGTTCACCATCTGATCTGATCTGCCTGTCTAACTGATCCTCTGCGTGGCCTATGTTCGATGACTTTGTAACATTTAATTTGAATACTGATCCGTGATCATCCTTGAAACAAGAAAGTGTTGAATTAACAAGCTGAAAAACTACGCGATAGAAGATTGTAGGGTTAAGTCAAAGTCATACTTTTTCACGTCATTAAGCATCCTACATTCCTAAAGCATAAGGTGTCCCACTAGGCCCCATGATTGGCGATTCAGGGCATCTTCCATCATTAGCCTTTCCTGGGTGGTACTGAAGATGAAAATCATAGTCCTTCAGGAGTTCCGTCCAGCAACTCTGCCTCATGTTCAACTCAAACTGCAAGAAGAGGTACTTTAGGTTCTTATGGTCTAAAATGTGCTCAAATATAGCCTTGTATAGGTAGTGCCTCGACACCTTTAGTGCAAAGACAAAAAATGTCAACTCTAAATTGTGTGCAAGATAGTTCTTCTTGTGAAGCTGGAGTTGGTGAGATGCAAAAGTCACAAGTCCGCCATGTTGCATCAGGACGGTGCCCAAACCAATAAGCAAGGCATCCATAATTACCACAAATCCTTCACTCCCAATGGAAAGAGTGAGGACCGATGTGGACATCAAGTGATCCTTCAACTCTGTGAATGCCCACTCACATGCCTCACTCCATATGAACTTTACACTCTTATAGGTCAACTTGGTCAATGGGATAACGATATGAGAGAAACCCTTAATAAAGCGCCTGTATTAACCCGTTAACCCCAAGAAACTCTAGATCTCGGGCACATTCATGAACTGGCCCCACTATCGTAACACATCAATCTTCGTAGGGTCAACTACTACTTCATGCATCGTCACCACATGGCCGAGGAACTTCACCTCCTCCCGTCAGAACTTGCACTTCTCCAGCTTCGTGTAGACCTAGTGTACGCGGAGGGTTTGGAATGCAGTCTCTGGATGTTTCTTATGCTCCTCTCGGGTCTTTAAGTAAATTAGAATATCATCAATTAATGCAACAAGAAACCAGTCAAGGAACGGATAGAAGACCTCGTTCATCAGGTGCATGAACATGGTTGGTGCATTGGTCACTTTGAAGGACATGACCTTGAACTCAAAATGACAATAGCGGTCCCCTAATGTTGTCTTTAGGATATCCTCCTCCTGGACTTGAACTTGGTGATAACCGGACTACTGGTCTATCTTCTAAAAGAACCGTGCCTCACACAACTGGTTAAATAAATTATTGATTCTGGGAAACATGTACTTGTTTTAAAAGAACTATGCCTCACGCATGAAAAGGCCTAGCTATATGTCCTAGAGGGGGGGTGAATAGAACTATGCCAAATAAAACTTATAACAACGGAATTAAAAAGAATATGATAGCCAAAATAAATCACAATGCAGGAAAGTAAAACAACCTCAAAAATCAGATCTTGAGAGGTTGATACAAATGTTGTTCTAAGGACAACATTTCACCAAAAACCAGAGTTTATGGTAGGACAACCTTATTTCTAGAAAGATCTTTGTATCAAATCTCAAACCAGAGAGGAATACAGAAATAAGCACAAACTGAAATAAATTGTAATCATAAATGTATTGTTCTAGGGACAGCAATACACCATAAAAATGGCAGGGCAACCTTGCTGGAATAACTTTAAAGGAAATTGAATTTCAAACAGATAAAGGAATAGCAGAAAATAAATTCTAAACTATTACAAAATTCCCACAATGCTTGAATTAAATGATTATAACATTCACCACCATACATACATCCCACAAATAAATAATTAAAGATTAGAAATGTTAATCATTCAACCGCAACACAAGGGATTATAGTGGTTCGCCTGTGTGTTCACCAACTGTTAAACAACAGCCACACAGAATGCTACTCCACTCCTAATATCCTCACACAGGGGATACTAGCGTTCACTAACAAAATAGGTTTTCACAGGTTCACCCAAAACCTTTATAATTGTGTCTTTGTCTGTGGGCTTACACAATTAAAAAAACCCCACTTCTGAGTTTTCCTGGCTCTCCTCAGATAACCAATACAACAAGATTTTTCTGGCAAATCTTGAAAGAATCCAAAACAGAAAGGAATTTATAACTAAATGTAAAATACCTGATTATCTCCTTCCTTATAGCAGCTTGGTAGAACCAAGTCAGAGTAAATGATTGAATGTCTAAGTTCAATGTCCAGTACTCAATTACAATGGTTCTAGTTCTAATAGATTTTAAATTAAACCAACTAGGGCTTGCCTTAATTGATTTTGATTCCAAAGAAAGGGAATAACAATTCCTCTTATTAAATTAGATTGGAATAGCAGAAACAAAATCAATTAAATAAAGCTAAAGAAAGAGAATATAAAATAAGCACACTTAGCTTAGATGGAGCACTGAATTATCACTCAGAAGTTTGACGAAGATTGGCTTGAATAGATTGATTAATTCCTTGAATTCTTCTGAGATTCGTGCTCTATTTATAGGTGAGCAGATCGCGTCTTCGACTGGTCTAGGGAGCTCTTCGACTAGTTGAAGAAGTAACAGATTTGAAAAAAATTGGGCGCGATAAGCTTTGACCGTTCTACGACTGGTCAAAGGTCACCTTCGACTGGTCGTAGGTCACCTTCGACTGGTCGAAGACCCTGTAATTAATTGCTGGACTTTGAGTCGAAGATGTTCGACTGGTCGAAGATGCAGTCGACACTGTTCCTTCGACTGGTCGAACAGATTCCTGGACTGGTCGAAGCCTAATAGAAAATATCTAAATTTTGTAACAAACTCACGACTGATCGAGGAATTTCTTGGACTGGTCGAAGCAAAGCTAAGACTAGTTGAAGAAGGACAAGTCTTCAAACTGCCCAAACTCATGTGACATATACATATGACTTATGTATCCAAAGTGGCCTACTTCTAAGTTCAACCTATGGTCAAACAAACCCCAATCATGAAGTAAGGACATTGAAAGCATTAGGAACAAGTGACATTGAAGTTTAAGCCTTGAAGTCTTGATGTAGCTCAACCTTGAAAGTGTCCTGAGTTCTTTACGAACTGCCTTGTACTCTTCTTGAAGTCTTGCATTCTTGAGTCTTATCTTGTGAGCAATACTTGCAGTCAAGGTTGATCTTTGTACTTGTGATCTTTGCTTGTTGTGAGCTTTGCTTGTACAAGAATGTTGATCTTTGAGAGAGCTTCACTTAAGCAAGTTATATAACAGTAATTTTGGTATCACAAATTTGACAACTGACAGGGATATAGACTATAGCACTTACAACTCCCCCTTTGTCAAATTAGTGACAAAACACTTAACCAAGATAAACATAAAGTAGAACAACTGGTTAAAGAAACATGAACCAGTTAATATCAACTGGCTTACCTGCAAATTAATATTCAATATTCAACATTCAACTACTCATCGTTACTCTCCCCCTGAGTAACATAACCAATGCTACTCCTCTCACAATCACATCGTTAAGAACAAACCATTCTCCCCCTTTTTGTCACAATATGACAAAGGAAACAATAATAAAGGAGAACTAAATAAAGGGATATATGAGAGTAAACATGAGGAGTTACGAGATAATTAAAAAAACGGATAGTATCCAACTCAAAATTAGCATAGTTTCACAAAGAACAAATACCCAACATAAAACAAAAATAGTATCCAATTCCAAATCAGTCAACCTAGTGCTAAGTTTTAAAGTTATTACAGACCAAAAAATCCCATATAAACTAATCAGAACTAGAACCAGATGACAGAGCAGGAATAGAGGGATCAAGTTGGTGCATGCCTTTGTTCAATCGCCAAAGATATTTGCGCATGTACTTGAATTATAAATCATGAGCAATAGACATGTTTTCCATCTTTTCATTTATATTCTCAACTTTACCCTCCAATGCACTCAGACGTGCATCAAAATCAGATGGTTCAAAATCTGGATGAATCAGAATCCAGTTCCTCAAAGATGTCATCCATGTTAATGTCATCACTAGCTTCTTCATGACCACCACCACCATCACCACCTTGTTTAGGAAGTAATTCCAGCTTCATCTTATTGAGATTAGAATTGTTGAAAATCAGATAATGGATAGGTGCCTCATTAACCTGTATATCGACCAACACATGCGTAGCCAATATAGTCATTAAATAACCAAAAAGAATATCACTATGACCAGGATGGAGTCTAAACTGAAGAATGAAATGACAGATTAAGGATGGTAAACAAATATGAGTACCACTGGCAATAGCATGAATAACACGAAACATAAACGAAGTCAAGTCAGTTTTATTACCCGAACGAGGATACAGATTAGACACAAAGATTCTGTGGAGAACTCTGTATTTGGGTAACAAATACCTTGCGGGAAGCACATTCCCTTTTTTAGTCCAGTGAACATCCATGTTGCACAAGTCTCTAGTGAGCATACGTTTTTCAGAAATTGAGGATTTATCAGTCAAATTATGAATAGGAATACCCTCATCATTTACAGGAATGTCCATAAGGGCTGAAATTAAATGACGATTAATGTCAAATGACCCTTCACTAGTAGATATTTTAAAAGTTAAATTATCCTGTGAGAAGTCACTAATACATGTAAACATGGATTGGGCAATGGACCGGTATGCTGGCCCACCCCAATGTAATAAGTTAACCCAACCTACAGCTTCAAGCAGAGGAAAGATGTCAAAATGTGCAATATGATTAATATCAACAGGATGTTCAACAATAACATTACGTGATCTAATGTCCGTAACATAAGATGGGTCATCATTGGGTACAAGAAGATGATGCTTGGTCGATCTGGAGGAAGAAGAAGGACCACGGGAAGTAGTTTTTCTACCTCTAGTAGCCATTTACAACAATAATAACAAAGAAATAAGAAGTTGCAAAGGATTAAGAAGTGGGTTTACTCAAAACAGATTTTTCTTAATACAAACCTCAAATCTTAATGAAATAAAAAATAGAAAGCTTCAAGCTAGAGAAGAAAATAATCTAGACACAGATCTGCAAGAAAAACGCAAATGGAATACTAACCTTAAAGAACAAGAACAATGGGTTCGACAAGTCGAAGCTCGGCTCCTTAGAAAAGAAAAAAGAAATGAGGAAGAAAGAAAAATCCCCAATTTTAAAGTGATTCCTGAGATCTACGACTGGTCGTGTGTATCTACGACTAGTCGTAGGTCGACTGGTCGAGTATACTCACGACTGGTCGAAGAATGTCCAAAAATTCATTTTTCTTGCAAAATAAAAAAAAAAATGGAATTCAACCTAGCAAATATATACACTATAATACAAGTAGGCATAAATAATCATTTTAAAAAGTACATGCCAAGATCAAATTTCATCTTTTTAAACCTGCTTTTATCAAGAGGTTTTGTGAAAATATCACCATTGATATTCTAGGAATATATTCCAGAGATATAACTTTTTCTTCTACCAATTCCCGAATATAATGAAATCTAATGTCAATGTGCTTAGTACGAGAATGTTGAATAGGATTTTTTGAAATATTTATCGCACTGGAATTATCACAATGTAATAACATAGAATCCTGTTTAATTCCATAATCACTTAACATTTGTCGCATCCAAACAAGTTGTGTACATGCATTACCAGCTGCAATATATTCAGCTTCAAATGTTGAAAGTGATATAGAATTTTGTTTCTTACTAAACTAGGAAACTAGACAATTTCCAATGTAAAAGCAACCACCACTGGTTAATTTTCTATCATCTAAATTACCAGCCTAGTCAGCATCCGAGTACCCAAGTAATTGTACACTAGTCTCATGAGGATACTAGAGACTGAAATTTACAATACTTGCGACATATCTAATAATCTGCTTGACAGCAATCAAGTGTGATTCTTTTGGATCAAATTGATCTCTTGCGCAAATACCAACACTTAGAGAAATATTAGGTCTACTAGCAGTTAAATATAACAAACTACCAATCATACTCCGATAAAGTTTTGAATCAACATTTTTACCATTAGAGTCTTTTGAAAGTTTCAGGGTAGTACTCATGGGAGTATCGAAACTCTTACCATTCTCAAATTCAAATCTTTTGATTAGATTCAAAGCATACTTAGATTGAGAAATGAATATTCCTTCATGTTGTTGCTTTACTTGCAATCCAAGGAAATAAGTCAATTCCCCAACCATGCTCATTTCGAATTATGATTTCATCAAATCTAAACTCAAGTAGTCAAGTTAGTACAGGTTGATCCATAAATGATATCATCAACATAAATCTGTACCATTAAGATATGATTATTATGTTTTTTAACAAACAGAGTTTTATCAACAGATCCCATTTGAAAATTATGACTTAAAAGAAATTTTGTTAGTTTCTCATACCATGCCCTAGGTGCTTGTTTTAATCCATAAAGTGCCTTTTTAAGCCGATACACATGATCAGTATTTTTGGGATCTTCAAAACCCATTGGTTGTTCAACATATACTTCTTCATGTAAATCGCCATTTAAAAAAGCACTTTTCACATCCATTTGATATATCTTTATCTTTCTAAAACATGTAATGGATATAAATAGTCTGATAGATTCAAGATGTGCTACTGGCGCAAAAGTTTCATCAAAATCAATTCCTTCAATTTGAGTATAACCTTGTACCACTAGTCTAGCCTTGTTTCTAATTATATTTCCACACTCGTCAGACTTATTTTTGAAAATCCATTTTGTTCCAATGATGTTTTTATCTTTAGGTCTTGGTATGAGATACCAAACATCATTTCTTACAAATTGGTTAAGTTCTTCTTGCATCACAACAATCCAGTTCTCATCAGCAAGAGCTTCTTTTACATTAGATGGTTCTATTTGGGATGTAAAACATACATAATTACATATATCCTCAAGTTATCTACGGGTTCGAACACCGGTGAGAGGGTTTCCAAGAATTTGAGTGGTTGGATGATCTTTAACAAATTCCTCAACTCGTAGTCACCGATTCGATGAAGTATCGGTTTATCAATGATTAGAACTTCATCATTATCCTGAATTAGGGATTACGCGTATTTAAGTGATCATCAATGACAACATTGATGGACTCTTGAATCACACCAGCTTCTTTTGTTCAACCCTATAAGCACGATTGCTTAAGGAATATCCTAGAAAAATCCCTTCATCACTCTTTTCAGTATCGAATTTTCCTAAATTTTCATGATCTCGTAAAATATAGCACTTGTCTGCCAAAAACTCGAAAGTATTTGACAAAAGAGGATTTTTATTGAACCACAATTGTAAGTCGTTTTATTATTATCTTTGCTAGTGTAGACTCGGCTAATAATATAGCAAGTCAGGTTGACTTTTCACCAAAGATTTTTAGAGAGCTTCATACTATTCAACATGACATTAGCCATTTCTTGAAGTACCCTATTCTTTCTTTCCACAATTCCATTTTGTTGTGGAGTTTTGGGAGCTGAGAATTCATGTAATATTCCTTGGTCGGTACAGAACTTCTCAAAATTGCTATTCTCAAATTCAGATCTATAATCACTACGAATCTTACTGATTTGAGAAGATTTTTCAGCTTGAATCCTTTTAAGAACTTTTCTTACTTCTTCAAGGGTTTCAGATTTATCCCTTAAGAAGACTACCCAAGTGAATCTGGTAAAGTCATCAACTATTACCAGGATATACTTTTTCCCACCACGACTTTCCGTTCTGGTAGGTCCTATTTGATCCATGTGGAGAAGTTCGAGTGGTCTTAATGTGGTATTTGAATTCATCTTTTTATGTGAGTTCCTTGTTTGTTTGCCTATCTGGCACTCACCACATATTTTATCTAATTTCTGAAGTTTGGGTAAACCTCTTATAAGTTCTCGTTTGCTCAATTTATATAAATTTCGATAATGTACATGTCCAAGACGTTTGTGCCATAAATCAGTCTCGTCTGCATGGACCATGTAACATGTTTGATTAGATGAGTTGGATTCACTGATAATATAGTAATTTTCAGACGTTCTACGTCCAGTTAATATTACAGAACCCTTATTGTTTAGTATCTCATAGCTTTGATTAGAGAACCGAACACTATGGTTATTGTCACATATTTGAGATATGCTAAGCAAGTTATGTTTTAAGCCTTCAACATATAAAACATTTTTAAACACAGGAAGATTAAAAAGTTGAACTCGCACTTGGCCTATAATCTTGCAGCTTGCTACCATCACCAAATGTGACCGAACCATCAGTCATATCTTTTAGATCCGTGAATAAAGCTTTGTCACCTGTCATATGCCTGGAGCATCCACTGTCTAGGTCCCACTTTGAATGACTTGTTGCTTTGAAAGCAGTGTGAGCAACTAAGCAAGTGACTTTAGGAACCCATTTCATAACTGTTTTGGGTTTAGGAACATAGTTGGTCTTCTTTTGTTTATAGTTGTAAGAATAACCTATAGAGTTAGACTTTAGGAGCTCCTTGAGTAAATCTACTATCTTTTCAGCTAGTGGATTTCGTTTCTGATTAAAGTTAACATGGCTGCTTCTAGGTTTTTGAAGATTTTTTGAATTTTTAGAAAAACCTTGATAAGTATTTTTCCCTTTTGAGTTTGAGGACTCTCCTTTCACAAACATAGGAGGAGTATACTTTTGTTTAGGAGATAAATTTTTATCATAGCCCAACCCGGATAGATCGCCACATTTTCTTGATCCGGATAAAAGTTTTTCTAACTTTAGATCACCTTGGGCATATTTTCATGTGCCTTTTAGACTCAGAAGAGAAGTTACTTCATTTTTAAGTTTCTCAATTTCAGATTTCAAATCAACAATTAGGGAGTTTTTGAATTCCAAATCGCATTTTGATTTTTCAAAACAATCTGAAATTTGTGATTTTTCTAAGACAAGTGATTTAAAACATTCTTTGAGTTTAGAAAACTTTTCTTTTTGAAGTTTAAGTTTGACAGCAATTTTACAACTTTTCTTATATAGGGCATTGTAAGCGTCTTGAAGATCATCTTCATTCTCACATTCACTAAGATTTTCTTCACTTGTTGAGTCATTATCTGAAAATGTGAATTTGGCTAGAGTCATAAGTGCTTTAACTTCATTGCCTGACTCAGTTTCAGAATCTTCTGATTCTGAAGAAGCTTCAGAATCAGATGATTCATCCCATGAGCCAACATTCCCTTCTTCTTGGGTTTGTCCTTTTTAGGACATCTATTTGCTAAGTGCCCATATTCTTGACAGTTGTAACATTGACTATCTTTTAAAGATTTTCAAGTTTTGGGTCTAAACTTCTTTTTATCATTTGATTTTTGAAAATCAACCATTTTCTTACTTTTGAAAATCTTGTAAAATTTCTTAGCTAAAAGAGCCATATCATCTTCTGAATCAGAATTTTCTTCTAAATTATATTTAGAGGATTTTAGTGCGATAGATTTACCTTTAGGAGCTTTAAAGTTTTACTCGTAGGTTTGTAAAGAACCAACTAGTTCTTCTACCCTCATATTATCCGTATCACGAAGTTCCTGGATCGCGGTTACTTTAGACTTGAACCGTTCAGGAAGTGAGCGTAATATCTTTGCACACACTTTACTTTTTAGGATTTTATCGCCAAGACCCCACATTGAGTTTACAATGTCATTTAGTTTAGCGTAAAAGTCCATAAACATTTCATTTTCCTCCATATGAATTTCTTCAAATTTGGTTGTGAGGAGTTGGACTTTAGATTTTTTTACAATTGAAGTACCCTCGTGTGTCATTTCTAGTATATCCCAGGCTTGCTTTGCAGTATCATAGGATATGATTCTTTTGAACTCATCCGGTGATAGTGTGCAAGTGATTACATTTAGTGCTTTAGCATTGGCACTATACTCACTTTTCTGAAGGGTGGTCCATAAATAATAATCAGGTACAGACATAGTTTTTGAACTGTCGGATTCAGTTACTTCAATGGTAGGAGTTTTCCATTCGGTCACTGTGGCTCGCCTCACACTCTCATCCATTGATTTTAGGAAGATCCTCATTCTGGCTTTCCAATAGGCATAGTTTGAGCTATCAAATGGTGGAGGCCTAGTGACTGAAAGGCTATCAAAATTTGACATCTTTATATATAGCTTAGATCGTTAGCTCAGGAAATAAATTCAAATAAAAAGTAATAAGAACGAGCTATTAGGCTCTGATACCACTTGAAAAGGCCTAGCTATATGTCCTAGAGGGGGGGTGAATAGGACTATGCCAAATAAAACTTATAACAGCCGAATTAAAAAGAATATGATAGCCAAAATAAATCACAATGCAGGGAAGTAAAACAACCTCAAAAATCAGATCTTGAGAGGTTGATACAAATGTTGTTCTAAGGACAACCTTTCACCAAAAACCAGAGTTTATGGTAGGACAACCTTATTTCTAGAAAGATCTTTGTATCAAATCTCAAATCAGAGAGGAATACAGAAATAAGCACAAACTGAAATAAATTGTAATCACAAATGTATTGTTCTAGGGACAGCCATACACCATAAAAATGGCAGGGCAACCTTGCTGGAAGAACTTTAAAGGAAATTAAATTTCGAGCAGATAAAGGAATAGCAGAAAATAAATTCTAAACTATTACAAAATTCCCACAATGCTTGAATTAAATGATTACAACATTCACCACCATACATACATCCCACAAATAAATAATTAAAGATTAGAAATGTAAATCATTCAACTACAACACAAGGGATTATAGTGGTTCGCCTATGTGTTCACCAACTGTTAAACAACAGCCACACAGAATGCTACTCCACTCCTAATATCCTCACACGGGGGATACTAGCGTTCACTAACAAAATAGGTTTTCATAGGTTCACCCAAAACCTTTACAATTGTGTCTTTGTCTGTGGGCTTACACAATTAAAAAAACCCTACTTCTGAGTTTTCCTGGCTCTCCTCAGATAACCAATACAATAAGATTTTTCTGGCAAATCTTGAAAGAAACCAAAACAGAAAGGAATTTACAATTATATGTAAAATACTTGATTATCTCCTTCGTTGTAGCACTTAGAGAACCAAGTCAGAGTAAATGATTGAATGTCCAAGTTCAATGTCCAGTACTCAATTACAATAGTTCTAGTTCTAATAGATTTTAAATTAAACCAACTAGGGCTTGCCTTAATTGATTTTGATTCCAAAGAAAGGGAATAACAATTCCTCTTATCAAATTAGATTGGAATAGCAGAAACAAAATCAATTAAATAAAGCTAAAGAAAGAGAATATAAAATAAGTACACTTAGCTTAGATGGAGCACTGAATTATCACTCAGAAGTTTGACGAAGA
Organism: Magnolia changhungtana; assembly: GCA_030180095.1. Classification (NCBI taxonomy): domain Eukaryota; kingdom Viridiplantae; phylum Streptophyta; class Magnoliopsida; order Magnoliales; family Magnoliaceae; genus Magnolia; species Magnolia changhungtana. Next base: position 557,263 of record JASAUF010000047.1, on the reverse strand, counting down.
TTGGCTTAAATAGATTGATTAATGCCTTGAATTCTTCTGAGATTCGTGCTCTATTTATAGGTGAGCAGATCGCGTCTTCTACTGGTCTAGGGAGCTCTTCGACTAGTCGAAGAAGTAACAGATTTGAAAAAAATCGGGCGCGATAAGCTTTAACCGTTCTACGACTGGTCGAAGGTCACCTTCGACTGGTCGTAGGTCACCTTTGACTGGTTGAAGGTCTCCTTCGACTGGTTGAAGACCCTGTAATTAATTGCTGGACTTTGAGTCGAAGATGTTCGACTGGTCGAAGATGCAGTCGACACTGTTCCTTCGACTGGTCGAACAGGTCTCTCTTATTAGTATGGGGCAAGATGAGCATGTCAAACCCAACATTGTGGTCTTCCCCAAGGGCATCAATACTGACAAATCCTCACGTGCAGACACTGATGGCAAACCTAACGATTGATAGAAAAGCTCAGAAATAAAAGAATGTGATCCATAAGAGTTAAAAAAAAGTATGTGTCATGCATGAAGAGATAAGGATTGTACCCTCAATGACTCCTCTGGGTGTCGGAGGATCCTATTATGCGGTGTAGAATATGCCTTACACCTATTGGGGAGGTGCTTATTCCCTGTACGATTATTGTCGGTGCTACTTAAATGCCTGCCTCTATGGCTACTGCTGCGGGGGAGGTTTTAGTAGTGGGTATTGTGGCCACTGTTGTTGCATGGGTCTTGACGACTTATATTGTTATCGTTATTGCTACCGTGGAGGTGCCCTCTATAGGAGAGGTTGATGTGGTGCTCATAGATGTTTCTTTAGGTGGGGGCACTCCTGTTTGTGGTGTCCCATCCCTCCACATCCTTAGAAAATGCTAATAAATTGTTGCTATAGTGGTGTTGTAAGTGCTACTGGTGCTATTGGCGCTTAAAAGAATGGACGGGTTGCATTCCTTTGTGGTAGTCAGGCCTGTTGCTATTGGGAATTGCTGGAGGGAGCCTTCCTCTTTCCCTTCCGGTCACCACATTGGTCCCGCTCTCTCAAGGTATCCAACCATTCTCCACTAAAATTTGCGCCCACTCCACTACCTCCCCAAACATAGGGAGCTTATGTCTAACAATACGAGATTAAAGTCCATGGCGCAGCCCCTACTCAAAGCTCCTGGCCCTCTTACCCTCTTTGAAAATTAGGTACGACGCAAATCAAGACATCTCAATAAAATGGGCCTTGTAATGCGATGCAGTCATTTTGCCCTACACCAATGTTTCAAACTTAATCAATCACAACTGTCGTACATGCTTAGGAAAGAACTTCTAGTTGAACTGGTCCACAAACTCCTCACAAGTCTACTCGAAATCCAGTCCCATTGCAAGGGTATACGATGGCCACCATTGCTCAACCTCTCCTTGAAGAAGAAAGAAGGAAGAATGAAAGTGCACCTGCTAGTGCCCTGGTTTGTCAAGTTACGTGTGTGGTGAGTCAGACTGGCTGCTGAACTCGATAGGAAGATTATTTCAAGCGTCTGCCTCAACGGGATGTATAGAAGCTCGCAATAGGTAAATCATAGCCTCACATCCCATGTCCCAAAACACCAGGTGATTAAAACCCTTAAAATAAGATGACATCTTAGGGTTCTATGGTGAGAAAACTTTTTGCAAAATAAGAAAATCTCTAAGTTTTTCTCGCTCTGTCAATTTTATCGAAGCACCCTTGATATGATCGATATGCACTGTCGATATCCTCGATACCTTAACGATATTATCAATAAGAGGACCAAAATGTCCAACAACTAAATATTCATCTGGACGGATTTATCGATATATCGATATACCTATCGATATCATCGATAAAAGCACTAAATATGTCCAGCAACTTCACAACATATCTGGATGAATTATCGATGTATCGATACACATATCGATATCATCGATATTCAAATCTCGAGACAATCGAGAGTGGCTCGATAAGATCGACAGGCAGATTTCCGGCGCTCCTGTTTTTTAATGAAAATCTTACATTCCTTCGATATATCGATGACCGTCTGATATGATCTGAAATCAAATATCGATAAGATCGGAGGTCCATCGATGACATCGACAGTGGGCACGCGTTTCTTACAGCAGTTATTTCAGGTTGTTTCTAACTATGATCGGAGGCCCTTCGATTAATCGATATTCAAATATCGATGGTATCGAACCAGATCGATTGCATCGAACGAAGCCATAATCTGTCCAACAAGATCAAAGACAAATCAGCTGGATTTATCAATGCCTCGACTCTTATCTCGATGTCATCGACATTCAAATTCCAACGACCTCGACGGTTCCTCCGATCATTCATGAAAATCTGAAATATCTCAAAGTCAAGTCTATCTCATTTTTTAAGTGTCGATGGATTGAATCCGTCATCGATGGAATCGGAGTTCGAAATCCGATGACATCGACAATAGCTTCGATTCATCGACCTATTGGCAAAAAGTTTCAAAAGCGTATGACATCAAGTCCGAGTCATCGAGTAGACCATCGATGCTATCGAGAGTATATGCTCGATGATATTGAACTCTATCATAAATGTGACCATTTTATATCCGTTGGAACTCTTTGCCTATTTATAGAGGACTTGTCTTTTGTTGCTGTGAGAAAAAGTAAAGAGAGCTTTTGAGTGTTTCAACTTATATCTATACCTAAAGCCCTTTCTCTCAAGGGAGTTCATCCTCCAATCCACCCTCACCATTGATATTCAATAGAGTGGATTAGGGAATGAACTTCCACGTTCAAGGATCCTCCAGCTACTACCTTAATGGCAAATCATTATGCTGGGATGCCTTGAATGAATGAGAGTGGAACTACTCTACCTCCCTTATAGGAAAATCTTTAGAGAGTAGGATTCTTTCTCTAACCTGACCCAACCTCAAGCCTAGTCTTGGTATATCTTTTGTGTTGTGGATCAAGGGAGCAGAAGACTCTTCGTCAACAAGGAGGAGGAGATCTTCGGCGTTGTGCTTAATGAGACTCATCAACTTATCTATAAGTATCTAGAGTCCAAGAGGACACTTATGATCATTCCTTTCTAGGATTGGGTCTTAAGTGGTTCTCACCCTTTGAAGCCCTCGTAGGAGGCCTCAGGTGGGAGTGTACGTTGTAGGTGCATAGTGCGGACCCTTGCTCTTGTGTAGGGCATAAACTGTTAGGTCCTTTTGTAGGTCCTTGACCTATGTGGTCTAAAATCTGGGTGCATAGTGTGGACCCTTGCTCTTGTGTAGGGCATAAACTGTTAGGTCCTTGTATAGGTCCTTGACCTATGTGGTCTAAAATCTGGGTGCATAGTGTGGACCCTTGCTCTTGTGTAGGGCATAAACTGTTAGGTCCTTGTGTAGGTCCTTGACCTGTGTGGTCTAAAATTCGGGTGCTTTATATGGACCCTTGCTCTATGGAGAGCACAAACATCTGGTTAGGAGTGAACCAGTAAAACTCTAGGTTTGAGGTGAACCATGTAAAACCTCTGTAAAGGTTGAAGGTGAACCTGATTTAAAACCTTAGGTTTGAGGTGAACCCTGGGAAACCTCCTTAGTGAAATCCAGTACACTCAAGGGTTGAGTGCTACAGCCGGGAGTGGAGTAGACTTATCGTCGAACCACTATAAAATGACTGTGTTTGAGATTGTTATTTTGATTGGGTGATTTACTTAAATACTTCCATATCTGATTATCTGATCACCCCTCACACACCTACACAGTCATATCCATCATGAACTATGTCTTCATTATTACTTCTTGAGTAGTTTATGATTGGATCCTTTACTGAGCTTGGAAGCCAGTAAAGTTACATTTGAGTAATCCTGATAATTGCATATATATATATATATAAGGATTAGTGAAATAGGATTTTAAATAAAGCATAAAAACTTTAAAAGTTCTATTCACCCCCCTCTAGGACATATTGGCATATTCGTACTTCAACTCAAGCGGTCTTCACCGCTATTTCAAAGAAGGCTAGGGGAACTTGCTGCGGTGTCGTACACAACGTGATGATGAAGATCTTCTATACCTCATACCTCCACCTCTCAGGTATCATAAGGTCAAGAGCATAATCTTACTCTGACAAGGCATGCACCTCAACTGATCTCCTCTCTTAGCACTCTAACACAGAGGTTATGATTTGCATCATATGCTGAAACTGATCAGCACTCATAGCCGAGGCTAGCTGAGACGTGCCAGTCTCGCCTTGCGGTATGCTTAAAGTTTTCTTAGGTGTCATGTCCTACAGAAAGGATAAGGAATCTTTTAGCATTGGACACTCAAATCTACGCACACGACAGGTGATATATTCAGTAGTTTTTAGACTTGCAATATGGAATCCTATTTTGGACTAAGTTGTAATGGAAACTTAGGATGAGTTTCTAAGTTTTTGAGTTCGGGGTCTTAATCATTCTAAGTTCACAATAATTACGCTATGAACGGTAGCTAATCTAGGCCATTAATAGATATGTAATGTTATTCATATGTATTCCCAAGTTATATGCTCTAATTCTAACTTTTATCATGCCCTAAACTCGGAGAATTAGCTCACATAATTCCTAAGCTTCGAATCCAGTGGCGACAACCTCCATAGTACCCTGATTTTGACTCCTAGCTCCTATATGCCAAGTTCCAAAAGAGGAATCCCATAAGAAAAATTTCAAGGATTTTTTTTTTTTTTTTTGGAAAGGACTGTAACCAAAAGTATACCAAAACAACATCACCATCATATATCAACTATATATACAATGCTAGAAAGGAAAATACAATGTATAGTAAAACGTAAAAGATCAAGCCCGCACTCCAACCTCAATATATTTGATACACTCTAGGATAACTTGCACCATAAACAGACACACATAAGTCTCTTATGAAGCTCAATAGAGTGTGTGTTCATGCACAACACATACGTAGGACCCATGTCTTTCGTATCACCTCACAGCCACAGTTGTGTGCCAACTAGCCTGACCCGTAAACAATAGAACCTGTGTGTACAAACAAGCATCGGAACAACTGACGCCCATTGCACCCGAAACCTATGCCACATCGACTGCACCACCACCATAAGCATGGAGGTGCCACCTTGCGTCGATCTCACGCTCCGTTAGTGAGATATGACCCATTGAATCCATGGCCTAAATCACTTACTTTATAAAATAAGCAACCTTAGTGGGCCTAGGCCAAAGCCCAAGCCCATGGTTTAAGGCCATTTAAACCCATAGCCTAAGAACAATAATGTAACGCCCCGAATCTTCAAGACCCGAGTACATGACCCGTTTCCCAAAAACCCGAGTGTTAACCTTAAAGGATGGTCAAATATATTTTTTTTTCTTTTATCAGAGTAAGCAGATGAGCATAGAATGGACAAGTAAGCATAAGGGAAAATTTCTTATCATTTAGAATATACAAGAGAGTGCCTATAATGACTTATACAAACCAATGTCTCCATTCTTTCGAATATAAAATGAAATAACATTACATTAGAAACAGAGTAAATTTGTAACAATCTTGAGCTGTGAAATCCTGTAGCAGCTCTTAGCAAATATAACCATGCACCCTTATAAACCATAACCTGCTCCTCACCAATATGAATGTGAACATCATCAGGGCCACATGTGCTACCTATACGGTTATATATTTGATGGATGAGTGGCCAACTCAGTGTGAATTCCCCTCAAGATTACACATCGTCGTATTAGGTAAGAAATAGTATAAAACATCTAGACAACCAAAATAGAGTAAATGCAGTCTTATTAGATGCATGGATGCAATCATAGACTCGGGAAAAAGATCCAGACGGTCTGTGCCCCGGGAAAAACATCTACACGGGCTATGCCTCAAGAAAAATGTCCAGATAGGCAATGGGGTTGTCACCCAAGGATGTGACTGGTCATCAGCGCAACACTCGGCGTAATCGCATGGGCATGAAGATCCAAGTCATCATCATAAATCAAAGGAACGGTCATAAGCGCAACATTCAGCATAATCGTAGGGTAGAGCGATCCAAGTCATCGAAAATATGACATGCATGCATGATTTGCTAGCCCATTATTAGTCTAATTGCAACCAGCCAATTTAAATAAGCTCACAGTCACTACGGGGAGCATATGGCGAAGCGTAGGCCGATGACTCGGACATAGTATCCCATGACTACCATCTTCGGCCCATGAGGCTACCATCTTAGGATGTTTAATGGAAGCCCGTCGACTAATGGCAAATCATATTGCAGTATATGGGACTTACCATCACATGGTTGTACAATATAAAACATCAAACCCATATAAGGAAAATATCAAAATAGAACCATGTAGGGCGAGTATCAAAATATGCCACATAGGGCTAATATCAAAACCATAAAATGAAAACCATCCTTAAAAATCATTGGGCACAACAACCCTGGATGGTAGGCCCACATCAATAATCCATCTACACCATCACCCAATAACCACAAAGTCGAAGGTCCATTACGATCACAACTAGTCAAGTTACATCCCAAGCATGGGTGTACATTCATACGTAGGAATTTCCCACTAATGTACCAGTTTAAGTTCCACAAGCAATCCATAAAAAGAACACAAGCATGAACAATTATACATGATAATCATAAAGCGGGTAATACAACAATTTAATTTCCACCAGCTAACACATGTGATTATAAAGGGAGATATTAATTATGAATTTAAATAAAAACTATAACTTAAGCTAATAAGAAGATGGAAAGCTCAAGGGGAAGAATCATCACCTTATACTTGAATCGCTAACCGACGTTGCTAGGAAGCGTGTGCACCCTTAGAATTGAATCCTACCATGGATTATGAAATCTCACATGAGATCAATGTTCTAGCAAGTATCTATAGTCAAGATTTATACAACCTAGGGTTTGGATTATTTATTTTTAGGGTTTTAATGTAGGACTTAGGGTTTTCATCCTAGGGTTTAGTTCTAGGAGTAGAACTTATGATATATGTACAGTATAATAATAATATGGTTAGTTACAATTTAACATTAATGATATAACTATTATTTATGACCATGGTAATTGTTAGTATTACAATTGAAATAAAATAGTATAACCTATTATTAGAGATAATATTTTCAAGTGATGAATATCATGCTAATATCACTAATGGTCGTTTCAATTATAATAACTAACATTAGTGTAATATGTTAATAGTAATCATTATGATGATAATTAATATTATAATATACTATTATGATAATATTTAAGAATGGTAAGTAAAATACACTTATAGTTAACAAATTTTAATTTTTCTGTAATAGATAATTATAAATGATTCACTAATGGTTAATCAAGCTTAATATTCGTACCCTATCAATGATAATAATGGTAATACGAATAACTATAATCGAAATGAATTTAATATAGAAGGAGGAGGTGGACTCACCTAGGCCGACTCAGTTGAGTCAACTCGACCTGAAACTCCCTCTCATTTCCCTCTTCCTCTTCCCTTTTTCTTCACTCCTTTCTCTCTTATTTCTCTTATCTCTCCCTTTTTTTTTGTTAGCTGAAAAACTCCAGGATTAACGTACTGGACTCAGGCCCTAAAACGAGTCGGCATTGACTCGAGTCCGCAAGTCAACTTGACAGCAACTCACGACTCATCCTTTTCTCTCTCTCTCTCTCTCTCTCTCTCTCTCTCTCTCTCTCTTCATCTGGTTTCTTCCTTGGTCTTCCACAAGGCCTGGAACGGACCCGCCCCATGTCCAACTCGATCTAACCCTGGGCCAGTAGGGTCGGGACTCGACTTTACTGAGTCCGAGTGAGTCAGTGACTCAACTTGAGCTTTACTAGTACAACAACGCACACTGTCTCGCTTTCCTTCCATTTCTTCTTTCTTTTCTTTTTCTTCTTTCTTTCCTTTTTCTTGTTGAATGTCCAGCGAGAATAACTAGGCGCCCAACAAAGTCCGCCTCGAACTCAAACGAGTGCAGCAACTGGCCTGCACCACCGCTGCCACCTCTCCTCCTTCTTCTTCTTCTTCTCTCTTTCTCTTCTTTCTTATTTCTTTCTTTCTTCTCCAAGGGTGTCCAGCAGCAGGTCCGAACATTACCATGTTTGAATGGACCCGAACTGGGGTGACTCAATGCGGTATGATGGCGGGAAAGAAGACATGGGCGTTAATGGCCTATTGTAAACGGGAGCTTATTTCTTCGAAGTGATTGTTATAGGTGGTGTGTATGAGCTTAGAGGAGCTTGGAGAATGGTTGGAGTGAAGCTCCAGCGAGGTTTCCCTAGTGGTTTCGAAGGAATGAAGAAAATGACTATTTTCGAGTTAAGGCAAGGGAGTGGGAGAGCGACTCGTTGCATCTCCCATCTCTTGGACTTAAATCGGGCCCTGAACTCCCTTAGGGCCGTCGGATTGGAACGAGAGGCTAGGATGCAATCTCGCCATCAGTTTTCTAAAACTTTGGGGAGAGAGTTGCGCCGATATTCATACGGGAGCCCTAAACCGCTACTTAGAATGGACAGCCGAGATGTGCCTGAATGGAGGGCTAAGATGAGGGTTTTCTCCTCAGACGGATTGCCTTCGTGGCAACAGCAGGAGAGAGTTTCCATTTTCAGAAACTCATGTGTTTGTAGGGATGGTTTGCATTGAAGATAGTGTGTCTATACGTACAAGAAAATCTATTATGATCGTTGGGTTTTTGTCAGGCGGAGCTCCCTAACATGATGGACGGTTTGAATTAGCGATCCATCTTCATTTGGTGGGCCACCGATCAAAAACAGCGGACGCCTGTCCGTCCGCTACCAATTCGAAGAGAGAGAGAGAGAGAGAGAGAGAGAGATAGAGAGAATTCTCTCCTTATTTGGAAAACACGGGTCAACCCGTGTTGACCGGTCTCCTAGGACCAGTGCACTGTGAGTGCATGTCTTCATACTGAGTTAGGTTATACAGTAACACCCGAGTACTAAAAGGTACGGGGCGTTACAATCTACCCCCCTTAACAGAAATCTCATCCCGAGATTTGTTATGCATATCTCTAAGTGTTAACATTACAAGCAGTAATTTCATTTTAATAGTGCATTCTATTTCTCACTTGTGCAATCATGTCCTGCATTGTTAGTAAGCCATACTTAAACGTACCACATCCCTAAGCATCTAGTCTAGCATATCAATTCCTACTAACATTTGGAACCATTTTAACGTTAACCAACACTAAGGATTTGTTTAAAGGTTTACCTATATCAAATGTCTCATCACATCCACTAAGAGCTAGGCGACCACTAATGATAATATTTTACCTTCCTCTTTATTTTCTTTTACTTCTAATGATAGTCCCTGGCTGTCCAAAGTGTATTACCAATTTCTATTTTTCAGTGTTCAGGGTAACACGAATAGATGGTCATAGTAGGTTTGAGCCCGATACATTGATCCTTTGCCTACGTAAAACAGAGGATTTTCTGTATCAATCCCTAATCCTGGTAAATCTCGATCTTCTGCCTGATCAGGGCATTGAGATCATTAGAATCTGCTAGGATATGGGATTCGAATCAAACCGCGTACACATCGCATACACATGATTGCATCAGTCCATGATCCCGATTATTATAGACTTATGGGGAGATCCTGTAATCATCTAATGAGAGCGCCCAAAATTTACATGAATAGATGTGAGCGACCATCACGCTTCCAGCGCGCACTCTGATTACCTAAGTACTAACTGAAAATTTTAAAAATCAAGATTTCTACATGAAGTTTGAATTGAAAATTTCTAAACTCCCTTAGGATTTCAAATCTAATCCCTATGTTTCTAACTTAGGGTTGAAAATCTACCCACGGTTTCGTTAACTTCACATGTTATAATTTGTAAAGAATATTAGTTATAAGTAAGGAGATGTTTTAGGGAGTTAAAGTTATAATTCTTAGTACAATTTCTCGGGTTGAGGAGTGCCCATGTGCAATCTAATGGCAACCATGGTAGTTAAGAAAGATTACTATGATACCTAAGTCTCATTTACTTGTCAAGTGTTATGACAATGCCGATTAGGAAGATTCAAATTCTAGATTTCTAAGGGTTGTTCATCAAGTGTTAGGTTCAAGGGATATTCTTGCTTGGCCTTGAATATATCATAATGGGTATTGGTCCTCCTACAATACTTGAGTTTAATCACTAAGTTCAATTAGCTTCAGCGGTTTTCAAGGGAACTGAGTCTCTATTTCTAAGTTCAAATAACTAAACTTAAGATGCCCGAGGGACTTAAGTTTAATTCATGATTTCTAATATTATCCAACAATTCTTTAAGGAACCTAACACCTTTGGTATCTATACTTCCAGCCTTCCTTAAATTCTAAAGGAATTTCACTTAATTTCCAAGTGGCTATGCTAATTATGTCTGAGAAATTTCCACAGGTTTAAAGTCTAAAGGTGCAACTTAAAATTTTCAATGGAGTCCTAAGTTTGAAATTTCCATGCTTTAAATTTTCTCTTATTCTGAGGGAATTCCTCATACATCTAAATGACTATTCTCTAATTCTAAGGGAACCTAAGTTCACTTTTAAGTTCTAAAATTATCCAAACAATTTTTTTTTCTTTCAGGGATCCTAGAATTTTTTTGAGTTTCTATGTTCCCAATTTCTCCTAGCTACTGGGAAATTTTCGCAAGTTCAAATGGTCATTCTAGTAATTTCTAAAGGGACCTAAGTTTTGGTTTCTACATTCTCAATCATTCTTCTAAGTCTAGGGGAAATTCACCTAAGTTTAATTTCTAATTTCCAACATCTTAACTTGAGACATTTAAAGTTTGTATAAGATCATTTCCCAAGGCCAAGTTTGTCTAAACTATGCTCTGATACTAACTTGTAACGCCCCGAATCTTCAGGACTCGAGTACACAACCCATTTCCCAAAAACCCGAGTGTTAACCTTAAAGGATGGTCAAATATATTTTTTTCTTCTTTTATTAGAGTAAGCAGATAAGCGTAGAATGGACAAGTACGCTAAGGAAAAATTTCATATCATTTAGAATATACAAGAGAGTGCCCATAATGACTTATACAAACCAATGTCTCCATTCTTTCGAATACAAAATGAAATAACATTACATGAGAAACAGAGTAAATTTGTAACAATCTTGAGCTGTGAAATCCCGTAGCAGCCGTTAGTAAATATAATCATGCACCCTTATCAACCATAACCTGCTCCTCACCAATATGAATGTAAACATCATCAGGGCCACCTGTCTACCTGTACAGTTGTATATTTGATGAATGAGTGGCCAACTCAATGTGAATTCTCCACAAGATTACACACCGCCGCATTAGGTAAGAAATAATATAAAATATCCAGACAACCAAAACAGAGTAAATGCAGTCTTATTAGATGTATGGATGTATGGATGCAATCATAGACTTGGGAAAAAGATCCAGACAGTCTGTGCCCTGGGAAAAACATCCAGATGGGCTGTGCCTCGGGAAAAATGTCTAGACAGGCAATGGTGTCGTCACCCAAGGATGTGACCGGTCATCAGCGCAACACTCGGCATAATCGCATGGGCATGAAGATCCAAGTCATCATCATAAATCGAAGGATTGGTCATAAGCACAACATTCAGTGTAATCACAGGGCAGAGTGATCTAACTCATCAAAAATATGGCATGTATGCATGATTTGCTAGCCCATTATTAGGCCAATTGCAACCAACCGATTTAAGTAAGCTCACGGTTACTATGGGGAGTACATGGCCCAATGTAGGCCGACGGCTTGGGCATAGTATCCCATGACTACCATTCCCGGCCCATGAGGCTACCATCTTGGGATGTTTAATGGAAACCCATCGACTAGTGGTAAATCATATTACAATATATGGGGCTTACCATCTCACTGTTGTACAGTATAAAACATCGAACCCATATAGGGAAAATATCAAAACAGAACCATATAGGGCGAGTATCAAAATATGCCACATAGGGCGAATATCAAAACCATACGATGAAAACCATCCTTAAAAATCATTGGGCACAACAACCTTGGATGGTAGGCCCACATCAATGATCCATCTATATCACACCCAATAACCACCAAGTCGAAGGTCTATTACGATCACAACTAGTCAAGTTACATCCCAAGCATGGGTGTACATCCATACGTGGGAATTTTCCACTAATGTACTAGTTTAAGTTCCACAAGCAATCTACAAAAAAAAAAACACAAGCATGAATAATTATACAGGATAATCATAAAGCGGGTAATACAACAATTTAATTTCTACCAGCTAACACATGTGATTATAAAGGGAGATTTCAATTATGAATTTAAATAAAAACCATAACTTAAGCTAATGAGAAGATGGAAAGCTCAAAGGGAAGAATCATCACATTATACTTGAATCGCTAACCGACGTTGCTAGGAAGCGTGTGCACCCTTAGAATTGAATCCTACCATGGATTATAAAATTTCACATGAGATCAATGTTCTACCATGTATCTATAGTCAAGATTTATACAACCTAGGGTTTGGATTATTTATTTTTAGGGTTTTAATGTAGGACTTAGGGTTTTCATCCTAGGGTTTAGTTTTAGGAGTAGAACTTATGATATATGTAGAGTATAATAATAATATGGTTAGTTACAATTTAACATTAATGATATAACTATTATTTATGACCATGGTAATTGTTAGTATTACAATTGAAATAAAATCGTATAACCTATTATTAGAGATAATATTTTCAAGTGATGAATATCATGCTAATACCACTAATGGTTGTTTCAATTATAATAACTAACATTAGCATAATATATTAATAGTAATCATTATGATGATAATTAATATTATGATCTACTATTATGATAATATTTAAGAATGGTAAGTAAAATACACTTAAAGTTAACAAATTTTAATTTGTCTATAATAGCTAATTATAAATGATTCACTAATAGTTAATCATGCTTAATATTCATACCCTATCAATGATAATCATGGTAACACGAATAACTATAATCGAAATGAATTTAATATGGAAGGAGGAGGTGGACTCATCTAGGCTGACTCAGTTGAGTCAACTTGACCTAAAACTCCCTCTCATTTCCCTCTTCCTCTTCCCTTTTTCTTCACTCCTTTCTCTCTTATTTCTCCTCTCTCTCTCTCTCTCTCCCTTTTTTTTTGTTAGTTGAAAAACTCCAGCATTAACGTACTGGACTCAGGCCCTAAAACGAGTCGGTCTTGACTCGAGTCAGCGAGTCAACTCGACAACAACTCCCGACACATTCCTCTCTCTCTCTCTCTCTCCCTCTTTCTCTCTCTCTCTTCATATGTTTTCTTCCTTGGTCTTCCACAAGGCCTAGAATGGACCAGCCCCATGTCGAACTCGGTCTAACCCTGGGCCAGTAGGGTCGGGACTCGACTTTACTGTGTCTGAGCGAGTCGGTGACTCAGCTCGAGCTTTGGTAGTGCAACAATGCACACTATCTCGTTTGCCTTCCATTTCTTCTTTCTTTTCTTTTTCTTGTTGAATGTCCAGCGAGAATAACTGGGCGCCCAACAAAGTCCGCCTTGAACTCGAATGAGTGCAGCAACCAGCCTGCACCACCGCTGCCGCCTCTCCTTCTTCTTCTTCTTCTTCTTCTTCTCTCTTTCTCTTCTTTCTTATTTCTTTCTTTCTTCTCTAGGGGTGTCCAGTAGCAGGTCTGAACATTACCATGTTTGAATGGACCTGAACTGGGGCGACTCAATGTGGTATGATGGCGGGAAAGAAGACATGGGCGTTAATGGCAGATTGTAAACGGGAGCTTATTTCTCTGAAGTGATTGTTATAGGTGGTGTGCATGAGCTCAGAGGAGCTTGGAGAATGGTTGGAGTGAAGCTCCAGCGAGGTTTCCCTGGTGGTTTCGAAGGAATGAAGAAAATGGCTATTTTCGAGTTGAGGCAAGGGAGTGGGAGAGAGACCCATTGCAACTCCCATCTCTTGGACTTAAATCAGGCCCTGAACTCCCTCAGGGCCGTCGGATTGGAACGGGAGGCTAGGATGCAATCCCTCCATCGGTTTTCTAAAACTCTGGGGAGAGAGTTGCGCCAGTTTTCATATGGGAGCCTTAAACCGCTGCTTAGAATGGACGACCGAGATGTGCCTGAACGGAGGGCTAAGATGAGGGGTTTTCTCCTCACACGGATCATTCTCGTGGCAACAGCAGGAGACAGTTTCCATTTTCAAAAACTCATGTATTTGTAGGGATGGTTTGTAGTGAAGATAATGTGTCTATACGTATAAGAAAATCTATTATGACGGTTGGGTTTTTGTCAGGCGAAGCTCCCTAACACGATGGACGGTTTGGATTAGTAATTCGTCTTCATTTAGTGGGCCATCGATCAAAAACAGTGGACACCTATCCGTTCGCTGCCAGTTTGAAGAGAGAGAGAGAGAGAGAGAGAGAGAGAGAGTTCTCTCCTTATTTGGAAAATGCAGGTTAACCCATGTTGACCGGTCTCCTAGGACCAGTGCACTTCAAGTGCATGTCTTCTTGTGGATACACGCCTTGTGGTGGGGTCCACTGTGATGTTTGTGAGAAATCCACACCGTCTATTCCGTTTGGGGGGTTCCCAAGAAGGGCCCTAGATCAAGGATCAGGTTAATGGGACGCCTGGGTGGGGCCCATAATCTTATTTGGGCTCTGTTTGTGGATTCTCAGTGATTTGGCAGTCGACTCGTCCCGAATTTAGATATTAATGGTTAAAAGTGTCCAAGGGACTATCTAAGCTAGAATCAAGGGTTAGGTTTGGGGTCATATGACTCCATACGCATTTATAGGATTAAATATCATTATTACTATGTTTATTATAGCTTGATTATTTCTATTATTGTTATTATTATTTGAAATATTTCTTCAAATTTCCTCTAACTCATTTGTGTGGGCCAAGAATGGTTTAGTTATAACCCATGATAGTTAACCATAAGCTTTGAATCACCACGGTATGAGTGGTTTCGAATCGTTGATCCACATCAATCAAATGCTTGGTATTAATTACGGATTTGTTGGTCGGTGGATTTATGAGTTTGGTTCACCCCTGTGGGTTATTAGGGATCTACGCCGAATTGAACTAAACTCCTAAAGGTCTTGTCGTCATAGGCAAAGTCAAATGGTCAAGATGGAGGGATTGAGGGCGACTGTTCAGGTGAGCTAGGTTAGCGTTCATACTGAGTTAGGTTATACAGTAACACCCGAGTACTGAAAGGTACGGGGCGTTACAAATAACTACATGGCAAAATAACACTCCAACACACTAAAAGGGAAGAGAAGTTCTCTTCTCTAACCATCATCATAACTCACCATAAGAGGTGGCCCAGGCTTATTGCCACATCATCTCACATGTAACCAATGCATGGCCTTGGAATGGCCATGTCACCCTTTCCACCAATCATAGGGGACTTGCATCCACATCACATGCCATCTCACCATCCACCTCTTTAATGGCCAATGCATGTCATAGTACCATCTTACTTGCCCAATGCATGTAATGGGCCCTCCCACATCATCAATCCACCTCAACACCCCAAGCATCAATAAAAATTCGTAGAATTGCTACCTAGACTTTCCACTATCCAAGTCACCTCAGCAAATCAACTCACTTTGTACTAATGGGATTTGCATAAAATGCTACATCATATTCCACATCATATCTTTTTTCTCTATATAAGAAAGGGGTCTCTCTAGCATCTCTCCTCTTACAACACTTGGCAAATTCCAGGAAATTTTGGGGAGAGAGAGAGGTGGGGGTAAGGTGTGGCTCACCATCAAGCCTAGAGGAAGTGGACCACCCAATCATCAACCTAAGACCATCCAAGGCCCTCCAAGCTCAGCCATTAATCCATAATTCCAAGAGGTAGGTCATAATGTTTCCCTTAGTGTTTTCAGCTTTTTAGAAAATTTTGTATGTACCAAACTGTTGCAAGTAGTCCTTTTTGACACCTCATGGTGGGCCCCAAGCTTCGTAGCAATGGGTCCCACCAGGGGAAATATTTATTCCACATACAAAAGAGTTGGGATGTCCCACCAATTCATTGCAAATGGGCCCCAAGTTCAGTTTTAAACCAGCAGATGTGCAAAAATTTCAATTGCCCACATTGGGCCTTGTACCGTAATTCATGTATACATATTGAGCAGGTCTCACCTTGGAGATTTTGAAGTCCATATATAAGACTATTAGATAGTGGTATCCTCTCGCCAAATGTGAGACCCATGCAATCACAAATTGGACATAAAAATGGGCTCGAGCCATTCTACGACTAATTGAAACTTAAAACTGTTTGAACCAAAACTCCCATGGGTCCATATCTATGCAGTCCACCACCGGTGTAAGACATCTAATAGCCCATCCAGGCCCTCGACATAATCCATTACTCTCTGCGGACCAAAAACTCAAGTGGGCCATCCACCCCTAATGACGCACGCAATTTGCAAAGTTAGTTGGAAATCTAGGTGGGGCTAACCATGATATTTTTGAGAAATCTACCCCATCCATCCATTTTTCCTTATCATTTTAGGGCATTATCCCAAAACTGAGGTAGATCCAAATCTCAAGTGGACCACACCACAGGAAGCAGCGGTGATAATGATTCTCACCGTTAAATATTTTTTAGGGCCCACCGTGATATTTATTTGACATCCAAACTATAGATTAGGTCATACAGACCTGGATGATGGAAAAAAAAAATCAAATATCAGCTTGATCCAAAAATTTGGTAGCCCAAGGAAGTTTTTAATGGTGAGAGTTCAATCAACACTGTGTGACCCACTTGAGAATTTGATCTACCTTAGTTTTGGGTTCATACCATAAAATTATTTTTAAAAATGTATGGACGGTGTGGATTTATCACTGACATCTTGGTGGGACCTACCTAGCATCCTAGCGGAAGAATTTTATGTGAAAAGACTTTCGCCACATCCTTCGGAGAGTGGGTGAAGAGGCGTGCGAGAGAAGGAAACTAGCTTTTTTAGCTCGTGGTAAGAGCGCCTTCATCTAGACCGTTTACCTTATCCGACGGTTGCGAACCGATGCGTAGCTGAACGTTCCTCTCTCTCTCTCTCTCTCTCTCTCTCTATATATATATATATATATATACATATGTACACACACACATATATATACACACACATATATGTGTGTGTGTGTATATATATATATATATATATATATATATATATGTGTGCATATATACATATGTATATATATATGTGTATATATATAGATATATATACATACACACATATATATATATATATATGTATGTATAGATATGCATATATCTATATATATATGCACACACACACACACACACACATATATATATATATATATCTATATATATATATGCATATATCTATATATATGTATATCTATATACACACACACACACACACACACACACACACACACACACACACATATATATATATATAGAGAGAGAGAGTGCTACATCTCACGCCTTCTACATCATACATACATCACATACCATCTACATTAAGCATACATCACATGTTACCTATATTATATATGCATCATAGTGGGGTCCTCGAGTTGGGACCCACGGACCACCTTTCAAGTAACGCCGCACACACACACACACAAACATATATATATATATATATATATATATATATATATATATATATATGTGGTGTGTGTGTGTGTGTGTGTGTGTGTGTATACACACACACGCGCACACACACACACACACACACATATATATAGCATTACTTGAAAGGTGGTCTGTGGTGGGTCCCAACTCTGGGGCCCACTATGATGCATATATAATATAGGTAACATGTGATGTATGCTTAATGTAGATGGTATGTGATGTATGTATGATGTAGAAGGCATGAGATGTAGCACTCTCTCTCTCTCTCTCTCTCTCTCTCTCTCTCTCTCTCTCTCTCTATATATATATATATATATATATATATATATATATATAGTGTGTAGCATTACTTGAAAGGTGGTTGCTGGTGGGTCCCAACTCAGGGACCCCACTATGATGCATATATAATATAGGTAACATGTGATGTATGCTTAATGTAGATGGTTTGTGATGTATGTATGATGTAGAAGGCATGAGATGTATGTATAATGTAGAATGGCATATGATGCATGCATGATGGAGATGGCATGTGAGATATGTGTGATGTAAATGGCATATGATGCATGCATGATGTGGATGAAATGTAAGATATGCATGATGTAGATGACATATAAGACATGCATGTTGTAGATGGCATGAGATGTGTTGCATGCTGTAAGAATATGATTGGCGTTGGACCTTGGGTTAGGCCAATTGCTTGTGTGCCCATCACCCATCACATGTCGTTCATATTTGATTTGTCCATCGTGTGGGCCCTAGCTTGGAAGTGGATTTTCCATCATGTGGTGCCCACTTTTGATATCTACCATCCATCATGTGGGGCATACCATTTATGTGGATCATCCATTAAGTTGGGCCACTTTGGATATGGGTCGTCCATCATGCGAGACCTTGGATGTGGACGTCCATTAGGTGGGGGGCCACTTGTTGTGGATTGTCCAACACAAGGGGCCATACTTTGATGTGGGCCATCCATCACGGGAAGCCCATTACGTCCATTATGTGGGCCACCTTAATGTGTGCCATTCATTATGTGGGCCCCACATTTAATATGGGTAGTTTATCATTCATCCCACCATTGATGTCAACTGTCCATCGTGTGGGGCCACCTTTCAATGTCCATCATCCATCATGTGGGCCCCACCTTTGATGTGAACCATGCATTATGTGGGATGTGGACCATTCATCATGTGAGGCCCAACCTTCAATATGGGTCGTTCATCATGCAGGCCCACCTTTGTTGTCCACCATCTATCATGTGGGTCTCACCTTTGTTATGGACCATCCATCATGTGGGGCCCGCTTAATGTGTTTAATCCATCATGTGGGGCCACATTTTGCTATGGGCCATCCATCATGTGGGACCCACCTTTGATGTATGGTATCCATCATTTGGGTCCCACCTTTGTTGTGGATTTCCCATCACGCAGGGCCCACTTGAGGTGGATAGTCCATCATGAGGAGCTACATTTTGATGTGGGTCATTCATCATATAGGATCCACCTTCGATGTCCACCATCTATCATGTGGGTCCCACCTTTAGTGTACAATGCCCATCATGTGGGGCCCAAACTTTAATATGGGTTGTTCATCATGTGGGCCCACCTTTGATGTCAACCTTCTATCGTGTAATCCCATATTCAATGCCCACCATCCATCATGTAGGTCCTACCTTTGATGTGGACCAACCATCAGGTGGAGCCAGCTTGTTATGGATCATCCATCATGTGGGGCTATCATCATGTGACGCCCACCTTTGATGTGGGCTATCATCATGTGGGGTCCACCTTTGATGTGATCGTGCATTATGTGGGCCCACCTTAATGTGGACCATTCATCATGTGGGGCCACACCTTTAATTTGGGTCGTTCATCATGGGAATTACTTGAAAAGTTTTAAGGATAAACTTATTAAAAAAAGAGTAGTTAAAAATGTCTACCTATGTAAGCTAACTAAGCTCTTAAAAAACAAGTGACATCTCCGGCATTTATTTTTAAGAGCTTCTTGGTTAGTTTCTAAACATTAAATGATAAAATTAGAGCTTTATCCAACAGTCTATTTTCAAAACAGGCTTATTATTATTATTATTTAAACCAAGCAAATAAGCTCTTATTAGTAGAGATGGCTAACGAGCCCTTAATTTTCACCAATAAAATTACAGGTTGTAAGTGCTAGCATGCTGAGCACACATAGGTTGTCAAATTTCGTGAAACAAAACCATTTTAAGAGAAGATCAAGCTCAAGAACAGTTTATGTTCAAGAAAAGATTAAGCTTAAATTCAAGATGAAGTCTGAGACAAAGTTCAAACCAAAATGAATAAGATATTAGATATATCTCAGGTAGTATAAACCCTAGAAAGACCTTAGGATTAGGTACTTTAAAAAAGGTTTAATCATGGGTTTTTACATCTGTTTACGCCTGGAATTCAACCAACATAACTTCTGGTTCGGCTAGCCTAAGCTTCCTCGGCCAACCAAACTTCAAGCCCGAAGCGAATAACAGCTTTTGTTGTAAATTTGGCTAGCTCAAGTTTTGGTTCGGCTAGCTCGAGCTTGAAATTTGGCCAACCCGAGAAAGTTCGAGTTAAATTCCAGCAACATCAACTTTTGGAATTCGTAGGAATTCGGCTAACTGAAGGCCAAATTCGGCTAGGCGAATTGTGTTGTTCGACCAGCTGATTTTTGGATAATTCGTATCTCGCACAATTCAAAATCCGTTCAACAGAATCCGCTAAACTCAGGCTAGTCGAAGTTTATCTCGGGCTAGCTAAAGTTCTAACTTCTTTGCCTATAAATTGAGTTCTTCTCTCATTCCGAATCACACAAGTTAATTATCAAAATTCTTCTGCAAGAGAGAGAGAGAGAGAGAGAGAGAGAGAGAGAAGCTCAAGTAATTAACAAGATATTGTTTGGTATTTATAATTTATTTAAATAGCCTTTTCAATTCCCTTTAGTCTCAGATATTTTAAGTTTAATCTAAGAGAGTAAACTATTCTCCTCTTTGATATTTAACAAAATTGAATTAAGTAGCGTTTGGATTTAACAAAATTAAAATTTACAGAACCCTAAACCCTTTCTATCTTACTGAACACGGCACCATCTACATTCAAGAAAGATGTCCTTCTGGTACAAGCTTCTTGTAACATCCCAAAAATTGGGGGTCGAGCATAAACTCAACTCCCGAGTTCCAGAACATCACTTATGCAACAAAATGAATGATGATTGAATGTTGACTGTATTCGTGTATTGAACATGAGTGAGATTAAGCCAAAACAGCATATCATACTCTAAAGACAGTTAAATTGCAGCGGAAGACTGTGATAGATATATATAATATAAAAACAGTGGTGAGTCTCCAGAGTGTGATAAAGTTACCAGGTTAATTAATTACAAGTACAGTTCTAAAATACACCAAATGCGAGGAAGTGTAATGTCTTCTATCCCAAGTACCATAGCCCCGTCAATACAATACCAGGTCTTCATAGACCTGCCAGAGAGTTATAGATAGGAGAACTCCTCCTCAACATTATAGTAGTAGTCCGGCTCTGCTTCATAAGCATCGCCATCACCTGAAACTCAACAAATCTGGTTGGTGTGTACAACACCGTCCCATAACGTGGGAGTGAGTGATCAACTCAGTGGAATAGTAAAGCATAGGTTAACATGTTATCAATTCAGTCAAGCAGTAATGATAAAGCAGTAAAATCAAACACCCCTAACTACTCTTATTAATGCAAGTATGGATGCAGTTATGATGGATGCCCTCACTGATATACTCCCTCATGCGATACCATATTCGTTCACGGCATGCTTTCATCCCTCAGTGCTCCACATCTTCCAGGCACATGCAATGCATGCTGAGCATGATTACCAAGTTATTATTAGTCCATTTCAAACAACAGGATTGGGAAACTAAGGTTCCTTGTATCATTCCCAATCATAATCCATTCTAGGGTTGTCAGTTCTAGACAATCTCATACGATGGTGTGTTTCTAGGTCACTGCAAGGGCTGCCAGGGCTGTTACATGAAATCGTTGTACCACTCCCCCATCACCTTATCAATACAGGCCTAGCTTATACTCTGTTACTACAGGAAGGCTCGTCGCCTCACCGTAGATTTAGAGTACGCTCGAGGTCACTACACTGGATACGGTCAGGGCTGCCAGGGTTGTTACACGGAATTGTTGCACCACTCCCCCATCACCCATCAAGTAGTGTAGGCCGACAGCTCGAATATAGTATCTCATACCACCATAATCGGCTCATGAGTCTGGTTGCTCACTGGTCACTACGGGGAGGCACGTAGCCCCAGCGTAGGCCGACAACTCGACCACGGTGTCCCATACCACCATGCCCGGCTCATGAGTCTTAGCGGATCGAGGTACCATGGTTAACGGGATTCCACTGGTAAGTTTGGTACCCTAAGTTCAAGCAGTAGCGACCAAACATGGTGAACATATATTAGACATATCAGGTTACTTGACGGGCCTGATTAGCTCGAGCGTACAATCAATTAAACGACATGAAGTGCATAAGCACTTCGCGTGGCCAAACCAATGTTGCCAACTGACGTACGACTCGGGTTCGTCAAACACATCTTACGTGGTGACATGAAACTCAACCACGATCTCAAGTCTAGTACCGACTGTCTGGACTATAAACATAGTCTCAAACTCAATCAAACATTATACGTAGCATGTGGAGTAAAACATGGTAAACAAAGTAATTCAAGTATGTTAGTAAGCATGTTATAAAGCATGTTATAAAACATGTTATAAAGCATGTTGTAAAGCACTACATAAGTAGGAATACAAACACATATATTGCACAAGTAAGCAGTTTAAGTAAACAACCTCATGGAGGTAATCATACATGTCTCTAAGGTAGTTGAGAATCCCATCTCAACACCCTCCTAAGGCATCAACATCCAAACACTTACTCACACAAGCATTTTCACAAACACTTAACATATACTATTTCAACATACTTAGTGTATGTTAGCAAACATTTATTAGGGCGAGTCCTTTCGCCAAGTGAGTATTTTACACATATATAATATATTTATACAACAAATAATCATAGAAAACACATCTCTAAAATATATATGTATACGGTACTTTCTACAATACAGTATTTCTACATACATAGTGTATATTAGTAAAACATGTATTTGGGCGAATCCTTTCGCCAAATAAGTATTTTATCCATATATCGTATATTCATACAACCAACAATCATGTCAAACATATTTCCAAAATTTATACGTATACGGTATTTTCTACGAATACCTAGAATATGTAAAATTCCATAATCTACATCTTTAATCAAAACAGAAAACAGAAAGCACTTTGTACATGTGCAATTTTATGTAGATCATGAATCTATCATTATCTGACATTGAAAGCATTGAAAACCATAACCTATACACCTAAAATCTGCACCTTGTGTCGTAAAATCGTAACGAAGTCGATAGGTTTGCTAAGTTTCCGTATTCGGCAGTTTGACAACCTATAGAACGAAATAGGTTAGCTATTTCATAACCTACAACATATACAACCCCAAAACAGATTAGAGTTAGAGTTTCTTACCTAGAAACGGAGCTGGAATCGTCGGAAAAGCGATTAGAACGGAGTGGTGGAGCTCGTGGAGCGACAGGGAAGCATGGCAGGGAGATTCTCCCACACCTCCCACACTTTCTCTCTCTTTTCTCTCTTCTCTCTCTAGGGTTTCTCTCAAATTCGTATGGTTGTAATGAGAGAGGGGTTAAGGTCCTTATATAGCCTAAAAACTCACTGAAATAGACTCCAGGTCAAAGTATACTTAGGTTATAGCCAAAGCGGACCAGTTTCAGCTCAACAGAGGACTTCTGGCGGGCTTCCTTTAGCCAAAGGTCGGACTTAAGCTCATAGACATTGGATCTACGTGGAGTTAAGTTTTCATTTCAGTCGGATTCCCAGATCACGTGTGGCAGACCAGTTTCAGTTCGACGGTCAGTGAATCTCGATCGGAGATTCCGAGTACATGAATATGTTTATGAAATTTTTCCTAATCCGAGGGTGTAATTTGGCTTGATTCTGACGGTCAGGTTGCTTAATACTAACCCGCAAGCGACAAGTCTCAGATTACTATTTGAGATATTTATTTGTAAAGAAAAACAAGGGTTTTCACTCTCCTCGCTCCGGACTCAAGCGAACAGTCGTAGGACACTGTCTGGATTTGATTTCTGAGATGGTTGTCAAGCCCAGCGAGGCGGTCCTAAGTCTTTAACTTCGTATTATTCGGACTCTCAATGTGTGGTCTAGACCTGATATGGAGTTTCAAAGTGCTCCCGAGAGCAGTCGAGTAATGAGTTTAATCCTAGGTTTTAGGGTAACCTAGCGTCAATGATTCTACAAGTTTTGGGTCTTGCAGATTGTATTTAAAGCGATTCAAAAGGATTTCGTAGCTAATCTAGTTTAGCACTTAGTTACTTTGTCTCATTTCTAAAGGATTTAGTCCTATAAGATTTTTGTCTAAGGTGGTACCTAGGCCTTTGTAGTTCATATATAAGGTGATCCGAGTTATAATACTTAGCTCGTTTAAGATAGCGTCAAGGGTGAAGGTACTTAGAAAATTTGAAAGAACAAGGTGGTGAAGGGTGGGATTTGTGAAGGAAATGGGTTCACAAGCGATTTTAGACTGTGGGATTGAGTTCTGACAAGTTAATAAGGTGTTAGGATCGACCCATTGCCTAAGGACGTCTAATCCCAGGTTGGCAAAAATTCAGGCTGTTACACTTCTTCTATGTCTTCTACGATTAAAGATAAGTATACATTCTAAAACTCTTTTTAGGTTTGTCTGAGATCTCCTGTGAAAATCTCAGTTGAGGTTTTGCCTTTGATAACTTGTGGAAATCTCAGTTTGGGTTTTTTTTATTATGATAGCCCATGAAAATCACAAGGAATTGTATCAAGTTATTAAGGTGACCTTGTGAAAACCTTTTTATGGTGAAAGCCAAAATTACGAGGGAAGTAATTTTGGGAGTGAAGTAGGTGTAGTTGTTTTTAAAGCACCGAACCACTATAATTCCTTGTGCCATGTGGAGAATGCCTTATTTTTATTTTTAGTGGATTAGATGTATTTAGTTATTTCATTTGTGTGGTGAATGTTGTAATTCTTTAATTTACTCTTTCTAATTTGAAGTTTTGATTTTAAAGACATTCGTGAAATAAGGTTGTCCTACATAAAATCTTAGGTGAAGGGGTTGTCCTACGAATTATTTGGAATCAACATTTCAATACTCAAGCAATTAAGATCTTTATATTATTTACATATTCGACAATGATTTTCAATTATTTGGCATTGTCCTATTCAACCCCCTTTAGGACATCGCAAGCTCTCCTTTTCACAGGCAGTGTGCTTCCACCTCTTTTTTTTTTAATCATTCCGTCAGGTCTCTATGGAGCTCACTGTGATGTATGTGTTTTATATCCACACCGTCCATCCTTGTTGCCACCTCATTTTGAGAATGAGCCTAAAAAAATGAAGCAGCTTGAAACCTCAAGTGGACCACACCACATGAAATGGTGGGTATAATGACACCAACAATTAAAACCTTCCCAGGACCCACCATGATGCTTACATGCCATCTAACATGTTGATAAGGTCTCACAGACCTAGATAAAGGGAAAACACAAATATGAGCTTAATCCAAAACTTTTGTGGCCCCCAAGAAGTTTTTATCATGGGCAATCAATCACTAATGTTTCTAGTGGTGTGGTCCACTTGAGCTTTGGATTTGATTTAATTTTTGGGCTTATGCCCTCAAATAAGCTCACAAAATGGATGGATGGTATATATGTAACACACAAACATCATTGTGAGCCCCACATCACCAAGGGCATCGAGTAATTTGCTTCGGACAACAAGAAATACACCAATATAAAGCATAGGCTAGGAAGAAGCCTGAAACATTATAAGTAGTTTCCGTTGATCAACCACCTACCATGCATCTCAAGCACCATTGCACCATCAAAATTAGCATACAGGTCACCCATAACGGCATCGAGTTTCAATCCAACTAGAGGTCCAAATAACTAACAATTGACGACAATGATCGAGCCTGTTGTTGGCTCACGCCTATTCAAAATATTGATTTTACCTAGCTCATGATTAGCCTGTAACGTCCCCAAAATTCTCCTCATATAAAATCTTGGATTAATTGAATTAAAATTTTAATTTTGTAATTAATAATAAAATAAATTACTTAACATGCTAGTAGAGACTCTTGGATAAAGGAGATGTTGCAGGATCGACTTGTTTCGTTGCGACTTTAAGTTAAATCACTTTTTGTGCAAATTGATAAAACTTTCAGATTATTAAAATGAGCTCATCTGGATAAGAAGTTTCTAGATTCGGGGCTCTTCTTTCTCTATAAGAAGGGATTGTAGTGAGAACTCTCCTACGAAAACCCTAAGGAAAAGAGAAAAGAGAAAGTGTAAGAGAGGGGAGGCCAGTGGAGAAAATATCTCGCAAGTAGGTTCCTAACCTTTATTTTTATAATTTTTCTTATGCCTTTGATTAATAACCCTCACGTCTATGCCATGAATGGGGTAGATCGGCCTTGCATTTGTTTCTTTGATATGTGGGAAGTTTTGATAATAGATGAACGTTTTGAGCGAGATCACTTATCATAGAGATCAATGTGGTCTGTCTAGTAGTGTTAGCTCAGATTCCTTTAGATCATATGTTTCCTAAGGCCAAAATATACCAGGGCCCCAAATTCTAAAATGATCTGACCACCAAGCGTGCCACATTAATTGGAGTAAATCTCAGTCATAGTTTTGAATATTTGTTTGGTCGATAGATATTCTGACGTATCAGATAGATATACACCATTGATATCGATTCTAGGTTATATCTGAGATGTTACCCAATTTTAGATCGATCTGATCGTTGGATTATCCACAGAGATCAAAGCATAATAATAATGATATATATGCCATATGGTGATTGTGGATCATGCTAAGATTGATTTATCGAGGTATGTTAGATTGCAATGAACAAATATTATTGTGAATTGAATATATGAAGATGTTTATCATTACATTCATGAAATTAGAGTTTCCTCTTATGTAGAGAGATGTATATGTCAATTCGCATATGTTGATGCATAGAGCATTAAGCATGCATCACATGCATTGCATAGTGCTCCCGTGTTGATTCCTAGAGGCACGCGCTAGATGAATTGCATGCACACCTTGTGCTTGGGTTCCTGGTGGATCTCCTTGAATGGTTTTCTGGTAGAATTGTTACCAGATGCTCGCCATTCACGAGGAAGCCTACTCAAGGAGTAGATGCGGGCCTTGCCCATGCCTACCCAATATGGAGAAGCCTGCCAAGTGCAATGCAAGTTGATGGATATCTAATCCAAGTGTACGATTATACCACTTGATGCATGCATCTCATGTCATTTTGCATCCATGCCCATTTCTACATTTATGTACCTTATTTGTTATTTTGTGCTATCTTAATTGTGTCGTGCATGAACCATTATAGGTTCACTCACTAGGCTTGGCTAGCTGATGTTTGTTGAATCATACAAAGGTGATCGGGACTAGAAATGTAAATGAGGTACCAGAGAATGAGGCCCAAATTGCAGATGACCTATAAGATCAACGACCATACTTATCTGAATACGAACTTACTACAATGAACTGATTAAATGGATTGTTTAACAAGAACTGTTGATCATGAACTTCAAGATCTCTTTATATTACTCATTTATGATTAGAAATTGTAAGGTATTTGTTAATAGACATTTACGCTGGAAGGTTGTTGATATTATGATTGAATAAAGTCCCAAATGGGTGGACTTAGTTGAGTTATCAGTTAGATGATGTGGTTTGAGAACGGGATGGTAGTGATTAATGGAAATGTGTGAAACTGTATGATATGTATGGATGTGTGAATGTTAGAATTGTGGATGAACTTAGAATGCATTAAGCTATGCCTCGAAGCAACTATATGAATTATCAATTTAAGTACACTTGGTGTACGAATCATGAGCTGTAACTCGAGTATGAGAGTGCACACTCTGTTTTGAATTGTGAGCGTGACATATCTTATTGCCAACCCTAATCATTCCACAAATTCAACACCAATGTCTACATCTTACTAACAAAATATTCAACTATTTTGTTTCATTATTTTTTTTCCAACAAACTATTAGGCCAATTTTTTTACAATTCGATGGTCACATCAATATATTTGCAGTGAGACTGATGCAACCACATACTAGACTAGATTGAAAAGTTGAAACAAGAAAACCGATGGTCTGTTGAAATCAACCACACGTTTGAGGAGGACGACCCTCCTCCATCCTAGATCTGAGGGCAAAGATGGTAATTGAAAATCGTGGCCTGAATCAAATTTCGCATTGCAAGCCCCATCCCAATTAGTTTCCTCATCTTCATCCTATATGGAAAGAAGTATGAAGTCTATGGAGAAAAAAACAATGCCCTTTCTCCTCTTGACACACTGAAAAATTAATTCTAAAGAGAGAACTAATGCCTCGTCTCCTTCTCTTTGAAAAGTATGCGCCTTCTCCACCCTATAAGTTTAATCTTTTGGGAACAGTCCACTTAACTCTAATAATCCTGAGAAAATATGGTATATCCCCTACAACAATTGATGCCATCAAAATGTTTCCCTGCTATGGATGGTGAGTGGTCTAAATCAAACTTTGATGGGGCCATTTGATTAGTGCTGGAAATTGAAGTTTGATTGTTGGAATTGTCTAATAGATATTGGCCGTAACATAAGTTGGATCGAATTTTGCATCGCCATATCTACCCCAAAAATCTTAAAATACCCCTCACCATGGTAGGAAGTTAAGAAAATTTTCTTAATCATCATTGGATGCTACGTAATCCACACCATTCAAAAGGTCAACCAGAAATTTCAATATTATATCAACGATCACACCAATCCAGAGCATGAGCCATGAATGAGCCCAAAACATCAAGCGATGCAACAAAGCAAGCGTCCGGTTCCATGGCTCAGTGGTAGACATGCCTCTGTTTCAATACTGAGAGACCAAGGATCGAGTGCCCACGTGGTGTGAGTCGGTGTCTGAGTGTGCAGGGTGTGTTTGGCTAGCCATCATCATTTCATAGATTTAACATTAGTTTCAATATCTTGCCAAGAAAAACATTCAACAAATTCATTTCATTAAAAAGAAAAATTTCAACTTAATTGATAGGCCTTGGATTGTACAATTAGATAACCTCATCAATATCCTAAGGGCCTGCAAGGACGGAAGGTAAACTAGGGAAATTACAAAGAAAGCATAAAAGGCATAACATAAGTGAGAGGTAGACACTCATCAGCACTAGGGGATGAAAACTATTTGCACCTTTTTGTCTACATAGAAGTCATTGGAAATACCTTTTCTTTGCATTTGCAACCATTTGTATTGTAATCTTATACAAGGAAACATTTTTCACTTTTTCACTCCAAAATTATTATTTAAGACCTCATGTCATAGGCAAACTATTTTCCCTCCATTTAACTTTTTTTTTTAAAAAAAAAATCTCTTACTGATGGGAAAGCAAATGCAAACACTTTGTCGCAGCATTTGCTACTTCCTGTTGGCCGGAGTAAACCGGCTCCTTATCACACCATAACAATGTAGTACAAAATAGAAACTTCGACAAAAATCACATAACTGGAGTGTCATTAGAATCAATAAAAGGTCGACAACTCTCTATTCTTTATGATTATGTGTAGAAAGACTCCAAAGGTCCTAAGATGCTCAACCAAACATCTTTCTATCTAAACTATGATGCAATTCATATAAAAGTTAATTTTTAACACACATTTTCTAATTTTTACCCTATTGTTAAAGTTCTACAAATATCCTAAAAATTTTTACAAGTTATTACAAGGTTATATTTGTGACCCAAGACAAATTACAAGGAGTTTAAACTTGTAATTTCTTAAATCTAATCAGATTTTTCCAACCTAATGTCGATATTCCAACAAAATGATATTATTTCTAATAAAATTAAAGTTTAAAAAGTTCATATGTCAAATTTAAGAGAACATTATTCAAATGTCTAGTCTGGAGGTGTTCTCATCCAATGTACATTATGGTGGCCATTTGTTCTCCCACGACATCGAAATTCTATTTCTAAGTTCTATAACTATTCTAGTAATTTTCAAGGGAGCTTAAAATTTAGATTTCTAGATTCACAAAAGCATAGTGCTAATGGGAATTAAACTTAGTTCAAGTCTCTAATTTCATGAATGTAACTTTAAAGTAATTAAATTTATATAAGTTTCATTTTCCCGAAGGCCTAGTTTATCTAAACTCTGATCTAATACCATCTTGTAACACCCCAGTTTTCATAACCCAAGTATAATACTTATTTTCCAAAATCCCGAGTGTTAACCTTAAAATTTAAAGTCTAAATTTAAATAATCTTCTCAATATTCAGAGTTAGCAACAATTACCAGAGGAGTAAACTGTGCATTGAGTAAAAATTTTTCATTCATAACAAAAATCCAAATGTAGTGCCCACACAAGACTTATACAACCCAAATACCAAAAGTACCTTAATCCGAAATTGAAATCTATCAACTAACGATGAAGCTCAATATGCTCCACTAGGAACTCGTTTAGCTCCTCAACTTCCTGATCCGTTTTAACAACAAAGTGAACAACGTCGTCTCGCTTTAACCTGCATTAACTGATATGTTTTTATAGTGTTAATGGCTATTGCAGTGAGGAATACCCTCTAAGATTACACACCCAACATTCATAATTAAGTATAATTCGTAAGATATAGAAAAAGTTATATTAAACAATGAAATTCTAATTCATGATCATATACACAAAGAATACAGCCAACCAACGTACTGCCCAGACAGATTACGGTCGGGGCGGGGGGCAGGATGCAATCCGCGTCCATTTGGATACAAACAAACAAATTACATTTTAACTTATTTTAAATCATTAAGTTACTTTTTAACACTAGTTAGTTTGATAAGCACTATCATAGAAGTGACTTGATGCTAAAGTTACTTATTTTAGCATTTTTTTAAAACTTTTCTACTATTCTCACTCGACCATGGTCCAGGTCAAAGCGTAGAGCTCTCTCATTGTCGTTATCAAGGGAGGCCCACACAATGGACAGACCACATAAAAGGTGAGCCCCACATGATAGATGACCCTATATTAATGTGGGCCCACAAAATGAATGGTCCAAGGTCGACCCCTAATGATAAATATACCACATTCAAAGTCAACTGGTATAATGGACAAACCACTTCAAAGGTGAGCCTAAATGATGGATGGTCCACATCAATGGTGAGCTCTTCATGATGGGTAGCAGACATTGAGGTTGGGCCTTACATGATGAATGGCGCACATTGAGGTGGGCCCTAATGATGGACAGTCCATATTGAAGGTTGGTTGTTAATGATAAATGGTTGACATCCAAGGTGAGCCTTGAAGATGGACTGCCCTCATTGAAGGTAGGGTCTGCATGATGGACAGTCGACATTCAAAGTAGGCCCATATGATGATTGGTCCACATCAAAGATGGGCTTCACGAGATAGATGACCTCACATCAAGGTGGGCTCCACATGATGGACGGTCCACATCAAAATTTGCCCCTAGCGATAAGTGGGCCACATGCAAGCTAGGCCCACATAATGGACAACCCACATCAAAAGCAGTGCCCTCATGATGAATGGTTCACATCAAAGGTGGGCTCCACGTGTAAGAGCCCAAAAATGAAGCAGATCCAAGGCTCAAGTACACTGCAGGAAGTGGCAGTGATTAGAGGTGTACATGAGTCGAATCAAGTTGTGCTTGGCACAACTCAACTCGGCTCAACCACTAGTTGACCCCAGCTTGAACTCTGCTCGGCTCGGTCCTCGAGCTTGATTGGCCAACTCCGCTCAGTTCGGTCAATAGCTCGGGTGAGTTTGAGCCAAGATTAAGCCTCTGCGGCATTTTCTCAAACACATGAAGTGCACTTTCAATTTCTCACGGAATGTAAAGCAACAACATCGATTTATAGGTATTTCATCAAACACTCATTAAGCAACATACAAATCAAGATACAAGGGTATTTGTTTCATATCCATACCTTCCTTGCCAATAGCCGACACTTCATTGAGTCATTTCATCAAACACTTGC
The DNA here is from genome assembly GCA_030180095.1 of Magnolia changhungtana. Taxonomy (NCBI): domain Eukaryota; kingdom Viridiplantae; phylum Streptophyta; class Magnoliopsida; order Magnoliales; family Magnoliaceae; genus Magnolia; species Magnolia changhungtana. The sequence continues at coordinate 525,482 of JASAUF010000047.1, read as the reverse complement.
TGAGCAACATCAATATCTAAATAACCGAGTCACCGAACTAGTTCGATCCGAGTTCGATTCGAGTTGGGGTTCAATCCGAGTCGAGTGGAGTCGAGCTCGGGCGAGCACGAACTCTGGCTCGAAATTTTTTTAAGCTAAAAAAATCAGCTCAACTCGGCTCAAACTTAGTTTCAAACTGAGTCGAATCGAGCTTTTTCGAGTTGAGTCTTGTGGGCTAACAAGCTAACTCGGTTCGTCTACAGCTCTAGTCGTGATAATGACGCCTACCATTGAAACCTTCCTAAGGCCCACTGTAATGGTTAAGTGCCATCCAACCTATTCATATAAGCCCACATAGACCTGGATGATGGGAAAGCACAAATATCAGCGTATCCAATACTTCTATGGCCCTCCAAAAGTTTTCAATGGTAGGTGTTTAATCCCCGATGCGTGTCCACATGAGCATTGGAACTGCCTCATTTTTTAGCTTGTCTAAAATGATATCAAGAAATAGATGAACGGTGTGGATGAAACTCATACATCACCGTCACCCTCAGAACACCTGACCCTTACCAGCCAAGGGACTGATCGGGGTAGTACCCAAGCGGCTTCTATTCATTGGAGAGACACTGCATGCAATCTTCCAGGGAGAAGGTTTCGAGTCGGACCAGTTGGATTAAAATAATTTCTAAATTTTCATGTTCATGAAGCATCCAACACATGATATGTTAGCCCCATCATACGGATCACCTTGATCAAAAGTCCGCTTATGTCATCAAGGAAACCACATGTATTTTATTATTTATTAATGGCTAGAAATTTTCTGCTTTTCTCTTGCCCATGTGATGAGAAAATGGGACTTATTTTTACATAATGTGATCCTCATGGTGGGGCCATCCTATTTGAAGAATGGATGTCACATTTACTTGATAGGTTGGAAGTTGTCCTCTCCTTGAATGGTAACTTGTGGTACAAATGGTGTAGCTTGAAACGATCTCATTCCTTATCTAAACCATATGAGAATCGGAAGTAGCAGCCCCAAGCTTAGTGGGGCCCACCATGATGAATGCATTATATCTATGCTGTCCATATATGTTTATTCGTCCAAACTTAGGGCATGATCCCAAGTCTAAAATCTCAATGAGACTGATGATGCTCGTTGTTGAAACCTTTTTATGGCCTGGGTTATAACTCGTTCATGAGGCGGCTGTGACTTGGATGAAGGGAGGATAATAAATAAATAAATAAAATTAGATTGGTCCAAAACTTCTGCTGTCCTCAAGATTTTTTCTTTTGTCCTCCTGCTGGCCTCCCAATCCCTCTTTCTTGTGTTTTGGTCCATCCGAGTGTTTAAGCTGCTGCATTTTTGGATCTATATCCTAAAATTGCATGGAGAACTATAGGAAGGGAATAGATATAAAGTATACATTATGATTTAGGGCTGTCAATGTTGAGGGTCAAATATTGCATACTAGACCCCAATTATTGCCTGGATTTACGAGCATGATATTGTTTAACGGCTTGATTTAATCGTGTTTGTGATGCAAGGTGGATTTACGAGCTTGGATTGAAATAGGATGCTAAAAGTATGGATTTAACACTCTGATGACACTAAATGCAAGGGACAGACTCCAGGGGACTAAGATCGACGGAATTACAAGCCAGAGATTCGAGGAAATCGAGAAACTGAAGCTCAAGTGGCTCAAAATTGGTCCAGAATGCAAGATCACAGGGTTCTCACCATCCGTTTGGCTTGAAACTTCATACATGGCCTGAAGACCATAAATTAACCATACACGTCGAATTTCATCCATTTGATCCTTGTAGAAGTGGGTAAACTGACAGATCAGCCCATTAAATCTTGATTTGGGGCCCGCTTGGTATCTGAGAATGCTTCAATTTTTGTCTCAACGCATTCAATAATATGACAAAGTGGATGGACGGAGAAGATTTCCTACAGACCACACGAGTGGACCCCATTGGTCGTGGCTGTGCATAGTGCACAAGTGCACTCAAAATACACTGGACCGCTTGAGCCGGTCAAACTCGGTTTTGACCGAGTCTTCTTCACAAAGCTTCTTTCTCAACAGCGTCCGCATCGTCTTCCGTCAGTTTTGGTTGTGGGCCCCACCCATTGTCCATATGAACAATCCAACCCGTCCAATGGGACCAGAGAAGGGGCGTGATGCTCGCCTAGGTGTCACTTTGATCTCATTCAAGCTATTGGGGGATCTTAACCATTGAACACGTAGCTCGTAAAACTTGTTCACTCCCCAAGTATAGGGTTGTGATGTAGTAATAATCTCTGTAAAACCGAGGTCGAATCCACAGGAACTGAAACCTGTACGTAATCTGAAACCAACCAGAACTAGTATTAGAATGAGATGAAATCTAAATCGAGTGTGATTTGAAAAATAATGGTGCAATATTAAATTAAAATTTAAAGAATTCAGAGGAGAGAAACTAGGGATTCAGAGGATCCACTTGTAGAGATCAGGGAGATCTTATGCCTGTTTCAAGAACTCAACTGGACTTAGAGTCCATCTTCATCCAATTGAAGGGTGTAACCATGAAAAGTAAACTGAACTTCTTTTGGTATAGTTTTAAAGAGATGAAAGGTATATGAATTAGAATGGATTCCATCACCAAACCATGCCCAGGAGACAAAGTAAACAACAGAATTAAACTAATTACCAACCAATCAATAATGTATGAAAGTTAGGAAGGGTACCTTCATCCGACCATGCCCAAGAGACGATGGTGAACAACAGAGCTTCCTGACATCATAAACATCAGAAGGAAATGAACATGCTCAAAGCTATCGCAGATCCATTGTAATTTTAGTCACAATAAACTATTAAAAAATAAAAACATTCCCTTAATAATCAAACTAATATCAAATTCAGTTCATAAATTCAAATTAAATTAAAGGCATAAAGAACATTTCTATCACACTACAAGCTTCACCTCTTAGCCCTAGCTAAGAGGTTTAGCAACCCATGGACATGATTGGATGCAATCAAAACATGAAGAACGAGAAGAAGTATTAAAAATAAATAAATAAAAGCTGCAATACTCTCTCTGTCTCTACTCCTTGTCTTCCCCTGCCGCAGGTTCTAGCCGTAGATCCCTTATCTCTCTTTCTTCTTTTTCTTTTATAGCAAGCAAGGTGGTGGAGAGGTCGGTTGGCTCAAGACCTACCTGGAGTCGGAGAACCGACTCTCTTTATGCGTTCCAGTTCGTAGTAGAATCGATCCGCGAACCACTGTTTCTGTGCAACAGAAACGCACAAACTTCTTGCGTTTGAACTGCATCTGAGACGAACGGTCATCCATTCCGTGGATTCCGACTGCATAGGAAGGGTAACAACCCTCCTCTCCACCATTTGGACGGTCTGGATTATCAATCCAACCTTGTATTTGATCACCCTATGGCCCACAGCGGCCGGTTTTTCCGGAGATCTGCGAAGGGTGAGCCCCCGCGTAATCTTTACTGTTTGTGACGCCTGGTGGGCCCCTGATCATATCTGTAAGAAAAATTCACTCCGTTCAATGGAATCTCCTCGAAAAATAGTTCTGGAAGGGATGGTTTAAGATCCAAAAAATGGTGGCCCCTGAGTTCTTTCTTCCACCGTCCATCTTGCGTTCAATGGTTAAGATCCTCCAATAGCTTGAATGAGATCAAAATGACACCTAGGTGAGCATCACGCCCCCTTCTCTGGTCCCATTGGACGGGTTGGATTGTCCATATGGACAATGGGTGGGGCCCACAACCAAAACTGATGGAAGACGGTGCGGACGCTGTTGAGAAAGAAGCTTTGCGAAGAAGACTCGGTCAAAACCGAGTTTGACCGGCTCAAGCGGTCCAGTGTATTTTGAGTGCACTTGTACACTGTGCACAGCCACGACCAATGGGGTCCACTCGTGTGGTCTGTAGGAAATCTTCTCCGTCCATCCACTTTTTCATATCATTTAATACATTGAGACAAAATTGAAGCATTCTCAGATACCAGGCGGGCCCCAAATCAAGATTTAATGTGCTGATCTGTCATTTTAGCCACTTCCACAGGGATCAAACGGATGAAATTCGACGTGTATGGTTAATTTATGGTCTTCAGGCCATGTATGAAGTTTTAAGCCAAACAGATGGTGAGAACCCCATGATCTTGCATTCTGGACCAATTTTGGGCCACTTAAGCTTCAGTTTCTTGATTTCCTTGAATCTCTGGCGTGTAATTCCGTCGATTTTGGTCCCCTGGAGTCCGTCCCTTGACTTTAGTGTCATCAGAGTGTTAAATCCATGCTTTTAGCATCCTATTTCAATCCAAGCTCGTAAATCCACCTTGCATCACAAACACGATTAAATCGGGCTGTTAAACAATATCATGCTCGTAAATCCAGGCAATAACTGGGGTCTAGTATGCAATATTTGACCCTCAACACTCAGTGAGTCTAGAGATTCAACGGAGCAGCGTCTTCTCTTTTTTTGAAACCAGTGCAAATTATGTGCAATCCAGCATCACCGATAGTAGTTGTGGCTTTGATTGTGTGGGGCTAGGGCACCCATTAGGAACTTTCAAAAGCAAATGTGTTTTATAAAATTGTTTTTCGTAAATAATAAGAGAATGTAAGACTTCATCAGGTGGGCCACACATAATCATTATTTTAGATTTGACCGTTGGATTATTCAAATTGAGCGATTCAGTGGGCCTACTATAGTTGTGATCATTCTAAATAGGCTTAGGGTGAGACGCTTGAACCGTGGTCCCTATACACAGTTATTAAGCCGGATATGGAAACCTATGGTGTGGAGACCCTAGAGGTGAGAAGTATAATGGGTATGCTTTTAACCCTCTTTCCTTAATTAAATGTTTTGATCCCCTCACCAACACAAGTGAGAAAACCCTAATCCCATTGAGAGGTTCTCTTAAATGGTGTGAGGTGCGGAAGATCGAGATTCCTGTCGGCAATATTAAGGGATTGAGAATGTCTTCCCAGTCAGGTACGCTTTTAGGTTATGGGATTGAATCTCTATTATTGATGTATAGACGAAACATTAATTCCGCAATACGGATCTAACATCTCTCTCTCTCTCTCTCTCTTTTTTGGAAATGTATGTATGCGTGGAGGTGGGGCATTTTTACGGCACCTTTGTCTGTATTTTTTTTTAAAACTTTTGGTAATGTGAATTTTCGATGAATGAATGGGGTTTGGGTCTGTTTGGATGCTTGAAATTTGTTGTTCATCCCATCAATGTTAATTTGAATAGGGGCCAATAATCACGTAGGGAGGATCTGCCTAACCATTGGTTTGTTCAGTTGAAACGTGAGCCACTAAGGATTTTTCGGGGCTGAGGGGCATTTTCCGTGCAGGTGTTCGAACCCGAGGTTTGTTGACTTCCCACCAAGTATTTGTTGCAAATCCGTAATGGTCTCTTACCATGTTGATTGAGGATATTGTGGGTTTCTTCTTTGTTGGAAATGGCCTCCTTCCAAATGTTTGATGAAAATCCTCAATGGTCTAATACCGTGTTCATTGAGCATGCAATTTAGTAATTATTTCTCTCTAGAAACTTAGTTGTTTATGGAAATTGATTGTTGAAATAATGTGGCTATTTATGAAAAAAATTCTATTAAATTGTGTTCTTAGTTTTCTAGCTGAGTTGATCAAGTCCCAAGCATTTGCCTTTTTGGAATTATGCCGATTCAAGTTGGCACAGGATCAAGCAGAGTCAAATTGGCCGAGTTTCAAGTCAAGCTACCTGATTTTTGGAATTATGCATGGATAAAGCATTTGCCCTTTTATCTGAAGAAAGAACTGCCAAAGGCATCCGTAGAATAACGGATGTCACAACTGAATGTGCTTTCAAGGCGTTGAAAACAGTCTAGTCTCTTGAGTGGGAAATAAATGATGCGTATAATGCAGAAGGAAGATTGTTGGCCCAGGTACCTGCCAACTATTTCTTCTATGTTCCTAAAAAAAAAAAAAATCTAGGAAATTATTCCCATCACTAGAAGAGTTATTGTTGCTTCATTACTTTGATTCTACTACAATATGTTCTGTTTATATGATATAGTGAGTTGAAATTGGTATTTTTCAACTTACAGGTAACTTTCTTACCGGGAATGGCTAAGTTTTCCTACTTCAGAAAGATCTAGCAAAGTGTAATCTATTCTCACTTGCCATTTCCGTCACACTGCATCGAGATGGCAAGTGGATTGCAGGCTGTCGGCATCCTTATCTTTAGTGTATATTGACTGTATTTCTGACACAAGGGATAAATAAACTAGTGATATGGACGATAAAATGACGATACCGATATATCGGCGATACACTCGATAATATTGCTGATATGTGGGAAAAATGTATTTTCTGGCAGTTTTGATATCGTCACCCTGGAGCTACTGATAATATTGAATAATATCACCAATATTTTGATCAATAGTTGCAACCTGATTTGGGCTTTGACTTGTTTGAGATGGACTAAAATTGAGTTGACTGAGCAAGTTGAGTGAAGTTTACTTAGGAATGAGTTGCAAATTGAAATATAGATTCAAAAGCTTGCTGAAATCTGTGATATACTAGCACTTCTTGCAAGGATATTGGGTGGAATGCAACTTCTTTTGATGAAGAAGAATATTATGTAATTAGTATTGGATTCTAGTGTCATAGTCGATTTTCTTCTCATCTTTGCCATCTTTTTGTATTCACTTGTATGGACCATTGAGTTGCTTCTTGTGTGCCCTTTGAAAAGATGAAGCAAGAATGTGCATTATGTTTGTTGCCACAACATATTACGGCACTAGTTGTTTCATTGTTGCTATAACATATTACGGCACTACTTTTTTCATTGTTGCCATAACATATTATATTTCAACCAGGAAATGATACTTGCCAGCCATGATATCTCAGTGGGCAATGTAAGTCATTTTACCTCTTATCATGATTTTGTGTAATATTTCTTTTTTCCTTTATGTCTTGATTTGTAATTTCTTTTAGCATCTTATTCTCTTCTTCCAGCACCATATTATCTGTACTTTCAAGTTTATTACCAAATTTTATCAAACACTTGAGCCTCACTGGCATTCTTTTTTTGCTCATCAATTGAAATGAAGGACACAAAAGAGAAGTGTTTCTTGTATGATATTGTTGCAAATGGTTGAACTGGAATAGATGTTGACAAGTAAGGTGTATTTCACTATCAGATTTTGTTTCTTGCCATATGTCATTTTATAATTGGATCCTTATCCTGAATCTTATGATATTAGTTTTGATTAAGGAAATCATTAATTTACAGGTTTGACTATATTAAACGTGATTTCCGAGCTTGTGGCCTTGGTTGCAATTTTGAATTTCAGAGGTATGTCTTGAGAACTTTCAAATTTCAGATCACCTCTTTGTTTCTATGGATTGGTTATGCAAAATGTACGTCCATTACAATTTTCAATTTCATTTTGTTGCTTGCAGGTTAATGGAATGCATGCGGGTGATAGATGATGAAATATGCTCTCATGCCAAGTAGTGTTAGTATTTTATTGATACGTTAAGTTTTGCATAGTTCTTATTTGTGTTTTTTCTTCTGCTTATGTCTGAATAAATTGCCCATATCTTACAGTCCACAAACTGTTTACCACCCGGGCTGATCTCTATCGAACAGTATATATGCATAAAAAATTAGGTATATAGAATTCCTACATTATTGTTCCCACAGTATTTATTTTCTAATTGAAAATATTCATATTAGTACAACTTTGTCAAACTCTGCTGCTGTAATCTGTTGCTCAATCTATTTAAAGTTTTAAACCTACTAACTGATGATATTCATCTTCAGGCAGCTCATGTTTGTAGATGCACTTCTAAAAGCAAATGGTTTTCTGAAAAGAAGAGTTTTAGAGATTGAGGTTGAAGGAATTCATACTCCTACCTCTTCAACACAAGTAATATGCATGGCCCACCATTAGGCCCAATCATCTTCGTCACAATTCAGTTAGATCTTTGTAAATATATTGTGCAATTACTATATTCCCCAATTTATCTAATGTTCTTCATGAAAATGTGTTGGTTATGATAATGTACATACGCCATTTTCCGTATTGAAAATCTTTTCTTCTTCTTTTTTTCTTTTCTTTTTTTGCCTTCTAATATGAAAAAATAAGAATAAAGAGAAAAACATGACAATGATTGCCCTTTGACAAAGAGTGTATTGTCAAAAGCTATGGATGAAGGCTTTTAGTCATTCATCTTGAATGACATACAAACATTCAACAAGCAATTGGGAGAAGGAATGAATTAGTGCAGAGATCCCATATTATTTTCTATCAAACAAGCATGAAGATTAGTTTAGGTTTAATAGCAAGCAATTGGGATCCATTTTAGAAAAATCTCATTAGCCTAATCACATTCTCTAATTCCTCTTAATTCTAATGCTAATTGCGACTTGGGTTTAATACAAATTGCAGGCCCAAACCCCCTCTTTGGATCTTTAAAATCATCAGTTTCGATCTTGGGAAAATCAAGTGATACATGGATTGGAGGAGAAGGAATGCTCCATGTCGTATACTTTAAGAAAGACAATCAAGGAAAGTGGACCTTGTCGTACAAGAACAGATACGTTGAATCAGAGATGTACAAGCTTGAGAAAGAGAGGAAGAGGTCCTCTTTTCTTCCTGCAATTGAAGGGGATTCTCCAGCAATCCTAGTTTCGTATTTACTAAATCAGGTAAGGCAATTATTTCTTCTAAATTAGGCCATAGATCTGTTTGAAAATGTGGAAATAAATCATGTAAGGTTGTTAAAATTCATGTTCGTGATTAATTAAATCAAGTCCCAGTTAATAATATTGTATTCGTTATATTTTTCTGGAGGCAAATCGTCTTTCCAACCCGAGTGGCTGCTGCAGTTGGATATAGACTCATTGACTTGAAGCTGATTTTTTTCTCTGCTTTAGGTAAAAGATACAGTAGAAGTGGATTTTTTATCTCGTTCTCATGATTCCAGGTATTTTCGTCATCTCTCTATAGCTGAATCGATTTTAGAATTTTCTTCTTTTCATTTTTCCTGCAATTTTATATGATGACCTGTCATTGTGTTTCATCTTTTCAATTTTGATCGATTTTCTCCTGTTTCTCTACTTGGAATTTGAGAATCAAGGAATATCTTCTCTTCTTGAGGTGAATGTGTATCATGTTTGGAGCTAAAATGCAAACCACATGTTTGGAGGCAAGTGGCTATCTACAAAATATAGAGCATGGCTGATGGTATGTTTATATTTTTGGGATGCTTCGCTTATCCTGCGACTTTAATTCTAATTAGGTGCTTATGGATTGTGTATTTTACAAACTGTTTGTTGTTTTGATCAATCTGCACTTTTTTCTTGTTTTCTATTCCCTTCCTTTGTATATTTTCTCATGCTCGTTTTGGGCTTCTGCATTTTGGATTGTATATTTTTTATATTTTTTTCTTGTTTTTTATTCTCTTCCTTTGTATATTTTGTATATTTTACAAACTGTCGGTGGCTGTTATTCCTTTGGTGTATGTCTTTGGGTTCATCAAGTCAGCGAGTTGACTCAGTTGACCCAATGAGATTTTGAGTTGAGTCATCAGGTTTAGGAATGCTGGCCTCAGTTTGGTGTAGGTTTTATGCTGCCCTGTTTTCAGATATTGAGTCATCAGATTTTTATTTATGTTTTTTCCTTCACCGAAATTTCAAGTTTTATGCGGAGTTAGATGCTTACTTGCTATTGATTGAGCTTTCTGTCTTGAGATTGCTTTTGATAGCATTCTCCATGTCTTTATTCTTTGTTTCCTCTGTTATGCAGGGGCTATGTTGGAATTCACAGTTCAGGATTCAGAAATTTCCTTCTAAAGCCGGAGCTTCTTCGAGCCATTGTAGATTCAGGATTTGAGCATCCTTCAGAAGGCAAATTCTTGTCAAGTTCTTCTCATTTTCTGTTTGACTTCATGAAAAACACAAATTTTGTTATAATGAGAAGCTAATTGTGATGAATTAACTGATATTAAAATTTTGATGTGCTAAACAACTTTGAGCAAATATTCTTCAAAAAAAAAAAAAAAAAAGAAAAAAGAAAACTCTAAGCACAAAAATTGGTGCGTTTGTAGATGTTATTGCAAATTGTTAACACAATGCATACATTTATATATATGCTCAATTTGGAAGGCTTGCTTGTTCTATACTTCTATTGCATTTCCTTATGTTAGTAGGAGGAATCCCAAATCGATGGTTTTTTCGTTCGAACCAGCACTGTACATGTGTGCCTTACCTTTCATTGATCCAGACCATGCATCTAGTAAGCATAACCATGGATGCACAGTTCTACACGAATTTCCCTTTGGATAATACTATCTTTTCGATAAATGGTTTGCAAATGGATGGTTAAAGAGAAAATATGTACAATCATCTCCATGTGGCAGAAAGAAGTCGACAGATCTCATTGTTCAGATGAGGATATCTACTTTAAATTGTCTGTTTTCCATCCAATGTGGGTGCCACCTGATGAACTATCTAAATTGTTGAAGAGGGGAAATACCTGTAAAGAATGCTTGGTCCTCGATGCCGCAGCCAAAACACCAGCAATTTGGGTTGAGTATTATATAATAACCATGTTAACATGCACATTTCTCTGAGCAATTTAATCTGACCATTTCAGGTAACGCACCACTTCCACACACCTGAATTTGGAGGAGTCAATTGGTTTGCTAAACCTTTTCTTTTAAAAGGATCTGGAAGGTCAAATTTTGCTTACTAAGGGTTCCTTCACTCCAATTTTATTTGGTTCTACATCAGTGCAACATGAGTGCATACCTCAAGCCATCTTGGGGATGGATGTCATCTGTCAAGCAAAGTCTGGAATGGGAAAAACTGTTGTTTTTGTTCTCTCTACCCTGCAGAGAATGAGTGCCCGCATATTGTTGTTGGGACACCTGGGAGGATTCTGGCTCTAGCAAGAGATAAGGATCTCTCATTGAAGAACGTTAAGGCATTTTATCCTTGATGAATGTGACAAAATGCTCAAAGCGCTTGGTATGGTTTTAGCTTTTGCACTTGTTTTCGAACTTTGACATGCATTTCTGAATTCCACATTTCTGCATTATATTTGAACTAAAATGTGTATTACTTAATCCCAGTTGTTTAATACATAAAGCTGTGATTTGGAGTCGAGTATCAGTTGTTTAGTAATGGGATCTATTTTGGGTAGGATATGGATTGATAAGTTGTGAATTAAACAAGTTTCTGTTAGGAGGCATAATGCTAGTATTTCAAGTCAGATATGGAAGCATAAAAACTGAGTTCTCTCTCAAATAGTTCTTAAAAATCACACCATACATGCAGTATATGTATGTATCTATAGAGTGTTGCTAATAGCTTTCCAAACTCTAATTCCTAATACAAGCTTCTTATTGAATAAGTGTCGGTAAACAAATCGAGAACTAACTACTTGCTTGGATAAAAATAAGAAACTATCTTTGCCCATATGCATGAAGGAGTCTATAAATGGGGAAAAATTCATGGTCAAGGTTAGACCACCATATGTTCAATTTTCTGTTGAAGGCTTGCATGAGAACCGAAGGCTGACAGGAAGGCCACAAAGTCTTTGAAGTTCAAGCCATCAACCATTCTAAGCAGCCTCTGCAAAGAAATATACTGGCCATTAAATAAGAGTACATATGAGATGAAGCCAGAAACTAGAAAAGAGTGCAGTGAACATATGGAATCTGTCCTTCAGAGAGGTGAAGATTCAGCTGTTGAAGATGTGTGTGTAGCTAAAGTTTAGAGGAAAGATAATGTTAATGGAGTAATTTCTTGTCCAAATTAATGGTATATGTGCGATCCACTTTTTAATGATCCCAATTGTTCATATAGTTTCACCATATTTTATGTATGATCCCAGAAATCACCCATCAGATAATCCAAATCCAATTCGGCCGCTGTTAGCTGTGGACAACTGGTTGTAATTGCCCATTTCATCAGATGGCTAAGATTATCTGGCATGGACATACTAGGCATGGTCTATACCATTTCTATCAGAGGTTTAGGTTGCAGAAAGGTGGGCTACTGTACCAATTTTTGGTTAAAGAAAATAAATATTGTTTCTTTTGATTGAGCGTCGGCCACACTACAACAAAGTTAGCCTTTCCTTGCAGTCAAAACTGCTGGTGAAGGTCCAAAAAACCGCCGGTAAAGGTTTTATCGGCGGTCAGGCAAGTGCCAGTAAAGGCTCTCGGTAAAACTGGCGTTTTGCACCGGTCGTAAGTTTTTTGACTGCACTAGCAGAAAATGGAAAAAGGCGCCCGTGCTAAATTGTAAGTCTGTAGTACCTCTGTATCCATTGGTACCATAGCCATAGCTTTTAAAGCTATAGGTACGAATTTGATCCATAGCCATAGAACCTATGGTTACCTATAATCCACAGCCTTTTGGATATTGTTGTACCTGATAATCTATAGCTTTTACAGCAAGGTTTTCTTGTAGTTATTTTTTTAAGAGCAAGCATGGTGAAATAAATGACCACCTGCTTTGCATATAAACGCCATAATGCGCGAAATTCAAACTCATCTGTACCATATCTACATTTACAAAGTGTTACAATGACCGAAAAGTAGGAAAATGATAGCCCTCTCCAAAAGATTTTTGGCCTATGGCGCATCAAAAAGGTGGCCCATCTAATAAATAGTCTGAACTGCCAAGCACATTAACCAACCTTGTTTGATGACTGTAAAGATGGATCACTTAAATTGAGGACAATAATAATAATAATAATAAACCGTTACCCATCAAACTACTATCATCTTAAAGAAAGAATAAAAACACACCGTATATATCCAAAATACAAAGGCCCATCACCTCATTGCAGCTACATCCAGGAAACATAAACCGTTAAACTAAATGAAGTTGCCATTCTAGACATTGAATCACATATATTATCAATAGAAAAAATGCCAAAAGAAGAAGAAAAAGAAGAAGAGAATTGAGTGAAAGATATTGATGGTTGGGATTTTTTAATAAAGAAAGAAAGAAAGAAAAAAAATGAAGGGTGAAGAGCCCGGCCCTTGATGATATATATTAATGCTCATCTTGATGGGGTCTGTAGCTTTCAATTCGACTTGAAATCCATTTACCTCTCTCTTTAACCCGTCCTTGAAGCTTGCATATAGCATCTTACTCCTCACTTGTGATGCATCTGGGGACCTGACATGCCAGACCAGAAAAAAAAAAACATCAATTTCTTTAAAACACAGGCAGGACCGGATGGTCCAACCGGTTCGAGTAGGTCTACTCATTACACTACATGGTCACTTGAGTTGGTGATTTTTTATTTTTTTCCTTCTTTGCTGTAGAAGATTCCTTGCAATTTATTTATTTAGTTTGTACTGAAATGGACCAGACCATTTTGACCGCTCTTGCACTGGCCATTGAACCAAAACCGTTAAAATAAATAAATAAATAAACCTTCAAATCATCAAATATATGCCAAGACCTATTGGTCAACTGAGATTGGTCGATTGAATTACTCAATATCCATATAATGTTTTTTTTTAATGAATTTTATCAGAAGTCTGCTCCATACATCAATGGTGGTAAGTTGGAGCTTTACCCTTTAAAACTGGGTCATCTTCCAAGATTCAAACTGCCTATATGACAAGTGTCAATTTGTATGGTGGATGGATATTCATTTGTTTTATACAATGGTCTATCAAGGATGTAAAACAGCCTCTTATTGTCAGGCTAGAAGATCAAAATTGTGGCCCATTAAGACTTAATGGAAAGTTCAGATCTCCATACAAGTAACATGTTAATTAAAGTGGACAGGTGAAATGTACATATGTGCTCCAAGCTTCCAAGCGCCTAAAGTAAAGTCCTATTTATTAATCAAGTTCTTTTGGTGCCCATATATAAGAATCATAACATCCGAATGATGGTAACTTAGGAAAATTAAAATGAAGGTGAAATGATGAAATATGGTTGTGACATTCTTATCAATGAGTGTCAAATGTCCCATTCAAAATCATATATGGTGTTTATGGAAAATTACTTCTCTTTAGTAACATCTTATGTTGGTTGCCCACAAGTGTTTATGTTGTTTTAACTATATTTGCTGTAGATCTGATTAAGAGTTTGGATGCAGGAATGCTAAGGAGGTAAAGCAGTGGTGTGGATAAAATGTCAAGGTATAGAACAATTGAGGTTTATGTTTGGGGTTTGCAAGACTAAGTCTTAAGTTACCTATAGCTTCCTGCCTTTGATTCGTTTCTTTTCTGTGTTGTTGCAGGAGATCTGAATATCCTAATAATGCTCCAAAGCTTTGTAGAAATGCTTCTGCTGCAGTTGACATCAGTAGCGTAGCTTCACAATGCTCTCCTGTCAATCCAGGTAAGTTGTAACAACTAACAATCATAATGCATACTTGGTACATCAGTGCCAAACAGTCCCTTCCACTGATTGTGCCTATTGGCTGTGTTTGGCAAGCACCGAGGTATCAAATCCACCATTTGACCAGTAGACAGTTTAACCTGCATTTTGTAGACATTGTAAGACAATACACCTGAGAATTGGGTTTATGGTAAAAGCCAATGCTTGAAAGAGTGGCCCTGTGGAAAACTTGAAAGAATGCACCTGTCGGCAATCAAATCCAACATGTACTGTCAATGAGTGTTTTGTTGGCTGATTAGTTAATCCATCATTGCTAGTAGCACTAGAATCAGTGATGGTATGGAAGTACCTTTTTTCTGGTAGGTCATGCCAATCAGCACCTGGGCGCTTTGGAATTCTTTGGCATCGGATGTAGTTCAACTCATTCTTTTCTTTTGATATATGATCACTCAAGACCAACGTGTTCCCTCGGATTTGCTTTTGGAACCATGACACAGGATCATTTCCATACTGCAAACAAAAAACAAGGCAATTGTAAGAGCAATGAAAAGTAGACATTTTAACCTGCATTTTGTAACATTGTAAGACAATACAAAATGAAGGTCAAAAGGATATCTCAAAGTGTATTCAATGATATTTTAGTTTTAACTAAATTTGTTTTGTGCAGACAACCGAGGACAAAGTTTCATCAGAAAACTCACATCCATCTCTGTTTTAGATGGTCCATTTCCAACAGGTGGGAGATCTCCAATTGTATCTCTCACAGTTATTACAGGGAAGGGTGCCCCTCCAGCTGTACTCCTGATGGCAGCATACTGTACATCCCTTGGTAATGTGATTTTCAGTTCTGGGCCTGCAAAGACGTGCATTGGCTCTGGCCAATCTGGGAGTGACTCTTCTGGAGAAGTTGCCCATATGAATGCGCTAGTTTTATAGACTGAGAAACACCAAAGGCACCAGCCTCTAGAACACCAAATTTCACCTAAAAAGGCACACAGAAATTATATAGCTGCTTTACAAGAGAAAAAATAAAAAAGGAAAAAAGAAGAAGAGGAAGAAGAAGATCCCAAGTACATGCAAAGGGACAATACCTAATAACCCATTTCAAGAAGTGAAGCAAGCATTAATCGGAATGTCTGCCCTTTGTTAAAAGAAACAAAATTCCTCATGTTTTCTAAAAGAAACAAAATGGCTGCCGGTTGGATGGGTGGCCATAAACTGAACATCATAGTAATTGACAAATCTAGCCATTTGATTGTTATGAGTTTTCCCCTGTTGATATAGCCATTGCTTGTTCTTTCAGGCCCCCAATTGGAATGGTTACCATGGTCATATGGCCATGCTTTTAGCGGTATGACCCATTGATGTGGTAGCCCACGAAATTGAGGGTCCAGATCATCATATGCAAATGCCATGTGTACAGTAGAGATCTTTAGGGGAAGTAGCATTATTCAATAGCTTAAAGAATACATAAACCAGTGAGGAAAGGAAAAGGAAAAAAAACACTAAAGAATGCCATCAAACTACCTG
Organism: Magnolia changhungtana; assembly: GCA_030180095.1. Taxonomy (NCBI): domain Eukaryota; kingdom Viridiplantae; phylum Streptophyta; class Magnoliopsida; order Magnoliales; family Magnoliaceae; genus Magnolia; species Magnolia changhungtana. Next base: position 509,585 of record JASAUF010000047.1, on the reverse strand, counting down.
GAAATCAAAGGCAGTGAAATTGTGTGACAGTCGAGAATGTGAATTTTGACTAGAAGACCAATCACCAATACACTCATTGAAGATCATGATATGATATTTTTCATTCCTCACCACACATAACCTGCCCAATGGTTTGTAGTTTCTAAATAAAAAGACGCTCCCCATACAAATGTAAAAATATCAGATTTGACAGAAAAGCATACAAGAAATTTATAAATATTCAATCAAATAGCATGTCAAATAGTATGCATTGAAGGAAAATAAGGGCAATGTCATCATTTCTAAGAGAATAAACTCGGACTATTCTTAAAAAGAGTCCCACACTTAAGTTGCTAAAAGCAAAGGAAGATTATACCAGAAATACAACTGAGAGAACTTTTTGATACCTTCCTAATCCAGAAAGTCGAAGCCAAAAACCTGAGTCGGCATCAGAAATATCTTTGCCATTTGAAATCTTCACTTCCCTCCTTCGCAATCCATATAAAGACTTTGAAAAAGAAGCATCTGGAAATAAATGAAATGTGAAAAAACATTATTGAATACAATTACCATTACATTTAATCAACATAAATGAAATGCTTATTTACAATTTAAATGCATTCCAGCAAGGCGAACACCCATGGACTTGATTCAAGAATAGAACAACAAAAAGAAAAGACACAACAAGTTTAGCATCTTAAACCAAATGAAACACACAAAAGATGCATGTTAAACTCCTGGATAATCCATTACATGAATTCAGAATGAATGGATCTTGGTAAAAAAAAAATGTATCAAGTGGCATGGTTCTTCCACTTCTTATTTTGCTTATGCATGTGGAAGAAGCAGGTCAAGCTGTTAGATGCAACAACGATTTCCATGAGAATTATTTAAACATGAATTCCAATTTTCATTTTTTATTCGAATAGGTAGTGAAAATCTCATATTTATCTCAAAATACTCACTCAATTTTTTATGCTAAGAATCCAAATTCAATACTTGCATAAAAGCTCACCTTTGAATAATGGACACTCACACAACTTCTTATAGAAGTCTACTCCAGTGTACATGGACCATGGAGAGAGAAAAAGGAAGACAAAACATGGACCATGAAATCAACTTCATAAGGTTGAATAGTTCCAAAAAAAAAAAGATGAATGTGTACATTGCCAAAATTGAGGTGATTCTAATGTTGTTTGAATAAGCTGAATAAACTTATAATGATCGCATTAAAAACCAAAGGCATCTTAAAGTGGTAGCATTCAACACCAACACTAGCATTCAAAACCTCAGTCATTCCCATGGATTGACAATTCATCCGACGTGTGGCTCAGAGTCAGCTAAGTGTAGTCCTGTGGATATATAGATTAATTGAAGGAAAGTTGGATATATAGAGAAAGGAAAGAGATTCTTTGGAAATCATGGAAGAGAGGAAGTCCAAATTCAAGAGGATTTGTGTATTCTCTGGAAGCAGCCAAGGCAAGAAAATCAGCTACCAAGAAGCTGCTATTCAGTTGGGAAATGAATTGGTGGAAAGGAGGATTGATTTGGTGTACGGAGGTGGTAGCGTGGGGTTGATGGGGATATAACTGGCGACATTGTTGGTGAAGTGAGAGCTGTATCTGACATGCACCTACGAAAGGCTGAGATGGCTTGCCAAGCTGATGCTTTTATTGCTCTGCCCGGTGGATACGGGACACTTGAAGAACTGCTGGAAGTCATTACTTGGGCGCAGCTCGGAATCCATCAGAAACCGGTGGGTCCCTTGAACATGGATGTATATTATAATTCCTTGTTATCGTTTATCAATCAAGCTGTTGATGAAGGTTTCATCGCGCCAGTTGCCCGTCGAATTATCATATCTGCCCCAACAACCAAGGAATTAGTCAGGCAACTTGAGGAATATGTTCCAGAGCAGGATGAAGTCACAACCAAGCTTATCTGGGAGGCTGAACAACTAAGCTATGTGCCTGAAACACATGTCGCCATGTGATTGGCTTGGGAGATGGACCCCACATTTTGGCCTAACATATAAATATTCATATAAAATACATACTGTGATCCAACCGTTCAACAGCACATACACGAAAACTAGAAAATGTTATACATAGTCACGCTCAGCAGCTTTGTTTGGGGGGTTTTGTTGGTTTTATCTTTTGATGAATCAAGTGCAAAATTATTGAAAAAAAAAAAGTGTAGTCATGTACGGTACTAGAAGTTAGCATTGAAAAATGAATCTGGATCCTCTGCTTGAAACACGTGTCACCATGTGACTGGCATGGGAGATGGACCCCACATTTTGGCCTAACATATAAATATTTATATAAAATTCATACTGTGATCCAACCGTTCAACAACACATACACGAAAACTAGAAAATGTTATACATAGTCACGCTCAGCAGCTTTGTTTTGGGGGGTCTTGTTGGTTTTATCTTTTGATGAATCAAGTGCAAATTTATTGAAAAATAATAATTTTTTTTAAAAAAAAGTGTAGTCATGTTCAGCACTAGAAGTTAGCATTGAAAAATGAATCTGGATCCTTTGCTTGCCACAAGTACAAAAATTCAGTTTTTCTGCATCGTGATTGGTCCACGTGATGGCCTACCATAGGCTTGGAATTACCTCAATTTTATCCAAGTTGTGCTTTGATGGGCTTATTATAATGACCAATATCTATAAGGCATTCTAGTTGCAGGATGTAAAACACAATTAAGAATTTTAATATATTTAAGATTTGGAATTTATCACATTCCAAATACAAACAACCAAATGAGCCATCAAACACCTTTTCTTTTCTTTTTTATTATTAGCAGAAAGTATACAGATAATAGAATTCACCTGCAGAGATATGATTATTTGAAGCAAACAGGACCCACCTAAATATTGTTGGGTCCACAAATGGAAACAGGTGGGCCCATGGGAAACAATGAAATATTGTACCTTGGTCGGCCGCAAACCACAAATCGGCCGAATGGAGAAATTTTTGTCGTTGATGAAAGGTGGGCTCGTGAGTCATGTCAATTTGCAAATGAAAAAGAAGAATACAGGTGAATATCCTTTTCTCCGCCGAATTGATAACATCTCACTCTTCAAGGCACAAAAAATGTAGATAATAATCACAATATCTTTACTATTACAAAGGATGATATATAAAACCATGCCATATACTCTTTTTTCTAAAGCTCCACCCTGCCTGAACCATCATCTGACCGTAAACCACAACATCCACTGACCTATCTCTATAGGCTTGTGTGGGTGGACTTTGGACAGTTGTTCCCTGATCATTTATAGAATGCTACGCAGACTAAAAATCAAATGCACAGTTGAGAGAGAGAGAGAGAGAGAGAGAGTTGTGGGCGGCTTGAGGGAGTGGGAGGCGTTTAGGTTTTTGTGTGGTTTATATATATATATATATATATATATATATATATATATATATAGAGAGAGAGAGAGAGAGAGAGAGAGAGAGAGAGAGAGAGAGACTACTACTCACCGCCTTCATTACATGCGAACCTTGCTATCAACCGTCGAATAAGGTAGATGGTCTAGATAAAGACGCTCTTACGTGCGAGTTTGAGAGAGCGAGTTTCCATCTCTGGTATGCTTCTTCTACCTACTCTTTAACTCTCCGAAGGATGCAGCGGAAGCATTTTACAACAAGTTCTTCCACTGGGATGCAAGGTGGGTCCCACCAAGATGTTAGTGATAAATCCACACTGTTCATCCATTTTGAGAGGTCATTTTAGGACATAGGACCAAAAATGAGGTGTATCCAAAACCGAAGTGGTTCGTATGAGAGGAAACTTTGTATATTTAGTGACCACCGTTTAAATATTCATGGTGCAAAAGAAGTTTTAAATTAGGCTAATATTTGTGTTCTCAGTTCATCCCAGTAGGAATGATGTTATGAACGGTATGGATGGTGTGTCAATGTAGGGGGATTTTCACACCGGGCTTAAGTGGGGTTGCCTGTGAGATGCAGGGGCACACTCGGGTTGGATGTGGCCCACGGGAGAGGTCTTGTGTTTGAGACTCCTCACTAGGGGTGATTAATGTGCATTTCACACCGGGCTCGAGTGGGGTAGCCTATGGGATGCAGGGACACACTCGGGGTGGGTGGCCCGTGTGAGGCAGTACCCATGTGATTTGGAGCCCACGAGAGGGGTTCGGTCGAGGTCCTAACCCATGAGATGTGGGGCCTAGGCTATAAGATAAAGGGATTAATTCGCTATGCTTTAACAGTTCGAGCTTTTAGAGTAAATGGTTAATTGTTCTACATCAAATTGGTATCAGAACAGGGAGGTCTCGTGTTCGAGACTCCTATCAAAATCTCAAGTGGGCCACACAGTGTTGATTGAAATCTCACCATTAAAAACTTCCTGGGGCTACCAAAGTTTTGGATCAATCTGATATTTGTTTTTTACCATCATCCATGTCTGTATGACCTAATCTATAGGTTGGATGTCAAATAAACATAAAGGTGGGCCCTAAAAAATATTTAATGGTGAGAATCATTATCATCATTGCTTCTTGTGGTGTGGTCCACTTGAGATTTGGATCTGCCTCAATTTTGGGATAATGCCTTGAAATGATAAAGAAAAATGGATGGATGGTATGGATAAAACCCATATGTCACATGACCACTCAAAGCTGCTGACCATTCCTAGATGGAGACGGGCAGTGGAAGTACGCAATCCCCGTCCCCTTTGCACACGCGTAATAATCAGCTTTGCACACGGGACTCGTGCAAATTTTTTTGAGAAGTCATCATACTTGATGTGACTTCAAAATCTGAATGGTCCACGTGAAGCAGAACCTCATGAAACCTCCTTGGCCCAATTTTTACTTTGATTCAAAATTTTGGTGGGCCATGAAAAATGAAAACAGTATCCTCTCTTGATTTGCATTTTCTCTTTGCTAAGGCCCACCAGATTTTTTTTTTATTAAGGTGAAAATAATACTAAAAAAATGCATAGAAGGTGTGGATATAACCCATACATCACGGTGGCCACTCAAAGCTCCCGTACGTTCCCAGTTGCAGATGAGCAGATTTCCTGCAAAAGCCTTTTTGCATGGGGACGCGGATTGCATCCTACCCCCGCCCGGACGGTAATCCGTTCAGGCAGGGCTTTATGGGGCCCAACGTGATTTAAGTGTTTTATCCACGCCGTTCATCATTTATCTCAGATCATTTTAAGGTATGAGACAAAAAATTAAGTAGGTCCACGTCTCCAGTGGACCACACCAAAGGAACCTACAGTGATAATGACACCCACCGTTGAAACCTTTCTAAGGGCCACATGATGTTTTTTTACCATCCAACCTATTCATAAGGTCATGTAGGCGCGGATGAAGATAAAAAACAAATATCAGTTTATGTAGCCACGAACGGGCAGTTCTGTGGGCAGGCCCACCTTGATGTATTTGTTTATCTAAACCATTCATCCCTTATGTCAAATCATGTTAAGGTATGTGTATAAAAATGTAGTAGATCCAATGCTCAAGTGGGCCACACCACAGGAAGCAATAGTGATAATGATTCTCACCGTTAAATATTTTTTAGGACCCACCGTGATGTTTATTTGACATCCAACCTATAGATTAGGTCATAAAGACTTAGATGATGGCAAAAAACAAATATCAACTTGATCCAAAAATTTGGTAGCCCCATAAAGTTTTAATGGTGAGAGTTCAATCAACACCGTGTGGCCCACTTGAGATTTTGATCTACTTCATTTTTGGGTTCATATAATAAAATTATTTTTAAAAATGTATGGACGGCATGGATTTATCACTAACATCTTGGTGGGACCTAACTAGCATCCCAATGGAAAAACTTAATGTGAAAGGCTTCCACTCCATCCATTGGAGAGTTAGAGAATATGGTGAAGAGGCATGCCAGAGAAGGAAACTTGCTTTTTCAAACTCGTGCATAAGAGTGCCTTCATCCAGATTGTCTGCCTTATTCGACGTTTGATAACAAGGTTTGCACTTAATGACGTACGAACCACGCAGCCGAGCTCTCTCTCTCTCTCTCTCTCTCTCTCTCTCTCTCTCTCTCTCTCTCTATATATATATATATATATATATATATATATATATATATATATATATATATAGGGCCCAGGTGCTAGCAAAGGTTAACCGCATATGCAGTTTCGCTCGATTTTCTTGTAGTGAGCTGCAATGTGATAAAACTAAAAGAGGAAAGATTCTATTAGCTATGCTGTAAAACACAGCAGCCCCTGAGCAGATAGATGGGTCTATTCAAGTGTCATGTCAATCAGGCCAGCTGCATCTCCTCACATGCTTCGATTCTTTAAATATGATTACCTACAACTGGTTATTGAGTCACATATGAGGCAAGGCAGAAAACTGCTCCTGCCAGCAATTTTTTGATAAGCATCATCGTTGTCCAATGAAAGATTAAGAGAAAAGTGGCAAAAATGACAAACCTCCGCGACATGCTGAACAAGTTAAACATATATATTATATTACGATGTTAATGCAAGCTAGATGGTGCATTTGATTTTTCTGGGCCCACCATCTGGTAATTTAAACCATTCATCTACTAGAACCCCATCATGGATGAGCCACGACCAAAATTCCCTCCATCAGACAACCCTTTCCATCTGTTTGGTGGCTCACTAAATGGAAGGTTACAATCAACAGTTCACACTAAAAGAGAAAAACATGGGTCCAATTGATCAATTAGGAGTTAGATTCATCCAACATTGGAGATTTTCACAGCATGCCCCATCCACATGAGGCCCACCAGGCTATTCGGCGTAGCCAAACATTATATATTGTTTCCTTCAAAATGCATCATGCTTCATCAATCAAAGTTGGGAAATTGACAACCACCTACAAAATGTTTTCAAATTTCAGCTGAAAATTCTATATTATATTTCAAAGTTACTACTGACCATAAGTGCATGCAATGTGTAAAGCTGTGTGGATGCAAAACCATACTGAATTGTGAAAATTCAATTCTATGAAGAGGAAATGACCAAATTGAAATGATTTTTCCAAGTATTTAAAATTAGGAAGTAGCCCTTTAATGAAAATTTACTTCTCATGCAAAGCCCAATCATCACACCTTTCAGATGATTCTTAGGCATTTGATAGGAAGTCAGTCTTGTGGGAAAACCGCAACGGTTTAAACAATCTCAGGCAACCGTTCACATTCAATTAAGAGAGTTCATCCAAGCACTTAGTATTGTCAGACTATTTTGATTTTTGGGCTTTGGGACATCATCCATGTTAGGGCGCAGTGGATGAGTGACCCGGAATTTTTATGTGTGCCATGTGTACAGATGCAGGCATGCGCTGTATTAGCACTTCTATACAAATGTATAATTGAAAGAAATACGAAAACATATCAGAGAACTGTCTAGTACCTGAGACACAGGATTGACGGCAAATTCAGGAACAGACAAAAACTCATCTGCAGATATAAAACCTTTCGCACTTCGATTGAGTTGACAAAATCTATGATACAACGACACAATTTCTTGCTGCGAAACTGAATTTACCACCCCGAAGAACTGAATTAACACTGTATTTACAAAACAAGAGACAGACAATGATAGAAGAGAAAATGTTAAGGCAGTTTGCTCCTTCTGCCCGACCACGTGATGATCAAGACCATTCATCTAGAAGGTCCCACCATAAATCAAGCACATGGCAAATATCTCTTCGCAGTACATCTTCCACTCCACAGAAAGGCAAGCTAGTAGCAATCATCCCGAAAAGCAGTTTCCAATGTTGTATGGACGGTAAAAATCTCCAATTCATGAGATTTTCAACATTGGACCCATTTATGGTGGGATATTCAATATGAACGGTCCAGATCATCACCTGGTAGGGCAGAAGTGAGGAAATTCCTTAGCAGTCCCTATAAAAGAAAGAAGAGCTTTCCAGCTCGCTGCGCAATGAACCGTTGCAATCCATCGCCACTTTACAGTAAAGCTCGCCTTACAATAAACGAATCGGGTCCGTACTCTAAATCTCGAGGATTGACAGTTTTCTATTTCAGCCATCCGATTGAAGGCCACAAATAGACAGCCATAATTGCAGTTACCATATGCTTTTTTATCTGGCCCACCAGATGGACGGTTGTAGTAACCAATGGATCAGAGAAAGAGGGAGAGAGATTAAACATACAGAGATTATCGCAGTGTTCTTGAACTTCTTCGATATCGTACTGAGTCAGCATCGACGACGTGTTCCCCATTTCTCTCTATTATCTAATACTGAAAGAGATATTTCTCGAGAAAATGACCACTGTAGACAAACCCTTTTACCCAGCGGTTTCTATGAAAGAATACAAACCTTAGTTACCGATCTAGATTAGCACGTGCGGACAGCGACGTTGAGGACGAAACTACCCCTCCTTTTCGCTGCGAAGACGTGCGCTGACGCTCCTCGAACTGAGAGTTGTACGAACGGCTTAAAAGGACTGGGGTCGGTGGTCTGTGGGCCCCACCATGATGTATGCTATTCATCCATGCCGTCCATATATTTTTCTATATCATTTTATGGTATACGACCAAAAATGAGGTATATGCAAATCTCAAGTGTACCACATTACAGGAAACAGTGTTGAATGAGCGTCGACCATTAAAAACTTTTTGGGGGCCACTGTGATGTTCGTGAGAAATCCTCCCCGTCTAAGTTCATTCATAGGTCACAAAGACCTGGATGAAGAAGAAAAACAAATTTCATAATGATCTAAAACTTCTATAACCCCTAAAAGGGTTTCAATGGTAGACGTTCAATTCCCCATTACTTTTACAGTGTGGTCTACTTGATAGTTAGATCTATCTTATTTTTAGTCTCAAGCCTGAATATGAGCTCGCTAAATAGATGGACGGTTTGGATATAACACATACCTCATAATACGACCCACAAAAAGTGGTGGAATTACAACAGCAACAAAAAAAAAAAAAAAAAAAAAAAAAAAAAACTTCGATATATCGACTAACAATCGATATATCGAAAATGGTCCAGACCTGTCCAGTGAGTTTTCCTCAAAATCTTACAATTTTCGATATATCGACTGTTTGTCGATATATCGAAAAAAATGTTTTACCTTTAGCTACGATTATAACAGAATTAGCCATGATCGTAGTCAGTCTTGCATATGAAATTTTTTATTTATTTATTTTTATTTTTATTTTTTACATGGAGAAATTTATTCTACCTACAATTTTCTTTAATACATATTTATATAAATAGGCATATATAAGTATATAAAATTTTTTTCCTCTTTTTTTTTTCATTTATTTTTTAATCATTTAACAAGAATATCTTCTAAACCAAAATTAGTTACTTGACGTCACACATATGATTTTGGGGTAAGAGAAAACTACTTTAGCCAACCAACCTAGTTATTTTCCAAGATTCCATCAGTGTCGATGGTTGAAGCGAGGCAACGTAGAAATTGAGCGAGTCAACGTAGAAAAAACGAGCGAGGAACCTACGATTTGAAAGGCAACCTAGGAATTGAGCGAGGAAGCTACAAATTGAGCGAGGCAACGTAGAAATTGAGCGAGGAAGCTAGAAATTGAGCGAGGCAACGTAGGAATTGAGCGAGAGAAGGTGAAATTGAGCGAGGAAGCCGAAATTGAGCGAGAAGCTCTCCAAATCGAGCGAGGAAGGTAGAAATTGAGCGAGGGAAGCTCGAAATTGAGCGAGGAAGCTACAAATTGAGCGAGGAAGGTAGAAATTGGCGAGGAAGCTCGAAATGAGCGAGGAAGCTACAAATTGAGTGGCGAGGAAGGTAGAAATTGAGCGAGGAAGCTCGAGAAATGAGCGAGGAACCAGAAATGAAGCGAGGAAGGTAGAAATGGTAAATCTTCAGAAATCGAGGTGAGCGAGGGAAGCTTCGAAATGAGCGAGGCAACGAGAATTGAGCGAGGAAGCTAGAAATTGAGCGAGGAAGCCGAAATGAGCGAGGAAGGTAGAAATTGAGCGAGGAAGGTAAATGAGCGAGGAACCTAGAAATTGAGCGAGAAGGCTGTCGAATTGAGCGAGGAAGCTCGAAATTGAGCGAGGAAGCCAAAAATGAGCGAGAACCTAGAAATTGAGCGAGGAAGTAACAGAAATTGAGCGAGGTAACCTAGAAATTGATAATTCAGCGAGGAAGGTAGAAATTGAGCGAGGAACCTAGAAATTGAAATGAGGAAGCAGAAATTGAGCGAGGCAACCGAGAATTGAGGCGGAAGCCAGAAATTGAAATTGAGGAAGGAAAATCGAAATTGAGCGAGGAAGGTAGAAATTGAGCGCAAATTAAGCCTAGAAATTGAAGCGAGGAAAATAGAAATTGAGCAGCGAACCAGAAATTGAGCGAGGAAGGTAGAAATTGAGCGAGGAAGGTAGAAATTGAGGCAGAAAAATTAGAAGGTAGAAATTAAGAAAAACTCGAGCCGTTGAAGGTGAAAAATCGCGTGCAGGAGAAATTAGCGAGGAAGCTGAGAATTGAGCGAGGAAGCTCTAGAAATTGAAGCGAGGAACCTAGAAATTGAGCGAGGAAAGTATAAAAATTGAAGCGAGGAAGAGCTCGAGTGAACATAAAAATTGAGCGAGGAAGCTAGAAATTGAGAGAGGAAGGTAGAAATTGGCGAGCTGAAGCTGACCTAGAAGAAAATTGAGCGAAAAGCTGAAAATGAGGAAGCTCAGAAATTGAGCGTGAAGGCTGAAATTGAGGCGAGGAAGCTCAAATTGGAGTGAGGGAAGGTAGAAATTGAGCGAGGAAGCTCGAGAAATTGAGCGAGGAAGGTAGAAATTGAGCGAGGAAGCTAGAAATGAGCGAGGAACCTGAAATTTAGAGCGAGAAGGTAGAAATTGAGCGGGAAGGCTGAAAATGGCGAGGAAGCCGAAATTGAGCGAAAGGTAGAAATTGAGCGAGGAAGGTAGAAATTGAGCCGAGGAAGCTGAAATTGAGCGAAGGCGAGGAAGGTAGAAATTGAGGCGGAAGGTCGAAATGAGCGAGGAAGGTCCGAGAAATGAGCGAGGAAGGTAGAAATTGAGCGAGGGAACCTAGAAATGGAGTGAGGGAAGCTAGAAATTGAGCGAGGAAGGTAGAATGAGCGAGGAAATTGAAATGGAGGTAGAAATTGAGGAGGAAGAAATTGAGCGAGGAAGGTAGAAATTTAGCGAGGCGAGGAACCAGAAATTGAGCGAGGAAGCTCGAAATTGAGCGAGGCAGCGTAGAAATTGAGCGGTTTGGCGAGGGAAGGTAGAAATTGAGCGAGGAAGCCGAGAAAAAGTGAGCGAGGAACCTAGAAATTGAGCGGGGAAGGTAGAAATTGAGCGAGGAACCTAGAAATGTGAAACGAGGAGAGCTCAAATGAGGCGAGGGAAGGTAGAAATTGAGCGTGGGATCCTAGAAATCGAGAGTGGGAAGGTAGAAATTGAGCGGGAAGGTAGAAATTGAGCGAGGAAGGTCGAAATTGAGCGTAGGAAGGTATCGAATTGAGCGAGGTGAAATTCGAAATTGAAGCGAAGCTGTGAATTGATCGAGGCAACCTAGAAATTGAGCGAGGAAGCTAGAAATTGAGCGAGGAAGCTAGAAATTGAGGGAAGCTAGAAATTGAGCGAGGAAGCCCCAGAAATTGAGCGAGGAACCAGTAGAAATTGGCGAGGAACCAGAAATTGTAGGAGGAAGGTGAAATTGAGCGAGAAGGTGGCGAGAAATTGAGCGAGGCTTCGAAGCTGAGAAATCCTTAGTGAAGGTGAGGAAGGTTGAGCGAGGGAAGGTTTTGAGCGGAAGCTAACCTTGAAAGTGGGAGGAAGCTAGAAATTGAGCCGGAGGTAGAAATTGAGCGAGGCTAGAAATTGAGTGAGGAAGCTAGAAATTGAGGCGAGGAAGCCAGAAATCACAGAGCTTAGGGAAGTCAAAATTGAGTTTGAGGAATAGCGTGAAATTGAGCGAGGCAAGCCTCGAAATTGAGCCTGGCGAGGAAGGTAGAAATTGAGCGAGGAAGCTAGAAATTGAGCGAGGCAACAGGTGTCCCTCGCACAATTCCTCGTTCCTCACTCAAATCTGGGGTTACCTCGCTCAATTTCGAGCTTCCTCAATTAAATCCCCATGTTGCCATTGAATTTCTAGTTCCTCATGTAAATTCTAGCTTCCTCAAGCCATAAATTTCTAACTTACCTCGCTCAATTCCTAGGTTACCTGCTTCAAATTATCGATTTCCTCGAATTTTAGCTTCCTAAACTCAATTTCTACGCCTCGGCTCATTTCTACTTCCTCTAAACTTCGATTTCTAGCATCCTCGCTCAATCTTCGTTACTTGCCTGCTCAACTCGAGCAGTCTGGCTTCCTCACTCGATTTCTCATCATAAATTACCTGCTCACATTTCTGACCTTCCCTCGCTCAATTTCTAGGTTCCTCAAACATTTTCTCGGCTTCCCAGGCTCGTGTTTCTAGCCCTCGGCTCAATTTCTAGCTTCCTCTTCGCTTCAATTCTCTAAGCTTCCTCGCTCAATTTTGGCTTCCCTCAGCTTCATTTTAGCTTCACAAACATTTCTTCCTTCAATTTCCAGCTTCCTCGGCTCATTTCTTCAATTTTCTTTGCGCTCAATTTCAGTTCTAACTTCCTACTCGATTTCTAAACTAGTTCTGCACCATTTCAGTCTTCCTCAATTTCTAGCTTCCTCGCCAATTTCTGGTTCCTTCGTTGATTTCGGCCCCCTCGCTCAATTCTACCTTCCTGGCTCAATTTCTAAATTTCCTCGCTCATTTCTGCCTTCCTCTCCGCTTCTAGATTTCTACCTTCCGCTCAATTTCTTCTCTCCTGGCTCGCTCAATTTCTGAGCTTCCTCGCTCAATTTCTGCTTCCTCCTCAATTTCTTTGCCTTCCTCGCTCAATTTCTAGGTTCCCCTCGCTCAATTTCTAGGTTCCCTCGCTCAATTTCTACCTACCCTCGCTCAATTTCTGGCTTCGCTCATTCCTCGCTCAATTTCTACCTTCCTCGCTCGATTTCTAGCTTCCTCGCTCAATTTCTACCTTCCTTCCGCAAACTCAATTTCTGGGTTCCTCGCTCATTTTTGGCTTCCTCGCTCACTTCTAGGCTTCCTCGCTTTCAATTTCGAAACTTCCTCGCTCAATTTCTAGGTTCCTCGCTCAATTTACTACCTTCCCTAAGCTCAATTTCGAGCTTCCTCGCTCGATTTCTACCTTCCCACTCGCTCAATTTCTAGGTTCCTCGCTCATTTTCTGGCTTCCTCGCTCAATTTCTACTTCCTCACTCAATTCCTACGTTGCCTCGCTCAATTTCTACTTCCTCGCTCAATTTTGGCTTCCCTCGCTCAATTTCTACCTTCCCTCCTCAATTTCTGGGTTCCTCGCTCATTTTCGGCTTCCTCGCTCAATTTCTAGCTTCCTCGCTCATTCCTACGTTGCCTCGCTCATTTCTAGCTTCCTCGCTCAATTTCGAGCTTGCCTGCCTCTGCTCAATTTCTACCTTCCCTCGCTCAATTTCTGGGTTCCTCGCTCAATTTCTACCTTCCTCGCTCAATTTCGAGCTTCCCTAGCTCAATTTCTACCTTCCCTGGCTCAATTTCTAGGTTCCCTCGCTCATTTCTACCTTCCCTCGCTCAATTTCGCTTCCCTCGCTCAATTTCTACCTTCCCTCGCTCAATTTCTAGGTTGCCTCGATCAATTTCTAGCTTCCCTCGCTCAATTTCGAGCTTCCCTCGCTCAATTTCTACCTTTCCTCGCTTAATTTCGAGCTTCCCTCGCTCAATTTATACCTTCCCTCGCTCAATTTCTAGGTTCCCTCGCTCAATTTCTACCTTCCCTCGCTTAATTTCTAAGTTGCCTCGCTCAATTTCGAGCTTCCCTCGCTCAATTTCGAGCTTCCCTCGCTCAATTTCTACCTTCCTGCTCGATTTCTGGTTCCTCGCTCATTTTCGGCTTCCCTCGCTCAATTTCTAGCTTCCTAAACTCAATTTCTACCTTCCCTCGCTCAATTTCGAGCTTCCCTCGCTCAATTTCTACCTTCCCTCGCTCAATTTCTAGGTTCCCTCGCTCAATTTCTGGCTTCCCTCGCTCAATTTCTAGGTTGCCTCGCTCAATTTCTACCTTCCCTCGCTCAATTTCAGCTTCCCACGCTCAATTTCTACCTTCCTCGCTCAATTTCTATGTTCCTCGCTCAATTTCTAGCTTCCCTCTCTCAATTTCTACCTTCCCTCGCTCAATTTCTATCTTCCCTCGCTCAATTTCGAGCTTCCTAGCTCGATTTCTACCTTCCTCGCTTCAAGTTCTACCTTCCCTCACTCAATTTCGGGCTTGCCTCGCTCAATTTCTACCTTCCCTCGCTCAATTTCTAGGTTGCCTCGCTCAATTTCTACCTTCCCTCGCTCAATTTCGAGCTTCCCTCGCTCAATTTCTAGCTTCCCTCGCTCATTTTTTGGCTTCCCTCGCTCAATTTCTAGCTTCCCTCGCTCAATTTCGAGCTTGCCTCGCTCAATTTCTAGCTTCCCTCGCTCAATTTCGAGCTTCCCTCACTCAATTTCTACCTTCCTCGCTCATTTTCGGCTTCCCTCGCTCAATTTCTAGCTTCCTCTCGCTCAATTCCTACGTTCCTCGCTCACCTTTCGAGCCTCGCTCAATTTCTAGGTTCCTCGCTCAATTTCTGGCTTCCCTCGCTCAATTTCTACCTTCCTTCGCTCAATTTCGAGATTGCCTCGCTCAATTTCTAGCTTCTCTCGCTCAATTTCTAGGTTGCCTCGCTCAATTTCTACATTCCCTCGCTCAATTTCTACCTTCCCTCGCTCAATTTGTAGCTTCCCTCGCTCAATTTCTACCTTCCCTCGCTCAATTTCGAGCTTCCCTCGCTCAATTTCTACCTTCCCTCGCTTAATTTCTGGCTTCCCTCGCTCAATTCCTACGTTGCCTCGCTCAATTTCTAGCTTCCCTCGCTCAATTTCGAGCTTTCCTCGCTCAATTTCTAGGTTCCCTCGCTCAATTTCTGGCTTCCCTCGCTCAATTTCTACCTTCCTTCGCTCAATTTCGAGATTACCTCGCTCAATTTCTAGCTTCCCTCGCTCAATTTCTAGGTTGCCTCGCTCAATTTCTACCTTCCCTCGCTCAATTTCTGGTTTCCCTCGCTCAATTCCTACGTTGCCTCGCTCAATTTCTACGTTACCTCGCTCAATTTGTAGCTTCCCTCGCTCAATTCCTAGGTTGCCTAGCTCAAATTGTAGGTTCCCTCGCTCGTTTTCTACGTTGACTCGCTCAATTTCTACGTTGCCTCGCTCAACCATCGACCTGATGGAATCTTGGAAAATAACTAGGTTGGTTGGCTAAAGTAGCTTCTCTTACCCCAAAATCATATGTGGTACGTCAAGTAACTAATTTTGGTTTAGAAGATATTCTTGTTAAATGATTAAAAAAATAAATGAAAAAAAAGAGGGAAAAAAATTTTATATACTTATATATGCCTATTTATATAAATATGTATTAAAGAAAATTGTAGGTAGAATAAATTTCTCCATGTAAAAAAATAAAAATAAAAATAAATAAATAAAAAATTTCATAGTCGCACAGACTACGATCATAGCTACGGTTATAATCCGTAGCTAAAATAAAACACCTTTTTCGATATATCGACAAACAATCGATATATCGAAAATTGTAAGATTTTTGAGGAAAACTCACTTTGAATGAGTCTGGACCATTTTCGATATATCGATTGTTAGTCGATATATCGAGATGGTTTTTTTTTTTTTTTTTTTTTTTTTTGTGTAATTCCACCACTTTTTGTGGGTCCTATTATGAGGTATGTGTTATATCCAAACCGTCCATCTATTTGTAGCTCATATTCGGGCTTGAGACTAAAAATAAGATAGATCTAACTATCAAGTAGACCACCTTTGTAAAAGGCAATGGGGAATTGAACGTCTACCATTGAAACCCTTTTAGGGGTTATAGAAGTTTTAGATCATTATGAAATTTGTTTTTCTTCTTCATCCAGGTCTTTGTGACCTATGAATGAACTTAGACGGGGAGGATTTCTCACGAACATCACAGTGGCCCCAAAAAGTTTTTAATGGTCGACGCTCATTCAACACATTTTTCTGTAATGTGGTACACTTGAGATTTGCATATACCTCATTTTTGGTCGTATACCATAAAATGATATGGAAAAAATATATGGACGGCATGGATGAATAGCATACATCATGGTGGGGCCCACGGACCACCGACCCCATCCTTTTAAGCGTTCGTACAACTCTCGGTTCGAGGAGCGTCGAGCCACAGACACGTCTTCGCGGCGAAAAGGAGGGGTAGTTTCGTCCTCAACGTCGCTGTCCGCACGTGCTAATCTAGATTGGTAACTAAGGTTTGTATTCTTTCATAGAAACCGCTGGGTAAAAGGGTTTGTCTACAGTGGTCATTTTCTCGATATTTCTCTCCTTTATCTAATAATGAGAGAGAGAGAGAGAGAGAGAGAGAGAGAGAGCCGATGGAAGAAGGGGGGATCAGTTGTACATTTAACAGGGTGGGGAGCTATATGATACTCTGGCAGGGTATGACGCTTGATACGCAGGTACTTGGAACTTGGACTCGTGACTCACAATCAATTAAATTGAACTGTCTATATTATGAAATTTACTGTATCTAAGTATCATGCAGAAAATCATATTATTGGACACTTCCTATCCTCTAATTAGAAGATACGTTTAAACAGGACCGTTGGATGCCTTTTCATTTTAATAGTCCAATAAATGTCCACTAATTTTTGGTTCATGGTGCATTTACACTCGATCTCATAATTTGGACTGTAATTTTAATTATGTATGCTTTTTATGTAAATTTCTAAGTGCATGTGTATCATCTTTCATATTCTGTCAGAGTATCAAAGTTATTCTGGAAAACGTAGGGATACTGCTTTGCGGCTTTGTCATTATCGACGAATCACGCAAGCAAACGAAAATAGTATAGTCATGGGAAAGGACGGTGAGGGATCTTTCTCGATTTTCTCACCCTGCTCCTCTTTTGAGTAGTGCACTCACATGGTACGTCTGTACGGATGATCCAAGCCGTTCATCAGATAGGACGCACCTTTTGGATGCCTGAGCATGAAAGATCGAGCTGATCCTCTGTTAATGTGGGCCACAGGTCTACAGAAGGATTGAATGCTTGGAAGGAATTGATTGGCTGTCCATACTGATTTGGATGTGTAGTTCGTGAGATGAGATAACTGTCCTGGTTCTCTGATCTGGATAGTCTACACGGTGGGTCCCTGCTGATGGACGGTTTTTCTTATCTCCTGTGGGCCAGACTCGTGTTGGTTTCCCACCACTTAGATAAGAGTATTCACTATTAATTACACCTAAAATATTATTTTCCTTTTTGAATTTGGTCCATTTCATTTTCTAGTTTAATCATCCATTATCCATTGTGTTGCATTTGATGAGGGAAATGAGACCATTGATTTAATAAATTCATGATCTAGTTGAATTCATGAATTTGCATTGGATTTGGACACAGTAAATTTCAAAGTCTAATGAAGATTTAAAGTCCTTGAATTTAAAAGCATTTATACTAATGTTAGAGCATTTATTATAATGAAATAACTATGAGGGGCTGTTTGAAAAATGAAAGGAAACTTAATTTTTCATTAAATCCAATGAAAGAAACATCATTTTCCAACTTTGAGGGTCTGTTTGAAATTGTTAGAGCACTTATTATAATGGATTAACTTGGAGGGCCTGTTTGAAAATGAAAGAAAATTAACTTTCCATTCCTTGTTAAACCTTTATTTTGTATAAGAATTTGTGGGAAACTCAATTTCTAAAATTCTAACTTCTTTTTATTAGAAAATTAATAAATTTAGTTTTCCACTTCCATATCTAAGAAATATATTTTTTCACATTAAGATGAGTTTTTCAAGAGTTAAAATCCAAATATGCCACCACCTACCTTAAATAAGGTCACATGTGTCATATTTGCCAATGTAACCTTATCGTATTTTGGTCCCCATAATTTAGACAATGCCATTACAATGTCATGTGTGCCAATCATGCCATTTGGTTCTTATAATCTTGCGTTTGTCACATATAGTCCTTGAAACTCATGTATTTGATCCTTATAACTCAAAATTGTCATCCACCTATTTGGACAAGATCTGACAGATCCAGATTGAATGATATAAAACCAGCCACATGGTAGGTATGAAATCTTCATGATGTATGTTAAATATACGAAGGACAACTTATTAATGATCAGGTCTTTGAAGAGTCATGTTACTCAAGTAACCCATAGATAAGAAACATGAATTATTAGAGCTACGTTAGCATCGAAGCATGATCGATAACCGATTATCTTGATAAAGATGTGTTCGATGAAGGCAAAGCACGAAAGATCAAAGGCAACGACCACTTTACAACTGGCAATATACGGTGTTGCCATATAAGCAGTAGTTATTCTCATGCCCCCACTAGAGAGTCTATAAATAATGAGTGAGAACACAAAGCAAAATGGGAGAATCAATCAATCACTTAAAACAAACCCAAATAAATCAAATCTAGCACAACATTGCTTATTTAGTCCTTTAGGACACTTATCATCTCCACCACTCATCAGCGTGGAACCAGTTCGTCCTCACTCTACGTCGGACTGACTTAGTCGTAATCAGTAGCCATAATTCCCTTCCATCTGCGCTCGTATGACAGATCTGAAGGAAGATCGACAATAGCTTATAATCTCGGCCGGCATTGCTCATTTCTCCCTCATTAGCTTGTTGCTCAGTTAAGCACCTCGCTGCTCTCAGCCAGGACAGTGATCCGTGTTAGTGGTAAGTTTTTATTTTGACATCCATCACTAATTTTTGTTCGACCAAACACTTGTTGCACTTTTCAAAAGTCATTTATTTCCAAGACAAAAAAGAACTCATTAGAGAAAGAGACCTAACCCTTGCAAATCACTTGATAATCGCACTCGACAGTTGGTAGAATAAATAGTTGGTCTACCACCATTTAGTTTAATAGCTTTATCTCGACGTTAGGGGTCAGTGGTATTTAGTTTGAATTATACCAAAATCGATTCTGGCGGTTAGTGCACTTATTTGTTTGTTTGTCAATCACATGCGTTTGTGTGTCAAGGAGTTGGTTCAGCCCTTGGAAGCTGAAGATCAAAGAAACATGAAGACTTGGAGCATTGAGGAGTGAAGAACGGGTAAATGAGGTGCCTTAGTGACCTGTAACACCCCGTACTTTTCAGTACTCAGGTGTTACCATGAATACCTAACTTATTAAACCATACGTTAATGGTTCTAGAACTTAACTATCAGAATCCACCGTTCATCGGACCGACAACCTCTTGTAAGATGACTTGGGTACTTAATTAAATAATATAATCATCAAACTTTGAAAACAATGGTTTAAGTGCCCTTATATTAGCCTAGGAACATTTAAAAACATTGATGATCAAATATGAGCATGATCCGTCAGTTGAATCATCGGGTATCATTAGATAGAACACAAAATCATTTGATGTGGGCCTACTTGAGCATGAGAACTGTTTGATCAATGGATTGATGTCCTATCTATGTGAGTAGAAATGAATGGACCTAGTGGATTGGTTCACACATCACTATGGACCCCACACAAAACCTGGGTGGGCATAGTGTGTGTGCACTGAACACTGAAACCCAATAAAACTAGGTTGACCCAAGCCCAAAGAAGAAAAAAAATCGTCATTCCTTTCAAGTTTTCTTGCCGCATGTGGTTTAAACAGAACGAGCCCATGTGATGATCAGTGGCCAACAATGCCCCTCTAACTCAATTGTCATGTCCCAAACTCAGAAATCGGGCTCACAAAATTTTTGATCACCGAATCCAGTGTCGACAGCCTCCGTAGCACCCCATTCTTGGCTTCCAGCGCCTATACGCCAGATTCCGATCCTGGGATCCTACAAGGAGGATTTTCAATGTACATTTATCTCATAAGAAGCATAACCACAAGTTTACCCAAATCACAAAGGCAACATCATCATCACATATACACTAATATAAACAGTTGAATACAGTGCTGAAAAGGAAATACATATATATCGAAATCAAAGCTCCAAAAGTCCACTGCACGCTCCAAGCTCGACGCTGCTGCGACCTAACACCACCTGCACGCATCTATCATGCATAAGCTTATAGAAAGCTTAGAGGGTGGTGGAAGGTAAGTGCTAAGTATGCAATACAATGCTATAAATCATACAATATCAAAATAAGCGGAAATATTGATAAGATCATGAATCATACGATATCAGAGTAAGCGAAAATATATTGATAAGTCCATGAGTACCATTAGCCGTACCAAGGCTATGCGATACAAGGCATGAATGCTAACGGTCATATCAATGCAGAAACATGAAAACCCAAAATGTTAAGTACTATGGATGCAATGTAATATGTGGTGCGAATGAAATGACCAAGCTGAAGTGAAGTCGGGATGATAGTATGTAGTATTGCAGGCTATGGGGTCCATCACAAGAGACTTCTATCCAAACCAGTCCCATATCTAAATTTGGATAGCCAGACTCAATGTAGTAGACTCCTGATCTCAGGTTAGTTGCACGCCCCAACCGAAATCCTTGCCATTACGAAGGTACACAACAATTAGTTACGCACGACCTGCCCGAGTGGATAGTGAATGAATGAATGAATGAGTATACAATTCCTACTCAATAAGTCCACATATCAGTACGGTTCCTCTCTGAAAAATCACCGGGGTCTATTACACTCCAAACCAGATTGCTACCCCATCGCACGCAACAAGGTGAGTGGAAGAGACCTCATTATCCGTCTGCCAATATT
The DNA here is from genome assembly GCA_030180095.1 of Magnolia changhungtana. Classification (NCBI taxonomy): domain Eukaryota; kingdom Viridiplantae; phylum Streptophyta; class Magnoliopsida; order Magnoliales; family Magnoliaceae; genus Magnolia; species Magnolia changhungtana. The sequence continues at coordinate 488,773 of JASAUF010000047.1, read as the reverse complement.
GGGCTCGGCTCGTCGATAGCAGACTCATTCCTCAAGCTGGTCAAACTCAGCTTAACTTTGTCCCCTCCTCTCAGGCCGGTAAGGCCGCACCTCCTTCCAACCGACCACGACACAATGAGAGATGCGGCCTAATGGTATACGGCCCTCATGCGCTTATGCATCCACTTAGTCTAGACGTTGGAGCAACCTCTGGAACCAAGAGGGTTTAGAAAATTTCACCCAAGGATATCTATAACACCACATGTAGAACAGATTGTCGGTGTCCCATCTGGCCATCCACGATATGCCTGTGGAGACTACGAACCTAATGTCGCTCGGGCGTACGGTGGTCATATCACTGAATGCGAGATGCATGAATCATACCATCTAGTCATGCATTAAACCTGCGTGTACTGCGTGCTCATGTGGACAACTCCTCCCATCAGGGAGTCCCGTAATAATCTGCCCAATGACATGTACTATGATCAATCATTCCACATATCAGGCATACATATGATGCGCATGGGCATGAGGCGTGAAGCTATACTAAGCATGTTATATGATGATGGTGTACTTTCCTTGTATCAAGGATAGGCCTAGACGGCCAACTCATGACAAGAATGGGCCTCACAATGGCCCAAGGGAAGGTCACAATGTGGACATCTAACCATCATTGCCCATTAATGTGAACATTTAACCAACATCGCTCCCAAGCAGTGGCCCACATAGAGCCAAACATAAAGTGGGCCCATGGCCTCACACAAAGGCCTAATATACATCGCAATGGGCCTCATACAAAGGCTAAATACACATCACTATGGGCTGCATCACGTGGGCCTAATACGCATCATGATGGGCCACATCCCATGGACCTCAAATACATCACAATGGGCCTCACTCGTGGGCCTTATATACACAATAGGTGGGCCCTGCACATGGGCCTCAGATACATTGCACAGCCCACAACCCATGGGCCTAATGCACATCATAATGGGCCTCATTAAATGGGCTACAAAAATATCACAATGGTCACGCCGTATGGACCGGAAATACATCTCACTGGGTCACGACCCATGGGCCTCAGTACATCATAATGGGCTGCAACCCATGTGCCTCAAATACAATAAGTGGGCCGCTTCAATGGGCCTCGTATACACAACAGGTGGGCCTTGCACATGGGCCTCAAATACATAATATGTGGGCGCTACACATAGGTCTCATATGCATCAAATGGGCCACATATCTGGGCCTCAAATACATCAAATGGGCCACGCGTCATGGGCCAAATACATATCATAATGGGGCTTGCCCATAGGCCACAAATACATCACAATGGGCCTTGCCCATAGGCCTCGAATATATCACAATGGGCCTTGCCCATGGGCCTCATATTCAAGCAAGTGGGCTCCATCATATGGGCCCTAAATACAAGGCAGGTGGGCCCTATCACATGGGCCTCAAATATAAGGCAGGTGGGCCTTATCACATGGGCCTCAAATATACATCATGATAGGCCTCATGGATGGGCCGCACCAATGGGCCTCAAGTGGACTTGGACCACACCAAAAATCATTTCATGGGGCACATGGCCCACTAATGATGATCAGCACTGTCCAAACATTGTCCAACACCATCTAAAATTTTCCATGTCAATCAGCATCATCCAAACATTGTCCAAGTAAATCAGTGCCATCCAAACATTGTCTATGTAAATCAGCACCATCCAAACATTGTCTATGTAAATCAGCACCATCCAAACATTGTCTACGTAAATTAGCACCATCCAAACATTGTCTATGTAAATCAGTACCGTCCAAACATTGTCCAGCACCGTTCAGTACAATCTGGACGGTGTCGATGAAATAAATACATCAGGGTGGGTCCCACCTGTTGACAGGGAAAAATGGATGGATGTGCGAATATACGTCACGTCATCAAAGTGGGCCCTGCCTGTCCAGAACATAGATGGACGGCGTGGCTAACAGATTCATCATGGTGTGGCCCACATGGCACCGTCCATCAGGTCCAGCACCATCCAGATGGTTTGGACGGTGTGGATGAAACAAATAGATCACGGTTTGGCCCATAGAACTTGCTGACGTTCTACAGGAGCTAAGTAGCTGGGTGAGGTACCAGCCAACCTGCTTCCCAGGTGGGTCCACACGTGTGGGACCCACCAGCTTGGATGGACGACGTTGATATAAACACATACATCATGTTGGGTAGGCCCCACCATTTGGACGGTCTGGATGAAACACTTTCATCCAGGTGGGGTCCCACGTGGGGCCACCATAATATAATATTAAATTATTATTATATTATATTATAATATGTGTATATATATATATATATATATATATATATATATATATATATATATATATATATATATATATATATATATATATATATATAAAAATTTTATTTTAAAAAGAGGGCTCCAGTCCAGTGTCCAGCATCCAAGCTTGGACGGACGACCTAGATGCAAGACACATGCATCACGTGTGGGTCCCACATGGGGCCCACCACATATCATATAATACAATATAATATATTATTACTATTATTATTTGAAAAAGGGCAGCGTCCAGGTGGGTTCCACCTTTAATGGATGGCCCAGATGAAACAAAACATCACATGGGCCCTATGGTGGTGGACGGTTGGATCCAACACATACCACACTTGGGACTCACATAACTTGCTGACGTCAGTCCAGTGGTGGGTCCCACCATCTGGACGGCTTGGATATAACATATATATCACGTGGGACCCACAGAACTCACTATCGTCAAAGCAGCTCCAGTTGCTGGGATCTCCACGTGGCTGGAGGTGGACGGCCAGGGTAAAACACATACATCTTAGTAGGGCCCACCGTCCAGGAACAAATGGACGGTGTGGATATAACCTGTACACCATGTGGTTCCACCATCCTTACTGGACGGTGGTGGATATAACACTTTCATCATGTGGGGTCCACGTCCAGGATGAAACACTGCATCAGGTGGGTCCACGTGGTATGGCCTACCTGTTTAGATCAACCTGATATTTCTGTTTTCTCTCCATCCAGGCCTGTCCAAACGGACAGGCAGGAGGATCCTGCCCGCTGGACAGACAGTGTGGATAAAACAATTACATCATGTGGGGCCCACGTTCACGTGGCTGGACGGCATGGATATACGACACATGCTTCAGGTGGGCCACACACTCCAAACAGATGGATGGTGTGGGCAATGCATATCATCAAGGTGGGCCATCGAAAGAAGGAGAGAGGGGGGGGGGGGGGGGAGAGAGAGAGAGAGAGAGAGAGAGAGAGAGAACAAGTGGAGATGGGAGGGACCCCGCCACTATGGGTCCCTCTTTGATACAAGGAATACATCAAGATGGGTCCCACCACAACTGGGCCCTCAAATCATCAAAATCACACAAATCAAATAAAAAAAATACCCACCTTTGATCTCCTCTTCCTTCTTCCGCCAACACGATCTAGAGCTCCAAGGGGTGGATTTTAACGGTTGAGATGGACTTTGGATGGTGGGATTGGGTGGTAGGAAGGTGGGCCATACCAAGTTTTCTCCTCTCATGGAGCTTGGACGATTGCTTTCTTAGGAGAAAAATGAGAGAGAGAGAGAGAGAGAGAGAGAGAGAGGTTGTAAGAGAGAGAGGGATAGGTGATGGATGGGGTGAGTGATGAGTGAGTGATGGGTGTACTTGGTTGTAAGAGAAAGTTGACTTTGGGGTTGCTTGGGGATAGGGTGTGAGGTAATGTGTACTTGACATGAGATGTGATTGGTGGGATTGATTTGAAAGCTCTCTCTTGGGTTTTGCAACTGCGCAGTATTTTTCCTCGAATTGAATATGGGCCCACATCTCCTAGCCGGGTTATCACCTCGGCGCGCGAGACCCGACGACGGCGCGGTCACAAGGTACAAGTCTCAGGTTGAACTCATTCTGGAATACGGGATATAACTCAGGATCGGGCACAACTGCTATCTATGCATTGTGGGTCACCGAAATTTTACCGGGATGACCGCAGAAGCCTACGGAACGGTACGGGCTAGGATATGGGTCTCGCATCAATGATCTGAATAGTCCATCGTGTTGGGGTGACAATTAATCTGGATAAAACCCAATCTTCTCTACACATTGGAATGCACGTATGTGCACATGACAGCAGGCACAAATCAAGTTATATGTGTGGAGTTTTTCGAAAATGAAAACTTCACTACAGTTGCTATGCTGACAATCCTAGGAGAATTTTTCCTTACATCTCAGTCATCCACCTTAACAAATCATAGCCTCACAACCCAATTATTTTAGGGTTTTCATATGCTAAAGGATATCGCGGAAAGAATCTTTCCATTTCGGTATCATGGCGAAATCTCCACCATTCCTTGTCCCCTCATTAGAGCATCTTAGATGTCAAATCTATGGATTTTGAAATTTCCTTCGATTTGGCTATGAGGTCTCGTTGCTTCAAGAAAGCTGCTCCGAGAGAGAAAATCTCATGAACCATTAGCATTTTGTTGATCTTTGTCCAAATGGTGGGTTTTACAAGGTCTCTACGCTCTATCTAGTCTATCCAGTAACATTAGAATGAAGGATTAACCCTCCGATTGTAAATCACAATTAGTAGGGCCATCTTCTTCCCCGTTAAGCCAAAGATACCCATCTCCTTTTAGTGGACCCCATCTTTTGATCTGATACGTCCAATATGTGGTCCTCAACGCTAGAAATGCATTTGTGTCATGCAATCAAAAGCTCGGGTTACAATCTCAAACTCTCACAATTAAGAGTCGTTAATTCGTAACTAATCTAGCAATTAATTGAGATAAAAGCATCTAGAAATAGGTTAATAAAGCCCTATAATAAGCAAGATTTTAGGGCAGCTCGTTCTCGAAATAAAAAGTAAAAGAGACAGTTAACTCGGGTTGTGTTGCATGGGTCAGCTTGTCGAGTCTTTTGGGTGATTCTAACTGAATTGGGACGTGTTTGGGCCGAGTTCTGACTTTGTGAAGAGTTCAGAGAAGCTAAGGAAAGGAGAAGTACCTTAGAGGAGAGGAAAGCTTGATAATCTCACTGCTTTATTGCCGCATCGAGACGATGGGAGAGAATCTGGGTTACGTTGAGTCATTGACTCATTAGCGAGTCGAGTTGGGGTTTGCTGTCGAGTTTCGAGCTCATTTTAATGTGTTTTGTTAGCCTGATTAGATCTAGACTCCTTGCATATCTAGCTAGAGATGCTAGGTGAGTCAGATCTAAGTGCTCTCCGTCCGACAAAAGGTGGGTTCAATGGCTGGGTCAACCTCGGGTTGGAATCCAAGTTTGAGAAGGTCGCACCTTGGCTCGTTGGGTAAACTCGATAATCCAGATAGCCAAGTTTTTGTCGTGCTCAGACTTAGTTTGAGTCATGTGGATATCATAGTTACCTGTTCATCCACGAAGTCAAAAAGAGAAGAAAGAGCATAAGGATAGAGAGATGGGGAGATGAGTGTTGTTTGTCCAGTCCTAGCGAGTTGACCCAGTTACTCATTAGGTTGTTGTTAGGGTTAAATGAATTCGGTCCCAACCAGGCCCATTACTTGGGCATATCTAGAAGAAAGAATAGGGAAGGAGATGAAGGAGAGGAAGAGAGTTGAGGGCTGCTTAGTTGGGTTCGGCTCAACTAAGTCAGGCCTTTGCATCGCCTAGTCAAGGCGAGTATGGGGAGTTTCAAGCTAGGTTCCGAATTGTTATTGTCTAGTGGGTCGGTTGCTACTCAGGGGCTTTACTGGCATTCTAAAATGACGAGAAAGATGGAGAAAAGAGAAGAGAATAGAAGAAAGAAGGAGAAAAGAAGAAGTAGATGAAGAGAGAATTTGATTGACTCGCTGCCGAGTCGACTTAGTCCAGCTCGGACCGAGTCTTGTTCTGATTGGTTGTCTGGTATATCCAGAGATGTTTTCAGGTGTGGCAACAGAAAAAGAAAGAGAAAGAAAAGAGAAGAAGTAGAAGAAGAAATGACCGAGTCAACTCGACTTGTCGACTTGATTCACTAAGTACTAAGTCGAGTTTTTCTTATTTCATTCGTGTGTTGCTTAGTGAGCTACGGTTGGTTCGGTCCGTGTGAGGACTCTTATGATTCATGGCCTAGTTGAATCGATCTAACTCGAATTAGGGCTGAGTTTAGTTGAAGTGCATCAATCTTTCAAGTAAGTTGTTATATAAGGTTAACTCTTAAAATTCCCATCGATTATGTTGTAGATCATTGATTTAGGTTTTGAATCTTTTATAATTAAGTACCTTAATTAGTCTTTAATGAACTTGAGTTATTATTTGGGAATCGATGTGCATCAAGTTGTGTCGACTCAAGATCATCTATGCTGAATCATATTCAATTAGAGTTTAACTCAATCAGCAAAATCAGAAGGGGTGGGACTTGAATTTCAAGTATGTGAGTTCTAGTGACTCTATATCGAAATCCGCATTCTAAGGTGAGGATCACCCTTCAAGCTTTCCTACATCATAATAGTTAGTTTAATTCATTTAATTTTTTTTACTTATTTAATATAGTATTCGATGGAATAAATGATAAATGGATAATTCTTTATCTATGGTTGATGTTTAAATTGAAATTTAAGTATCTTAATATGTTATGGATCTCAAATGTCTCTACTCTAGTTTAGGATGAGAACTTTACATATGTAATTGCTATCGATATTGTACATGGCTTGTTTCATCACTTGGGATTACTGGATGGTATTTTTTGAGATCCTCGAACTAGTGGCCATTTGTTTAATAGATTAAATGGAATCTTAATGTAGATTTATCATCTTGTGGATCGTTTGTGCTTATGTGGCTTTTGGGTTAACCCCTTTTTATCTTATCCTTGAATGAACTTTTTTCCTATGTGGCTTTAATAGACTATTTTCCTATAACTTGCATGGTAAGTTCTACTTGTTGAATTATGATTGGCCACTAAGTGAATGGATTATCATTAAACATCCTAGTAAGTGGATTCTCATGTGCTAAGGATGGTGGTATGGGACACTATGCCTGAGTTGTTGGCCTATGTTGGATGACGAGCCCCTCATAGTGACCTTTGAACTTTCTTAAAATGGTTGTTTGTATCAGACTAATAACGGTTGTGCTAATTATGCATTCATAGCATACATGAGATAATTAGTGGCTAATTTGGTTGTTGTAGCATGTATCCTTTGTCGTGGTATGTTTCGCTAGCTCCTAAATCACCATCGATCGACATAATTTGTGTGAGCTAGTTACTTTAGCACATACTTGATGTATTTTCGCTGGTGACTAGCTACTTGCATGTGTGTTTCACCACACTCGTGGCTTTTTTCCAAAAGCAAGCTGTATGCGCATCCCTAGGATGATGTACATTCACGCATCCATGCATTTAAATAAGATTGCAATGTGAATTGTTTTGTATGTTATCTTAATTAAAACTATACTTGACTAATGCGATGGTGTGTAATCTTAAGGGGAATTCTCACCGAGCTGGCCACTCATACTTTGAATATACAACCATACATATGATGCAGGTATATCATTAGATGGTGGAGTTTATGAGCTAGACCCTGAAGTTGATCCTGCTATGGAAGGAGAAGGGCATGCTGAGGAGTTTTATCAGGATGTGGTCGATTTTTACGAGCTTAACTAATAGCTTCTTAGTATTCTCCTTTCAATAGTTTTATTTTGACATTCGATACTTTGGGTTTCTACCAAGTCCCCAGCTGAGTGGGCTAGTATTTTCTAGTATTTTGTTACTTAATGGCATATCATGATTAATTTTCTTTCCTGTGCTTTTAATGCCTACTGACTCGTATTATACGTGCATTATATTTTCCCATGTTAATGCTTGTGTTTTCGTAAACAGACTCCTATACTCGGGTTACAAAAACCAGGGTGTTACATGACCCCAATCTTAGACCCAAAACAACCTTTAACCTCTTGATGATCCTAACCTTAATTGGTAAATCTTATTTGATCATCCCTCAGCCTTAGGAGCCTAATTGGAACATGATAAGAAAGGTTAAAAGAGGTGTAAAGCTGTTGTAATCTTACCTGCCCAAAACAACAATTTTGAGTGGTCTTCGATCCCATCGATAGTTTATCGATGAGTCTCGATGGCATCGAAGGACCACTTGATCCGATCGAAAAAATAGTCTAGTAACCCAACAAATATATTTCTAGATTTTCTTGATGGGATTGATAGTGTGCTCATTCCTATCGAAGGACCTTCGATCCCATTGAATGACCTTTTGATCCTATCGACAGATAGTCGTTAGAGCACAATTTCCTATAAATGGGCATTCAGTTATTGGGCATTTTAATGGGTTTTTGGTATAATAAAAGCTTAGGATATTTCCCACTCATATCCCTCATCCCAAGCCTTTAAAGCTATGAGGTCTAAGTAATCTTCCTTGTGATTTGTCACTTGAAAGGGGATTTCACCCTCGATTATGAAGATAAGATTGATCTCCACCTTGTTCTAGAGATTAGACTTGAACTAATAGTCAAATCCTTGTCTAAACCATCTACAACACACATATAGGTGAATCCCTTAGAATTTCAACTATCATACTAGTTATAGGAGATTCCACCATCCTTCCATCACCTTGATCACTGCATTATAACATCACATGTAAGATGTTTATTTGTGGAGCTAAGCTGTCAGCATCAATGAACATGAAAGTAATTGAGGAGTGGATTTAAGCACGGGAGAGCTTTGAGGAAGCGACTGAAGCAAGGCATAATAAATGGGCTCAATCCGACAAGTGTCAAGTATGAGTCCATAAACTCTTTTCTTGCGTAGGATTGAGTATAAGAGTTTGTGACCCAAACTCAAATATGTTCTTGTGTAGGATGTAGGCTCTTGGCTCTTGTGTAGGGTCAGATTCACTATACACGGATGCGTACGTGTTAGTCTTCGTGGAAGCCTCCGACAGGAGTAAACATATGTCCTTGGACTAGGACCAAGGTTGTTAGTTAGTCGATAGAAAACCAACTAAGTCTCCGAGGGAGCTTTCGACAGGAGTGTACGCTAGCTCCTTGTGTAGGGCTGTAAAGGTTAGAGGTGAACCTATTGAAAAGCTTCGATAGTGAATAACTCTACACTTGTGGAGAGTGTGTCCGCTAGGAGTGGAGTAGAGAAACCGAACCACTATACATGCTTGTGTTTATCATTGTCTTTTGAGCACATTTTTAATTATACTTGTAGATTTAATTTGTTAAATTATGTGTATGTATAATTAGATGAATGCTAGGAGTTGAATAGTTAGCACATCCCAAATACAAATTCCTTATCTAAATTATATACCAGTTGTTTATTGATGCATGCTTTGTAGTCTATGTGGTTGGACCCACTTTGACTTGAAAGCCTTATTGTTGAATTGTCTTATTAGTTTTAATTTGGTAAATTATTTAATTAAGCAATTGTGGATTTAATTGACAAAATTCTAAGTGGTCCTATTCAGCCCCCATGAGACTACCATTTATTCTATAGATCTGTCAAGCTTCCGCATGCACCATGGTAGTCTATCCCACACAATTTCACTAGCATGCCCACAAACTACACATATGTACCACGTGGCCGAATTCTAGACTAACACCACTATCCACCTTTAATGGCTTCACATGTACCACTTTTTATAATGTATAACCCCCAATATGATTTGATCTTCGTAATTTGGATAATGCCATTACAGAGTAACGGGCACCAACGTGCAATTTAGTCTCAGTAATGATTTAGCCCGCCACATGTTACCTGTAATGGCACAAAGATGAACATTTCCATTATAGGTTAGATAATTTGGATGCCGTTATTGTGTTAGATGCATGCATAAAATGTGGGCCCATCATGAAAAGGGTAATCTTGTCATTTTACATAGGTGAATCTTTACTTTTTTACCATCGGCCCCACATCTAATATGGATGCATGATGCATTTTCATTAGGTCACGTTGGGGGGTTATTGGGGGCTCTTTAATTAGGAGTTATTGGCAATTCCCATCCCTTCCACCCACATATGCAAATGAACCCATGTGTGCGAATATGGCACATGTCCCTTTGTCCATCTTCAAATGCTCCATATATGCCATATGTGTCAATGTGCCAATGTTCACAAGTGCTATTTATAAAGCTTTTATTAGTTGGTCCCACATGCTCAATGGTTTGGATATGATCGTTGGATTATTTGGACTAAGAATACTTGTGGACCTAATATTAGTTGTGATTAGTTTAGATATGTTAGGGGTAGTGCATTTGGACTGTATTCCGTATGCATAGTGTTTCAAAGAGTCATGAACTCATGTAGTGTGGAGACTCCCGAAGGAGTAGTTACAATGGGTCAAACTACTCAAACTCTAATTCTTATAAATAAAGTCTGTCTCATCGCTTACACGTACAAATAAAATATATTGTCTCATCAAAAGTTTCTAGAAATATGAAAAGTGTGGATGATTAAGAGAAATCTTCATCAATAGCATCAACAGGTATGGCTACAAGTATGTGATTATGATTAACTATATATAATTTCCATGATTGATGTATAGTGTGATCCTTTATTCCTTAAATTAAGTTAACAATTAGTAGAAAAGCCTATTTATAGATCAATCATGGTGGATCTAGTAAGAGATATTTTGGACAAGACCACTTTAGATAGGTCAATGATTCAAAATCAAATTTATTAGACCATCTTAAAATGTGATTATTGGTATCTTTTTATTAAATTTGGCTATTAAGATTAGCAATCTTGAATTTGTTCAGCACTAGATATCAAAGGCAATATCGTATCATGTCTTACTTTACTGAAACATGTCGGCTTGTGCTTTCCATTCAGAGTACGAGTTCTAAGACTACATATATGCAAATAATTGATAATTGAAAAGAGCTCGGACAATGGGAAAGTATGTTTGAATTGAATCATTAAAGGGTAGACTGTGTGGGGCCCACAAAGGTTCCAACTGTATCGACGCTCCTTGCATCCGTAGGATTGCTGGGGTGGGAGGAACCCCCCCTCTCTCTCTCCCTCTCTCTCTCTCTCTCTCTCTCTCTCTCTCTCTCTCTCTCTCTCCCCCTCTTATTTTCACTCTTTTTCTTATTTGAGTTTGATTAGATTTTTAATTTTAGGTTATTTTCAAAATACTAATTAAATTAATATTTCTAAATATAAAAATTAGAATATTGAAAATTTCTAAAATTTTAGAAACTTCTAATATTGGAGGCCCAAATTGGCACCACACAATTCAATCCATCTATTATGTTCATCATCTATGTATAATATGATTGTGTCCAAATCTACTCACCCGTGCGTGGATCTGATTGTGTGACCACTTGGGAGTATGAACTCACCCTTGGCTTTCTATGGATGGGCCTTAATAGCCTCTGGACCACTGTATAATTGTGTGGGGCTCGTGAAACATATATGCTTTGGCCCACACCTAGCCTTTGTTGCACAGGCAACTTGTGGGCCATTTTTTTTGTGCATTTTGAGTCTTTCTTTAGTTGATTTGATCTAGCCATCTTGTTTTACTCATTGAAACTTTGAAATCAGTGGTCATTTGTCCATATCAAAGTTTGGATTGTGAAATTATTGGATGATTAAGATCGATCATTCATTAAGTATGCCTCATCTCAAGATCTACTGGTCGTAATGAGATGAAATTTTTTTTTGACATGGATCCTCAATGAACTCTTAGAGATGGTCCTATTAGATTTGACAGTGATATCCATATTTGGCAGGATTGATCGTGGCCGTTCACAAATTATTTTGAACAAATCTAATTCATTTCAGATTTACTTGGGCTGAATCTTACCACTTAGCCCAATTGGCATGTTCTAAAAACATCCATCGACTTAGATTGGTAAAACAAAAATACATAAATTATAATTTTGATCAAAATAATCCATGAAAACAAACTTAATCATTATGGAGATACTCAGATTTCAGCTTGCAATACAATTGAAGCATATGAAAATAAATGGCCAGTTAAATTAAAAAATTGCTGTCCATTATGAGAAATGATTAATTGTAGCTAAATCACCTTTCATGCTTGGTGAGATTTACTATAATCTCAATGAATTTTCTCATTCTATTTTTTTAGGACCATTCCATCTGTATCAATGAGATTATATCAAACATCACCAATCATGAAAGTTGATTGAATTATTGTGGTAAAAGAAAATGAAAATTCAACAATCCGTTTTACTAAAATACTTCCAACGTATTATTCCTCAATATTAATATCTTGAGCACAATCAAACTTCTTTATTATTTCAATAATCTCTGTATCTATGTATATCAAGTCTTGATTATGCCGAAAACTTTTAGAGCCTTAACCATGCTTCAAAAGTTGATATGAACCATTATTGTGGTAAAAGAAAATGAAAATTCAACAATCCGTTTTAGTCAAAATACTTGCAATGTATCAACAGTCAATATTAGCTATATCTTGAGTACAATCAAACTTCTTTATTAGGATAGGGAAGAATCATCTCTAAGATCTATGTATATGAATAGAGAAGTGAGGTTGAGTTTGAAGAGATTAGGGCTGCCTTTGGAATACTCATGAAATCATATATGCATAAGGCCATGAACACATGGAATTTTTGATCTCCAATTTATACATAAATGATGAGTGCTATATGTCTAGTAGGTCACATAAGAAACTTACTTCAAGACTGGAGTACAAACTTTATATATATATATATATATATATATATATATATATATATATATATATATATGCACTAAAATAAATATTTAAATATACAAACCACCTTCAATTATGTGTTTATCATGATATCCCATTTATGTTTTCTAAAAAAAAAGAAAGTAAATATATTATATATGGATTTTGTAAAAAATATTTATATACATTAGTGGTAAGAGGAGGGGTTTTTCTATAGAAAGCCTGGGTTCAAATTTCAATGTTCGTGCATGTTCACATGCAATGTGGGTTATAGGGTTGCTTGGGTGCTTTATTAGGCATACTTTGTACTTGGTGAAATTACGTGGATTGTCTACCATGGCATGCGGAAGCTTAGCGGAGCTTAGAATTACAACTAAGTCCTAGAAGGGAGGGTGGGGGAATAGGACCACTTAAAATTTTTTACCTAATTAAACTAATTTATCAATTAAATGAAATTAATGCATAAGGGTCCAATTCTTATAGACTACAAGAGATGTAACAATAAGCAACTATTCTATATGGTGAGATGTGAAATATCAATTATGTGTACTATAAGTTAATGTCTAGTATACACTTCTAATCTTGAATCCATATAAATTAAACCAATTCAATTACAAACAAGAATAGAAATACATCCACATAAGCTAATCACAAGATAATAATGTATAGTGGTTTGACTAATTTCCTACTCTACTCTCGGCGGACACACTCTCCTCGAGTATACGAGATTTCACTATCTTAGATGTTTGAAATTAGGCTCACCTCTAACATTTACAAGTGTACACTCCCGCTGGAGGCCTACACAAGGACTTACACTCATCTCACCTATGTTGGTAGATTATGTACACACCCGTGTCAGTGACTATCCTATACAAGGACCTATACGTACCCTCCCATGTTGGAGGAGCACATTTTCACCCATGTTAGTGGCTCCTGCAAAGACTTAGTTGATTTTCTATCAACTAACCAACAATCGCTACGGTCCTAATCCAAGGACCTATGTTTATTCACACTCGAGGCTCCTAAGAAGAATAACACGTACGCACCCATGCTTGGTGGTGGTCTTACACAAGAACCTACATACATTCCCGTAGGAGATGGTCCTACACAAGGACATATCGAGTTTGGACCACAAACTCTATACTCAATCGTACTTAAGGAAAATAGTATATGAACTCTAAATTGACAACCTTACTTGTTGGATTAAGCTCCGTTGATGTGCCTTGCTTAAGATGCTCGATGGATGATATCCCATGCTTCAACTAGCTTCTTAATTTCCCACATGATTATTGATGTGGATGCTTCAACTCCTACGATTAATCGCCTTGCATTTGATACTTTAATGAGGTGACCAAGGCAATGAGAGGATGGGGTAAAATCTCCTACCACTAATGGCTTTAGTTGATTCATAGTAAGGATTCATGTATATGAATATCTTAGAGGATATAGATAATGATATACCTATAGGCTTAGTGTTTTATCTCTATAAAAATGGGTGAGTTCATGTACATCTTTATAATGGAGCTTAAATGTTCATTAGAGTAGTTAATCATATGGAAATCTTTGAGTTAGAGTCTAGGAGAGGAATATTGAGTGGGGAATCACCTAAGATCTATTTACATAAAAATATCATCAAATTGCCTAAAAATCATATACCCTTTATAAAGAGAAAGTTTGCAATGGCTAGAAAAATGGGCAGAAAACAACTAGTTTGATCGATCGAACTAATTTGATTGGAAGCAAAAAATTTGTTGGACGTTTCTGGCCACCAACGATTGATCGACTTCGATCAATCTCTCCTAAGAGTTTGCTATTTTGGGCTATACGTGATTTACAACAGCTTAGAATCTTTATAGCCTATCTAAGCATGTTCTAATGAAGCTCTTAAGGCTAAAGGATGATCAAACAAAGGTTTACCTATTTGGGAACGGATCATTTAGAGGTTATGTTGTTTTGGGTATAACATTATGGTCACCAGGGCACTTCAATTTACATGTTCCTTCACTCCTTGATGCATCATATCTTCACGTGTCTTCGGTCTTCAGTTTCTAAGGGCTCAACTAATACACTAACACACTGAATTGCATGATTGACAAATAGGTGTACAAATAAGTACACTAACACTTACTACATGCTCGTTCTTTTAAGAAGCCCAAAGAGCCCAATCTTTTCGAGACTTTGATTCAAACCAATCTAAGCCATAATGAAATTATGGAGTGAAACAAAGTCTAGTCGAGGATTTGATCCACCGGCATGTAAGGTTTTAGCCATAGTGTTAGTTGGATCTGCTTGACACATGCCATCAAAACACATGTTGTACATGTGGTGACAATGGGGTTAATTAGGATCTAGGTGGCATATGTTTCCATGTGGCAACAATTTATTATTATTATTGTATAATTACATCTATTCAAAAGAGATAGAACTAACTATCATGATAAAATGGTTGTTGTATGTGAAAGGGTATATTGGATGTCCTAAAGAGGCGTAAGAGTATCTCTCTAGGAAGGACACTATGTCACTGTAAATGTTATATATTCTAAGCATTATAATCTAGAGAAATAAAAACATTCCCAAATCAAGTTATCCATAACCTTGTATTCTCATCTTTGCCCTCTTGCACTTATCCTCTCGAAAACATTCTTGTGAGGCATATCGATGTTAAAACTTGGAGATTTATTCAATATTTGGTGTAAATTTTCTTCTTAAACTTTGGACATGAAAGTTCATTGTATTATAAAAATAATTCACTTCATTCTTTTGCATTTGTTGAAAATTTAGAAAAAGGGCAATAAATTTTCCTTAAAATATTGACTATTCTTAGTCAATACATCAAACCACAAATCTAATATTTTTGTCTTAAAATTCCCTCATTTTTTCAATTGTGTACTTCTATTTTTGACAATAGACATTTGGGAAGAAACGACAACAATATATGTTCCAGGGGTGATGGCTAACTTGATGAGTGGAATTTCTTGATTTCCGGTCTAAGGAATGTTTGAGGTTAGACCCCACTTGGCGAGTAACTATCTGAGTTTGGGAGATGATACGGTAGAGTTGGAAGAACAAGAATATGGTAGAGCCATCTTCCCATGGACAAGTGTCAGGGTGATGTGTTGATCCTGCTTACCCCATATATACAAATGACTTAAATTTTAAAAATAAAACCCATGAGATAGAAGTGAATTACCTCAACACCTACAATATCCCTGGAGGCATTACGTGGCTCGAGCTCCATGGGGCCCACCATGATCTATGTGCTTTATCAATGTCGTACATCCGTTTTGTTGGATCATCTTAGTGTTATGGAAAAACACCCGTGCATGATCAATTTAGGAAAGGCCAACACATAAAAGAAAAGGGCCAAATAAAAGGCCAAAAAAGCCAAACCAAAATAATAGACAAGAGGCACATGGATTTACGTGGTTTGGGGCAACAACATAGAACTTTTTTCTTCACTAGAAATAAGAGAAATAGAAACACAAGGCTTACCTCTCTTCCTTCTGTACAAGGAATCCCACACCAAGGAATACCCCAGAAGATGAATATAATAGAATACCTATCTTAACCTATGATGTTTCTTATATAGACCACACCAATGGAGAGAACATCTAAAAAATATGGAAACATGCTTCACCTCACGTACATATATATGTACGTACATATGCACATTAAAAAATCAAGGGAGAGGGACGTCTCCAGGAGATAAGGGACATTCCTTGTTGACTTAATATTCTCCCACTTGAGGATTAGTTTATCTAATAGTACAAAAGACACTCACAATAACATCTGCCCAAACATCACTAATTGCTAGGTAACAACAAGCCCAATGGAAGTCCTGCACCAAACAAACTTCTCCTTTGTAAAAGAGGAACATACATTTTTTAGGCCCTTAATGTCACGAAAAGGGATATCCCATGCTATGCACGATACGTCCACTGGGCGGTTGTACCACGGGACGCATGGTTTGAAAATTGGTGTGAATTTTCATAGTAATGAGATCCACGACTGTCTTCTACCTACACAATGACGAACAAAGTGATAGTGAACATCGATGTGCTTGGTCTGGGTATGAAATACCGGATTCTTAGCCAAGTGTAATATGCTTTGACTATCACAATGAATCACTATCACTTTCTACTTGAATTTCAATTATTCTAGTAATCTCTTCAACCAAATAGCTTCTTTGCATACTTGTATAACTAACATTATTCTAGTACTCTTTAACCAAATAGCTTCTATACTTGTAGTATGATAGTAGACAAGGCTACCACTAATTATAATCTCGACATCTAACTAACTGCACTACAGGTAAAAGAGAACATAACCTGTGGTAGATATTCTTTTATCATAATCTCCTGTATAATCGTAATCCATAAAGCCAACTAACTTTAAAATTTGGCTGCTATAACAAATATTAGTCTCAAAAGTACCCTTCGAGTAATGAAGGATCCACTTTACAGTATTCTAATGATCTCTACCCGGGTTCGCCATGTATTTACTGACTACTGCTCATATGATGCCTAGTCCGGTACACACCATAGCAAACAAAAGACTCCTTACTGCCAATGAATTTGGTACTTGAGACATATATGCCTTTTTGGCTTCCGTGCTATGATACTGATATGATGACAACTTATTGGAGTTCTGATTGGATTAAAATTTTATATGTGGAGGCGATTCAGAACTCTTTCAATGTAACCATTCTGGGTTATCCAAACTTTTTTTTTTTTTTTTAAATCTCTAAATACAGTTATCCCAAGATCTGATTAATGACACCCAAATCCTTCATATCAAATTTCCTAGCCCAACGAGCTTTTAATATTGCAATAGTATCTCTTGTACTAGTACTTACAACCAGTTACGATAATAAAACTATTATTACTATAGCTACGAATATAGGAACATCGTTCTGCCTCACATTTTTGAAATCTCAAGCTCACAAAGAAGGAATCAAATCACTTATACCAAAACCTCGACACTTGTTTTCAACTATAAAGCAATCTGTTCAGCCGACAAATGAAAATTTTCTTATTTCTTTTTAATAAACATTTAAGTTGAGTCATATAATTTTTTTCATTAAGATTTCCATGCAGAAAAGAAGTTTTTACATTCAACTGCTCTACCTCCAAGTCAAGCATTATTTCCATACTCAATACAATATGAATAGTACTCAAACAGATAATTGGAGAGAAAATTTCATTAAAGTTAATACTTGGTTTCTGAGCATATCCTTTTATTACTAATTGGGCTTTGCACAATTTAATATTCTCATTAGTATCTTTTTTAGCTTATAAACTTCATTTATAACTAATAGCCTTCCGCCCTTTGGGTAATTCAACCAATTCCCAAGTTTTGTTCTTATGCAGAGTTTGCATCTCCTCCTCCATGAATACTATCCATTGGCTAGTATCCACAAATTCACATGCCTTTTAGTATGAATAAGACTCGTGCTTTTCTATCATGCAAGCGTAAGCCGTAACATAATCCCTAAGCTAAACAGAAGGTCTTGTAAATATCCTCAGCCAACTTTGATCACTTTGAGTTTCATCACACAATATCTCCTTTGTATGCTCTTTATCAGCTTCATCTCTAACGATATCATCAACTTGCTGACCTTCTAAATCATCAGACTGATTTTGAACATTTTTTAGAGATTCCAATTTAATTATCTCTCATGACTCTAAGATTGACAATTTTACGTCTTTCAGTTGACCTTCTGAATCATTGGCTAATTTTGAACATTATTTAAAGATTTTAATTTAATTATCTCTCATAATTTTGAATTCTAATTTTATATCTTTATGTAATGAATATTCATTAAAAATCACATTTGTACCATCTTGTTCCATCTGCATAGCCAAGAAAAATAGTACCCTTTTATTCCATCTTCATAACTAAAAAAATACACTCTCTGAACCTCGCATCTAGCTTAGTCACGTGCTCTTTGGGAATCCACAAATAAGCATCACAATCAAAAGAATGCAGGAACGAATAATTAACAAACTGTTCAGACCATCATTCTTCAGGGATCTTGCGATCTAATGCAGTCATAAGAGAACAATTTACTAAGTAACAAGCCGTGTTAAGGGCTTTTGCCCAAAAACACTGCTCAAACTTAGCTAAACTCAACATACTCCTGGTATGATCCATAAGCATATGGTTCATATATTTTGCAACTTCGTTATGTTGTGGAGTACCAGGGATCGTGTAGTGCCTCTCAATACTATGCTTATTGCAAAAATCCTTAAATTCTT
Source organism: Magnolia changhungtana (assembly GCA_030180095.1). Classification (NCBI taxonomy): domain Eukaryota; kingdom Viridiplantae; phylum Streptophyta; class Magnoliopsida; order Magnoliales; family Magnoliaceae; genus Magnolia; species Magnolia changhungtana. The sequence goes on along the minus strand of JASAUF010000047.1, from coordinate 469,849 downwards.
TCGAGGTGTATTTCACTCCATTATCAGTTCTCAAACACTTAATTTTCTTTCCCTTTTGATTTTTAACTAATATTTTGAACTTGGAAAAACAAGTAAAAACATCACTTTTTTTTTTCTTTTCAATATGTAAACCCATACTTTTCTGGATAAATCATAAATAAAAGAAATAAAGTATTTCGAACCTCCTAAGGATTTAACTGGAGCTTCCCAAGTATTAGAATGAATCAGATTTAAAACATCCTTACTTTTGGTAGTGTATGAGGGAAAAAAAGCTTTATATATTTCCAAACAGTTAATCCTTACAAAAAATTTAAACTAATGGACTTTAAACCAAGAAGTAAATTTTGATCAAGAAATATCTTTAGTCCTTTCTTGCTTGTGGCCCAACTGCCTATGCTAGATGTAACAGAATATGTCACGGCATTAGTAATAACATCAATTCCAACCACGACATCTTCAATTAAAAGATATAAATCACCCATTAATTCTCCTTTCACCACCACTATCTCTCTTTTTACAAATTTCAATCGACCTTTTTCACTAGAAAATTTATAACTATCTTCATTGAACTCCCAATGACAGAAGAATCTTTCATAGGTTCTGTATATACCGTACATCAGAAATTTTATGCGTGATACCATCAAATATAGTAATTCTGACATCTCCAATCCTCACAATTTATGTCCTATTATAACCCATATAAAGTGGGTCCTTACTCTTGCTTGGGTGGTAGACTCTCATAGGAGTTTCAACTCCTGGTCAAGGGTTCGACTACCCATAGGTGGTGAAATTCCACTAGCGTGAGTGTGTGGGGTGTGTGTGTGTGTGTAAAAAAAAAACCCATATAAAGTGTGTCTCTATTACATGACTGCTATATGTATAATCAATCTTTGTGTGGACTCATATAGAAGGAAATACCTAAATGTAAGATCCATTGTTGGCTTAGATTTTCTCGTGGAATCACTACAGACAACACTTCCTTATCCTTGAATAAATTGTCTTATATATATATATATATATATTGCAAGCGACCATTCTTTTTGTAATTTCAATATCTATCTATTTTGTGCCCTTTCGACTTGGATCTCATCTGATCTCACCCACCGGTACCCTTCTTAGTATATCTTCCTCTAATCATCATAGCATCACAAGCAGATTCTCCATGTATTTTCTATGAGACTTTTCAATAAGCAATATCGACATGGTTGACTCCATAGTGAGATCTGAACTGTTACTGAGATTCATAATTAAACCATCCCACGAATCTGATATTGAACAGAGCAGAAGTACAACATTTTCTTCATCATTAATCTTCACATTGACCGCTGCCAATCTCTAAAGCGAGAAGAAGGTTTACCATGACTAATTGATTTTTCTCCTCAAATACCTCATCTTTAATCTCTAGAAGCATTTTTTCTTTCTTTTCCTTGAATATCAATTGTATATCATTCCTTCACCAACACCGCATTCATCTTCAGTTTCCACAATGTGTAATTAGATCTGTCAAATTTTGACACATCGAATATGGTAAAACTTAATCTAGCCATCTGAAACACAATCACAAAACAAATTAACACAAACACAAATCTCATGCTAAAAGGTTTCTCAACTTTTAACTTTGAAACCACTAGAAACAAGAGAAACAGAAATACAAGGCTTATCTCTCTCCCACCTATACAAGGAATCCCATATAAAAAAATACATCAGAAGATTAATATAATAAAATGCCTCTCTCAACTTATGACCTTCCTTATATAAACAACACCAGTGGAGAGAGCAATCCCTAAAAATATGAAAACAAGTTTCACCTCACATAAGTATGTACATTCGTATACGTCTCCTGCTCCTTATGGATGTAATATTTAGTTCATAAGCCGCAAAACAAGGCAATCCAAATCTCAAGCAGACGAAACCATAGGAAATAATGGGGGGATTGAATGCCCATTGTTGAAAACTTCATAGGACAAAATTTTTCAATCAAGCTGATGTATGTGCTTTCCTTTCATCTAAGTCAGTGCAACATTATGAACAGGCTGGATGGAAAATAAACATAATAGAGGGCCCTAGAAAGGTTCCAACAATGGGCATCATCATCAACGGTGTTTCTTGTGGTGTAGTCCACTTGAGCTTTCAGCCTACCTCAATTTTGGATCCATGTGCTAAAATGAGCTGGCAAAATGGATAGAGGGATAGAATAAAGCACATACATCATAGTGGGCCCCACAAGCTTGGGGCACGTCATGTCACCATGGATATCCTGTGTGGTGGGTGTTGTAGGCAATCTATCTACTTTCCCATGAGATAATCCCTTCCATTAGCTTTTCTATAGTTTGTTTGACTTCATATTTTACCATTTTATACCGGCCATACTTCAAACGAATAAACATATAGGTGTATTTTTAAGAATTCATCCAGATGGCTCTATAACTTTTATGATCTTCCAGCTCCACCATATCATCTCCCATGTTTCCTTCATCTAGTGGACTCAGTTATGCAGTCATCAGATATAACTAACGTTAGCCATAATGGTTTCCAGGTCTAGAGTCCAATGTTAGTTCTGAAACATTTAAGCATTGCATTATCGTCTCCCAGTGCCTATACACCAGATTCCGATCCTGGGATCCTACAAGGAGGATTTTTTTTTTCAACGTACATTTATCTCGTAATAAGCATAACCACAAGTTTACCCAAATCACAGAGGCAACATCATCATCACATATCCACTAATATAAACATTTGAATACAGCGCCGAAAGGGAAATATATATGTTAAAGTCAAAGCTCCAGAAGTCAACTACATGCTCCAAGCTCCACGTTGCTGTAACCTAACGCCACCTGCACGCATCTATCGTGCATAAGCTTATAGAAAGCTTAGTGGGTGGTGAAAGTGTGTGTGCACAAGGTAAGTGCCAAATATTTAACACAACGCCATAATCATACAATATCGGAAATACTGGTAAGATCATGAATCATACGATATCAAAGTAAAGTGGAAATACTGACAAATCCATTAGTCAAACAATATCAGAGTATACAATACAGATCAACTATGCAAATGAGGAGTCATAAAGAGCCGAATATCAGATGTCGAGGATGCAATGCAATATATAATTCCTGATAAGTTCACGAATACCGTCAGCCGTATCTAGACCAAATAAATGCAGAAACACAGTAACCCAAAATGCCCTATGCCGCGGATGTAATGCAATATGCGGTGCGAATGGAATGACCATGCTGAAGTGTGAAGTTAGGATGATAGTACGTAGTATCGTAGGCTATGGGGTCCATCACAAGAGACTTCTATCCAAACCACTCCCATACCTAAATTTGGATAGTCAAACTCAATGTGGTAAACTCCTGATCTCAGGTTAGTCGCGCGCCCAACCGAAATACTTGCCATTACGAAGGTACACAACAATTAGTTGTGCACCACCAACCCGAGTGGATAGTGAATGAATGAATGAATGAATGAATGAATATGCAACTCCTACTCGATAAGTCCACATATCAGTACGGTTCCTCTTTGGGATTATCACCGGGGTCTAGTACACTCTACATGCAACCGCTGCCCACTGACGCGTGACCATGCAAGTGGAAGAGATCTCACCATCCGCCTGGCCAGTAGTCAGCTAATATCTACCCGGCACGTCGATAGTAGACCCCTTTATGAGCTGGTTAAACTCAGCCTAGCTATGCCCCCTACCCTCGGGCGGGTAAGGCCACCACCCCTCTCAACTGACCATGACACAGTAGGAGACGCGGCCTCCTGGTATTCGGCACTCGGACGCTTATGTATCCACTCGGTTTCGACGTTGGCGCGTCTCCTGGCCCGAAGGTTTAAGAATTTTCATTGAGGGCCATTTATGGCAGCCCGATGCTAATAACATATTTCCGGTGTCCTATCTGGTCATCCACGATATGCCTGTGGAGGCTACGGCCATGATGTCGCTAGGGCATACAGTAATCACATCACACAATGCAATATGCATGATCATACAATCCAATCATGTATCAATCATGCACATACCATGCGCTCATGTGAGATAACCTCCGCCAATCAGGGAGTCTCATAACCACCTACCCAATGACATATGTAATGGTCAACCACATCTCATAACAAACATGCAGATGATGCGTAAGGGCATGTATCATGATGTTATGTTATCACATACTCATAAATTGGTATCAATAACTGGCATCGACAATCGACCTCGACAATGTGAACATTTAACCAACATTGCTCCCAAGCAGTGGCCCACATAGAGCTAAATATATAGTGGGCCTATGGCCTTACACAAGGGCCTAATATACATCACCATGGGCCTCACTCAAGAGCTTAATACACATCACGATGGGCCTCTCACATGGACCTAATATACATCACAATGGGCTCCATCGCCTAGCCCTCAAATGCATCATAATGGGCCTCATCATATAGGCTGCATATACATCACATTGGACCTTAAACATGGGCTGAATACACATCACTATGGACCTCAAATATGGACCGCATATACATCACATTAGGCCTCGACAATCGGAATCAACCTCGATAATTGACCTCAATAGTTTGCCTATTCAATCGGCCTCAATAATCGGAATCGGAATCGGCCTCAATAATCGAAATCGGAATCGGCCTCAACAATCAGCCTCGATAATCGGAATCGGCCTCGACAATCGGAATAAGTGAGAATGGGCTTAACAAGGCCTAAGGGAAGGGCACAATGTGGACATCCAACTATCATTGCCCATCAATGTGGACATTCAACCAACATCGCTCCCAAGTAGTGGCCCACATAGAGCCAAACATATAGTGGGCCCATGCCCTCACATAAGGGCCTAATATACATCACCATGGGCCTCGCTCGAGGGCCTAATACACATCATATTGGGTCTCATACCTGGGCCTCAAATACATCACAACGGGCCACATCCCATGGGCCTCGAATACATCATATGGGCCTTAACATATGGGCCTCAAACATGGGCCATAAATACATCTCATCAGGCCTTGCCCATGGGTCTCGAATACATCACAATGAGCCTCGAGTACATCACAATGGGCCACAGCCCATGGGCTTAAATACACAATAGGTGAGCCCTACACATGGGCCTTATACACATCAAGTGGGCTACATCAATGGGCTGCATTAATGGGCCTCATACAATTTCAATGGACCGCATACAATCATAATGGGCCACATTACACGGGCCTAATATACATCACAACGGGCCTTGTAGTCATCAAGTCAGACCTCATCATATGGGCCGGAAGTATATCAAGTGGGCCCTGCATACAGCAGTTGAGCCCTATGCACACAATAGGTGGGCCCTGCAGGTGAACAACGTGGATATACATGCATCAAGGAGGGTTCTCACAGCACCGTCCATGTGTGGAGGATGTGGATACAAAACACTTACATCAAGGTGGGTCCCACCCTCCCATATGTCTTGACGGTGGAAATCAGATACATAAATCAGGGTGGGGTCCACATGATGGCCCACAAGATATATGCCAACAATATATATTATATAATAATATACTATGTTATTATATTATAAACAACATCTATATAGCTGGTGTAAGCATACACTAGCCAAGTCTCTTTCACAAAGGTGAGTCCCACGTGGGGCCCTCTATATAATATTATATAATATTATATATATTACTATTATTTTATATTATTTTATATTATATATATAATTAAACACCTAGCCCTGGACATTCATTCCAGGGACGGTGTGGTTGAAATTCATCCCGTCCGGCCACGCACATGAGGTGGGTCCCACACACGTGGCCCACATATATCACACACACGTACACACATATATATATTTTACTAGTCAGTACACTCCACTGACAGGTCACACCTCACTGTAACCACGTCCATCCTCACTGTAACCACGTCCAGAGATGGACGGCATGAATAAAATCCATACTTTAGGTGGGGTCCACGTCCATGCAATGGCCGGTCGTGGATAGAACAAATACATCAGGGTGGGTCCCACTGTCCTGGGATGGACGGTGGATGAAATACATAAATCATGGTAGCCAGCTCAGCACACCGTCCAGATGGACGGTGTGGATATAAAATACATAAATCAAGGTGGGTCCCACCACGCCACACGTGTCACACGTGTGGGTGGGCCCACACCTCAAAATAAATGGACGGTGTTAGATATAATACAAACCTCATTATAAGACCCGTAACTCTCGCTGACTCCGATACAGCAGCTATGTGGCTGTGTGCGGTACACTAGCCAATCCGTTTACAGCAAGTGGGTCCTACGTGGGGCCCACCGTAACGTTTATTTTCCATCGATAAGGTCACAAAGATCTAGATTAAGTGGAGAAAAAACAAATTTCATGTAAATCCAAAACTTCTGTGACCCAAGAGGGGTTTTAATGGTAGACATTCAACTCACCACTATTTTTTATAGTGTGGACCATCTGAGCCCTGTGTACGGATGATTTTTGGGACGACCTATTCTTTAAAGGGGTCTCATCAAATGCACGGTGTAGATGTTCGAAATACATCAAGGTGGGATCTATAGTGGGGCCATGGTCCCTGCTCGTTTTTACAAGCAGCCGGACGCTGGTTGCTGCAGCGTCCTCTGGGACGCTGACAGCAAGTGGCTGACAGCAAGTGGCTTCCTCCCTTGCTTATATATATATATATATATATATATATATATATATATATATATATATATATATATATATATATATATTTGTTTTATTGAGGTTTTTCATATGTGGGGCCCACATTAGGATGATCTAGTCCGTCGGTTGGATTCCCGGGCTCGGGATAATTCAAATGAGTCCAATATTGGATATGTTCTGATGCACAGAAACATCACAGCGGCTCCTAACAATTTATATCACCCCGCTACTACTTTTTAATAGGCCCGCCAGAGATTCAGATTGGCTTCATTTTTTTGGCTCAATGCCTAAAATGAGCTGGGAAGTAGGGTGGATGGTATGGATCAGATATATACATCAAGGTGGGGCCTACATGAGCAGCCTACCCCAAGGCTTTGAACTAAGCTAATATTTGTGTGGTTTTCAGGTCAGTACACCACACCATCGTCCTTGGACGCTGGATGGTTTGGTTGTAACACATTTTCAAGGTGGGCCTCACCTACAGATGGCTTGGATAAAATACATGTTTCATGGTGGGGTCCATCCAGGTGGGCCACACAGCCACATCATCACAAAAAAATGAAAGAGAGAGAGGGAGAGAGAGAGAGATATTAAGAGAGCGGAGTAGCGGAGGGACCCCGCTACTATGGGCCCCACATCAAATCATACATCAAGATGGGTCCCACCATATGTGGGCCCTCAAATCACGATAAAAAAACAACGGTGCAAATCATGAAATCACCCACCTTTGATCTTCTCTTCCTTCTTCCGCCTATAGTCTTTAGAGCTCCAAGGAAATGATTCTGACGGTTAAGATGGATTTTAAATGATGGAGATGGAAGGTAGGAAGGTGGACCACACTAGCTCTCTCATGGGGAGCTTGGACGTGGGCTGCTTGGGAGGAAAAATGAGAGAGAGATGATGGGAGAGGAGTGATGGGAGAGAGGGATGGATGGGTGTACTTGTGTAAGGGAGAGAGTTGACTTTAGGTAAGGGTGATGTAAGAGGGGGATGGTTGCTTATACTTGACTTGATGGGATAGAGTACTTGACTTTTGATATGATTGATGGGACATTCTCTTGCGATTGCAACGCACAACATTTTTTTCCTCAAACTGAACGCGGACCCACTTCTCCTGGCCTGGGTATCGCCTCGGTGCGTGAGACACGGCATCGAAACTTCAGCGATGGCGCGGTCGCACTGGTACAAGTATCGGGTTGAGCGACTCTGATATACGAAACACGACTTAAGATCGCGCGCAAACGCCGATAACAGATCATGGGTCGCCGAAATTCGACCAGGAGGACCGTGGAAGCCTACGGAACGGTACGGGTTAGGATTCAAGTCTCACAACTCATCCTGACACTAATGTAGAGCTATTCAGATTGTCTAAATTGTGTTCCCATGGTAGATGGAGCATAGGCTAATCGTTTAGTTGATGGCCATCAAATAAATAATTAGAAAAACAATAATGAAATATCAAATGATTAATATATATTCTCGTGAGTGTCATTTTTTGGGTTATACTCTATCCATACTTAAATAAGTGGTATAGACCGATCTTTATCTGCCCTTAACCTGTCGGGATTGATTTGAAGGCAGGCAGCTGTTAATAATGGGCCCCGTCGATAACTTTCAAACATGTTTTGCATGGATTTTATCTTTAACTATGGTCTATTGTTTATTTGAGTCCCACTATGTCTGAGGTTAAAGGAGCTTAGTTCAGGCAGGATAATACCGAGGACATGCGGTTGCTGTCTGAATTGAGTTTTGATTGCCCCTATGTGGTTGGATCTGAGAGATTTTCAAACATGCTTGGTTTTATCCATTTCTAACAAGGTACTCTATCCAATCAAATTCCATCACATTAAGAATGTATGTAAGTCGGTTCAAGCAGGGACAGACAATATCCAATGGGGTTCCCAATGGTGAGGGACGCGGATTGCGTCCTTCCTTGGATGTCTCCAGCTAGGAATGGACATGAGCTTTGAGTGGCTACCGTGATGTATGGGTCTTATCCACAACGTCCATTCATTCTTTCTTATCATTTTAGGATAGAAGCCCAAAAATGAGGTAGATCCAAGGCTCAAGTGGACTACATAATGGGGATTAAACTTTTACTGTTGAAAACTTCTTGGCGGCCACAAAAGTTTTGGATGGATCCGATATTTGTGTTTTCTCTTCATCCATGCCTACGTAAATTTATGAATAGATTGGATGGAAAATAAACATCAGGGTGGGCCCTAGAATAGTTTCAACGGTGAGAATCATTATCACCACTACGTCCTGTGGTGTGGTCCACTTGAGCCTTGGATCTGCCTTATTTTTTAGCTTATATCCTAAAATGATATGAAAAATGGATGGACGGTGCGGATAATACCCATACATCATGATGGCTACTCAAAGCTCCTGCCCGTTCCTAGCTAGAGACCGGTGGGGTAGGACCCAATTCATGTCCATTTAGGTTTGATTTTGCTGGCCAACTGCCTCACCACTGGACGCAGATTGCATCCTACCCCACCTGTCTCTAGCCAGGAATGGATAGTTTTATGGGTAGGCACATTGTGATGTATTTGTTTATCCATGCCATCCATCCTTACTCTCGGATCATTTTAAAGTGCGTGCACAAAAATGAGGTAATTACAATGTTAAGTGGACCACACTAAACAATAATCTTGGGTTGCATTAAATGTACAAAGCATTAAATCACAATTACATTAAATGCAAGAGTCATCTATGGTGTGGTTTACTTGAGGTTGGATCTGCATCATTTTTTACACATACCTTAAAATGATCAGAGAAGAGGGATGTACAGGGTGGATAAACCGATACATCACAATGGGCCTGCCCACAGAACTACCCGTTCGTGGCTAGAGACGGGCAGGGCAGGACGCAATCTGCGTCTGACCCACAGGTGGCTAGTTTGGTTCAACAGTTTTAGGTGATTGAACACTTGGATACTCTGAATAGTGTCACGCTTTGTACGCATGACGCATTGATACTCAAGCTAAAATGCTAAACCATCAAATTAGGGGCCCCACTTCACACGGTAGCTTGCATTGAACCAATTTTCAAACCGAAAGGTAGTGAATGGTCCAGATTCCACAAATGCTACAACAATTCAATTAGTCTGATTTTGGTTTATGACATATCTACCGAGTTTCCATGATTTTGGATTGTTTGCCATGTGTACATATCTGAGTGCATGTATATAGACCACCGTACTTTAATAAACTATTATTAACTCATTCAAAATGGGTGACTATTTATATCTGACGTTGTTCTCAGACAGTGGCTCACGTGATTGGAACTACTTCTACGATGGTAGGAGATGGGTGACGTTAGGGGCCCACCAGGTGGCTTTACTGTATTGCTGACGCACGGATGGAGTCGAATTCGAGATATTGAGGTCGTGGTTAGTATGGGTCGGTGCTGTGGTCCCCATAATAATGCATGTGTTTTTATTAGATCCAGTACTTAGGTGGACCATACCACAAGAGACGATGGTGATTGAATGCCTACCGTTAAAAACTTCTTAGAGCAATGAAACTTTTCGATCGAGCTGAAATTATAATACTTTCCCTTCGTCTAGGTCTGTGTGGTGGGTTGACAATTATATATGTTACAGTCAGCCTAGGAAGATTTTAAAGGTGGGCATTCAATCACCACTATTTTATATGGTGTGGTCCACTTGAGATTTGGATGGGTCTCATTTTGGGCTCATGCTCTAAAATGAGATAGAAAAGTTGTAAGACCCGCATCCTATACCATACCATTCCGTAGGCTTTCGCGGTCCTCCCGGTCAAATTTCGGCAACCTTCGACCCGTATCCAACATTTGCACGCGATACTAAGCCGAGTCCCGCATACCTGAGTCTGCTCAACCAGAAATTTGTACCCTAGCGACTGCGCCTTCGTCACGGTTCCAATGTCGTGACTCGCGCACCGATCCGATACTCGGGCCAGGAGATGTGGGCCTGCGTTCATTTCGAAGAAATGCCGCGTGTTGTGAATTTTGAGGAAATCTCTACGACATGTCACATCAATCCATCAATCAATCAAGTCAAAATACACCCATACCCTACCCATCCCTCTCTCACCCAAAGTCAACAACACCCATACTCATCCCATTCCTTTCTTACCAACAAGTCAACAAGCACCATACCCTCCATTTATTACATCACCTCTCTCTCTCTCTCTCTCTCTCTCTCTCTCTCTCTCTCTCTCTCTCTTTCAAACCAATTTTCAAGCAAACCATGAAAGCCAAAACGTCCAAGCTCCAAGCTCCATGGATAGACCTTGTGTGGTCCATCTTCATACCTCTCATTTCCACCATCCAAAGTCCATCTCAACCACTGGAATTGTTCCTTTGGAGCTCTAGCACGCATTGGTGGAAGAAAGAAGAATAGATCTAAGGTAGGTGATTTTATTTGTTGATTTTGATGATTAGAGGGCCCACTTATGGTGGGACCCATCTTGATGTATGATTTTTATAAGGGGCCCATAGTGGCGGGGTCCCTCCGCTACTTCAATCCGCCGTTCTCTCTCTCTCTCTCATTCTCTCTCTTTCATTGTTGATGGCCCACCCGATGATTTATATATTGTATCCATGCTGTCCATTTAGTGGACCACACTACAACCCACTGGTGAAGCCACCTTGCTGTCCAAACTTGGATGAAGGAAAATACAAACATCAGTTGATCCAAACCTTGGTGGGCCACCACGTGGACCCACCTTGATGTATCCATGTGTATCCATCACCGTCCATTTACCAGGACAGTGGGACCCCACAGCAGATAGACGGTGTATACAAACAGTCAGTCCAGCGTCCAGACATTGGACGCTGGAGCTTCCTAAAATTAAATAATATAAAAAATAAAAAGGGAAAAGAAAAGAGAGATAAGATATACTATTATATTAAATTTATATATATATATATATATATATATATACACACACACACACACACGTGTACGTGGTGGGCCCCATGTGGGACCCACCTGCTGGACGGTGATATTATATAATATTATAATATATAATAATAGATATTATATAATATTATATAATATATCATATTATATAGATATGTTATGGTGGGCCACTCCCACGTGGGACCCACCTTTAATGTGAGGATCATCACCGTCCAGATGGGTCTGGATGGTGGATCTGGGTATTTCTGCCCTTGATATATATATATATATATATATCAAGGGCAGAAATATTATTATTATTATTATTATTATTATTATTATTATTATTATTATAATAATAATAATAATAATAATATTTCTGCCCTTGATATTATATATATATATATATATATATATATATTTTTTTTTTTTGACGTGGTCAGTCCGTGCCCAATCAACATGCATGGATGCAGTGTACGGCCCCACCTTGATGCATGTATTATATTTATACCGTCTAACCATTTGATGCAGGTGTTGCATCTGTACCGTCCATCAATAGTCCCATGAAATTAGCAGTTCTGTGGGATCCATTGATGCATGTATTATATCTAAAACCGTCCATCCTATTGAAATTAGCAGTTCTGTGGGATCCATTGATGCATGTATTATATCTAAAACCGTCCATCCTATTGGCAGCACATCTTAGGCCTGAGGTCAAAGAAATAAGACAGATCTAGTATCACATGGACTGCACCGTAGAAACGGTAGAATTGAACGTCCGCCAACCCTTTGGGTCACAGAAGTTTTGGGCTAATATGATATTTGTTATCCTCTCTGTTGAGGTCTTGATAAACAAATGAACAGGCTGGATGGGGAATGAATGCTATGGTGGGCCGTCTAAATTTTTAACAGTGGGAATTATCAACACCACTGTTATTTGCAGCATGATCCTTTGATCTGATTCATTGTTAGGATAATGCTCTAAAATGATCCCACGGATGAATGGTGCGGCCCAAGTAGTGCGGCCTCCTTGTTGTATTTGGGAGGCCTAATATCACGTATTCAGGGCCCATGGGTTGAGGCCCATTGTGATGTATTTGGAGCCCACGGGATAGAGGCCCATAGTGTTGTGTGTTAGGCCCATTTGTATCAGTCCATTTAATCGGCCCAATTTATTAGGCCCATTCGTATCGGTTCATTTGATCGGCCCAATTGATTGGCCCATGTGACTTGACCCATTTGATTCGGCCTATTTGATTCGGCTTGAGGTGATACGTGAGGCCCATGATGATGTACATTAGGTCCTTGTGTGAGACTGTGGGTCCATTATACGTTTGGCCCTATGTGGGCCATTCTTTGGGAGCAATGTTGGTTGAACGTTCACATTAATAGGCAGTGATGGTTAAATGTCCACATTGTGACCTTCCCTTAGGCTTGGTTAGGTCTATTCTCATCATTCTTTAGTAGGTTAACCCAAATTATTGGGCCCCATTGATATTGTTTGATCCATCATCGGCCGTCCACCTATGGACCCTTACTTACGCCGATTCTGATTGTCAAGGTCGATTGTATAGGCCGATTCCGATTGTCGTGGCCGATTGCCGATTGCGATTGATGTGACCGATTTGCCGATTTTGATTATCGATTGATCCCGATTGTCATGGCCGATTTGCCGATTCTGATTATCGATCGATTCCGATTGTCGTGGCCGATTGCCGATTTCGATTGACGTGACCGATTTGTCGATTCTGATTATCGATCGATCCCGATTGTTGTGGCCGATTTGCCGATTCTGATTATCGATCGATTCCGATTGTCGTGGCCGATTGCTGATTCCGATTGATGTGAACGATTGGCCGATTCTGATTATCGATCGATCCCGATTGTCGTGGCCGATTTGCCGATTCTAATTATCGATCGATTCCGATTGTCGTGGCCGATTGCCGATTCCTATTGACGTGACCGATTTGTCAATTCTGACTATCAATCGATCCCGATTGTCATGACCGATTTACCGATTCTGATTATCAATCGATTTCAATTGTCGTGGCCGATTGCCTATTCTTATTGACATGACCGATTGACCGATTCTGATTATCGATCGATCCCGATTGTCGTGGCCGATTTACCGATTCTGATTATCGATCGATTTCGATTGTTGTGGCCGATTGTCGATTCCGATTGATGTGACCGATTTGTCGATTATGATTATCGATCGATTCCGATTATTGTGACCGATTGTCTATTCTGATTGACGAGACCGATTTGCTGATTCTGATTATCAATCGATTTCGATTGTTGTAACTGATTGCCGATTGACGTCACCAATTTACCGATTCTGACTATCGATCGATCTCGATTGACATGACCGATTGCTGATTCTGATTGACCTGACCGATTCCCGAATCTGATTATCGATCAATTTCGATTATCGTGACCGATTGCCGATTGACGTGACCGATTTACTGATTCCGATTATCGATCGATTCCGATTGTCGAGGCCAAGTATCGAGGCTGATTCCAATTTTTCAAGGCCGATTCCAAATTGTCGAGGCCGATTGTATAGGTCCATTCTGATTGTCGAGGCCGATTGTATAGGTCGATTTCGATTTATCGAGGCCGATTGTATAGGCCGATTCCGATTGTCGAGGCCGAGTATGAAGGCTTATGTGATGAGGCCCATTGTGATGCATTTGAGGGCCAGGCGATGGAGTCCGTTGTGATGTACATTAGGCCCATGTGAAAGGCCCATCGTGATGTGTATTAAACTCTTAAGTGAGGCCCATGGTGTTGTATATTCGGCCCTTGTGTGAGGCCATAGGTCCACTATATGTTAGGCTCTATGTGGGTCATTCCTTGAGGGCAATGTTGGTTAAATGTCCACATTGTTGAGGTCGATTGTCGATACCAGTTATTGATATCGATTATGAGTATGTGACAGCATAGCATCATAATACATGCCCATACGCATCATCTGCATGCTTATTATGAGATGTGGTTGATTATTGCATATGTCATTGAGCATGTTGTTATAAGACTCCCTAATAGGCAGAGGTTATCTCACATGAGTGCATGGTATGCGCAGGATTGATACATAGCTGGTTCGTATGACTCATGCATCACGCATTATGATTACTGTACGCCCTAACGACATCAAGGCCGTAACCTCCACAAGTATATCGTGGTTGGCCAGACGGGACACCGAAAATTTGTTTTAGCATCGGGCTGTCATAGATGGCCCTGGGTGAAAATCCCTAAACCCTCTTGGTACCAAAGGATGCCCCAACGTTGAGATCGAGTAGATATATGAGGGCCTGAGTGCCGAATACCAGGAGGCTGTGTCTCCCACTGCGTCGTGGTCGGTGGGAGGAGGTGTGGCCTTACCCGCCCGAGCATAGGGGGCATTACTAGGCTGAGTTTGACCAGCTCGTGAATGGGTCCGCTATTGACGTGCCAAATAGGTATTGACAGATTATTGGTCAGGCGGATAGTGATGTTTCTTACGCTCACTTGGACTATGCAGCTGGAAGAGCGGCAGTGCCATTTGGAGTGTACTAGACCCCGGTGACGATCCCAGAGATGAATCGTACTGATATGTAGACTTATTGAGCAGGATTTGCATACTCATTCATTCATTCATTCACTATCCACTTGGGCTGGTGGTGCGTAACTATTTGTTTTGTGAACTTTCGCAATGGCCAAGATTTCGGTTGGTGCGCGTGACTAACCTGAGATCAGGAGTTTACCACATTGAGTCTGACTATCCAAATTTAGGTATGGGACTGGTTTGGATAGAAGTCCCTTGTGATGGACCCCATAGCCCGCGATACTACGTACTATCATCCCAACTTCACACTCCAGCATGGTCATTCCATTTGCACCGCATATTGCATTTACATTCGCGGCATATAACATTTTGGGTTACCTGTGTTTCTACATTTATATGGTTTAGATGCGGCATCTGATATTTGACTCTTTATTACTCCTGATTTCTATAGTTGATCTGTATTGCGTATTCTGATATTGCTTGACTCATGGACTTGCCAGTATTTTCGCTTACTTTGATAATATATGATTCATGACCTTGCGCTTATTTTGACATTGTATGATTATGACATTGCATTGAATACTTGACACTCACCTTGTGCACACACTTACACCACCTTCCAAGCTTTCTATAAGCTTATGCACGATAGATTCGTGCAGGTGATGTTATGTTGCAGCAATGTTGAGCTTAGAGCGTGCAGTGGTCTTCTGGAGTTTGATTTTCGATTTATGTATTTCCCTTTCAGCATTGTACTCAAATGATTATATTAGTAGATATGTGATGATGATGTTGCCTTTGTAAATTGGGTAATCTTGTGGTTATGCTTATTATGAGTTACATGTACATTGGAAAATCCTCCTTGTAGGATCCTAGGATCGGAATCTGGCGTTTGGACGCTAGGAGCAGAGAATGGGGTACTACGGAGGCTGCCGGCACTGAATTCGACAATCAGGATTCCAGTGAATCCGATATCCGGATTTGGGGCGTGACAGAAGTGGATAGATGGTATAGATAAAACACATACATTATGGTAGGGCCTACAACACCGACATGAGGAGGTAGATTGGTACTGCACGCAGGTCTTGCGCTCGGAAGAGGCATGGGCTTGATGGGTCACCGTGACGTATAGGTTTTATCCACACCGTTCATCTATTTTTCCATTTCATTTTAGGTTATAAACTAAAAGATGAGGTTGATGCAAGGCCCTAGTGGACCACACCACAGGAAGCAGAGGTGAAATTGACACCACGGTTGAAACCTTCTCAAGCCCAAAAGTGATACTTAATTTCCATCCAACCTATTCATAAGGTCACGTGAACCTGGATGAAGGGAAAACACAAATATTAACTAGATCTAATACTTCTATGACCTTAAGAAGTTTTCAACAATAGATTTTTAATTCGCATTGTGTGGTCCACTTAATCCTTTGATCTGTCCTATTTTTTTGTCTATTGCACCTAAAATGATTTGGAAAAATGAATGGACCGTGTGGATAAAATCCATACATCATGGTGGCCCTTCAGAGACCCTGCCCGTTCTGATCTCAGGACGGGCAGGGTAGTACCCAATCCGCGTCCAGTACTAGAGGCTGCTTTTGTGGTTCCCCGGATCCACCGAGGTTGTAGGATCCCTGACACTAGGGTTTTAGCATGCGAGCCCAAACATACAGTCTTATATCAACATCATCCATCTATTTTGCCAGATGATTTTAGCGTGCGAGCCCAAAAATATAGTAGATCCAAATTTCAGGTGTACCATACCACCGAAAATAGTTGGAATTGATAATTAAAAACTCCTTGAAGAAATAAAAGTTCTGGATCAAGCTGATATTCGTGTGGTCCTTTCATCCATGTCTTTGTGACCTTCTCAATGGGTTGGACGGTGAATAAACATTTCGGTGGCTCTTAAGAAAATTTTAATGGTAGGCGTTTAATCACTGATGTTTCTTTTAGTGTGGTCCATCTAAGATTTGTTTCTACTGCATTTTTAGGCTCATACCATGAAATGATATGGAGAACAGATAGAGGGAGAAGATTTAATACACATACATCACGGTGGGCCCCACAGTCCCAGATCTGCCAACCTTGGTGGATCCTATCGGATCGCCTGGGACCTGAAAGTTCCTGTGCACTCATAAGCTAGGTGGGGCCTCCCATAATGTTTGTAAAAAATTCACTGGGTCAATCCATTTTCCAGATCATGTTAAGACATGAGCTAGAAAATGAGGCAAATGAAAACTCAATTAGGCAACACAGTATGAAAGTGAGATTGAACGTCCACCGTTGAAACATTTGTAGGATCACATAAATTTGAAATAAGGTTAATATTTTTGTGTTTTCAGTTAATCCATTAGGAATGATCTTATGAATAGTTTGGGAGAGCATATAAACATCATGGTGGACACTGAGGTTTCATCACTCAACTTTTTTCTTACCTACCTTTTTTTTTTTTTTTTTTTTTTTTTTTGTTGTGCTTTCCTGACTTTTGGATCCGCCTCCCATTTAGGCCCATGCCCTGTAATGAGCTTCACAAAATGGATGAACATGGTGAAATTCTCACAAACATAGCGATGGCCCTGTTAGAGAAGATAACATGCGTGGATAAAATCTCATGGATTCTCCCTGTAAGGCAACTCGTGATCGTGCATATCCTAGTGTCTATAGATAAGCTTGCTCCAACTGTACACAACTGTAATTAGCCTAACAATATTTAGTTACTATGTATATCTCTTATAACAGCACTCTAAATTAATGGCTGATTGTTCCCCTCAATTAATTATAAATAGAGACCATGAACCTTCATAAGGTGTATCGAATTACATCCCAATTCATCTTGGTATCAGAGTTATTACAAGTGCATCCACCATGTCAAGCATTTCATCTATTACGAGTGCATCCACCATGTCGAGCACTTCATCTTCCTCCTTGTCGTCATCTGTCTCTAACATCACTCACTTCTTCAACATCAAACTTGATAAAGGCAATTTTTGGGTATGGCGTTCCAGTTTCTTCCCATACTAAAACTCCATGATCTTGAAGGCCTTCTTAATGGCACCTCTCCATGTCCAGATCATTTCCTCCTTCCAATTGAGAAGGATACCTTACCTATCCTCAATCCTGACTACACTAGATGGACCAAAAAGGATCAAATGCTCCTCTGTTGGCTCATCTCCTCCCTCACTGAATCGGTCTTGGCTCATGTTGTCGGCCTCACCACATCTCGTGATGTGTGGTGTGCTCTAGAGAGAATCTTTGCGTCGTCCTCCCGAGCTCGCGTACAGCAACTCAAGTATCAGTTGCACATCGTCAAAATGGGTGCTACCCCTATGTCTGAATACATCCTGTCTGTAAAGTCTATTGTGGACAACCTAGCCCATGAAGCGTGACTAACTAAAGGACTGGGGTTGTTACAATCTGCCCCCCTTAAAGAACAATCTCGCCCACGAGATTCGATCACGCTCATCCCAATTTCCTTCAGTGTCGATTAGGGTTAAAGGTTTGCTCACATGACATAAAGAAGAGTATTATTATGATTATCCTATATATATATATATGTGAGTTTGAAATTCACAATGAAAATTTCACATAATTTAGAATAAGAATAGTAGTTTATGCTCTCAATGTTCGGGTTAACACGAACAGACAGTTATGGTCGGCCTGAGCCTAATACGTTAAACTTTTGCCTAGCCAGGCAGTGAGTTTACTAGTGTCCTTCTCAATCCTAATGAATATCGACCTTCTTCTTGATCAATGCATTGAGATCATTGTAATCATCATGATTTAGAATTCACGTCAAACCGTATATACTTCGTTTAAATTCTGTCGGTTCGTGTTCCCGATCATTTTAGTCTTTTGAGATAGGCTATTTAATTTCTTACTTCTCTAAAGAATAAGCCTAAATGATTCATTACGCTTCAACATTGCAATTTAGCTATCTGGGGTGCTATCCTAAAATCTATAATTTAATATTTCTAATTGTTTTAGTCACATTACTACGCATTCTTAAAAATTTATAATCCTTACGAATTACCTTATAACTACTAAGGAAGATTTATAAAGATCGTATCTTGGTCTGCTCGCTCAGGGTTGGGTGTATCTAAGGCGTACATGTGATGAGCTCCTCGATCTCGTGCTTGAGGTCGCGAGGCTTGAGCAGGATTTGAAGAAGCCTAAATCGGTGGTTGAAGTCGTTGCACTGGAGGGAAGATCCTCTCATCTTGTTGTTTCTTAAAACACTGCTTTAAGAAGTGACCTGGCCTTCTACAATAGTTGCGAAGCTTATCCTGACTCGAAGAATGAGTTGGGTGAGACATTAATTTCATCCTCTTCTCAGTCATAGGAGATGCAAATGGCGCCGTCTTGACTTTGCTTGCTGAACATCGAATAAGAGTACGTGTTTTGGCCCTACACTCGAAGTCCTTTTCTATTCGCATGGCTTTATTTACGATATCAGGGAAGTCAGTAAAGTCGAAGGTGCACAATCTCGATTGAATTTCGAGTCGGAGACCTTCCTTAAACTTTTACAGTTTATATTCCTCGTCCTCAACAACCTTTGGTACATATCGTGACAATTCGTCAAAGCGCGCTTCATATTGCGACACTGTCGTATTTTCTTATTCTAATTTGAGAAACTCCGATATTTTCTCATGACGATAGCACAAAGGAAAGTATTTTTCGTTGAACCTCTTCTTAAACTCAGACCAGGTTCACTCATAAATGGATGAGACTCTTCTTAGCACGCCTTCCCACCATATATCAGCCTCGCCTTCCACGGAGTAAGTAGCGAGGACAACCTTCTGGGCGTCCGAACAACCTAGCGGTTTCATCATCTTGGCCATTTTATTTAGCAAGTGTTCTGCTAGAACTGGATCTAGTGCTCCTGAGAAGGACGGTGACCTCAACCTCTGAAACCTTTCAAATAAATCTGCCTCACTAACTTCTTCAGTCTTCGAGGCCGATGCATCCATATTATGTTGGAGAGCTTCCAACAGTGTGGCGATCGAAGCCTGTTGTCGTAGTATGATGGTAGTCAGCTGACTAATAACATTGCTAGGTGGGGCTTCATGCTGCGCATTTGGTGGGGGTGTTTCAACAAGACCCGCAGATGGTTGAGATGGGATAGTTCCTGATGCTGACTCTCTTTCAGGACTACTTGGCCTTACTGAAGGTACAGGAGAGCGTTCAGGACACTCTTCTCTAACAACCTCGTCTATCGGCGAAGTTAGCAAATGGAAAGTTTGCGATCTTGAACGACGGGAATTTGAGGCCATAATCCCGTTAAAAGAAAGGATTCATCATGGTTATGCCCCCATAAGTTTAAACAAGTCTTAACCTAAGATCGCAAGACAATTTATATGAATCGTATAACTGGAATATTGTTCAAATTGATGGGTGTTCGACAACTCCCTATCCTTTGCCATTAGGTGCAACAAGACTCCAAAGATCCTAAGATGACCATCTAAGCATCCTTGTACACATGTCTTCTAGTCTTCGACCTAAGGGTAAGGTCCTACAGTAATCTTATGCTTATATTTGTGTCCTAGGGTGGATTATAGGGACTCTAAACTTATGAGTTCTTGAATTTAACTAGACTTTTTACAATGCCTAAATTTTGTTTCTAAGTTCAACGACTACCCTAGGTATTTTCATGAGAGCCTAAAATTTTGGATTTCTAAGTTCATGAATTATCCCAACATTAAGGGAATTAAACCTAATTCCAAGTCTCTAATTTCTTTAATGTAACTATGAATTATTTGAAGTCATATAAGTCTCATTTTTTCCAAGGCCTGTTTTATCTAGACTCACTTTGATACCACTTGTAGTGCCCTGATTTTTGGAACCCAAGTATATGACTCGTTCTCCAAAAACCAGAGTGTTAATCTTTAAAATTCAGTGTAAATTTGAACCGCATATCATTAATCAGAGTTAGCAGCAAGAGTTGGCAGAATAAACCACGCATTGTATAAAAACATTTTGATTATCTAAAAATTCCGAATGTAGCGCCCATACAGGACTTATACAATCCCAAATACAAAGTTCATTAAACAAAGATAGAAATTTGGTGTTTAATGATGGAACTCAACATGGGCCGTAGGGACCCCGTCTAGTTCCTCAGCTACCCGATCTGCTCTAGTAACCCAGTGAACGTCATTGGCTCACTCTACACTTGCATTAACTGCTACGGTTTGATAGCGTTAATGACTATCGCAGTGAGGAGCACCCTTTAAGATTGCGCACTCATCATTCATAATCCAATATGGATTGCAAGTCATGAAATTAGGTATATTAAACAGGGCATTTCATAATCATATTCATATACACAAAAATTAAGCCAATCAATAGAATCTCATCATAAGCAAAATATAACATCAATCGTAATATAAGGGAATATGTCCAGATAATCAAATAATCAATATACGACTATCTATTGCACCCGAAATCACATTGTACATGAACTCTGCAAGATGGTTAGAAAATCAATAAGCGAACTTTAGCTCAACCTAGAAATCATGGTACAAGAGAAGTCCGTAAGGTGAATAGAAAATTGACTTTTAAACCTATACTTCACCCGAAAATCATATCGTATGTGAACTCCGCAAGATGGCTAGAAAATCGATAAGCGAACTTTAGATCCACCCGAAAATCATCATACGACTAAACACTGTAAGATGAAGAGAGAATCAACATAGGAACTTCGATATCATTAGGAAATCGTATGAACTCCGCAAGATGGCTAGAATATCGATAAGCGAACTTCAGCTCCACCCGAAAATCATAATGAACTCCGCATAATGACCCAAAAATCAACAAGATATGCAAATATAACCAGTAGGCCACAAAGGGCACTGATAACCCATCAAAGCTATGAGGGCAAATATGCGATCCAAGCCGTGTAAGGCAAACATGGACCGCAGGATAGCAAGACCATGACAAGTTCCATACAATCCATCGAATGATCGCAAATGACGATTACACAATTAATTAACGTTTGTACAACTAAAGATAACATATTATCATCAATCATTTATGCTTACCAAAATTAAAGAGATATGTTCATTATCTAACACAGGAATCAAGTGCTCAATAGAGTAACATATTCACATAATAAGTTAAGTAACTTAGGAGATACTAAATGGGAGGGATTAAGCCATCATCTATGATTAGATTAATGAACTTAAGTGGGAAGCTCAAAGGGTGAGTCATCAGCTTGGTCAAACAACCTAGTTGTGTGTGGCCCGCTAGGTAGCACGGATGTAGCTCGATCGAGTCAAACGTAATCGATAAACATGCGACCATGACCAAATCAAAATATCAATGAACATGCTATATGCTTGGCTTCAACGGTCAATAAACTTAGTGAAGACTTGTTGAGTCAACTCAAAAGCAAACAAATGATTTACCTTGACTTGAAGTTTATCTTGGCGACTCAGATCTGGGTCAACTGGCAAGGTGTGGATGCAACTATGACCCACTGAAATGATAACAGCTAAGTCGCTGAATGAGTCGACTTGACAACAACCCCAACCCAAGCTCCCTTCTTCCTTTCTTCTTTCTCCCTTCCCTTTCTCTTCTTTACCGCCTACTGCTAGAATGTCCAGTAATGCCTAGACCGAGTCAACTAGGACTCAACTCGGCAGCCACAACTTGGCAGCAAGTTGACTCGACTCCCAACTCTCTTCTTCTTCTCCTTCCTTCCTTTCTCCCTTTCTTCCTTCTCTTCTTCTTCTCTTATTGTTTATTCTTGTTGGGACGTGCAGACAGTGTGGCTGGACTCGGTTCAGGACTCAGCTGGTTCGGAACCTAGCTACTGAGCCAGCCAAACATAGCGTCTGAACTCAGTTAGAGTTTGGCCTGACATGCTGGGCAGCAACTCGGCCTGGCTTGAACTTCCTCTCACTCTCTTTTCTCTCGCCTCTCCTTCTCTCTTCTCTATCTTTTTTTTTCTTCTTTCCTTTGCAACTCTAGGTAAAAACCGGCTAGCAATGGCCTTTAGTCGCGCTTGACTCGATTGGGTCGGGCAGCCACTGACCCAACTCTCCCTTCCTCCTGCTCTAATCCTTCCCTTTCTCCTTTCTTTCCATTTTCTTCTTTTTCCCCTTTTTTTCCTCTCTGGATAGGGGAGGAACCCCGACTCGAATCCTGACTAGACCTGACTCAGATAGGGTGAGGCAGGGGAGAAACGACGCTCGTCTCTTTGACTTTCCTTCTTTGGAGAAGGGCTGCCCTAAAAGGAGGGCTTTTATATGCCACGTTAGTAACCTTTTGCGGTTTAGAATGCTAATCATCAGATTAACTATAGTTTGCGCTTTCACCCCAACTAAACACCTTGAGAAATGTTGACTATGTGGAATCCCTTGCGCATGGTTATAAGGAGTCCATGTGGATGGATTTCTGGCCTAATGGTACACCTAATGAACGTTTTAGATCAGCGAACGGGGCCCATTAGAAGCTGGTGGGTTTTCTGATCTAACGAAGAAGATGACCCAGCCGCTAATGGCGGGTCACCCTTGAATGGTTGATCTTACGATCAGCAATGCGTGGAGAGTTTGGATCTGTCCTAAGATCATTGTGGGTCCCATTAAATGAACGGCTACTAGCATTTTCTTAATGGTTTGATTTCCAACAATAGCGGCGGGTTAAAACTCAAGCAATGGTTGAGGAAGCCCTACATTGAAGGGTTAGGATTTTCTGAGGTGGAGGGCTGAGATCGCGAGAGAGGGTTTCATGTGGATTGCCAGCGTAGAAAGGTGAAGGAACAAATTTCTTTCTGTTTTTGGAAATGTGGTTGTGCACAACCCTCTTGCACTTGTGTTTGTGGGCACAAGAGTGTGATCCAACGAGTGGGTTGAGCATGGCTTTGGTAGGTTTTAAATCCCCTACAAGATGGACGGTTTGGATCATCAATAGGGCCCTTGATGGTGGGCCATCTCCAAGTCAAATGGGCGTTGTCCGTTTGAGTTGTCTCGAGCGGGAAAACAAAAGAAAAAGAGGAAAATTCCTCTCCTGTCGAGTCAAACGCGGTTTGACCGTTTGGCCATTTCGGTGTACCTCGGCTGTGCACAATACGTGCACGTGCATCGCCTCAAGTGGGGTCCACCATGATGAATCTAGTAAATCCCCTCCGTTCATCTATTTTGTTAGCTCATATTAGGTCCCAGTCCAAAGAATGAGATAGATCCAAGTCTTAGGTGGGCCATATCAGATGACAGATGGGCTTTGAGTGCCAATTATTGTCAATTAGGTCCACTACCCATTTGTATTGGTATCATCTTACATGTATGAGCCACATAATGTTCACCATTTTTTGGTTTTGTTACGGATTTATGTCGATTGGATGGTCGGATTGTCTCCATATCTGAAATTAAGGTTTACTATGGATTCCTAATCAATTTAGAGAGAATTTAATGGTTGGTTAGGCATTGATTAGTTAGTTTGTATGGTTTGATCACCAAGATGTTAAGAATATGATAAACAGTGGATCTCATGATCCAAAGTCTAATGTTGATAATGGATGGTCTAGCCTGCTTATGTCACGCCCCAAACTCGGAAACCGGGCTCACAAAATTCCCGATCTCCGAATCCGGCGCTGACAGCCTCCGTAGTACCCCATTCTCAGCTCCCAGCGCCCATACACCAGATTCCGATCCTGGGATCCTACAAGGAGGATTTTCAGTATGATTTTTTTTTCTTTGTAATGGAGCATAATCATAAACATACCCAAATCATAAAGGCAACATCATCATCATATATCCACTAATATAATCATTTGAATACACTGCTGAAAGGGAAATACATATATCGAAATCAAAGCTCCAGAGGACAGCTGTATACTCCAAGCTCAACGCTGCTGCAACCTTAACGCCACCTGCACGCATCTATCGTGCATAAGCTTACAAAAGCTTAGAGGGTGGTGGAAGTGTGTGTAAGGTAAGTGCTAAGTATCAATCAAGCACATAAATCATACATCATCGGGATAAACAGAAATACTAATAAGATCATAAAACATATGACATCAGAGTAAGCGGAAGTGTACTGGTAAGTCCATGAATGCTATCAGCCGTACCAAGGCTATACGATGCAAAACATAACAAGACTAACGAATGCTGAGGATGCAATGCAATATGCAAATCCTGACGAGCCATAAATACCATCAACCTCATCTAGGACATATAAGTGCAAAAATATGGTAACCCAAAATGCTAAGTACTGCGGATGCAATGTAATATGTGGTGCGAATGAAATGACTATGCTGGAATGTGAAGTCGGGATGATAGCATGAAGTATCACAGGCTATGGGGTCCATCACAAGGGACTTCTATCCAAACCAGTCCCATACCTAAATTTGGATAGTCAGACACAATGTGGTAAACTCCTGATCTCAGGTTAGTCGCGTGCCCAACCGAAATCCTGGCCATGCGATGGTACACGTAACAAATAGTTACGCACCACCAGCCCGAGTGGATAGTGAATAAATGAATGAATGGGTATGCAATTCCTACTCAATAAGTCCACGTATCAGTAAGGTTCTTCTCTGAGATTATCACCGGGGTCTATTACACTCTACGCCAGCTTACCGCCCCTATCCGAGCGCACAACTGGGTAAGTGGAAGAGACCTCACTATCCGCCTGCCAATATCGGGCCCGGCTTGTCGATAGCGGACCTATTCCTCAAGCTGGTCAAACTTAACCTAGATATTGCCTCCTCACTCAGGCGGGTAAGGTCACACCCCCTCCCAACCGACCACGACACAGTGGGAGATGCGACCTACTGGAATACGGCCCTCACACGCTTATATATATCCACTCGGTCTTGACGTTGGGGCGTCTCCTGGCCACGGAGGTTCAGGAATTTTCACTCAGGGACATCTATGGCACCCGTATGATAGAACCAAACATTTTCGGTGTCCCGTCTGGCCATCCACAACATGTCTGTGGAGGCTACGACCCTGATGTCGTTAGGGCGTACAGTAATCAAGTAACATGTATGCGAGATGCATGAATCACACCGTATAAACATGCAGCAATCTCGCGCGTACCATGCGTTCATGTTGGGCACTCTGTCTCATATGGAGTCTCGTAAATGTCTCAGCCCAACGGCTCATGTTATAACTAACATTCCTCATATCAAGCATACATATGATGCGTATGGGCATGAATCATGGAGCTACACTAAGCATGTTATAAGGTGATGAACTATCCTTACAACACAGATGGGCCTAGACGGCCTACACACAACAAATATGAGCCTACCAATGGCCCTAGGGAGAGTCGTAATGCGGACATTTAACCAACATTATACTTACAATGTGGACGTCAAACCAACATTGCTCCCAAGGCATAGCCCGCCATATATGTCAACACATAAAACACGGTGGAATCACATTCAATGGGCCTTATATATACCCTATTGGGCCTCAACCCATGGGCCTCCAATACATCAAATGGGCCTCACAACATAGGCCTCATGTATATCAAGGTGGGCCTAAACAACGGGCCATAAATATGACAAGTGGGCCATATATATATACCAAGGTGGGCCTCAATGGATAGCCACAAGTACATTAATGTGGGCCTCACCACATGGGCCATATGCATATCAAATGGGCCACACCAATGGGCCTTATGTACATTGCAATGAGCCATATTCCATGAGCCTTGAATACATCATAATGGGCCTCAACCCACGGCCTTAATACATCACAATGGCCTCAACCCACGGGCCCCAAATACATCACAATGGCCTCAACCCACGGGCCCTAATACATCACAATGGGCCCCAAATACATTACAATGGGCCTCATAACATGGGCCTTACATTCATATCAAGGTGGGCCTCAACAACGGCCTCAAATACATCGAATGGGCCCTATAACATGGGCCTTACATAAGTGGTGATAATGACTTCCATCATTAAAATTCCTAGGGCCCACCATAACATTTATTTCCCATACAATCAGTTCATAGGGTCACCAAGAACTTGGTGGCCCAAGGGTCTAATGGTGGACGTTCAGTCCTCACTGAATAGTGGGGTCCACATGATAAATAGATCTATCTTATTATTATTATTTTTTTAGTCCCAAGCCTTAAGACAAGCTTGCCAAATGGTGGACGGTTTGGATACAACACAAATATCATGGTGGGGTCCACCAATGTGTGGCCTACTGTGGGGCCTACTGGCCGTCTAGTTGAGGGGCTCACTGGCCGTCCAACAACCTGCTGGACGGCGTGAATAAAACACATGCATTTTTGGTGGGTGCCACCGTCCGCCTGGACGGTGAGCACATAAAACACATACATTTTTGTGGGTCCTATGGGGGGGCCCACTGTAATGTTTATTTTCCATCCAACCCGTTCATAAGGTCACGTGGACCTGGATGAAGGGTGAAAATAAATTTCACCTTGATCCGAAACTTCTGTGGGCCCAAAATGGCTTTCAATGGTAGAGTTCAATCACCGTTGTTTCGTATGGCGTGGGCCACCTGAGATCTGGATCAGACTGATTTTCAGAGGGGACCCACCTCAGGGGGTGGTCCACCTCATGGACGGTGTGGATACAAAATATACATCATGGTGGGGCCACGGCAGGGGACCCGTGGATCCCTGCTTGTCCACGCCTGCCTGCTGCTGTATAAATTTTATTTTATTTTATTTTTTATACCAAAATTTTGAGGTTTTTCGTGTGTGCGGCCCGCATCAAGGAAATTCGACCCTGCCATCGAATTCCATGGTCCATATCCAATCTATCAAGCCCAATATCGGGCATTTTTCGGTGTACAGAAATGTCAAGGAAGTTTTAAACGGTGAAAATCGTCGTTTGCTATGCTATGGCCCGCCTGAGGGTCAGATTAACCTCATCTCTTGGCTCAACGCCTAAAATGAGGTAGGAAAGGGGATGGATGGCTTGGATTAAATCCAATCATCAAGGTGGATCTTATACAAGTGGCCCACTTCCAATGCCTTGAAAAAGGCTAATATTTGTTTTTTTTTTTTCTTTTTCTTTTCACGTTCAGAGAGTCCCTGGACTCTCTCCCCCCCCCCCCACTTTTTTTTGTTTGGGCATGCAATGCGTTTAAGGTGGGCCCTTCATAGGTGGGCCACCACATGGTGAAGTGGTGTGGTTACAATACATATGTAAAGTGGGCCCCACCTTTAGATGGTTTGGATCCAAAACATGCTCCATTGTGGGGTCCATCCAAGTGGGCCACACAATCATATCATCTTAAAAAAAGGAAAATGAAAAAGATAGAGAGAGAGAGAGAGAGAAAAGGTGGGACACACGTGTGATGGAGGGACCCTGAAACTATGGGCCCTCCCTTGCATCTAATCATACATCAAGTGGGTCCCAATACATGTGGGCCCACCAAATCAAAGATCAACGGAGGAGATTCCTTCTCCACCCAAAATGGACGATCTGGATGACCTCTTTCATGCAAGGAAAATAAACATCATGATGGGGTCCATGGAGAATGGCCTCATCATGGAATGATCATGAGAATCAAGGTGGGCCATCGACCACATCTTAGGGTCCAAAGTGAGATCCATACCATCGATCGGTAGGCCTCACTTGGCCCATAAAAAAAACATGAAAAAAACCTAGCCTAATAAGCACCCACCGGTTGATCTCTTCGGTCCGTTGGAACGTCACCCTCCTTGTGCTTCTCTTTGATGGTAGAGATGGGAAATGGATGGCTAGGATGGGAGATCTTGGGATGGGGAAAGGTGGGCCACACAAATTCTCTCTTCTCTCACTTGGGAGCTTGGACGTGGGAGTGCTCTTGCTTGGCTTGGGAATGTGTTGGGAAATGAGAGGGAGAGAGAGAGTTGTAAGGAGAGATGTGAGTGAGTGATGTGAGGTGATGGATGTGGTACTTGACTAGGTATGGGTGTGTAAGAGAGAGGGTGAGAAAGAGTTGACTTTGGAGAGAGAAAGCATGGGTTGCTTGTACTTGACATTGAAGTGATTGATTGATTGATGTGATTGATTGATTGATGGGATTGATTTGACATTGTGTAGAGATTCTCTTGGGATCGAGAAAGCACGGTGTTTCTTCGAAATAAACGCCGGTTCACTTCTTCTGGTCAGGGTATCGGATCGGTACGTGAGTCACGGCGTTGGAACCGCGGCGACAGTGCGGTCGCAATGATACAGGTCTCGGATTAAACCGACTTGAATCTAAAGGATATGACTTACGGTCGTGCGCAACATCGATTATCAGTCACAAATTGCCAGACTTCGACGGAAAGAATTGCAGGATTCATCAGAACAGTACGAACTAGGATACGGGTCTTACAACTTATCAAGGAGGTGAACTCTAAAATAATCATCTCTTATAGTGTGATGGTCCATCTTGAAAGACGATGACTGTATGGCTCAATCTTCGGGTTACCATTAATGGTTGGATTCAAATTCGAGTAAGGCTAAGTGTTTAGTTTGCATCCAGCATAAATTAGGTCCTTATGGTACCGCCCTAGTACTCAAAGTACGGGGTGTTACAGAAAATTAGCCAAGTATGTGGCCCACTTTCCTACCCCCAAATCTCACCATCCAACCCTTCAATCTTCATCATCCTCCATCAAAGAGAGAGCTTAAGAGCCAATGATTCCAAGGAGCTAAAGAAGAGGACCATCGGTGGGTGTTTTGTAGGATTAGATTGTAATTTTTGTGATGGGCTAAATGAGGCCTACCGATTGATGGTATGGATCTCACTTTGGATCCTAGGTGAGGTCGATGGCCCACCATGATTCATACGTTCATCCCATGATGGGGCCATTCTCCATGGACCCCATCATGATATTTATTTTTATTATAAAAAGGTCATCTAGACCTTGCATTTGATTGGTGGGAAAGGGACATCCACCATTGATTTTGATGACTTGATGGCCCATATGATTTGGGACCCATCTTGATGTATGTATTGTAAATCCTAGGAGGGCTCATAGTGGCGGAGCCCTCCATCACACGTCTCTCTCTCTCTCTCTCTCTCTCTCTCTCTCTTTGATGTGTGGCCCACCTGATGATACATGAATGATGATCCAGGTCATCCACTGGCGGGACCTACCTTGCTGCCTGTTCGTTGGGACAGGCCTGAATGAAGGAAAAACTCAAATATCAGCTGATCCAAAAATATGTGGGCCACCCATGTGGACCCCACTGTGATGTATGGGTTTTATCTGCACCATTTGTGCGATGTGGACCCCACCAGATGTATGTATTTGATCCACTGTCCATCAAGGGACGATGGAATCCACCTTGTTACACGTGTGATGTCCACACCATCCAGCTGGGACGATGTTGACCCACCTGACGAATGTATTTTAATCCACATCGTCCAGACCTTGGACGGTGGGACCTACCATGATGTATGCGTTGTATATCCACACCGTCCAGACCTTGGACGGTGGGAACTACCTTGATGTATCTGATATCCACACTGTCCAACATTCTGGATGGTGGAGTTAGGCCACATGTGTGATATCCACATCGTCCAGCATGTGGACGTTAGGTCCCATAATGATGCATATGTTGTATTTCCACACAGTCCACACGTGGGACGGTGGGACCCACATGATGTATGTGTTTCATAACCACGCCGTCTGTCCATTTTGTTGGACGCAGGGCCCACCTGACGTATGTTTTGTATGCACGCCGTCTAGTGGGCAGGGCCCACCTGCTGCACGTGTGCGGCCCATTTGATGTATATGAGGCCCTTGTGTGAGGCCCAATATGATGTATATGAGGCACTTATGATGAGGCCCATCATGATGTATATGAGGCCCCTATGATGAGGCCCATTGTGATGTATGTGAGGCCCTTGTGTGAGGCCCATCATGATGTATATGAGGCCCTTGAGTGAGGGCCAATTGTGATGTATGATTTTACCATGATGTATGTGATAATATTTATGTAGTACATCCATTTTCTAGCTAGTATAAGGGTCATGGGCCCCATTGTAGTTAGATTCTATGTTCCAAATGAGCCACACCTTGGGAGCAATGGTGGTTAAATGTCCATGTTATAAATGATGGTTAAATGTCCCCATTGTACATCTCCCTAGGGCCCTTTGTTAAGCCCATGACCATATTACCTTATTGGGGCTATCCCAAATCATTGGGCTCCCATAAGTGTTACCCATCTTACCCTAGTGGGCTAACCTAAACCATTGGGCCCCCATTCATGCTAGTGCTCTCCACCACCCTTGTAGGAATCACCATAACTTGTAGACTCACCTTGTTTGTATCGGGCTTCATAAGAAAGCCCAACTTACCATATGATAGAGTGGGTGAAGAAGCCCACTTAATATACTTAGGGTCATCATCTTGACTCCCACTGTTGTATGGTTCACCCCATGAGGTCTATCCTTGATGTAGTATGGCATCTAGGCCGCCAATATATATATATATATATATATATATATATATATATATATATATATATATATGAGAATACATCATTACCATAGATCATGCTTAGTTAATTGATAACTTTATGGTTCATGCCCATGAGCATCATATGTATGCTTGATATGAGGAGTGATTGATCATAACATGTGCCATTAGACAGATTATTTTTTGGACTCCTTGATATACGAAGTTGCCCCATATGAGCGCACGGTATGCGCAGGATTGATGCATGACTGAATAGTATGACTTATGAACCTTGCATTTGTGTGATATGATCGCTGTACACCCTAGCGACATTAGGGCTATAGCCTCCATAGGCATGTCATGGATGGCCGGATTGAACATCTAAAATATTGGTTACTAGCATTGGGACACCATAGATATCCCAGGGTGAAAGTCCCCAAACCCTTATGGTATTAGGAGGATGCTCCAACATCGAGATCGAGTGGATACATGAGCACACGAGTGCCGAATACCAGGAGGCCGCGTCTCCCACTCTATCGTGGTCGGTTGGAAGGGGGTGTGGCTTTACTCGCCCGAGTGAGGGGGCAATGATTAGGCTGAGTCTGACCCAGCTTGAGGAATGAGTCCGCTATCGACGAGTTGGACCGATATTAGCAGGCGGATACTGAGGTCTCTCCTCCTCGCCCAGTTGCGTGCTTAGATGGGGCGGCAAGCTGGCGTGGAATGTTTTAGACCCCGGTGATTGTCCAGAGAGGAAATGTACTGATATATGGATCCAGCTGAGGACCGGTATGCTTGTGTTGCATCTTGCATATGACATTTGGCCCTATAGGCCTTGCATCGCATAACCTTGGTATGGCTGAGAGCATTCATGGAGTTACCAGCATGTTTCTGCATTACTCTAATATTGCATACTGAGCACATACCTTTCGCACACACTTACACCACCCTCTAAGCTTTCTATATGCTTATGCACAATCAGTGCGTGCAGTTGATGCTAGGACGTTGTAGCAGCACTGAGCTTGGAGCGTGCAGATGACTTCTGGAGCTTTTGATATTGACATTGTATTTCCCTTTATGCATTGTACTCAAAGTTTTTGATTATAGTAGATATGTGGTAATGTTCTTGGTTATTGTTCGTGGGTTATGCTTATGGATATGCTTCTTATGAAACAAATTTATGTTGAAAATCCTCCTTGTAGGATCCTAGGATCGGAACCTAGTATATGTGTAACGCCCTGAAAATCGGGAGTCGAGCATAAACTCAACTCCGGAGTTCCAGAACATCACTTATGCAACAAAATAAATGGTGATTGAATGTTGACTATATTTGTGCATTGAACATGAGTGAGATTAAGCCAAAACAGCATATCATACTCCAGAGACAGTTAAATTTGCAAGCGGAAGACTATGATAAATAGATAAAATATAGAAACTGTGGTGGGTCTCCAGAGTGTGATAAAGTTACCAGGTTAAATAATTACAAGTATAATTTTAAATTTTACCAAGTTGTGTAGTGTGATCTAGTCAACATCCTCAGAGTAGCCCCGACAATCAAGAGCACGGCTCTCACGAAGCCGCTGAAAGACAACATATACGAGAAAGCATTCTCGTCGTCCTTAGGATTCGGCTCCGCCTCGAAGTAAGCGTCGCCATCGCAGAATCGACAAAGTCGGTGGGTGTTCGAACACCGTCCCAGTATCTTGGGAGTGAGTGATCAACTCGATGGAACAATAAAGCATAGGTTAACATGTTATCAATTCGAATCAAGCAAGAATGATAAAGCAGTACAAATCAAACAATTCTAACTACTCTTATTAAATGCGAGAATGAAATGACATGATGCTGTATGCCCTTGCCAAACCACCCTCATGCGACATCATCTTACGTTCGCAAATGCTTAACTCCCTCAGTGCGCCACATCTACTAAGAACATGAGGTGTGATGATGATCATGATTACCGAGTTATTATTAGTCCATTTCAAACAACAGTATTGAGAAACTGAGGTACCTCCCTTGTATCATTCCCAAACATGATCCATTCTAGGGTCGTCAATCCTAGTTAATCTCATACGATATTATGGTTCGAGAAGCATAGCGAAGGCATCGCAAAGGGCTCGTCACCCGTCAGTGCGGATACAGATCTCACCGTATGCGGCTCAATTGCTGGCCGTCAGCTCGAGTACAGGTCTCACCGTACTCGGCTCAATCACTAGCCGTCAGCTCGAGTACAGGTCTCACCGTACTCAATTCAACTCATACTCTAGTTCTGTGAAAGACTCGTCGCCAATCACACGCACCCTTGGAGTATACTCGAAGATACTACGGAGGACTCGTCGCCCGTCAGCACGAGCACAGGTCTCACCGTACTCGGCTCTCGCCGTAAGTATCGACAGCTCGAATATAGTGTCCCATACCACCATAATCGGCTCACGAGTTTGGTTGCTCACTGGTCACTACGGGGAGGCACGTGGCCCCAGCGTAGGCCGACAGCTCGACCACGGTGTCCCATACCACCATGCCCGGCTCATGAGTCTTAGCGGATCGAGGTACCATGGTTAAAGGGATTTCACTTTGTAAGTTTGGTACCCTAGGTTCAAGCGAGTAGCGTCCCAAACATGGTGAACATACATTAGACAGAGTCGGGTTACTTGACGAGCTCGGCTAGCTCGAGCGCACAACAAGTTGAACGACATGAAATGCATAAGCACTTCGCGTACCAACCACTATCGCCAACCGAAGTATGACTCGGGTTCATCGAACACATCTCACATGGCAAATGAATTGCGACCACAATAATTCACTCGGTACCGATTGTCTGGACTATAATCATAGCCCCAAACATGATAACTTGCGGATAGATAAAGCGAATGGATCAAGATTCAACTCATACAATCAAGATATGGTATTATCCGTTTAGAGGTCGCTGTACATGTACACGCACTCGTTGCTCCGCTCCCCCATCACCCATGACGGATCATACAACGTAAATATAAATTTAAATATATGCATTACATAGTTATAATCATAAAGCAGTTGAGCATGTTATGAATCACAACACAAGCATGAGTTTATACATGTTCAATTCCTAATCACACAACAATCCAAGGAGATCATACACATAGTTAAAAGAGGTTGAGAATCATATCTCAACACCCTTATACATTACAATTTGCTAACTACTACTCATTCAGACATTTCAAGAAACACTTAAACAAACATACATCAACATACATGACATATGTCGATCACATAGGCGTTAGGCCAAATCCTTTCACTAGGGAGTTGCCCCAATCATAACACGCGTACACCCACGACGGATAGTCATGGCAAGCAGGAAACCAAGTTCCATATTCATTCAGTCATTTTCGCAAACACTTGGGCCACACATTTTAGCATATATAGTGTATATTGGCCGTGGCGTGATTTAGGGAAAATCCTTTCATCAAAAGGGTATCGCCAATACAACAATCATGAATCCATGACAATTAGTCATGGCGAGCACAAATGAGGATTCTATACTCATTCAGTCATTTTCACAAACACTTAGAATACACTATTACAACATACATGGTGTATGTTAGCAAAACATGTATTAGGGCTATCCTTTAGCCAAGTGAGTATTTTATCCTTGTATAATATATTACTACAGCAAATAATCATGATAAATACATCTTCAAAATTTATACGTATACAATATTTTCTAAAATACGCATTTTCAACATACATAGAGTATACAAGCAAACATGTATTATGGCGATTCCTTTCGCCAAATAAGTAATTTATCCATATATTATATAATCATACGAAAAATAATCATGGCAAACACATTTCCAAAATATACATGTATACGGCACTCCTTACAATACAATATTTCTACATACATAGTGTATATTAGTAAAACATGTATTTCGGTGAATCCTTTCGCCATATAAGTATTTTATCCATATATCATAATCCTTTCACCATATAAGTATTTTATCCATATATCATATATCCATACAACAAATAAACATGTCAAACACATTTCTAAAAAAATACGTATACGGTATTTTATACGAATACCGAGAGTATGTGAAATTCCATATTCTTCAATTCTAATCGAAACAGATAACGGAAAGTACTTTGTACATGTGAAATTGCATGCAGATCATGAATCTATCATTATTTGACATTGAAAGCGTTGAAAACCATAACCTATACACCTAAAGTCCGCACCTTTTGTCGTAGAATCGCAACGGAATCGATAGGTTCGCTAAGCTTCCGTATATGGGAGTTTGGCAACCTAGAGAACGAAACAGGTTAACTATTTCCTAACCTACAACTGTCTAAACCCCAAAACAGATTAGGGTTAGGGTTTCTTACCTAGAAACGACGCCGGAATCACCGGGAAAGCGATGAGAATCAGGCGGTGGAGCCCGAATAGCGGCAGGGAACAGCAGCAGGGAGTTCCTCCCACATCTCCCTCACTTTCTCTCTCTTTTCTCTCTCTCAAATCCAAATTCGTATGGCTGAAATGGGATAGGGTTTAAGGTCCTTATATAGCCTAAAATGTGCCCAAAATAGACTTAAGGTCAAGGTATACTTGGGTTATAGCCAAAGGGGGCCGGTTTCAGCTCAACGGAGGACTTCTGGCGGGCCTCCTTGAGCCAAAAGTCGGACTTAAGCTCACTAACACTGGATCTACATTTTATTAAGTTTTCATTCCAAAGAGGGTTCTCGAGATCACGCGTGGCGACCGGTTTTAGTTCAACGGTCGGGCGGATCTCGACGTCGAGATTCCGAGTACATGTAAATGTGTATGAAATTTTTCTTGATCCGAGGGTGTAATTTGGTCGATTCTCCCACTGCCTCGTTGCTTGCTTATCGATGCAAGCGAATGGTGCCAGATCACTATTCCAGATATTTATTTTGTAAAGGGAATAGTGTTTTTCACACTCCCTCACTCCGGGCTCAAGCGAATGGCGCTGGGACATCGACTGGATTTAATTTCCGAGATGGTTGTTAAGCCCAACGAGGCGGTCCTAATTCCTTAACTTTGAGTTATTCGGACTTTCGACGTGCGGTCCAGATCCGATATGGAGTTTCGAGATGCTCCAGAGAGCAGCCGGGTAATGAGATTAATCCTAGATTTTAGGGTAACCTAGCGTCAATGATTCTACAAGTTTTGGGTCTTGCAGATCGTATTTAAAGTGATTCAAACAGATTTCGTAGCTAATCTAGTTTAGCACTTAGTCACTTTGTCTCATTTCTAAAGGATTTAGTCCTATAAGATTTTTGTCTGAGGTGGTACTTAGTCCTTTGTAGTTTGTATCTAAAGTGATCTAAGTTATACTACTTAGCTAGTTTAAGATAGTGTCTAGGGCGAAAGTGCTTTGAGAAATTGAAAGCACAAGGTAGTGAAGGGTGGGATTTGTGAAGAAAATGGTTTGAAAAGGGATTTGAGGCTTTAATTGAGCGTTTAAGAAGTTAAACCTGTGTTAGGATTGATTCATTGCCTAAGGACGTCTAATCCTAGGTTGGCAAAAATCTGGGATGTTACAATATGGGTGCTAGGAGCTGAGAATGGGGTACTACGGAGGCTGTCGGTGCCAGATTCGACGATCAGGAATTTCGTGAGCCCAGTTTCCCAGTTTGGCGCATGAAATTCCCAGACTCTGAGGTTCTACTCTGCCCCACCTTCGTCTTCCTTCCATGGGCATGGTCGAGGTCAGGGTTGGGAGTGTGGTTGTGGGCGTGGTCGGTCCCCCTCTCTACATTAGACCTCGAGTGGCCCCCCGCATCATACAGCCGGTGGTTGCCCGCAATGCCAGATCTGCAACCGGTACGGCCATTACGCCAACCATTGCTA
Source organism: Magnolia changhungtana (assembly GCA_030180095.1). Lineage (NCBI taxonomy): Eukaryota > Viridiplantae > Streptophyta > Magnoliopsida > Magnoliales > Magnoliaceae > Magnolia > Magnolia changhungtana. The sequence continues at coordinate 432,536 of JASAUF010000047.1, read as the reverse complement.
CAACCGCTATGATGATGCTACCCCACCTTCCAACCCTACTGCTCTCCTACACTTGGCTGGTAACAGTAACTCCTTCGATCCCAACAGATATGTTGACTCTGGTGCTACACATCACCTAACTGCTGATATGGCAAACCTGACAATTCCAACTGAGTATCATGGCCCTGACAAGATTCGCATGGGTAATGGGACAGGTCTGCCTATCCATTCTACTGGTTATTTTATTTTGAGTTATCCATCTTCCTCCTTTGCGTTACATAATCTCTTGTTCGTTCCCAATATCACTAAGAATCTTCTCTTCGTCAGTCGTTTCACTGCCGATAATAAAGTCTTACTTGAATTTCATCCTAACCTTTTGTCTTGTCAAGGATCTCTCCACCTGAAAAACTCTACTGCAAGGATACCTTAAAGATGGTCTGTATGCCTTCTCTATGGGGGAGAAGAGTCTTGTTGCTTCTCCTCACGCTCTTCTTGGTGAACATGTCTCTTCCTCAGTGTGGCACGAGCGCCTTGGTCATCCCATCATTCGCGTTATCTCCAGTCTACTCTCTTATCATAAGCCGCCCTCTCTTCCTGACCGTGGAGGTCCTTCGGTTTGTGCCGCCTGTCAGTAAGGAAAGAGCAATCATCTACCTTTTTCCCCTTCATCTTCGGTTGTCACTGCTCCTCTAGAACTTATTCATTCAGATCTCTAGGGTCCATCTCATGTACCTTTTGTAAGTGGTCATCGCTACTACGTTAGCTTTGTCGATCACTACAACAAATATGTTTGGCTTTACCCTCTAATAAATAAAGGTGAGACTTTTTCGGTATTTGTCAATTTCAAAAATTATATTGAAAAATTCGTAGGCCGTTCAATTAAGGTCCTACAGACCGATGGTGGTGGTGAGTTCTTAAAATTTAAATCCTTTCATTCTTCTCATGGTATTATTCATCGTGTTTCCTGCCTACACACTAGTGCCCAAAATAGAACCGTGGAACGGAAGCATCGCCATCTCGTTAAGACTGGCTTAACCCTCCTTGCTCGGTCCCATGTCCCTTTGTCTTATTGGCCATACGCTTTTCAGACTGCATCTTTCCTTATCAACTGACTGCCAACCACCATCCTGCACAACCTTTCCCCTTTCCAAAAATTGTTTCAGAAATCACCTGACTACCTCTTCTTGAGGGTGTTTGGCTGTGCTTGTTACCCTTATCTTTGCCCCTACAATACACATAAATTTGACTTCCCCTCTGTGCAATGTGTATTCTTGGGGTACTCCGCATCCCACAAAGGTTACCAATGTTTACATATCCCCACTAGGCGTGTGTACATCTCCTGGAATGTTGTCTTCGATGAATGCACCTTCCCATTCCTCGGCCTCACGCCTAAACTCTCTTCTCCATTGTTCCCATCGCACTTACCAATTCCAACTTCCATTGGTCCACTGCCTATCCCGGTCTTCATTCAGTCTCCTGCACCAACTCCCTCTATCAGTCTAATTGATCCCTGTGTCTCTCCTCCACACCAGTCCCTCCCCAATCCTATTATCACCAGTTCCTCCCCTCCATCTCTTACCCCATGTCATGATGCCCCATCTGATACTACTCCCTCCTTAGTATCTCCCTCCCCCGTGGTTCCTACTAGTTTAGCTCTCATCCGAACTCATCAAATGGTCACCAGGACTCAGGATAACACCAGAACACCTAAGGTTTGGCTTGCCACCCGATACCCACTGCCCACCTGTCTAATGACTGATTTGCACACCTCGCCCATCGAACCCACCTGTTTCACATAGGCAAACCGTGATCCTCGTTGGTGTCAGGCCATGGACACTGAGATAAGTGCTCTTCTCTAGAATGATACCTGGTCTCATATTCCCTACCATCCTGATATGAACCTCGTCAGTTGCAAGTGGGTCTTCACACTAAAACACAACCCAGATGGTTCAGTGGACAGGTATAAGGTGCATCTTGTGGCCAAGGGGTTTCACCAAAAACTGAGACTTGACTATGGAGAAACGTTCAGCCCTGTCATCAAACCAACCACCATCAGAACTGTCTACAGCTTTGCCGTGTCTAAAGGCTGGCCTTTGCGCCAACTCGATGTTAATAATGCTTTTCTACAGGGCTTTTTTGCAGAGACCGTCTATATGGAACAACCTTCAGGGTTTGTTGACCCGACTCGGCCCAACCATGTCTACCAACTCCATTGCAGCATCTATGGCCTCAAATAGGCCCCGCGGGCCTGGTTCTCTCGTCTCAGCAGTTACTTACTTTGCATGGGCTTCATGGGATCCAAGTCCGATACTTCTCTATTTATTAGACGGTCTGGGCCCAGTCTCCTACTGGTTCTCATCTATGTGGACGACATCATCAACACTGGGGATAACTCTGACTTGGTAGATTATCTTATCAGGGATCTAGGCTTGGAGTTTTCCTTAAAAGACTTGGGCCACTTCACTATTTCCTGAGAATTGAGTGTCATTGTACTCCGGCTGGTATGTTCTTATCTTAGCATAAGTATATTCACGATCTCTTACTCAAACTCAAGATAGATGGTGTGAAGCCTGTAAACTCTCACATGGCCACATCCTACAAGCTATCAAAGTTTGGAGGTACCCTTTGCCAGATCCTTTTCTCTTTCGGAGTACTGTTGGGGCCCTCCAATAGCTTAGCTTCACTCGACCAGACATTGCCTTCTCCATCAATAAGGTCATCCAATTCATGCAATCTCCTACAGAAGATCACTGGTGCTCAGTGAAGAGGATTCTCTGTTATCTTAAATCTACTATTACGCATGGTCTCTATTACTCCACTTAATCCACATTAGGTCTCACCGCCTACACTGATGCAGACTGGGTCGGATCTATTGATGATTGAAAATTCACTAATGGATACTGTGTTTTTCTTGGCAAAAATCTTATCTCTTGGAGTTCAAAGAAACAAACTACGGTGGCATGATCCAGCACCGAGGCCGAATATCAGGGAGTTGCCAATGTTGCTGCCAAAGTTCTCTGGCTTCAGTCTCTCCTTCGTGAGTTAGGCCTCCCCCATCCACTCTTATGATGCTCTGTGATAACCTTGGAGTAACTTACCTATCAGTCAATTCGGTTTGTCACACTCGATCGAAACATGTTGAGATCGACGTACATTTTGTCCGTGATCTTATGGCCAAAGGAGCCTTTGATGTCCGGTTCGTCTCCAAGGAAGATCAACTTGCTGATGTTCTCACTAAACTGTTAAGTTCAGCTCATTTCACTCTTCTCAAGTCCAAGCTCTCAGTTCTTTCCGAATCGACTCACTATGACCCAAGAACTTCCTATCACACGCGAAGGGTGCATGAAGAATCTGGTCAACGGTCACGCCTGGGATGGTATAACTGGTTAGAATCCCAAAATTGAATTAGGAAGCTTTTTGTTAGGTCCACTCTTACTCTGAGTTCAGCCCGTCAAGGCCATTTGTTTGGTAAGGGCTTATATTAAGGCACAGGAGGCTTGGTGGAGCTATGGAATGAAGGTTATGTCCTAGAGGTGGGGTGATTATGTCCAAATAAAATTTTATGCCATTTTAAACAAAATTGCCTACTTAACTAATTTTCAATCAAAGGTAAGCAATGTAATTAACTTTAAGACTTTCAATCTAATAGAGGCTCTAATCACATAAGCTACAAAAGATGTGGTAATTAAGCCATTATTCTATAAACATGATAATGTACATGTATGTGTGGGATGTGCTACCTATCAACTCCTAGCATCCATCTAATAATGCATACATATAATTAAACATTGAATTATATAAGCATAATTAAACAAGTGCTCAAATAACAATCCTAAACACAAGAACGTATAGTGGTTCGGTTTTCTTACTCCACTTCCGGTGGACGCACTCAACCCATAAGTGTATTGGATTTCACTATCGGAGGTTTTAAATCAGGTTCTCCTCTAACCTTTACAATCCTACGCAAGGACCAGCTCCGTCGGAGACTTGCGTATTTTCTATAGGCTCTACCACAAACCTCGGTCTTAGTCCAAGAAAATATGTTTACTCTAGCTCAAGGCTCACTCAGATATTAACACGTACACACTCGTGTCTGGTGGCCTACACAAGGACTTTGATTTAGGTCTTTCATAAGAATCTAATCGAGTTTTGCAATTCAAACTCTACACTCAATCATACACAATGAAGAAGTGTACATGGACTCTTACAAATGAGAACTTATCAGATTGAGCCCATTTTGAAGCGTCTTCTTGGGTTGCTTGATCAATGCTCTCCTTTACTTCAATCAACTCCCCTAGCTCCCCCGATCATGATGCCGATGTGTCGCCAATGCTTCAACTCAAGGATCAAACACATTACATGCGATGCTCCTTTTAGTGATCAAGGTGATTGGAGGTTGGGTAGAATCTCCTATAACTAATTGGAAGTTGTAATGCCTAAGGAATTTTATTAAAAATGTCTCTTAGAGAGTTTAGACAAATGATACTCTAATAAGGTTGGGTCTAATCTCTAAAAAATGGTGGAGATTGAGTTCATCTTCAACATTGATGTTAGAATCCTCATTAGAGTGGTAAAGCTCAAGAAGATTAATCAAATCTAATGAAATATTAGGCTTAGGAGATTAAGTTCATCTTCAACATTTATGTTGTTTTGGGTCAAGTTTTCAGGTCACCAAGGCACCTCTTATATATGTTCTTTGTTCCTTGATGCTCCACCTCCACTGGTGTCTTTGGTCTTCAGCTTCCAAGGGTTCAACCGACTACATGACACAGTGGACTCACGTGATTGACAAATACAGTTCAAAAATCAATGCACTAACAATAATGACAAAATGCCTAATGACGAAGGAGGATCAAATGCAAATCTTATTCAAACACGAGTATAATTCTGACCGTACCAAACATGTAGTGTCTCCATGTAAAATCTTTCTATTGGTCCACGTGTGTAACCACCCACTATGAATGTATGTGGTTTATCCATGTCATCCATATATTTTTTTCACTTCATTTTAATGGTTCAGCCCAAAATGGAAGCATATCCAATGCTCGACTGAACCATATTTACCACAGACATAGTGGGAATAATGATTTCCACTGTTGAAACCTTGCTGGGGCCTATAGTGATCTTTGTTTCTCATCCAACCGGCTTATAAGATCACATGGGTATGAATGAAGGGAAAACACAAATATAGCTTGATGTAAAACTTCGGTGGCCCATAACAAATTTTCAACAGTAGAAGTTCAATTGTTTCCTATGGTGTGGTCCACTTGAGCTTTGGAAATGCTCCATTTTTGGTCTCAAACTCTAAAATTATGTGATAAAATGGATGGATGAAGTGGATAAAATACATAAATCATGGTAGACCCCACGGTTTACTCAATACGCAATCTGCTTCTAAGATCCCTGCCATTCATAGATCTGGTGGACTGCAAGTGCCATGGGCCAAGCATCAAATTAGTTCTCTTGCCAGGTACCCTGTAAGATAAATGGACGGTAGAAAAAGAAGACCTTCCACTCTCATTCTACACTGATCCACAGAAAATGAATTTTTTTTCTTGGGAATGTTGTCCATGCACCCTACTTGATGAATGGTCCTGATCTCATACAAGTGTGCAATGTTACATTTGTATAAAAAAATGACTCCATCTCACATGTGAGATCACACGATTAAGAGAAGAGAGAAGGTGATAAGGAAAGACCTATTGGACATGGTGGTGAATGTGTGCAAATCTAAAAGGATCTTTTGAGCTAGCTGTGCATACCGTGTGAGCTAGTTGTGAGTTTAGAATTTTTTTTTCTAAGTTTAGAGTATTAGCTGGGTGAAGATAAACGGTAGATATTTCCTGGATTTTTTCTTTCTTTAGCTGCCCCTAAGATGAATCTAGACACGGATAAATTAGTGATTGCACATAATAAGAAAAGCCTATAAAAGGCATCTTGTATTCGTTCCTATTCATTCAATAAAAATACAGCAGCAGTTCTCTCTTCCTATTCAAAAGTTTCAGTTTTTTTTATGGTGGCTGCAGTCACACGTCAACAAGAAGCTGGGTTTTAGACCCAACAAACTGGTATCAAAGCCATCAGGTGTGATGGGGCCATAACTCACAGGTCTCAAGTTTTTTTTCAGAAAAAGTTTCCAGTAATTTTTCAGCCAAAATAGATTTTTTTTTTTTTCAGAAAAATCTGTAAAAAAAAAAAAAAAATAAAAAAATAAAATAAAATAAAAAATCAGGTTGCAGCAAAAAATAAATAAATAAATCTATTTTCAAAAAAAAAAAATCAGATTGCAAAAGCCAAGAATCTGTGCAAGATTTCACTGTTTTAGCCAAAAAAAAAAAAAAAAAAAAAGATTTCAGCAGTTTAATTTAGATTTTAGCAGTTTATTTTTCTAGCTAAAAAATCTGTTTAAAAAAAAATCAGATTTCTATCTCCCTTCATTTAAAAAAAAAAAATCAGCCATTTTTTGTAAAAAAAGAAAAAGATGGCCAACACTATCTAGCCGCAGGTTCCTAAGTTGTCAAAGGACAACTATGAAAAATGGTGCATCCAAATGAAGGCATTGTTCGGGTCGTAAGAACTATCGGAGATCGTCATCGATGGGTATGAAGAACCCACTATGGAAGAAGAAGCTGCCTTCACCAACGAATAAAAGACTGCTCTTAAAAATCAAAGGAAGAGAGACAACAAGGCTTTGTTTCTTCTCTATCAAGGGTTGGATGAATCCACCTTCGAAAAGATTGTCGAACCAATATCAAGCAAGCAAGCATGGGATACCCTTGGCACCATCTTCACGGGTGTAGATCGAGGGAAGCGAGTTCGCCTTCAAACATTAAGAGCCGAGTTCGAAGCGACTCACATGAAGGAAGGTGAGAATATTACTGATTATTTTTCATGTTTGCTTATAACTGTCAATAATTTAAAAAGAAATGGTGAGAAGATTAAAGATGTCCGAGTTATTGAAAAGATACTTTGATCCCTTATAACCAAGTTTGAGCATGTGGTTGTAGCGATCGAAGAATCAAAAGATATTGAAAAACTCTCCATTGAGGAGCTGATGGGGTCATTGCAAGTTCATGAGCAATGAATGCAGAAGAATGCCAGTTGTATATCGATGGAACAAGCTTTGGAGTCAAGATTGACTCTAAATGATAACAATGGAGGATGTGGAAGTTTACAATGTGGTGGACGTTTTGCTAACAATCGCGCAAGAAGCAAAGGGCGTGGATACCAACAAAGCCATGGCCAAAACCAGCAGAAAAATACCAATTTCCGTGGAAGAGGAAATGGTAGAGGCAGATCGATGCGTGGACGAGGAAGTACAAAGAACATCCAGTGTTATAATTGTAATAAGCTTGACCACTATGCATCGATTGTTGGAGCAAGCCGGTGAATCAAGACGAGCTATCCAACTATGCCGAAGCATCAGGCCATGAACAAGAAAGCTCCACACTTCTCCTTGCACAAGAGAAAGGTAGTGATCAGTAGGATGTATGGTATCTCGACACAGGTGCAAGCAATCACATTTACGGTGACAAGAAACTCTTTGTGAAATTCACAAAAGGAGTTCATGGCGATGTAACGTTTGGAGACTCATAAAAAATGCAGGTGAAAGGTAAATGCAAAATCAAAATCTTTCAGAAGAATGATATTCCAAACTATATCTCTAATGTGTACTACGTGCCCAACATGAAAAGTAATATACTAAGTCTCGGACAACTCCTCGAAAAAGGGTATGTTATACACATGGAGAACTCTTCTCTTTCCATAAGAGATATGCATGGATGTTTGATTGTAAAAGTCCAGATGGCAAAGAATCATATGTTTCCTCTCCATATAAATACAATGCTTAAGAAGTGTTTTAATGGAAAAGAAAAGAATGATTCTTGGATGTGGCATCTTCGCTTTAGCCATCTAAATTTCAGTGGCCTGAAACTTCTGTCCTCATTAAGCATGGTGCATGGCTTGCCTGCTATTGAAACTCCAGAACATGTGTGTGAGGCATGCACATATAGGAAACAACAAAGGAACTCCTTTCCGAGTGGAGGATCCCAAAGAGCAAGAGAACCATTGCAGTTGGTTCACACTGACATTTGTGGACCATTAGAGTCAATCTCTCTTGGAGGTAATAAATACTTTATTACCTTCATTAACGATTTCAGTAGAAAATTGTGGGTGTTTGTAATCAAAGAGAAGTCTGCTGCTTTTACTATTTAAAAAAATTTTAAGGCCCTTGTTGAAAAAGAAAGTGGTGTTAAAATAAAAACCCTTAGATCTGACAGAGGTGGGGAGTACACCTCAAATGTTTTTCGAGAATATTGCAGGGAACATGGCATTAAGCAACAACACACTGCAGCCTATACGCCACAACAAAATGGAATTGCGAAACGGAAGAACCGCACCATCCTCGACATGATGAGGACCATGCTGAAGGAGAAAAGTCGCGAAAGAATTTACAAGGCGAGAAGCGGTACATGTCTTGCCTATCGCTTAATAGGTGTCCAACCAAAAGCGTCAGATTCAAGACACTGCAAGAAGCATGGAGTGGATACAAGCCGAGCGTGGCGTACCTTAAGATCTTTGGGTGTGTCGCCTGCGCTCAAGTTCTAGAAGCGAGAAGAAAATAGCTTAATGATCGTGGCAAGAAATGCATCTTCATCGGCTACAGCGAAGAGTCAAAGGCATACAAGCTCTACAACCCACTAACCAATAAGCTGGTGGTGAGTAGAGATGTGGTATTTTGTGAGGAAGAAGCGTGGAAATGGAACAAGAGAAACTCAACCAAAGAAAAGCAGGTCGAGGTTGAAGAATACAAAGAAGAGAGACATGAGAAGCAAGAGCAAACACCCACATCACCCCCTTCGGTTCGCAGAAGTCCAAGAGTACGTTTTCTCTCTCCTGAAAGTACTTCATCAAATCAGAATTCATCCAGCATATCTTCATCCAATTCTCCTTCACCCTTGACTCCTATTAAAATGAGAAGCCTCAATGACATCTATGTAGAAACTGAGGAAGTAAATTTGCTCTGCCTGTATGCAAACCACGAGCCTCTCACATTCGAAGAGGCTGTAAATGAAGAATATTGGAGAAAGGCTATGGAAGAAGAGATTCAAGCCATCGAGAAGAATCGAACATGGGAGTTGACCTCACTCCCTAAAGGCCAGAAGACCATTGGTCTCAAATGGGTGTACAAAATCAAGTGGAATGCCGATGGTAAGATCGAATGATATAAGGCAAGGCTCGTAGCAAAAGTTACAAATAAAAATATGGGGTAGACTATGAAGAAGTTTTCACCCCAGTTGCTCGTCTTGACACTGTAAGAATGATTATCTCCCTTGCAGCTCATCACAGTTGGATGATCTACCAACTGGATGTGAAATCCGCATTCCTAAATGGAATACTGGAGGAAGAAGAAGTCTATGTTGACCAGCCTGAAGGCTTTGTCATGCAAGAGGAGGAACAGAAGATGTATCGGCTGAAGAAAGCCTTGTATGGGTTGAAGCAAGCTCCATTCTTTTGGATTGCACTGATCGACGACTATCTTCTAGAGAATGGTTTCGTCAAATGTCTGTATGAGCATGCCGTCTACACAAAGAAGAATGCCTATGGTGATATGCTTATAGCTCGTTTATATGTTGATGATCTGCTGTTCACTAAGAACAACCAGGTGATGTTTGAAGAATTCAAGCAGGCTATGTTCAGAGAGTTCGAGATGACTGATGGTGGATTGATGTCTTTCTTCTTGGGCATTGAGGTGAAGCAACAAGTCGGCGGCATTTATATATCCAAGAAGAAGTACATAAAAGAACTTCTTGAGAAGTTTCAGATGGTCGACTGTAAAGCCGTAAATACACCTGTTACAATAGACCTGAAGCTCACGAAAGATGGAGAAGGAAGAAACGTCGACTCAACCCTATTCAAGAGCCTAATCGGAAGCTTAAGGTACCTCACAATCACTAAGCCAGATATAGTCTACAGTGTTGGGCTTCTAAACCGGTATATGGAAGCCCTAAAAGAGTCACACTGGCTAGTTGCAAAACGAGTACTGAGGTATATCAAAGAGACTATTGAATTCGGTCTCTTGTATTATAACGCCCTGAAAATCAGGGGTTGATCAAAAGCTCAACTTCCGAGTTTCAATGCATCACTTATGCAACATAGATAATGATGTTTAAATGTTGTCCATATTAGTGCATTAAACATGAATGAGATTATACTAAAACAACATATATATTATACTCTAGAGATAATTAAGTTAAGCAAGTGGAAGACTGAGATAGGTATATAATGTATAGAAGTGGTTCTCAATCCCCAGAGTATGAGTATTTTACCAGGCTGAATATATACATGTGTTGATCCAAAATTTATAAAATACAAAAAATGTAAATGTCCAATTAATCCTTATAGTCCCTGTAATCCCATCGATCAGTACATGGTCTACATAGACCCACCCGATAGCGGAACGTAGGAGAATTCTTCCTCCTCATCTATGAAATCCCAATCAGCAGTGTAGACATCGTCGCTAACTGCATCTACAACAGAATCTGGTTAGTGTTTTAAAACACCGTCCCAGAGTGGGAGTGAGTGATCAACTCAGTGGTATTATAAGGCAAAGGTTAACATGTTATTAATTTAGTCAAGCAGTAATGATAAAGTAATACAACAAACATTCCTTAATTACTCTGGTTAATGCAAGGATGATATGTTGTAATGATGCATGCCCTCGCCTGCACTCCCTCAGCGAAACCATCTCACGGTCGCACATGCTACTCCCACTGTGCCTTCATCGCCTAGGCACATGCAGTGTGGTGCATGATCGTGTTAGTCAAGTACTTGATTAGGCCTATTCATACAGTATATTCGGAAAGCTAAGGTACCTCCCTTTATATCATTTACCCAAACGATGATCCATCTAGGGTCGTTAATCCTAGTTAATCACATACGATAGGCAAGTTATAGGGCAACATCACCCCTAATTTAAAAGCAGTAGATCAGCAAGTTCACGAGTTTACACTCGAGGTCACTATGGGAGGCTCATCACCATCCGCGTAAGCCTATTTCATACTCGAGGTCACTACGAGAGGCTTGTCACCTGATCGTAGAACAATAGCTCGAATACAGTGTCCCATACCACCGTATTCGGCTCACAAGTTTGGATTGCTCACTGGTCACTACTGGGAGGCTCGTCATCCCAACGTAGGCCGACAGCTCGACCACGGTGTCCCATACAACCATGTCCAGCTCATGAGTCTTAGTGGATCGTGGTACCAAGGTTAAACGGGCTTTACATTGGTAAGTGGTACCTTAGATTCGGGTAATAGCGTCCATACATGGTAAACACATATTAGGCTGATCGGGTTACTTGACAAGTTCGATTGGTACGAGTGCACTCTAAATTAATCAACATGGAGTGCATATGCACTCCTCGTGGCCTAACCACTGTCGATAATCACCGTACGACTCAAATTCATCGAACATATCCATTGTGGCAAAACTAGTTCGGCTACTTAATCGAAAATTGTTACCGATTGCCTGGACTACGTATTGGTCCCAATCATACTCACATACAATAATCATTCATATGCGATAGTCAAAACAACATTTAACAACCCATTCAAATACAATTCTCATTCGGGCATTTTAACAATCATATTGCACATGTTATCATACATAGGCGTTTCATCTATAAATCACATAGTAGCAAGATAGGTTACAAGAAGGAAATAGTATCTATAAATAAGGTACTTGAGAATCCTATCTCAACACCCTTATTAAATACATTTCAACAAGCACTTTCTCATTCAGATATTTTATCAAACACTTGGACTACACATTTCAACATACATGTAATAAATTAGTTATAACATATATTATGGCAAATTCTTTAACAAAGGAGTTGTCATACGTGCAACAAAAATGAATTCTAGATTAATAGTCATGGTAAGCATAAAATATAATTTTATATTCATTCAAACATTTCAACAAACACATGGAATGCATTTAGTATACAACCTAGTTTACACATACATGATATATCGAAAAAGTCGTAACTAAGATCATATGATAGCAATCAAGTCAGACTTAAATCATTGCTGACATTGAAAGCCTTGAAAATTATAAATTAAACGTTTATAGTCCGCATATTTTGTCGGTACTCTCGTTACGAACTCGGTTCGTATACCACGTCTTTGTCTACGACACAATGGCTACCTAAACATTGAAATAGGTTAGTTATTTTACCGCTTTCTCTATTTGGATTCCTAAAACAGATTAGGGTTAGGATTTCTTACCCAAAAATAGAGTTGAAACGAGTTGAGTAGCTAGACGTAAAGGCGATTCGATTAGTGGAGTAGCAGAACAGGAGTACTGTAGCAAGTCCCAAAGGTTTCCCTTCGATCTTCACTCTTTTCTCCTCTTTTCTCTCTTCTCTCTCCTAGGGTTAGATAAAATTCATATGGAATGAGAAATGGGTGGGTTAAGGGCATTATATAGGCTCAAAACTAATATAAATGGCCCTAGGGCCATGGTATACCTAGGTTATAGCTAAGGGCGTCTGTTTCAGGCCAACGGAGCTCATCTGGAGGTCCATTGCTCGCATACGGTCTGAAGAAAGTTTCCTGACAATGGATTTGCTCCAGGTTAAGATTTCGGTCCGATCGGATTAGTGGATCGATAGTGGAGGACTGGTTTCAGTTCAACGGTCATCGTCACTCAATCAGGGCCACAAGTATACCAATGGGTGCAGGAAAATTTTCCTGATCTAAGGGTATAGTTGGGTCAGAATCTGATAGTCTGAAATCTTAAATTTGGCCTGTAAGCAAATGGCCCAATTCACTTAAGTTTGAGTTCATTTTCTAAAGATATTTGCGTTTCTCACACACTTCACTCTACGTTCAAGTTGTGCGTTTCTGGATACTATTTGGACTTGATTCCCGCGATGGTTGTCAAGCCCAGTAAGGTGGTCATAAGCTTATAGTTTTGCAATCATCGGACTTTCGATGAGCAGTCCAGGCCCGATACGGAGTTTCAATGTGCTCCCAAGAGCAACTAGGTTTTGAGATTGATCCTAGGTGTCTATGTAATGTTGGGTTAGCGATTCTAATGGTTTTGGGTCTTACAGTTCGTATAGAAAATGGTTCGAGCTAATTCTCTGATGTATTTAGTTTAATACTTAATTAATTTTCGCCTAATTTCTACAGAATTCGATCCTTAGTGATTTCTGTCTGAGGTGATACTCGGGTCTTTATACGGATTTTTCTGAGACGTTACAATCTACCCCCCTTAAAAAAAATTTCATCCTCGAAATTAGTACCTTTTCGTACTCCTCAAGAATCTGACGGTAGTTCTTACGGACCTCGGATTCTGTTTCCCAAGTGGCCTGTTCCTCAGTGTGATGCGTCCACAATACCTTCATAAGCGGGATAACTTTACTGCGCCGCACCTGTTCCTTCCTGTCTAAGACACGCGTCGGTCACAGTATATAAGTAACATTTTCACTCAACTGCACCTGCTCCCATTTGATAATATGGGAAGGATCAAGAACGTATTTCTTCAGCATCGATACAAGAAATACGTTGTGTACGCCTGCGAGCGGTGTGGGAAAAGCAAGACGGTATGCCACCACACCCACTCGGTCTAGGATCTGGAATGAACCAATAAATCGTGGCGTGAGTTTTCCCTTCTTGCCAAATCGAAGGACTCCCTTCATGGGGGAAACCTTAAGAAACACATGGTCCCCGACCTCAAACTCTAGCTGTCGCCGTCTCGTATCGGCGTAACTCTTCTATCTACTCTGTGCTAAAAGAAGTCGACGCCTGATAATGTCGATCTTCTCTGAGGTCGCCTGCACTAACTCTGGGCCAATCAAACTCTTCTCGTTAACCTCTGCCCAGCAATGCGGTGCTCGACATGGACGCCCAAACAGTGTTTCGTAGGGAGCCATGCCAATACTAGCTTGAAAGCTGTTATTGTAAGCGAATTCAGCATAGGGAAGACAATCATCCCAACTGTCTTTGAAGTGAAGCACATATGCTCGCAACATATCTTCTAACACCTGATTTACCCATTCCGTCTGCCCATCAGTCTGTTGGTGAAAAGCGGTACTGAACTTTAGTTTCACACCCATTGCTTCTTGGATATGAGTCTAGAGGATAGATGTGAATCGCATGTCTCGATCCGACACGATCTCCATAGGTACTCCATACAGACGTACTATCTTCTTGATGTACAGCCTGACGAAATCGTCTGTTAAGTTTGAGACTCTAATCGGGAAGAAATGAGCCAATTTCGTTAATCAGTCCACAATCACCCAAATGGAGTCATGTCCCTTCCTCGTCTTCGGTAACCCTGAAATGAAATTCATAGAGATGAAATCCCATTTTCATTTAGCTATAGGCATGGGCTGAAGTAAACCAGGAGGTCAGCGATGTTCGGCCTTGACCTGCTGGCACGTGAGACAACGGGATACAAAGTCTGCTATGTGGGCCTTTATGTTGCCCACCAGTATGAACGCTTCATGTCTCGGTACATCTTCATACTGCCAGGATGCATTACCATCTTCTAATTGTGAGCGGCTTCTAGAACTTCCTTTCTCAAGTCATGAAGATTCGGAACGCATAGGCGGCCATGATAACGTAAGCCCCTGTCCAAACCCACTTTCCATTCAGACTCTTCGTTGTCAGTTGCTTGCTCTCTCATCTTCATCAACCATTCATCTTCTCTCTGAGCCATAATAATTTGATCCTTAATAAGTGGCCGCAAGCAGATGTGTACAACACTATTGAATGGCTCCTCTATCATAAGCTTATGTTCGAAGTCTCGCACAAATTCTACCATGTTCCATTCTTCAATCATTAGTGGAGCCACAAATTCTACTGTCTTCTTGCGGCTCAACTTGTCTGCCACAAGGTTAACCCTACTAGGATGGTAGGAAACCTCAAACTTGAAGTCTTTCAAGGTTTCCATCCATCGTCGCTGCCTCATATTCAAGTCTTTCTGTGTGAATATGTACCTGAGGCTCTTGTGGTCGTAAAAGAGCTCAAACTCCTCTCTGTAGATGTAATGTCTCTAAAGCTTTAATGCAAAGACGACTGCCGCCAATTCCAGATCGTGCGTAGGGTAGTTTTCTTTGTGTTTCCTCAACTGTCGCGATGTATAGGCAATCACTCTGCCTTTTGCATAAGAACTGTGACGCCTTGATCAGCTTCATGTGGGCGAGCCCCAGTGTGGGTGGTGAGGCCTCTTGTCTTTGGGCGAGCTACATTGCGGTTGATCAGTAAGCGTAACTTGTCCCACATCGGAAGAGTTGTCTGGAGTTGTGGTGGTTATATATTCGGTTCCTCCCTTAACAGACATGACACGTTTTAAAGCTGTGAGCTTCGGTAAAGAGGGCAATATCATGTGCTGTGGGGGTGGGCCTTACAAATGGTATCAGAGCCGAGGACGGCTCTGCCCTCGGTGGGGGATAATGTGACGCCCAGGTCACTGCTTCATGTGGGCGGGCACACGTTAGCGGGCACACATGTGGGCGGGCCCCCAGGTGTGGCTGGCAGGCTACTGTGTGGCTGGCAGGCTACTGTGCTGGGCAAGCTAATGTTGCAGTTGACTGTAGTGTAACTTGTACCACATCGGAAGAGTTGTCTAGAGTTGTGGTGGTTATATGTTGGGTTCCTCCCTTAACAGACATGACGCGTTTTAAAGCCGTGAGCTTCGGCAAATTGGACAATATCATGTGCTGTGGGGGTGGGCCTTACAAGAACACAACCCAAACTAACACGAGACACGTCGGTGTATATCGTATATCTAACCCCTTGCTCTGGCAATACTAGCATAGGGGCAGACGTCAGCTTGTCCTTCAATTCCTGAAAGGTTGCTTCTACCTTCTCATTCCAAGCAAACTTAAAATCTTTTCGAGTGAGCTGAGACAACGGTCTGTCTATCTTGGAAAAGTCCCTAATGAAATGACGATAGTAACCTGCCACGCAGAGGAAACTCCTCACTTCAGTAACTGAACCGGGCTGCTCCCAGTCCTGAACTGCGATCACCTTAGCAAGGTCCACAACTATTGCTTCCTTGGACACCACATGTCCCAGCAGTGAATACCGCCTGCTACATTATCAACCGTGTTTATATTTGCAAATCTAATAGTAAAATGGCTTATGAAATGTGGTTTGAGACAAAGCCTACTGTCAAATATTTTTGAATTTTTGGCAGCAAGTGCTATCTTTTACGTGACCGTGAAAATCTGGAAAAGTTCGACACTAAAAGTGATGAAGGGATCTTTTTAGGATACTCTTTAAACAGTCGTGCATATCATATTCTGAACAACAGGACCGGTGTGATTCAAGAGTCAATAAATGTTGTAATTGACGATCATTTGAATACACTTGCCCCTAGTCCAGATAATGATGAAGTTCTTATACTTGAAAAACCAGAAACTTCATCAAGTGAAACTAATTCTGAATTAAGATCTGTTAAAGATCATCCAACTAATCAAATACTTGGAAACCCACTCATTGGTGTGCGCACTCATAGACAACTAGAGGACATATGTAACTACGTATGCTTTACATCCTAGATAGAACCGGTTAACATGAAAGAAGCACTTTCTGATGAAAACTGGACTGTTGCTATGCGAGAAGAACTTAATCAGTTTGTCAGAAATGATGTCTGACACCTTGTTCCTAGACTTAAAGATAAACATATTATTAGAACAAAATGGATTTTTAAAAACAAGTCTGATGAACTTGGAAATATTATTCAAAATAAAGCAAGGTTAGTTGTACAGGGGTAAACACAAATTGAAGGTATTGACTATGATAAAACCTTTGCCCCTGTAGCTCGTCTTGAATCAATCAGATTTTTTATTTCAATTGCCTGCTTTAGGAAATTTAAAATTTACCAAAAGGATGTAAAGAGTGCCTTTTTGAATGGTGATTTACATGAAGAGGTATATGTTAAACAACCTACAGGGTCTGAAGACCCTAAGTTTGCTAATCATGTGTATCGTCTTTAAAAAACTCTCTATGGTCTGAAACAAGCTCCCAGAGCATGGTATGAAAAGTTGACTAAGTTTTTACTAAGTCCCAAGTTTCAGATGGGTAGTGTTGATAAGACGCTCTTTGTTAAGAAACATAACGATGATATCTTAATGGTTCAAATCTATGTTGATAATATAATTTATGGATCAACTTGTACTAACATGACTGTTGAGTTTGCAAATCTAATGAAATCTGAATTCGAAATGAGCATGGTTGGTGAATTAAATTATTTTCTAGGGTTGCAAGTAAAATAGCAATCTAATGGAATTTTTATTTCACAAACTAAGTATGCATTAAACTTGATTAAGATATTTGGATTTGAAAATGGTAAGAACTTTGATACTCCTATGAGTACAACTCTAAGACTCTACAGGTAAAGATGTAGATCCTAAATTGTATCGTAATATCATAGGTAACTTACTTTACCTAACTGCAAGTAGACCTGATATTGCTTTAAGTGTTGGAATTTACGCTAGATATCAGTCTAATCCTAAAGAATCTCACTTAACTGCTGTTAAACGAATTATTCGATATGTCGCAAGTTCAGTTAATTTGGGTCTTTGATATCCCTATGATACTAGTATTCAATTGGCTGGGTATTCGGATGCTGATTGGGCAGGAAATATAGATGATAGAAAATCAACCAGCGGTGGTTGTTTTTACATTAGAAACTGTCTGGTTTCTTGGTTTAGCAAGAAACAAAGTTTCATATCACTCTCAACTGCTGAGGCCGAATATATTGCAGCAGGAAATGCTTGTACTCAGTTAGTTTGGATGAAACGTATGATGAGTGATTATGGAATCGCACAAGACTTTATGGTTTTATACTGTGATAATTCCAGTGCGATAAACATTTCAAAAAACCCAATCCAACATTCACGTATTAAGCACATTGACATTCGGTTTCATTATATTCGTGAATTAGTGGAAGAAAAAATACTATCTTTAGAATATATTCCTACCGAAACTCAGCTTGCTGACATTTTCACTAAACTGCTCGATAAAAGCAGGTTCAACAAATTGAAATTTGATCTTGGTATGTGCAATTTTAAACGATTGATCATGTATATTTGTATCATATTGTATATAATATTAATATGTTTAAATTTCAAAATTCTATGAAAATTGCATATTTTTTTTTCTGGTTTAAGACCGGTCGAGAACGTGCTCGACCAGTCTTACTACGACCGGTCGAGTACGTCACAAGACCGGTCGTGCACGCGATGACCTTTTTAATTGGAGAAAACTTGTTTCTTCTTCATTCTAACCCTCCTATCCAACGAGCCGAGCTTCGACTAGTCGAACCCTTGTGTTCGATTCCTCCAGGTTAGAGTGATTTTTCTTATTTTCTTGGAGAATCTTAATCTTTACTCTTAATTTTCTTGATCATTGTTGTCTATTTCCTATAAATCTTCAAGTTGTTGGGTTCTTCTTCCTTTTTGTTGAATCTAGAGAAACCCATCTCTATTTTCTTAAACCCTCTTTCATTTCTTCAAGAATATGGAATCTAGAGGTAAAAAGAAAATTCATAGAGGTGCATCTTCTTCTCGTTCAAATGCAATCACTAGACGTCATCTTAGGGATCCTGAAGATGATCCTTCGCATGTACGTGACCTGCGTATGCGCAATGTTATTGTTGAGAAAGCTGTTAGTTTGAATCATATTGCTCCTTACGGTCTCCTTCCTCTCCTTCAATCTGTAGGATGGGAAAACATTTTACGCTGGGGTGGACCGACATATCAGTCCATAGCATAGGCCATGGTTGCATGCATATCTGACTTCTCTACTGAGCAACTGACTTTTACTATTGATGCTAGAGAAGGGCCGTTTCATGTTGATCGACACTTAATTTCCGGCGTTATGGATATTCAAATAAATGATGATGGTGTTCATCCTAGTGCACTTGTTGAGAGAGTGTCAGAATCGGAAAAACGTATTTTTACTAGAGCATTGTGTAACATGAATGCACCATGGACTGTAAATGGAAAGCCCTTAAAACCAGATACTTGTTACCCAAATATAGAGTTTTGCATCGTATCTTCACTTCTAATCTGTATCCCCGCTCTGGAAACAAAACTGAGTTGATTCTGTTTATGGTTCATATTTTGTACTCGATCATTACTGGTGCTAACATCTATTTGCCTTCCTTGATTTGTTCCTCTATCATACAAATTTGTAGTCATCCTGGTCATGGTGATATTCCATTTGGATATCTTTTAAATGTTTTAATCACTCACATGTTAGTCGCTATGTCCGTCGGTGAGGCTCCTATCCAACACCTCATATTTAACAATTCCAACCTGAATAAGATGAAGTTGGGTTTGGCTCCTGGTCAAGTTGATGTTGATCTTTGGTGATCTTTGCTTTGAAGCTAAAATGGGTGTCGAAGGTGATGAGTTGCCGGCCGATGATATTGACATGGATGATATTTTTAATGAAATTAATTCTGATTCTGGAAATGATCTAGATTTTGAACCATCTGATTTCAATGCACGTCTTAGTGCATTAGAGGAAAAAGTAGAACAGATGAATGTTGGCCCAACAATTTAAAAATATGCGCAAATATTTTAGGCGCTTACAGAAGAGCCTTCATCAAAGTGATCCTAACATTCCTGCTCCATCTTCTGGTTCCGATTGAGAATGTTTAATCTTTGGTCTGTAACAAGTTTACTAAGTTTCTTTCCTTGGTTGTGTGGATTACTGTCTTAAAACTTCACTTGTTAACTCTTTTAATATGTACTCTGACTCACCTTGCATACTTCTCTTATTTTGTTCTTCACTCTGCATTTTTTATCATTCTATCTATCTGAGTTGCTATCTCTATTTCTGTCTTTCATGTCCTATCTTTGTTTATTCCTTTGCCATATTTTGACAAAAAGGGGGAGAATGTGTGCATTCTATTTTTGAGATATGATTGATATGATGTATACCTACTCAGAGGGAGTTGAGGTGTATTAACTCAGGGGGAGTTGAGTTGTCTCAGTTGCTTGTTTTATGACAACTGGTGCATGATTCGTTATTATATAATGTGATGCTTATCTTATTGAAGTATGAGATTATCTAATGTGATGCTTATCTTATTGAAGTATGAGAAGTGTTTTGTCACAAATTTGACAAAGGGAGAATTTGTAAGTGCTATAATTTGATGATTTGATTCCTCTTTAATTGTCAAATTTTGTGTGTCAAAACTTCTCCGTATGTCGTGTGTTTATATCTTAATAAATTTGTTCGAGACACCTCATTAACACTTGAAGTCTAGCTCAAAGAATTCTTCAAGCTTCATGATAGTTCAAGCTACAATATTAAGAGAGAACTCAGGGTCAAGACTCAAGTTCAAGTGTAAGTCGAAGTTCAAGATTCAAAGTTCAAGATTCAAAACTAAAGGCGGGACTCAAGTACAACTTAAAGTAACATTGAAGCTTCTGAAGTAGTTAAGCTACATCGAGAAGAAATCAAGCTTCGTAAAGATCAAAGTCTAAGCAAATGAAGTGTTCAATGTCCATACTTCATGTTCCAGGTTTGATGGACCATTAGATTGACCTTAGGGTAGGTCACTTTGGATACATAATCCAAATGAATATTATTACATGATTTTGATCTACTCTAAGACCAGTCCTAGACCCTGTTCGACCAGTCTTAGAAGTTCCAAGACCAGTCCTAAAATGGTTGCAATTTATCGAATTTTTTGGTTCGCCTACGACCAGTCTTGGAGTCTTCTCGACCGGTCGTGAGATGGTCTTGACTCGACCTTCGACCAGTCGTAGGGCTTCGACTCAAACTCCAGCAACTAAATCAATTGTTGCACGACCAGTCGTAGAGGGGTCTCGACCAGTCGTGGACTACTTTCGACCAGTCGTGGACTGCCTACGACTGGTCGTACAACGGTCTGATGCAATCACGCTCAAAAATTCAAAAATCAGTTTATTCCAAGACCAGTCGTGGTGACCCTAGGACCAGTCGAAGAAGAATTTCTTCTGCTATAAATAGTATACGAATTTTAGAGTTTTTCATTGAATAATTAAGTGAATTCAAGGCTCCACTCTGAGATAAGTCTACGTTTAATTTTAAGCTATTTTGTGCATAATTTCTTTCTCTTTTTGATAGCTTATTTAATTTGATTTTATTTCTGTATTCCAATCTGATTTGAAAAGAGGAATTGACTTATTCCTTCTTCTTGGAATCAAAATCAAATATAGCTACGCCCAACTGGTTTAAATCTAAAATCAATTAGAACTTAGAACCATATTAAAGTGAGTAGTGGACATTAAACTTTTATATTCGAACATCTACTCCAATTGGTTCTTTCGGGCAGCTACAAGAGGAGAAATCCAGGTATTTTACAATTTTGTAAATTCCATTCCATTTTGGTTTTTGTTTGGGATTCGCCAGAAAAATCTCAATTTGTGTGGTTATCTGAGGAGAGCCAGAAAACTCAGAAGTGTGGGTTTTTGAATTGTGTAAGCCCAAGTTAAAAAGACACAGTTGTAAAGGTTTTGGGTGAACCTGTGAAAACCTATTTGATAGTGAACACTAATATCCCCTGTGTAAGGATATTATGAGTGGAGTAGCATTCTGTGTGGCTGTTAAAGAACAGTTGGTGTACACACAGGCGAACCACTATAACTCTGTCTTGTGGATTGAATGCTTGCTTAATTTTCATATCTTTTATCATTCAATTGTGTGGAATGTACATGTGGATGTGAATGTTGTAACTATTTACATTTCAAGTAAGTGTGGGGATTGTTGTAATAAATTAGATCTATATTTCTGCATTTAATTTCAATTCTTTGCTATTCATTTATTTATATTAAAATTGAGTTCTTGATCCAAAAGATGTTCTAGAAATAAGGTTGTCCTACCATAAGCCCTTGTTTATTATAGTGTAAGGTTGTCCTTAGAACTGAATTTGTATCAATCTCTCAATACTTATTTATTAAGGTGATTTGATTTCAACATTGTGAATTGATTTATAATTGTAAGGCTATTGATTAATTTTATTCTGCTGATTTTATTTTAATTTGGCATAGTCCTATTTACCCCCCTTTAGGACATATAGCTTGGCCTTTTTAGTGCGGTGCATGATCGTGTTAGCCGAGTACTTGATTAGGCCTATTCATACAACATATTCGGGAAGCTAAGGTACCTCCCTTTATATCACTTACCCAAACGATGATCCATCTAGGATCGTCAATCCTAGTTAATCACATACGATAGACAAGTTATAGGGCAACATCACCCCTAATTTAAAAGCAGTGGATAGACAAGTTCACGAGTTTACACTCGAGGTCACTACGGGAGGCTCGTCACCATCCACGTAGGCCTATTTTATACTCGAGGTCACTACGAGAGGCTTGTCACCTGATCGTAGGCCGACAGCTCGAATACAGTGTTTCATACCACCGCATTCGGCTCACAAGTTTGGGTTGCTCACTGGTCACTACGGGGAGGCTCGTCACCCTAGCGTAGGCTGACAACTCAACCACGGTGTTCCATACTGCCATGCCCAACTCATGAGTGTTAGTGGATTGTGGTACCAAGGTTAAACGGGCTTTACATTGGTAAGTGGTTCCTTAGATTCAGGCAGTAGCGTCATGGTAAACAAACATTAGGCCGATCAGGTTACTTGACAAGTTTGATTAGTACAAACACACGCTAAATGAATCGACATGGAGTGCATACACACTCCTCGTGGCCGGACCACTGCCAATAATCATCATACGACTCGGATTCATCGAACGTATCCGTTGTGGCGAAACTAGTTCGACCACTTAATCGGAAACTGTTACCGATTGCCTGGACTACGTATTGGTCCCAATCATACTCAAATACAATAGGCATTCATATGCGATAGTCAAAACAACATTTAACAACCCATTCAAATACAATTCTCATTTGGGCATTTTAACAACCATATTGCACATGTTATCATGCATAGGCGATTCATCCATAAATCACGTAGTAGCAAGATAGGTTACATGAAGGAAATGTATCTATAGATAAGGTAATTGAGAATCCTATCTCAACACCCTCATTAAATACATTTCAACAAGCAATTTCTCATTCAAACATTTTATTAAACACTTAGACTACACATTTCAACATACATGTAATAAATTAGTTATAACATATATTATGGCAAATTCTTTCACAAAGGAGTTGTCATACGTACAACAAACATGAATTCTAGATTAATATCATGGCAAGCATAAAACAGAATTTTCTATTCATTCAAATATTTCAACAAACACATGGAATGCATTTAGTATACAACCTAGTTTACACATACATGATATATCGAAAAAGACGTGAAAGCCTTGAAAACCATAACCTAAACATTTATAGTCCGCATCTTTCGTCGGTACGCTTGTTACGAATTCGGTTTGTACACCACGTCTTTATCTACGGCACAATGACTACCTAAACATTGAAATATGTTAGCTATTTTACCGATTTCTCTATTTGGATTCCTAAAATAGATTAGGGTTAGGATTTCTTTCCCAAAAATGGAGTTAAAATGAGTTGAGTAGCTAGACGTAAAGGCAATTCGATGAGTGGAGTAGCAGAACAAGAGTACTGCAACAAACCCCAAAGGTTTCCCTTCGATCTCCACTCTTTTCTCCTCTTTTCTCTCTTCTCTCTCCTAGGGTTAGAGAAAATTCGTATGGAATAAGAGAGGGGTGGGTTAAGGGCAATATATAGGTTCAAAACTAATGTAAATGGCCCCGGGGCCATTGTATACTTAGGTTATAGCCAAAGGTCCATTGATCGCATACGGTCTGAAGAAAGTTTCCTGACAATGGATCTACGTCAGGTTAAGATTTCGGTCCGATCGGATTAGTGGATCGATCGTGGAGGACCCGTTTTAGTTCAACGGTCATCGTCACTCGATCAGGGTCACAAGTATACCAATGGGTGCAGGAAAATTTTCTTGATCCAAGGGTGTAGTTAGGTCAGAATCTAACGGTCTGAAACCTTAAATTTGGCCTACAAGCGAACGACCCAATTCACTTAAGTTTGAGTTCATTTTCTAAAGATATTCGCATTTCTCACACACTTCACTCCAGGTTCAAGTTGTGCATTTCTGGATACTATTTGGACTCGATTCCCACGATGGTTGTTAAGCCCAGTAAGGTGGTCATAAGCTTATAGTTTCACAGTCATCGGACTTTCGATACGCGGTCCAGGCCCGATACGGAGTTTCAATGTGCTCCCGAGAGCAACTGGGTTTTTGAGATTAATCCTAAGTGTCTAGGTAATGTTGGGTTAGTGATTTTAATGGTTTTGGGTCTTGCAGTTCGTATAGAAAATGGTTCGAGCTAATTCTCCAATTTATTTAGTTTAGTACTTAATTAATTTTCGCCTAATTTCTACAGAATTCGATCCTTAGTGATTTCTACCTGAGGTGATACTCGGGTCTTTGTACGAATTTTTTCGAGACGTTACATTTATCCATACGATGATGAAGCTATGTTATATGGATACTCAGACAGTGATTGGGGAGGTGACCAAGATGAAAGAAAGAGCACCACTGGCCATGTATTCTATCTCGGAACAACTGCTTTCACATGGAATTCGAAGAAGCAGAGTGTGGTCGCCCTATCCACATGTGAAGAAGAGTATGTGGCAGCATTGTCCATCGTCTGTGAGAGAATTTGGTTGAGAAATCTGCTAAAGGAGCTAAAGCATCTGCCGGAAGAATCCACAGTCATATATGTGGATAACAAGTCGGTAATCGAGTTAGGTAAAAATCCGGTGCAACATGGAAGAAGCAAACATTTTGATACCCGATACCATTTTCTGAGAGATCATGTGAAGCAGAAAATGATGAAATTAGAGTATTGTCATACTACGGAATAGGTGACAGATATTTTCACAAAGGCATTGCCGATAGATGCATTCAAACGACTAAGAACGATGCTCAGAATGAAGCCGGTTTTAGTTTGAAGGGGAGTGTTGGACACGGTGGTGGATGTATGCAAATCCAAAACCGTGTAAGGATCTTTTGAGCTAGTTGTGCATAATGTGTGAGCTAGCTGTGAGTTTAGATTTATTTTTTTCTAAGTTTAGAGTATTAACTGGGTGAAGATAAACGGTAGATATTTTCTGGATTTTTTCTTTCTTCAGCTACCCCTAGGATGAATCTAGACAGGGATAAATTAGTCATTTCACATAATAAGAAAAGCCTATAAAAGGTACCTTGTATTCGTTCCTATTCATTCAATAAAAATACAGCAGCAATTCTCTCTTCTTTAAAAGTTTCAATTTTTATTTTTATTTTATTATTATTATTATTTTTTTTTTATGGTGGCTGCAGCCACACGTCAGCAAGAAGTTGGGTTTCAGACCCAACAAGACCAACTTTTAAAGCATTTTTTTTACCATCTGCCACTAAACAGGTGATGCACGTGTGCCATGTGAGTTAATAGCTACATCTGTCGACGTCTTGAGACTGTCGTTGTTAGTATTTAACAAGCATTATAGGTTCCTGCCACGAGACTGAAGACTATTGGGTTTATTTATCAAAGATCCTACTATGAGTGATTTTGGGCCAAGTGCGAGTTGGTTGCGGCTTGACCGTAAGGACACTTAGATGTATTCATTGTATATCCACACCGTCCATTTGTTTTTCTAGCTGATTTTAGAATATGGATCCAAAAAATTATAAAAGTACAAATTTCAGATGGACCACACCACAGGAAACAGTGGTCATTGAACGCCCACCATTAAAAACTACCTAGCATCCTCCAAAATGTTTATTTACCATCCAACCTGTTGACAAGGTCACACAAACCTAGAAGAAAGTTAAAAACAAATATCAGCTTGATCCAAAACTTTTGTGCCAACATAAGGTTTTTAATCATCAATAACCACTGTTTCCTATGGTGTTGTCCACCTGAAACTTCTAGTTCTTTCAGTTTTCAGAAAAAGGTCTAAAATAAGTTGGAAAAACAGATGAATGGCGTGGATATAAAATGCATGCATTGAGTCGAGCCCCTACAATCAGGGTCTCACCCACATTGCTTGTTCTGGAGTCGCAGCCAAAGTCCGTCAGGGATGAATCCACTCAACTTGGCTGAGTTGGAGGTGACCTTAGGCATGGAACTGGATCGGTTGATCGAACCGAGCCTCAGTCGATTCAAATGGGTCACATGGTTGAACCGTCTGGTGCAACTGAGCAAAAATCCCAACCCGGGCATTTGACCCGGTTAGATAGATATGGTCCAAATGGTTTTGGGGTTTCTAGCTGTGTTAATTCGTTATGCGGCTAGTTGTTTGCAAAACTAGTCCAACCGGCCTAGTGAACTCTAGTCATGTTAGCTGCAGTCTCATGCCTGGGCTAACCAGGTTTGGGTCTTGTTGGGTCTGGGTCCTTTTAGTTTCATGTCTCATTCTTGATAACCCAAATCAGATTCCAATCACGTTGGGTAAGTCTCGAATCTAATTTAGATCTAGGTTTCTAGTTGGTTTGGGTCAAAATAAGAGCATTTGCATGGTCGAGCCCACTTGATGGACGACTTTAGATTACACACGCGTCGTTTTGACATGCAAATGGTGTAAATGTACTCCGTTACATGCCTATGGCTTGTGCATTGCTAAAAATATTGATTTCATTTGCACGGCCAGCCCTAGCCATCGCCAGCCCTCTTCATCCCATAGACTTAAAAATTATTTATGGACCATGATTGGAAATATAAGGGAAAGCAGAAAAGTATTTGCAGTGGTAAGCAGACCATCTGTACCTTTTTGTTTTGCTTAAAAAAATCCTAAAAAAATACTTTTCCTTTGCATTGCAACCGTTTAGATTACAATCATACAAAGAAAAACCTTTTATACACTCAGATATTGTCATTAGAAACCGTTTTACATTTTAAAAAGAAAAACAAAAAAAGGTTATACTCTCTTATTAAGGGAAAAGCATATACAAAGACTTTGATGCAGGCATTTGCCTTGTCCATGCAAACTGATTGCATTTCCAGTTTGCATTCTATCCAAATGATCCTGAAAAGACTGACTAAAGCAATTTCACCAAAATCTAGATTTGGAACTAACTGAGAGGATCCTCTTCACTCCTAGTATCTAACCGCAAAGATGGCCGCCAACGGTCATGGCCTCTTATCCAATTGCAGAAATTTGGGTCAATATGAATATTTTCTTTCCTTTATTCTCTTTTCTCATATCTTATTTTAGCTTGTTGTGAAGGGGGAGCAACATGACTGGCTATCTCATGGAATAAGGAATGGTGTATTGCCCACGTTTGTTGGGCCCACCAGCAGTTAAGTGCTCTAGACCCAATGCCCGTATGAACCAATTTAAGTGAATGTTCTCACTTGTATCACACACATGCAAGTGAGATTGCAAGTTTCCTCTTTAAAACTAACAAACCTCTCTCTCAATGCTTAGATAAGCTGGATTTTTTAATATTGAGAGATCCTTCTGGACAAGCTGGAGGCCACGTAGACTAAGACAATGGGTTGCATGCATAACCCGATTAAGCTTATTCTACAATGGACTTACAAAGGAACGGTCCGGGCATAATTAGCACAAGGTTGGTGCAAATATTCCAAGCACTGTATGATTAAAATTTTGTGGTAATAAAGTATTATGTAATATCATATATTGTAGAATTGATGGATCATCTATGTATCAATAATGGAGATTTAACACAATAATCTTAAAGGTGTATATGATTGGGAAGATATTCCCGTTGTTGTGATTTGCCGAGATGGGATCTTGGTCTTCCGCACCTTACACCCTTATGAGAACCTATTAATGTGATAAGGGTTTTCTTTATTATGTTGGTAAGGGGACTAAGGCATGTATTTATAAGAAAGAAGGCTATAAAAGCTTACCCATCACACTTCTCTCCTCCAGGGTCTCCACACCGTAGGTTTCCATATCTGGCTTAATAACCGTGTATAGGGAACACCGTTCAAGTGTCCCGCCTCAAACCTATTTGTAATGGTCACAACTGTAGTAAGGCTCACTGAATTACTTAATCTGAATAATCCAACGATCATATCTAAATCGATGATCATGTATGGCCCACTTGATGGAGTCTTATATTCTCTCATTGGGACTTCATTGATCTCTGAATGGAAAAAAATAATTTATTTTATTTGTAAAAATAATTTTGTGAAACGTATCTGCTTTTGAAAGTTCCTAATGGGTGTCCTGCTGAGTCTTAAAACAACACCATTGGATAATTATTGTAAGGCTCGTATCCTAGTCCTACTGTTCTGTAGACTTTCGCGATCCTCCCTGTTGAATTCCGGCAACCCGCGATTTGTAACCGGCATTTGCGCGCGATCCTGAGTCATGTTCCGTATATCAGAGTCAACTCGACCCGATACTTGTACCGGTGTGACCGCACCATCGCCGTAGTTCCGATGCTGTGTCTCGCGTGCCGAGGCGACACCGAGGCCAGGAGATGTGGACCCGCGTTCAGTTCGAATAAAGACTCCGCGCGTTGCAATCCCAAGAAAATGTCTCATCAATCATATCAAAAGTCAAGTACTCCATCAATCAATGTCAAGTACAACCACTCCTCCCCTAAAGTCAACTCTCTCTTACAACTAAGAACCTCCACCCATCACTCACCTTCCCTCTCTCCATCACTCACATCACCTCTCTCTCTCTCTCTCATCTCTCTCTAATTTTTTTTCCTATGCTCCATGAGACCAACTCCAACGTCTCAACCTCCATGAGAAATGCATTGTGTGGCCCACTCATTACCACTCAATCCAACTCTTCAAAGTTGATCTCGATCGTTGAATCACGCCTCTTGGAGCTCTAGATCGCATCAGTGGAAGGAGTCCGGGAAGACCAAAGGTGGATGTTTTTCTAAGATTTAATTTGTGTGATTATGATGGTTTGAGGGCCCACATATGTGGACCCACCTGATTTATGTGGTACCTCCCACACCGTCCATCAGTAGAACGCTAACCAAGATCCGTGGACCCCAACGTATGTGTGTTGTAAGTATGCCATCCAGCAGCAGACGCTGCTGGACGTAGGCATAACACAAATATCAGTTTTATCCAGGGCTGCTGGTGGGCCCGACATGTGTGGACCCACCTCAATCATGTAAAAAATTTGGACCATCCATCAGTGGGATAGCTAGCAGCCGATGCTGCTGCAGTGTTGACGTTTGTATGTTCCGTGGAAGCCCACCTTGATGTATCTTACATCCACGCTGTCGTCCAAGGCATGGCACACCCCACACGTGTGGGTGGGACCCACCTTGATGCGTCATCTCTTTCATCCACATCTTCCCTGGTGAGGGACGTGGATACCCACCGTGATGTGATTTGCACCGTCCATTTGGACGGTGCTATGCGCAGGCCACCATGATGTATGTGTCTCCTGCACCGTCCATTTCTGGACGGTGCTGTGCAGGGACCACCTTAATGTATTTTGTCCCAGCCGTCCAGTGGATTGGACGGTGGGACCCTACTTAATGTGTGTATTCTATATACGGTCCGTCCATTTCAATTGGTGGGTGACACGTGTCGTGTGGACCCACCATCCCACCTGCCACGTGTGTGGGACCCAGATGTGATGCACGGGCATAATCCAGACCGTCCATCCATGGACCCCATTGGTGCACACTGACCTGTTTTGTTAAAATAATAATAATAATAACTAATATATATGGTATGTAAGATGGGCCCATGTGGGATTCCATCATAATGCCTGGGTTTTATCCCTGGCCGTCGGTTCTGGATGTTATATATATATATATATATATATATATATATTTATAAATAATGCTAATGATATTATATTGATATAAAGAGGTGGGATGGCTCACCTACGTGGGACCCACCTGATGGCAGTGCTTTATCCACAACGTCCCACTAGGTGTGGGACTCACTGATGTATTTGTTACATCCCACCGTCCAGTACGTAGATGGTGGGGATCCACCGTTTTGCATGTGTTTCGTCAATGCCGTCCATCTGGACGAAGGGAAAACACTAAGGGCCCATTTGGCCGGTCGGATTGGAAGGGATTGGATGGTAATGGAAGGGATTGGAAGTTAAATCCCAGGAATGGCCGGGCGTGCCAAACACGGTCGGTGATCTGATTCCAATCCCATGGATCCTCAGACAATCCACTGACAACACCATCATTACCTTTAAATCCAATCCAATCCACCCTAATCCGTTGAAATTTGCCTGGGACGTGTTTGGTTGGTGAGATTGGAAGGGATGGGAAGGTTGAATCCCCGGATTGGCCGGGCGTGCCAAACGGACTGGGTATAGTAATACAGGGATATATCCAATCCCATGGATCTCCAGACAATCCACTGACAACACCATCATTACCTAGAAATTCATGCCATCCACCCTAATACCATTCAATCCGTTCCAATCCACCCGGCCAAACGGGCCCTATTGGAAGGGATTAGATGGTAGTGGAAGGGATTGGATGGTAAATCCCGGGAATGGCCGGGCGTGCCAAACAGTGTAGGTGATCTGATCCAAATCCGATGGATCTTCAGACAATCCACTGACAACACCATCATTACCTTTAAATCCCATCCAATCCATCCTAATCCGTTCAAATTAGCTGCGACGTGTTTGGTTTGTGGGATTGGAAGGGATCCGGCTTTAATCTCCTGGCAGGCGTGCGTACAACCGGTGGATGTATCAATCCAGGGACATAGCAATCCCATGGATCTCAAGACAATCCGCTGACAACACATCATTACCTAGAAATCCACGCCATCCATCCTAATACCATTCACTCCCTTCCAATCCACCCGGCCAAACGGGCCCTAATATCAAATGGATCCCTCCAGCTGGTGGGCCATTACGTGGGACCCACTCACAGCAAAATGGATTGGCTGGTCTACCGCACACCAACTATATACCTGCTGTGTGCAGAGTGTGGGTTTAATCTACACCACCTGTCTGTGCGACCCACCTTAATGATGTGTGTATTTTACCTGCACCGTCCAACTGGGATGGTGTTGACTCACCTGATGTATGACTTCCATCCACGCCATTCCGTCCATGTGCATGGGTACGACCTTGATATGTATGTTTTATCTACACCGTTCATTGTTTGGACGATGGGGCCCACCATGAGGCAGTGTTATTTCCACCATCCATTCATTTAGTGACGTCAGTAAGTTTTGTGGACCCCCACTGTAATGTATATTTTGTATCCCATGCCGTCCATCTGATGGTGGGCCCCACCATGATGCATGTGTTGTATCTATACCGACTAAACATTTGAGATATCTGGGTGAACGAATGAGTCAGATCTAAAGTTCAAGTGGACCCCATCATTTGCAATAATAGTGAACAGTGATACACATATTGCACCTACAACTATTGAAATGATTTTGGTGCGGCCCAAGCCCACTTGAGGCCCATTGGTGCAGCCCATCCATAAGGCCCATCATGATGTATGTTTGAGGCCCATGTGTAGGGCCCACCTACCTTGTATTCAAGGCCCATTGTGATGTATTCGTGGCCTATGGGCAAGGCCCATTGTGATATGTATTGGGCCCATGACGCGTGGCCCATTTGATGTATTCGAGACTTATATGTGGCCCATATGATGCATATGAGACTCATATGTAGGGCCCACATGTTATGTATTTGAGGCCTATGAGCAGGGCCCACTTGTTGCGTATATGAGGTCCATTGGTGCGACCCATTTGATTATTTTAGGCCCACATGATGTGGCCCATTATAATGATTTAGGCCTATTGTGATGTATTTCTGACCCATTTGGTAAGGTCCATTGAGATGTAAAATGGCCCATGTGCAAGGCCCACGTGTCATGTATTTAAGGCCCATGGAAGTAACCTAATGTGGTGTATTTATGACCTTTGTGCCAAGGCCCATGGTGATGAATATGCGGCCCATGAGTGAGGCCCGATGTGATGTAATTATGGCCCATGGTGATGTATATTAGGCCTTTATGTGAGGCCATGGGCCCACTTTATGTTTGGCTTTATGTGGGCCACTCCTTGGGAGCAATGATGGTTAAATGGCGACATTGATGGGCAATGATGGTTTAACATCCACATTGTGACCTTTCAATGGGGCCTTGTTAGGCCCCTTCTTGCCGATTTCGATTGACGTGACCGATTTACTAACTTTGATTATCGATCGATCCCGATTGTCGTGGGCGATTTACCGATTCTGATTATCGATCGATCCCGATTGACGTGAGCGATTTGCCGACTCTGATTATCGATCGATCCCAATTGTCGTGACCGACTTATCGATTTTGATTATCGATTGATTCCGATTATCATGACCGATTGCTGATTCCGATTGACAAGACTAATTTACCGATTCTGATTATCGATCGATCCAGATTGTCGTGACCGATTTACCGATTCTGATTATAGATCGATTCCGATTGTCGTGACCGAATGCCGATTCTGATTGACGAGACCGATTTGTCGAGTCTGATTATCGATCGATCCTGATTATCATGATCGATTTACCGATTCTGATTATTGATCGATTCCGATTGTCGTGACCGATTGCCGATTTTGATCGACAAGACCGATTTGCCGATTCTGATTGTCGATCGATTCTGATTATCGTGACCGATTGCCGATTTCGATTGACGAGACCGATTTGTCAATTCTGATTATCGATCGATTTCAATTGTCATGATCGATTGCCGATTCCGATTGACGAGACCGATTTGCTGATTTTGACTATCGATCGATCCCGATTGTCATGATTGATTGCTGATTCTGATTGACATGACCGATTTGCCGATTCTGATTATTGATCGATTTTGATTGTCGTGACCGAAAGCCGATTGACGTGACCGATTTGCCGATTCTAACTATTGATCGATCCCGATTGTCATGACTGATTGCTGATTCTGATTGACATGACCGATTTGCCGATTCTGATTATCGATCGATTTCGATTGTTGTGACCGATTGCCGATTGATGTGACCAATTTTCCGATTCTGACTATCGATCGATCCCGATGTGTTGTGACTGATTGCTGATTCTGATTGACATGACTGATTTGTCGATTCTGATTATCGATCGATTTCGATTCTTGTAACCGATTGCCGATTGATGTGACAGATTTGCATATTTCAATTATTGATCGATTCCGATTGTCGAGGCTAAGTATCGGGGTCGATTCCAATTTGTCAAGGCTGATTATATAGGCCAATTCAAATTATTAAGGCCGATTGTATAGGTCGATTCTGATTTGTCGAGGCCTATGTGTTGAGGCCCATTGTGATGCATTTGAGGGTCAGGTGATGGAGCCCATTGTGATATATGTTAGGCCCATGTGAAAGGCCTATCGTGATGTGTATTAAACTCTTGAGTAAGGCCCATGATGTTGTATATTCGGCTCTTGTGTGAGGCCATGGGTCCACTATATGTTAGGCTCTATGTGGGTCATTCCTTAAGGGCAATGTTGGTCAAATGTCCACATTATCGAGGTCGATTGTCGATGCCGGTTATTGATATCGATTATGAGTATGTGACAGTATAGCATCATGATACATGCCCATACGCATCATCTGCATGCTTGTTATGAGATGTGGTTAATTATTGCATATATCATTGAGCATGTTGTTATGTGACTCCCTGATAGGCGAAGGTTATCTCACATGAACGCACGATATGCGCAGGATTGATGCATGGCTGGTTCGTATGACTCATACATCTTGCATTATGATTACTGTATGCCCTAGCGACATCATGGCCGTAGCCTCCACAGGCATATCGTGGTTGGCCAGACGGGACACCGAAAATTTATTCTAGCATCGGGCTGCCATAGATGGCCCTGGGTGAAAATCCCTAAACCCTCTTAGTACCAGATGACGCCCCAACGTCGAGACTGAGTGGATACATGAGCGCCCAAGTCCCGAATACCAGGAGGCCGCGTCTCCTACTGTGTCGTGGTCGGTTGGGAGGAGGTGTGGCCTTACCCGCCTGAGCGTAGGGGGCATTACTAGGCTGAGTTTGACCAGCTTATGAATGGGTCCGCTATCGATGTGCCGAATAGGTATTGACAGACTATTGGCCAGGCGGATAGTGAGGTTTTTTACGCTCACTTAGACTGTGCGACTGGGAAAGTGGTAGTGCCGTTTGAAGTGTACTAAACCCCGGTGACGATCTCAAAGATGAACCGTACTGATATGTGGACTTATTGAGCAGGATTTGCATACTCATTCATTCATTCATTCACTATCCACTTGGGCTGGTGGTGTGCAACTATTTGTTATGTGAACTTTTGCAATGGCTAGGATTTCGGTTGGGGCGCACGACTAACCTAAGATCAGGAGTTTACCACATTGAGTCTGACTATCCAAATTTAGGTATGAGACTGGTTTGGATAAAAGTCCCTTGTGATGGACCCCATAGCCTGCGATACTACGTACTATCATTTTGACTTTACACTCCAGCATGGTCATTCCATTCGCACCGCATATTGCATTACATTCACGACATATGACATTTTGGGTTACTAATGTTTCTGCATTTATATGGTTTAGATACAACATCTGATATTTGACTCTTTATGACTCCTCATTTGTATAGTTAATGTGTATCGCATATTCTGATATTATTTCTCAATTGTATAGTTGATCTGTATCGCGTATTCTGATATTATTCCTCATTTGTATAGTTGATCTGTATGCGTATTCTTATATTGCTCGACTCATGGACTTGTTAGTATTTCCGCTTACTATCATAACGTATGATTCATGACTTTGCTCCTATTTCGACATTGATGATTATGACATTATGTTGAATACTTGGCACTTACCTTGTGCACACACTTACACCACCCTCTAAGCTTTTTATAAGCTTATGCACGATAGATGTGTGCAGGTAATGTTAGGTTGCAGTAGTGTTGAGCTTGGAGCGTGCGACAGTCTTCTGGAGATTGATTTTCAATTTATATATTTCCTTTCAGCATTGTACTTAAATGATTATATTAGTGGATATGTGATGATAATGTTACCTTTATGATTTGGGTATACTTGTGGTTATGCTTATTATGAGTTAAATGTACATTGAAAAATCCTCCTTGTAGGATCCTAGGATCGAAATGTGGCGTATGGACGCCAGGAGCCGAGAATGGGGTACTACAGTAGCTATTGGCACCGGATTCGGCGATCGGGATTCCAGTGAATCCGATTTTCGGATTTTGGGCATGACAATTATGAGCAACGCTTGTCAGATCTAGTTTATC
Source organism: Magnolia changhungtana (assembly GCA_030180095.1). Lineage (NCBI taxonomy): Eukaryota > Viridiplantae > Streptophyta > Magnoliopsida > Magnoliales > Magnoliaceae > Magnolia > Magnolia changhungtana. The sequence continues at coordinate 397,313 of JASAUF010000047.1, read as the reverse complement.
AAGACCATTGATATTGAATCATGGTAGTTAACACAACATTTGTATTATTTGAAGTGTGACAAATCATGGTCATGAATACCAATAGCCTTAATGATATGGATCGAAGATATATGGTGTGGTGTGAAGATTACACGTCTAATGTGATCATACGTGCCTATCTTCAAGTAGTCCTACTGAGCGTGTCAACAAGACACAAACCAAAGTCTTGCTCACTCAAAACTGAATGTGCACATTGAAGGAGAAACAAAATATAAACTGAATAAAAGAATCATCAATGTATATAAATAGATCTCTAAATTGTCTATAAATAATCGGATAAAAAATGAAAACCTCCACTATTCAAATACATCATTGGGATTTACAACTCTCATAGACGTCACATGTTCCTTAAAGAGTATGATAGTAAGGCCTTTAGTGAGAGAATCCACTATCATCTACCTTATGCCGATGAGTTCTATAGACACTTAACAATTTTGAACTCTCTCATTCACAACAAGATACTTAATGTCAATATATTTTGACCTTGATGAATGCTTGTTGTTGTTGGAGAATTTAACTACACTTGAACTATCATAACAGATTTTCAATGGTTTTGAGATCATCTGCACAACCTGTAAACTAGAGAAAAAACTCTGAAGTCAGATCGCCTGACTTGTGGCTTTATAACAAGATATATACTCTACTTCCATGGTAGAAGAGTTGTAATCGACTGTTTCATGCTCTTCCATGATACGAATCCTGTCACGCCCCAAATCCGGAACTCAGGCCCTACTACTTCGAAGTCCCGAACTCGGGTCGCGATAACTTCCTCGCCACTTGTCAGACTTGGTGAACGGTTAGCGAACTTCCCAAACGCCAAACCTAACTCATGGTGAGGGAGTTTTTTTTATTTGTTCTATGGAATGGTTAATCGGATTAGGTGGTTACACCTTTTCATACATGGTATCAATGCATATCTAAGAAATGAACCTAGTCGACATGCCACACATATGATGGTGCATCAACTCAACAATGGGGGAGAAGAGATAACAAGTCCCCTATAACTCCTGCACACACCATGCTACTAAACATATCCTGAAAAAGTGTAAATAATCTGTATGAGCAAACCACAACTTGTGAGTCTATTGCGTGCCAGGAGTAAAACACGGCTTATCATTGCGCTCTCGTAAAGACATTCAAAACAACCACAGACATATTATCTGTAAGACCCATGCCCTAGTCCGTACCGTTCCGTAGGCTTACGTGATCATACCGGTCGAATTCTGGCGACCCTCGACTGTATCCGATGTTTGCGCGCGATTTTAGGGCGAGTCCCGCTTACTGAACTCGGCTCGACCCGAAACTTATACCTTAGTGATCGCGCCGTCGCCACGGTTCTAACACCGCGACTCGCGCACCAAACTGATACCCAGGCTAGATGTTGTGGACCTGCGTTCAGTCTGAAGAAACACCGCACATTGCGAATATCGAGGGAATCTCTACGACACATCACATCACTCCATCAATCAATGTTAAGTACAACCACTCCCTTCTCTTAAAGTCAACTCTCTCTTACAACTAAGTACATCCACCCATCACTCACCATCTCCCTCCCCATCACTCCATCACTCACATCACCTCCCTCTCTCTCTCTCTCTACACCTCTCTCTCATCTCTCTCATTCTCCAAAAACAAGCAACCCACGTCTCAACCCCCCCATGAGAGCTTGGTGTGGCCCACCTTCCTACCACCCAATCCAACCCTTAGATCATCATCTTCACCGTCAAAATTGTCCCCTTGGAGCTCTAGATTACATAGGCGGAAGAAGGAATAGAAGATCAATGGTGGGTGCTTCTCTCTCTCTCTCTGATTTTTGTGTGATGTGTGGCCCCACTTGGATGGACTCTACCTTAATGTATGTCTTATCCAAACCGTTCAAGGCATGTGGACCCTACCTTATGGTGGTGGAAATGCACGAGTATTAGATCGATTCAAATCAGGTGGGCCACATTCATGTGGGACCCACCTTGATGAATATGGGCCACGTCTGTTCGGAACCACCACAGTGTTTATCCATGCCGTCCAGCGTCTCTGGACGCTGGACGTGTATATGGGTTGGGTTCATGCACCGCGTGTACTGACATGGTGTGTACTAGCAGCTAAAAAAAAAAAGAAAAGAAAAGAATAGGAGAAGATTTGAAGTTAGTGGTGGGTCGCTCATGCGGGCCCCACCTTGATGTATGTACTTAATCCAAACCGTCCATCCTTTTCCTCAGATCATTTTAACGTTGAAACGAAAATGAACCGAATCTAAATCTCTAGTAGGCCACACCGTTGGAAATATTATTTTAATAGTAATATATTGTTAGGGGCCGCTGTGATGTCATGTGCATCAGAACTTGTCCAATATTGGACTCATTTGAACTTTCCCGAGCCCGGGAATCCAACCTACGGACTGGATCGTCCTGATGTGGACCCTACCTATGAAAAACTATAAGAAAACAAGAAAATAATAATAATAAAAAACAGCAATGTCATTGACGCTGTTGCTGTCAGCGTACAAATGACGCTGCAGCAACCTGCGTTAGCTGCTGGACGCTGGAGGAATGGTGGCCTCCACTACAGGTCCCACCTTGATGTATTTCAAAAATCTTAACCGTCCATTTGATGGGTCCCCTTTATTTTACGAGGTATCCCAAAAATCAGCCACATACGTAACTTAAGTGGGCCATACCATTTAAAATCATGCGAATATATGCCTCAAACATATAAAATCACTTTCTGGGGCCCACATAAGTTTTGGATGCGGTTGAAACTTGGTCTGACCCTTCATTCAAGTGGGGCACCCACAATGGGTGGGCTAGATTTGTGAACCACATCTCGGTGGCCTAATAAATGATTATGAATGTTAATGGAGGGTAGCCTCTCTCAACTTTTGTATCTGGTGTGTCCCACAAAAGTCACGGATTGACTTGATTTTTGAGACCTAGGCCCACGATGGAATGATGCATCTGACTGACGGGTTAGATGTTTGAAAAACATCAACGGTGGGCCCCACATGGGACCTACAATGATGTATGTGTTTTATAGACACCGTCCACGGCCGTGGACGGTGTAGCCACCATGGTGTATGTGCTGTGTCCGCACCGTCCACAGCACTGGACGGTGGGACCCACCGAGATGTACGTGTTCTATCCATGTCATCGGCCATTGATCAGGTGGCCCATATCACAGGAAACAGCGAATTGAACGTCTGCCGTTTGAAACCCTTCTACCCTGGGTCAATATGAAATTTGTTTTTACTTCATCCAGGTCCTTGTGACCGCATGGACAGGTTATCGTGGGACCCACCTTGAATGCATATGTTCTATATCAACGCCGTCCGTCCGGTTCAGCACCCGGATGTGGGACCCTAGCAGCAGACGGCTGCTAAATTGACGTCAGCAAGTTCTGAGGGTCCCACCTTTGTTGTGTGTATTGTATGTCCACCGCCTGTCCATTTCACATGGCCCACCTCACACGTGTAGATGGGATCTACAATTGATGTATTTATCATATCTGCACCGTCCAGACTTTCTGGACGGTGGCCACACCTTGATGTAAATGCTTTATATCTACGTGGTCCATCTGATTTCGCTGGAACCCTCTCACTGACGTGCTGCTGCCCAGTACGTGGGAGCCACCATGATGTACATGTCTCATCCCTGCCATCCACGTGGACATGGGGCCCATGTATTGTATATCCAAACCGTTTATTTGTGGGCCCCACCACCTACTTAGCTGTTGTACTAGCGTCAGCAGATCAGTGGTCCTGATCATTAGGTTTGTGTATATCTAAACTGTCCATTTGGACTGTGGGCTGGCAAGCCACACCAACTATATGGCTGTTGTATCGATGTCAGCAAGCTGTGGGGCCCACATGAGTTATGTGTTAATCTAAACTGTCCATCGGAGGGCCCCACCGACTATATTACTGTTGTAGTTGACGTTAGCAAGTTCCGTGGGGACCACCAGATATGTGTTGTATACTCACGCCATTCATCCATTTTTGTGGGAACCACCGTGAGGTATGTGTTCATCCAGGCCGTTCGGCCATCTACCCCACCGTGATATATGTATTTCATCAACACCGTTCATCTACTTTCTATGGTGTGGGGCGTACTGAGATGTACGTGTATATATTCACACCGTCCATTTGGACGGTGCTGATTGGAGCCGACCTTGATGTATGCGGCCTTCCATGATGTGTGCCGTATTCACACAGTCTATCTATTCGGATGGACGTGTGGTCCACTTTGATTTATTTATTTAATATCCACACCATTCAGATAGTGCTGGACAAAGTTTGGACAGTGCCGATCATTTTAGTGAACCATGTACCCCCCTACGATAGTGTACAGTGATACACACGATACACCTACAACTATTGAAATGAATTTTGGTGTAATCCAAGCCCACTTTAGGCCCATTGGTGTGGCCTATCCATGAGGCTCATCATGATGTATTTTTTTTGGCCCATGTGTGGGGCCCACCTGTTTTATTTTAGCCCATGTGACAGGGCCTACTTGCCTTGTATTTTGAGGCCCATGTGATAGGACCCATCTGCCTTGTATTTAAGGCCTATATGATGGGGCCCACTTGCTTGAATCTGAGGCCCATGGGTCGTAGCCCATTATGATGTATTTGAGGACCATGGGTCGTGGCCCATGGTGACGTATATTAGGCCCGTGTATTCGACCCATTGTCAAGTATATTAGACCCTTGTATGAGGCCGTGGGCCACTCCTTGAAAGCAATGTTGGTTGAATGTCCACGTTGATGGGCAATGATGGTTGAATGCCCTCATTGTGACCTTCTCTTAAGCCTGGTTAGGCCCATTCTCATCATCCTCTTATGGGTTACCCCAAACGATTGAGCCCCATTATGTTGTTTGATCCCTCATCGGTTGTCCATCTATGGACCCAACCTTATTATGTGTTGGTTGTCGGTGCCGATTATCGATGAAGATTATCGGTGCCAATTGTCGATGCAAATTATCTGTTCCAATTGTCGTAGACGATTGCCGATTAGCGATTGAGGCCGATTATCATGACCGATTGACGATTTCGATTGACATGGCCGATTTGCCGATTCTGATTATTGAGGCTGATTATTGATCGATTCCGATTATCGTGACCGATTGCCGATTAGCGATCGAGGCCGATTATCATGACCGATTGACGATTTCGATTGACATGGCCGATTTGCCGATTCCGATTATCGAGGCTGATTATCGATCGATTCCGATTGTCGTGGCCGATTACCGATTAGTGATCGAGGCCGATTATTGTGATCGATTGACGTGACCGATTTTTTTATTCTGATTATCGATTGATTTCGATTGTAGTGACCGATTACTAATCGTGGCCGATTATCGATTGACATGGCTGATTGCCGATTCTGCTTGTCGTGGCCGATTGACCGATTACCGATCGAGGCCGATTATCATGACCGATTACCGATCGTGGCCGATTATCGATTGACATGGCTGATTGCCGACTCTGCTTGTCGTGGCCGATTGACCGATTACTGATCGAGGCCGATTATTGTGATCAATTACCGATCGTGGCCGATTATCGATTGACGTGGCCGATTGTCGATTCTGCTTGTCGTAGCCGATTGATCAATTACCGATCGAGGCAGATTGTTGATGCCGGTTATTAATACCGATTATGAGTATGTGATAGCATAGCATCATGATACATGCCCATACGCATCATCTACATGTTTGTTATGAGATGCGGTTGACCATTGCATATGTCATTGAGCATGTTGATATGAGACTCCCTGATAGGCGGAGGTTATCTCATATGAGCGCACGGCATACGCAGGATTGATGCATGACTGGATTGTGTGACTCAAGTATCTTGCATTGTGTGTTATACGCCCTAGCGACATTAGGGTTGTAGCCTCCACAGGCATATCGTGGATGGCCAGACGGGATACCGAAAATGTTTGGTTCTAGCATACGGGCGCCATAGATGTCCCTGAGTGAAAATCCCTAAACCTCCGTGGCTAGAGATGATTCCAACGTCGAGACCGAGTGGATATATAAGCGCACGAGGGCCAAATACCAGGAGGCCGCGTCTCTCACTGTGTCGTGGTCGGTTGGAAATGGGTGTGGCCTTACTCGCCCGAGGGTAGGGGGCAATACTAGGCTGAGTTTGACCAGCTCGTGAATGAGTTCGCTATCGATGTGCCAGATAGATATTGGCAGACTATTGGCCAGGCGGATAGTGAGGTTTCTTACGCTCACTTGGACTGTACTGCTGGGAGAGAGACAGTGCCATTTGGAGTGTATTAAACCCCGGTGATGATCCCAGAGATGAACCGTACTGATATGTGGACTTATTGAGCAGGAGTTGCATACTCATTCATTCATTCATTCACTATCTACTCGGGCTGATGGTGCGCAACTATTTGTTACGTGTACCTTCGCATGGGTAGAATTTCGGTTGGGCGCACGACTAACCTGAGATCAGGAGTTTACCACATTGAGTCTGACTATCCAAATTTAGGTATGCGACTAGTTTGGATAGAAGTCCCTTGTGATGGACCCCATAGCCTGCGATACTACGTACTATCATCCCGACTTCACACTCCAGCATGGTCATTCCATTCGCACCGCATATTGCATTACATCTACAATATATAGTATTTTGGGTTACTGTGTTTCTGCATTTATATGGTCTAGATATTATTGACACTATTCGTGGACTCATCAGGAATTATTTATTGCATCGCATCCTCGGCATTTGATGTTTGACTCTTTATGACTCCTCATTTGCATAGCTGCTTTATATTGCGTATTCTGATATTGATTGATTCATGGACTTGTCCGTATTTCCGCTTACTCTGTTACCGTATAATTTATGATCTTGCCAGTATTTCTGTTTACTTTGATAATTCCTATTTTTGTCAGTATTTCTGCTTACTCTGGTAATTCATGATCTTGTTAGTAATTTTGCTTATTTCGATATTGTACGATTTATGAATTACCAGTATTTTCGGTACCATATGATGATGACATTGTATTGAATACTTGACACTTACCTTGTGCACACACTTACACCACCCTCTAAGCTTTTTATAAGCTTATGCATGATAGATGCATGCAGGTAATGTTAGGTTGCAGTAGCGTCGAGCTTGGAGTATGCAGCCATTTTCTGAAGCTTTGATTTTTGATATATGTATTTCTCTTTCAGCACTGTACTCAAATGATTATATTAGTGGATATGCGATGATGTTGTTGCCTTTGTGAATTGGGTAATCTTGTGGTTATGCTTATTACGAGTTAAATGTACATAAATAAAAAATAAAAAATCCTCCTTGTAGGATCCCATGATCGGAAATCTGGCATATGACGCTAGGAGCCGAGAATGGGGTACTACGGAGGTTGTCGGAACCGGATTCGGCGATCGGGATTCTTGTGAATTCGATTTCCGGGTTTGGGGCGTGACATTATCAACCAAGCATGTTATCATCGGTGAACATGTTATCAACTAAGCCTATTATTAAAGTTCTTTAGGTTATCATAAATCATGTGATCAATTTTAGGCATACTACTCGGACGAAAGATTATAAATCATGAGAATAGCCAATCATCATGTACAACATAATTAAATTACATATTCCACTATAGAGCATATGATGGAAAAAGAATAACAAAGTTGGTACTTGTAGTCGGGATGATAGTACATGGTATCGCAAGCTGTGGGGTTCATCATAAAGGACTTCTATCCAAACCAATCTCATACCTGATTTGGATATCTAGACTCAGTGTGGTAAACCCCTGAGTGGATAATGACTTAGTTGTGCACCACCAGCCGGAGTGGATAATGGATGAATGAATGCATGCGTTAAATATTGTACATGTAAGTCCTACTCAATAAGTCCACATCTCACTACAGTTATCATCACTAAAATCATCACCGAGGTCTAGTACACTTCCAACACTGGTTGCCGCCTATCGCACGTAAGACCAAGTGAGTACAAAAGACTTCACCATCCGCCTCGCCAGTGGTACACAAAAACCACCCGGTCCATCGATAGCGAATCCATTTCACGAGCTGGTCAAACTCAACCTAACATATAACCCTCTGCACCCGAGCGGGTAAGGTCAAACCCCCTTCCAGCCGACCTCGACACAGTGGGAGACACAGCCTACCGGTATCCAGCCATCGTGCATTCATGAATCCACTTGGTCTAGATGTTGTAGCATCCTACTGGTACCACAAGGTTTAAGGACTTTCACCCAGGGACGCCTGTGATGCCCTATAACCTTAGTAATTTTCGGTGTCCATCATCCACCAGCCACAATAAGGCTACGGGACCACCTCCCTGATGTCTCTAAGGAGTATATGTAGATATCACACATAGTGCAAAATGCATGACTCACACTATCCAAGGCATATATCAAACCTGCGCATATCGCGCGAATCATGTGGGGCGACCCTGTCTCATATAGAGTCCCCTAAGTGTCTCAACCCGAACGACATATACTATGAACAATTGTCATCCACAACAGGCATAAAAATGATGTGTATGAGATATGGTAAGGTACAATCATAAGCACTATGCCTGAGTTATATAATACTGCATTAAACATAAAGTATGGTTAAATTAATATAAAGAAAGTGCCATGTCAACATAAAGAAAATGGTATTAGTAAACATTTAGTGTGACCCTCACACCAATCACTAATGTAACGCTACAAAAATTATCAGGCGTCATACCAACATTTTACGCCGAATTATCCAAATCATGCAAGCTTGTGCATGAAGTACATAACATACAAAGATTCATATGTATCATCAATATCATGGCCATCATCCAACACTAGCATCTTACATGCCCTAGGCATTAGGCTTCTATCATGCATGATGTTATCCTTACGTTCACAAGCATAATTTATTTATTATCATTCAAGAATAAAGTAAAACATAGTTATCTTATGCATGAGATCATCGTGACCATCAACATGTGAATTATTCTCACTTGGATATCAATATCATCTCCAATGTAACCAATGTCAAGCAAAACATAGTGATTATAGACGTATCATCGTCATGAGCATCAACACGTGCATGATTATAAACTAAACTATCAACATTATTATTCAATGTAACGTCATTAAGTAAAACATGGTGATCAACCAGCATATTCTGTCATCATATACATGTACATACTATCGTCATCATTAGCATGAAGGCCACTTCCACTTCATGATTAACATATGCAATGTCACAACTACCACGAACAACTACTCATTCATCATTAATGCATATGCCATCAATTTACCATCTATTTAATCATCATCATAATCGATATTAACCCTAGCATAATCACCATCAATTAGATCATACATATCATAAAAACCAACAATTCACCATCATCATCACAATCATTAATAGGTGCGTCCCACCTAGTGTGACCCCCACATTGACCTTGCACTACACGTAAGGTACATGATCATATAAGTTAAGTGTGGGTCCCACGTGGTGGACCACTGAGCAAATTCCATATAGGATAAACATCTAACTACCGGGCTCTTTGATGATGTGGATCCAGTCACATGGATAAGTGGGCCCCACTAGCAGAAGGTGCAAGTTCAACACATGACTGTGCCCCACATTTTACCACAAGTATGGTTAATGGGATTTTCATTGATTTAACATTCTTGTGGTATGACCCACTTAGGTCTAGGTTTGGTTCATTAGTGGACAACGGTCCCACACCAAAGGAAGTATACATGGATACATACCTCTAAGGTGGATCCCATAACACGACTGGACCCCACAACTCCAACATCAAATAGGAGATAAATTACAATCCTAAACATAAGACTCACATTCCAACATTGCACAGATTCCACATCGTGTTGGACCCATGAACCTCATTCACAAGTAAAATATGAAGGCTTGTCTATTATAACTTATACAATCTAAGTGTGGCCCAGCTGACTAGTGGTAGTGTGGAAGGCACGCTTCCCACTAGACAATTGGCCTACCTAGCGGGCTGTAAGACCCGTATCCTAGTTCATACTGTTCTGTCAACTCCCACGATCCTTCTCGTCGATGTTTGCGTGTGACCATAAGTTGTATCTTGTAGATTTGAGTTGGCTTAATCCGAGACTTGTACCATTGCGACCGCATCGTCGCCGCGGTTCCAATGCCGCGTCTTATATGCCGATCTGATACCCTAGCCAGGAGATGTGGGCCGACGTTTATTTCGAAGAAAATGCCGCGCATTTGCAATCCCAAGAGAATCTCTGTGACATGTCCCATCAATCAATCACCCAAATTAATCAATCCATCACCTCATGTCAAGTACAAGAGCAATCCATGCTTCCTTTCTCTACAAGTCAAGTAAACTCCAAAAGTCAACCAATCTCTCACCTCACCCATCACTCACCTCACATCCATCACTCACATCTCTCTTACAACCACCACACCTCTCTCTCTCTCTCTCTCTCTCTCTTTCTCAACACAAATTCCAAGCAACTAAGAGGTGCACACGTCCAAGTTTTTCTAAGGAGAGAAAAAGAGAGTGTTGTGTGGCCCACTTCCCACCCCAAAATCCTTCATCCTAACCCTTAATTTCTCATCATCCTCCATCAAAGTGAAGCACAAGGAGACTGGCATTCCATCGGACCAAGAAGATCGAATGGTGGGTGCTTCTAAAGGCTAGTTGTTTTTATGATGGGCCAAGTGAGGCTTACCGATAAATGGTATGAATCTCACTTTGGACCCTAAGATGTGGTCGATAGCCCACCTTGATTATCATGGTCATTCCATGATGGGGCCATTCTCCATGAACCCCCATCATGATGTTTACTTTCTAAGTTTAAAAAAGGGGGTCATCTAGACCTTCCATTTCAGTGAAGAAAGGATCTCCACCGTTGATTTTGATCAGTGGGCCCATATGGAATGGGACCTACTTGATGTATGTTATAGATCATGCAAGGGAGGGCCCATAGTGCGGGGGTCCCTCCATCATCACGCATCACTCTTCTCTCTCTCTCTCTCTCTCTCTCTCTCTCTTTTGTGATGATGTAGTTGTGTGGCCCACTTGGATGGACCCCACTTTGATGTATGTATTTCCCATGCCATCCAACCCTTTCTTTTAGTGGCCCAAGTCCATAGGTGGGGCTCACCTCAAATGTATGCACTATGCCAAAACTGTCCAGCGTCTAGGGACGCTGGACGTTGAAAGGAAAACACAAATATTAGCCTTGGTTCAAGGCTATTTGGGCAGGCCGCTTGTATAGGCCCCACCTTGATGTATAAATTCAATCCACGCCGTCCATCCCTTTCCTCATACCATTTTAGGCCTTGAGCTGAAAAATGGGGCCAATCCGACCTTCTGGCGGGCCATAGTATAGAAAACAATGGTTTTCACCATTGAATTACACCCTAATGTTTCCACACCCTAAAATACATTGAATATTGGACTCATTTGGTTGGTTTCGAGCCGTAGAACCCAATGGCTAGGGTGGATTCCATCGATGGGGTCCCACACGAAAAACCACAAAGAAACAGGTTTTTTTTTTTTTTAAATGAAATCAAACAATGGGCGCGTTCTTCTTTGTCGAGGCGCAGTAGCGCCAAGGCCAAGTGGCCGGCGGACAACAGGGCCCACAGTCCCAACTGTGGGCCCCACCATGATGTTTGTTGTATATCCACTCCGTCCATTCTATAGGCCCCTTAGGGCTGTGGGCCATCCCCAAAAATCAGCCCTATCTGAGGCTCAGGTGGCCCACATCATAGGAAACAGTGAGATTGAATGGCTACTTTTGAAACCCTTTTCTAAGCCACAGAAGTTTTGGATCAAGATGAAATTTGTTTTTCCCTTTCATCCAGGGTCGTGTGACCTTACCAACGGGTTGGATTGCAAATAAATGTTATGGTGGGCCCCACGTGGGACCCACAGTGATGTATGTGTTTATTTCCCACCGTCCACCGCTGTGGACTGTGGAACCCACCGTGCGGTATGTGTTTTATCCACACCTGGGCCCCCTGACTCGGGTGCTGCACCGGTCAGGCCCCACCGTGATGTGTTCTATCCGCACCGTCCACCCCTGGACGGTGGGACCCACCATGATGCAAGTGTTGCACCCAAAGCTGTCCATCCATTTGAGAGTTCATTTTATGGCATGAGATAAAAATGAGTCAGATCCACCTATTTGGTGGAACCCACCATGATTTATGTGTTCTATCCGCACCGTCCACACTGGATGGTGGGACCCACCCCACGTGTGGGACTGCAGTGTGTGTGTGTGTATATATATATATATATTATATAATATTGTATATATTATATATAGATTATATATTATATTATATATAATATATACATGATGGCGGGTCTTCAAGTGGACCCCACCATCTATGTGGACAGTGACATCCACCATTCAAAACTTTTAAGGGCCACAGTAGTTTCCAGTAAGCTGATAATTGTTGTCACTTCATCTATCAATATGTTAACTTATGAATGGGTTGGATTTGTGGACCACAGCTTGGTGGGCCCAACTGATGCTTGTGAATGTTTTAATGGAGGTTAGACCTCTTAACTGTGTACCTAGTGTGGCCCACACAAGTCACGGATTGACTTGATTTTTAAGTCTTAGGCCCCACCAGGATGTGTGTATTATACCCCCACTTTTCAACTATTTTATTGGACCGTGGGCCCCATTGCGTTATATGGCACACCATGTTGTACATGTTTCATCTATGTCATCCACTTATGCGGCCCACCTAGGTGTGTGTATAACAAGCACATTGTCCATCTGATGGAGCTCATTTGGAATGTGCAGGGCCCACCTTGATGAGTTGTACGTGTGACCCATTTGATGAGGCCCGACGCGATGTAATTGGCACCCAAGCATAAGGCCCATTGGATGTATTCGAGGCTCAGATGCGTGGCCCATTTGATGCATATGAGGCCAATGTGTAGGGCCACCTGTGATGTATAAAGGCCCATGTGTAGGGCCCACCTGTTGCATATTCATGACCCATTTAGGAGGCCCATTGTGATGTAGTAGGGCCCATGGGTTGAGGCCCATTGTGATATATTTGGGGCCCATGGGTTAAGGCCCATTGTGATGTATTTGGAGCCCATGGGTAGGGGCCATTGTGATATATTTTCGGCCCATTTGGTAAGGCCCATTGTGATGTATTAGGGCCCGTGGGTTAAGGCCCATTGTGATATATTTGGGGTCCATGGGTTGAGGCCCATTGTGATGTATGAGGCCCATTATTGAGGCCCACCTTGATGTGTATGAGGCCCATTATTGAGGCCCACCATGATGTGTATGAGGACCATATGATGAGGCCCATTTGATGTATTTGAGGCCCATGGGTCGAGGCCCAATGGGATGTTGTTGAGACTTTAATATTGCATAATTTTCCCTATTTATATCTTAGTTTTATGAACATAAATCATCTTAATATTCTATTTTACTCATGCATGTGTTGCAAGGTAAATTTAAGTGCTTGGATTAAAAAATGGTGCTAAAAAGCATGAATTTGATGCTCAAGAATCACCAAGGCAAGGGATGGATCTTAGGAGACCAAGATTGAAGAATTCACATACCAAAGATCTAAGAAAACCAAGTGAGAAATGAAGAGAATCGAAGATTTGAAGTGAAGAATCCAGAAATCATCTTCAAAAAGTGTATTCTGAAGCTGTGAGGTTTATTTTGGGAAACTGTGCAGCAGGAAGTCTGTTTTAAACGAACTATGCATCGAGAAGTCTATTTTGGAAAAATACGTATATTTGAGGCAGTTTCTAGGGTTTTTCAACTTTGTATGAAAATTGGAGTTCCCTACTTATAAATAGGGCTTCCTAGGGCATTCCTAAACATCATTCAAAGCATTCAAGAGAAAAATTTAAGATTTTTAAAGAGTTTTCAATTTTATTTAAGTTTTATAAATTGTTTTTTTTCTTTCTTTTAGATCTTTTCTACTTGCATTTATTCTTTCTTGTTTATTTCTTTCTCTATTCTAGTTATGTTTTTCTAAGTTCCCTCTAGCCCAAGCTGGAAGGGAAGCACATGGGTTTAATATTTCTTTAAGTTATGATGATTGATTGTTTTAATGATGAGAAGAATGGTGTATGCAGGTTATCTATTATTTAGGTTTTATTTTTTATCCTCTTGTGAGATCCATATGTTTCCATCATATGAGATCCATATTGATGGATAGGCTTACCCTGAATCAATTAGATTTCCTAGATATGAGAGGTTCTCAACCTGTTATATTTCTTTGATATTCATTATCCTATAGATATTGAATACTTAAAATCACGGGCGCTTGAGAATATATGTCAATGGTGTAAATCCATGATTTTCTAATTTTTTATATCATTTATTAAAATATTTAAACTGTTTTATTTTTCGATTAGGCTGACCATAGTGATCAGATCCTAGTTGTGTTATCCAAGTCATCATGATTTTGGAACATTAACCTATGTGTGGAACTTTGAAGCTTGGGTGTTATTTTATTCAGTTGAATTACATCCATTTAAAAATCCCAAAATCAAATCATAAGTTTAGTTTTTATTACTTAGTTTGTTTTGCATTTGATTTTTTCCTTCTCACATTTCATCTCACTGTGGGATTGACCCTGTATTCACTGGATATTACTTATGAACCTCTACACTTGGAGGCAAGCAATTAAGTTTTTGGCGCCGTTGCCGGAGAGAGACTTCGAGAGATCAGATCTGTGCAAGATAGCTAAGGTAAGTTTTTTTCTAAGGTAAGTTCTCTTCTAAACCTTCCAAATTTTCTGTAGATTTTTTTTTCTTTTTCTTTAAAAATAAATTCAGTTTGCTCTTTCAAGCACTAACTATGACATAAGGTTGCCCTACTTGGGATTTTATCACCCAAGTGCTATGGTTGTCCTACAGTTGCTGTTTGATCACAAAGATCATCCGCTGAATCTATTTTCCAGATTAGCATAGTTTAATTTCTGCATTAGTTTTACTTATTTATTTATTTATTATTATTATTATTATTTTTTTTGGATTGAACCCTCATGGACGGCCCTGCCGCTTGGGTTGTTGATTTATTTTTACTTTGTTGACTAAACCCTCATGTCGGCCCTGCCACATGGGTTGTTGATTTATTTTGCTTTGTGGACTAAACCCTCATGGTCGGCCCTGCTGCCTGGGTTGTTGGTTAAGTTTTTATTTTTATTTTAAGTATCATACTTGCTATTTGAATTAGTGGTATTTTGTTGTATGGTGTGGATGGTTTATGTCCCGTTGGAGTAGGGATCAAAACAATCGACTCTATTTCGAAGGCGAACTAGTTCCAGGCCTTAATCATTCACTTAGAAGAGGCACTCAGCATCACTTGGATTACATGGCAGACCCAGTTGATAATCTAAATCCAAATCTGCCAGATCCAACTACAAATCAAAATAGAGAAAATCAACTTAATCCTCCTCTTGAGGATGAATATGAAGTTCATAGGAATGTGTTAAACCAACCACGGACTTTACGTGAACATTTACACCCTGAGAGATCAACTTTACCATCTTGCATAGTGTTCCCTGCTCACACAGGGAACATTGATTTTAAACCAGGTGTGATTCAATTAATTCCTAAATTTCATGGCTTAGATTCTGAAAGCCTCCTACTTGCACCTTAAGGACTTTGATGAAGTAATTGCAACGTTACAAGTAAATAATGGCAATAGGGATGTACTTAAGCTTAGGTTATTCTCATTTTCTCTAAAGGATCGGACCAAAGCATGACTCAACTCTCTAAGACCTAATACCATCATTTCATGGCAAGCCTTAAGTAGAGAGTTTTTGAAAAAGTTCTTTCCCGAGCACCAAACAAATGCACTAAAACAAGAAATCATGTCATTCTCCCAAAAGGGGAATGAACTATTTTTTCAAGCTTGGGAGCGCTTCAAAGACCTTCTAATTACTTGTCCACATCATTGTTATGAACCATGGCACGTGATTGATGCGTTCCGAAAGGGACTCACCATGGATATCCATCTGTTCATAAAGATGATGTGTGGTGGAACCTTTCTTTACAAAGATCATAAAGAGGCTTGGGATTTTCTAGATTTGTTAACAGAGAATACACAGACATGGGATGTCTTTGCTAAATCAGACTAAACTAGACCCATTCCTAGAGAGAAAGCGGGGATGTATGTCCTAAGAGAAGAAGACTACCTTAATGCAAAATTCGCTGCATTGGCTAGAAAGGTCAAAGTCTTAGAAATTAGGAAGGTTGATATGGTTAAAGAAAATACTTCCTTAGGTAATTTTTGTAGCATTTGTGGTGGTACAGACCATGACACAAAATATTGTCCAATAATCTCAGTTGTACAAAATATCACGCATGAGTATGATCAAGCAAATGCTATAATAACTACTAAAGGTCAGTTATGCAACTAATGGGAAACACATATAATCTAAATTGGCGTAACTATCCTAATCTTAGTTGGAGGAATGAACCACAAATTAATGCGCCCAATGCACCTCAAATGCCTCCACAAAACAATTTCTTTGGGGCACCTAACAATCACCATATGTGCCCCCGCCAAAGCGATCATCTGTGGAGGATGCATTGACCGCATTCATGAACTCTTAAGCTCAAATGAATCAGTCTCTAATCTAATCAAATTAGGAATTAAAGATGGCCGTGGCTAGGATTGAGACTCAACTAAATGCTAAGGAAAAAGGCACACTTCCTTTTTAACCTGTGCCAAACCCTAGAAACACACATTTCATTGGAGACTCAAATCTAAGTGAACTACATCATGAACAAGCTAAGGCCATCATTACCTTGAGAAGTGGAAAAGAGGTCGATAACAAGATAATGCAACCGGTAGAAATACCGGAGGATGAGCCACTGTCTCAAGAAAATGATGAACCGACTATGGTTCAAAAGCCGCAACAACAAAAGGATAAAGAGACTAAGTCATATGAGCCGCCAGTTCCATTCCCATCTACACTTCAGAATCTGACTGTCCCCATGAAATATCAAGAGGTGTTGGATGTGCTACAAAAGGTTACTGTCAATATTCCTCTGCTTGATGCCATTAGACAAATTCCATCATATGCTAAATATCTCAAGGACTTGTACACTGTAAAGAGGAAATTAAATGTGCACAAAAAGGCCTTCCTTACTGAGAAAGTGAGCGCTATCATTCAACAAAGGGTTATACCCAAATACAAAGACCCGGGAAGTCCCACTATTCCTTGTATTATTGAGAATTTCCAAATTGAGCATGCTTTGCTAGATTTGGGTGCAAGTGTCAACTTAGTACCTTATTCGGTTTACAAACAAATGGGGTTAGGCGAGCTTAAACCAACCACGATTACACTCCAACTCGCTGACCGCTCCATTAAGGTACCAAGGGGAATTTTAGAGGACGTGCTAGTCCAAGTGGAGAAATTTTACTTCCCCGTGGATTTTATTGTACTAGACACTGAACTATGTATAAATGCTAGCGCTCAAGTTCCCATCATTTTAGGCCGCCCATTCCTAGCAACTTCAAATGCAATCATAAATTGCAGGAATGGAATGATGAACTTGTCTTTTGGTAACACGACTCTAGAGCTAAATATTTTCAATCTATGTAAGCAGCCCATTGATAATAATGAAATCCATGAGCTGAATTTCATGGACTTCTTGATAGAAGAAAAGGAATTGGAACCTAGTCTGACTAAGGAATTAATTCAAGTCTTTGGTGACTTGAAAAATTCTGATTTAAAAAAAGTGCTTTCTGAAATTTGTGATGATAATGAGAACACTACCACCCAAGACATTGGTATGTACCAATGGAGACCGCGCACTCAAATCCTATCTATCGAGGACTCGCAACCTCTTACATCACCAACCAATATTCCAAAGCTTGATTTAAAACCACTACCAAATGAGCTTAAGTATGTATATTTAGGTGAAAATAAAACTTATCCTGTGGTGATCTGTTCATTTTTAGACAAGGATTAAGAGATTAAATTGTTGAATGTTCTAAGGGACCACAAAGGAGCCTTTGGCTGAACCATTTCTGACATCAAGGGTATAAGCCCTTCCATATGCACCCATCGGATGCACCTCGATGAGGATGCCAAACCAATTAGACAACCTCAAAGGCGTCTCAATCCAAATATGATGGAAGTTGTAAAAAATGAGGTAATCAAATTATTGGATGTGGGAATCATCTACCTAATATCTGATAGTGTTTGGGTGAATCCAACTCAAGTAGTCCCAAAGAAATCTGGAATAACTATTGTGCAGAATTCTAATAAGGAACTCATACCAACACGTGTCACCACAGGTTGGCGTGTTTGCATTGATTATAGAAAATTGAACCAGGTTACAAAGAAGGATCATTTCCCTCTACCATTCATTGATCAAGTTTTAGAGAGGGTAGCAGGTCACTCCTTCTATAGTTTTCTTGATGGATATTCCGGATATAACCAAATAGAGGTAGCCCTGGAAGACTAAGAGAAAACCACGTTCACTTGTCCATTTGGCACATTTGCTTTCAAACGGATGCCATTTGAATTGTGTAACGCTCCAGCAACTTTCCAACGGTGTATGTTAAGTATTTTTTCAAATATGGTTGGAAACTTTCTCGAGGTTTTCATGGACGACTTTTCTGTATTTGGGAGTAGTTTTGAGGAATGCCTCAACAATTTATCTCTTGTTTTGTCCAGGTGTGAAGAGAAAGACCTTGTCTTAATTTGGGAGAAATGTCATTTCATGGTTCAAAAGGAAATTGTTTTAGGTCATGTTATCTCCAAAAATGGAATCGAGGTAGATCGCTCAAAACTCGACATTATTGCTAATCTACTTATCCCCCGAACTGTTAGAGATATTAGATCACTTCTAGGGCACGCTGGTTTCTATAAAAGATTCATCAAGGACTTTAGTGCCATTACTATACCCTTGACTAATATTCTTCAAAAGGATGTTCCATTTAAGTGGACAGATGAGTGTGTAAGTGCTTTTAATTAAATTAAATCATCCCTTACCACTGCACCTATCATGCGTCCACCAAATTGGACACTTCCTTTTAAACTAATGTGCGATGCAAGTGATTATGCCATAGGGGTTGTTTTGGACCAAAGGAAAGATAAACTGCCCTATGTTATTCACTATGCGAGTAGAACTCTAAACTCGGCCCAAGTGAACTACTCGACAATTGAAAAAGAGTTACTTGTAGTAGTTTTTACTTTGGATAAGTTTAGGTCCTACTTGCTGGGATTTAAAGTGGTCATTTTCACGGACCACTCAGCTTTGAAATATTTGTTATCTAAGAAGGATGCAAAGCCGAGACTTTTGAGATGGATCCTCCTACTCCAAGAATTTGACTTAGAGATAAAAGATAAGAAAGGAGTAGAAAATGTAGTGTCCGATCACCTTTTCAGATTGGTGTTAGATGATTCCACTGAGGAGATACATATCCAGGACACTTTTCCTGATGAACAATTATTTGCGATCTCCAAATTGCCTTGGTATGCGGATATAGTGAACTATCTTGTAACGGGAAAAATGCCATATCATTGGAAGTCACAAGATAGGAAGCGTTTTGAAACCGAGGTTTGGAACTTCTACTGGGATGACCCGTATTTATATAAATATGAGACTGATCAAATTTTTAGACGTTGTGTCCCAGAGGATGAAGTTCAGAGTGTTATTTCTTTTTGTCACATGGAAGCATGTGGTGGCCATTTTTCTACTAAGAAAACCACTGCAAAAATCCTGTAGTGCAGTTTTTACTGGCCTACCATGTTTAAAGACACCCATGCTTTCTGCGTTGCTTGTGATAGATGTCAAAGGTTGGGAAGAGTGTCCCAGCGCAACATGATGCCTTTATCCCCAATTTTACCATTGGAGATTTTTGATTGTTGGGGTATTGATTTTATGCGCTTATTTCCATCTTCTTTTGGATTTCTTTATATATTGGTCGGTGTGGATTATGTTTCAAAGTGGATTGAGACAGTTCCAAGTAAGACCAATGACAACAAAGTGGTCATACGATTCCTCAAGGAAAATATTTTTTATAGATTTGGAACTCCAAAGGCCATCATTAGTAATGGTGGGTCTCACTTTTACAATAGGACATTTGAGGCTTTGATGAAGAAATATGGCATCAAGCATAAAGTGAGCACCCCATACCACCCACAAACAAGTGGACAAGCTGAAATTTCTAATCGGGAAATCAAACACATTTTAGAGAAAACTATAAGGTCAGATAGGAAGGATTGGTCTCTCAGACTATTCGACACTTTATGGGCTTATAGGACTACTTATAAGACCTCGATTGGAATGTCTCCATACAGATTGGTGTATGGGAAGGCTTGTCACTTGCTTGTGGAATTGGAACATAGAGCCTATTGGACAATAGAGAAATTAAACTTTGATATGAACCAAGCAAGTGGACAAAGGAAATTGAGCTAAATGAATTAGAGGAGCTGTGGAGAGACTCTTATGAAAATTCTAAAATCTACAAAGAGAGGACCAAAGCTTTTCATGAAAAAAATATCCTGAGGAAGAATTTTAAACCTCAGCAAAAGGTCCTATTGTATAATTCCCGTCTCCAGTTCTTTCCGGGAAAGTTAAGATCAAGATGGATAGGACCCTTCATTGTGAAGAATGTTTATACTCATGGGGCTGTTGAAATTGAGAATTCACGTAATGGCAATGTATACAAAGTTAATGGTCAGAGATTGAAGCCTTATATGGAAAACTTTCGTTTGGGAGAGGAGTCCTTCCCTCTTCATGAGCCAGAATATTCAGATTGATGCTCCTAGTCTGACGGAGCATTTCTGTAGGATTTGTATCATATTCAATTCTTTTTAGTGTCACATAGCAGGTGAGTTTTTCATGGTAGGTATTATCCACCCTTTCTTTTATTTTTATTGTTCTCTACATTACATTGGGGACAATGTAGATTTTAGGTTGGGGGGTGTGGATAGTCATTCATGTGAGTTTTTTTTTTTCTTTTTTGGTTTCAGTTTATTTTATTATTATTATTATTTTTTTTTTATAGGTTTAAGGGAAATTTTTTTTTTCAACATTTTCAAAATAATATGTTTATATACAAGAATGTGAACATGATATTATGCGAATTCCAAAGGCAAAGTTAATACTTAGTCTAAGTCGATAGTAGTCAGAATTCCGATAACTAAAAATTATAGACTTGAGTTCAATTATCTGATCACTAGTTTAAAGTGAGTTACAATTTGATGTACTGAATTCACAATACACCCTATCTAACTGAGGAATATGATATGTGAACTAGAATAACAAATTTTGATTCAAACAAGGTTAAATGAACTAGTACCATTGATATATGCTTAAAAGAGAGAATATTGAAGGAAAAAAATGATGGAAAAAGAATTTTTTATTATAGAGAATGAATGCAATGACCATAACAATCGTGTCAGTAATCCGGAGTAAGGATACCTAAGTATCCATTACTGTTACCATTACAAGTACGATACCTTAGGTTATGAAGCAAACCCGGTGGGAATCTTCATCTAAGGGTGGTCTATAATAATGAGGATATGATGATAAAAGAAGAAATGACATGAAGAAAATGAGATAACTAGAGATTTCATATTCTTGGAATGATTGAAAGGAGTTAGGATAGAGAACATGCATATTTCTCAAAGTTAGACTAGTGTCACAGAGCACCTAAGGATATTTGATCATAACTATTCTAAATTTTGATTAGGTCTCTGAACTCAAGGATGTAATGGATTAGGAATTTGAGATTCTAACTAACTTTAGATTTAGGGTAAGTATTGTTTTGTTTTGGAATTCATATGATGAATGGAGGCATAAATGTATAAATTTCTGAGTGTTGAACTATTTTTTATGTTTTCAATGTTTGTGGGTAACATTTCTGAAAATCCTCACGAGACTATAACTCATCCACTAGGGGAAACCTAGGGGTTTAAAGGCTTGTTGCATATGCTAAATGCAATCGAGATTAGCTGCGAAAGTGGTGTAGTTAGAATTTTTTTTCTTTTTCATTTTAATTTTATTTTTAAAATTAGTTTTATTTTTATTTATTTTTTCGCTTATTTTGCTGGGGACTAGCAAAATGCTGGTTGGGGGGTGTGTTGAGACTTCGATATTGCATAATTTCTCCATTTATATCTTGGTTTTATGAACATAAATCATCTTAATATTCTATTTTACTCATACATATGTTGCAAGGTAAATTTAAGTGCTTGGATTGAAAAATGGTGCTAAAAAGCATGGATTTGATGCTCAAGAATCACCAAGGCAAGGGATGGATCTTAGGAGACCAAGATTGAAGAATTCACATACCAAAGATCTAAGAAAACCAAGTGAGGAATGAAGAGAATCGAAGATTTGAAGTGAAGAATACTGAGATCATCCTGAAAAAGTGTATTCTGAAGCCGTGAAGTTTATTTTGGAAAACTGCGTAGTAGGAAGTCTATTTTAAACAAACTATGCAGCAAGAAGTCTATTTTGAAAAAATATGTATATTTGAGGCGGTTTCTAGGGTTTTTAAACTTTGTACGAAAATTGGAGTTCCCTACTTATAAATAGGGCTTCCTAGGGCATTCCTAAACATCATTCAAAGCATTCAAGAGCAAAATTTAGGGTTTTTAAAGAGTTTTCAATTTTATTTAAGTTTTATAAATTGTTTTTTTTTTTTTTTTAGATCTTTTCTATTTGCATTTATTCTTTCTTGTTTATTTCTTTCTCTATTCTAGTTATGTTTTTCTAAGTTCCTTCTAGCCCAAGCTAGAAGGGAAGCACATGGGTTTATTTCTTTAAGTTATGATGATTGATTATTTTAATGATGAGAAGAATGATGTACGCATGTTATCTATTATTTAGGTTTTATTTTTTATCCTCTTGTGAGATCCATATGTTTCCATCATATGAGATCCATATTGATGAATAGGCTTATCCTGAATCAATCAGATTTCCTAGATATGAGAGGTTCTCAACCTGTTATATTTCTTTGATATTCATTATCCTATAGATATTGAATACTTAAAATCACGGGCGCTTGAGAATATATGTCAATGGTGCAAATCCGTGATTTTCTAATTTTTAATATCATTTATTAAAATATTTAAACTGTTTTATTTTTCGATTAGGCTGACCATAGTAATCAGATCCTAGTTGTGTTATCCAAGTCATCATGATTTTGGAACATTAACCTATGTGTGGAACTTTGAAGCTTGGGTGTTATTTTATTCAGTTGAATTACATCCATTTAAAAATCCCAAAATCAAATCATCAGTTTAGTTTTCCTTGTCACAATTCATCTCCCTGTGGGATCGACCTTGTATTCACGGGATATTACTTACGAACCTCTGCACTTGGAGGCAAGCAATCAAATGTAGACAAGGTCTATTGCATTGTGTGATTCTACCATGGGTTATGTAATAACATTTATGGTGGGCCATGCCTTGGGAGTAATGTTGGTTTGACGTCTACATTGTAAGAATAATGTTGGTTAAATGTCTGCATTATAACTCTCACTAGGGCCCATTAATAGGCCCATACTTGTTGTCTGTAGGCCATCAAGGCCCATCTTCGTTGTGAGGATAATTCATCACCATATAACGTGCTTAGTATAATTCCATGATTCATGCCCATACGCATCATATGTATGCCTGATATGAGAAATGTTTAATCATAACATACGCCATTGGGCAGACTATTTACGGGACTCCTTATGAGATGGAGTGCCCCACATTATCGCACAGTACGCGCAGGATTGCTGCATGACTGGATAGTGTGACTCATGCATCTCGCATATGTGTGACTTGATCATTGTACGCCCTAGCGACATCAGGGTCGTGACCTCCACAGACACATCGTGAATGACTAGATGGGACACTGAAAATATTTGGTTTTAGCATTATGGGCACTTAGGATGTCCTTGGGTGAAAATCCCAAAACCTCTGAGGCCAAGAGTAGCCCCAACGTCTAGACCGAGTGGAACATGAGCGCCCAAGTGTCGAATACCAGTAGGCCGCGTCTCCCACTGTGTCATGGTCGGTTGGGAAGGGGTGTGGCCTTATTCGCCCGAGTTAGGGGGCTATAAGCTAGGTTGAGTATGACTAGCTCATAAATGGGTTCGCTATCGACGAGCCGAGTAGGTATTGACAGACTGTTGGCTAGGCGGATAGTGAGGTCTCTTCCACTCGTGGGGCTGTGCAGCTAGGGAGGAGACAGTCGGTGCGAAGTGTAATAGACCCCGATGATTTCCCCAGAGAGCAACCGTACTAATATATGGACTTATTGAGCAGGAATTGCATATTAATTCATTCATTCATTCACTATCCACTCGGGCTGGTGGTGCGTAACTATTTGTCATGAGTACCTTCGCATGGCCAGGATTTCGGTTGGACGCGTGACTAACCTGAGATCAGGAGTTTACCACAATGAGTCGGACTATCCAAATTTAGGTATGGGATTGGTTTGGATAGAAGTCCCTTGTGATGGACCCCGTAGCCTGCGATACTACGTACTATCATCCCGACTTCACATTCCAGTATGGTCATTTCATTCGCACCGCATATTACATTGCATCCACAGTACTTAACATTTTGGGTTACTATGTTTCTGCACTTATATGGCCTAGATGAGGTTGATGGTATTCGTGGCTCGTTAGGATTTGCATATTGCATTGCATTCTCAGCATCTTTATTGTCTTATTATGTTTCGCTTCGCATAGCCTTGGTATGACCGATAACATTTATGCCTTGCATTACATAGTCTTGGTACGACTGATAGCACTCATGGACTTACCAGTATATTTTCGCTTACTTTGATATCGTATGATTCATGATCTTGTTAGTATTTTCGCTTATTCTGATGATGTATGATTTATGGACTTTATGGTATACTTGACACTTATCTTGTGCACACACTTTCACCACCTTCTAAGCTTTGGT
This sequence comes from Magnolia changhungtana, assembly GCA_030180095.1. Taxonomy (NCBI): domain Eukaryota; kingdom Viridiplantae; phylum Streptophyta; class Magnoliopsida; order Magnoliales; family Magnoliaceae; genus Magnolia; species Magnolia changhungtana. Next base: position 372,367 of record JASAUF010000047.1, on the reverse strand, counting down.
AAGCTTATGCACGATAGATGCGTGCAGGTGATGTTAGGATGCAGCTGATCTGAGGGAGGAGCGTGCGGTGGAGCTTTTGGAGTTTTCTTCGATATCTTCATATGTATTTTCTCTTTCAACATTGTATTCAAATGATTATATTAGTGGATATGTGATGATGATGTTGCTTTTGTGACTTGGTTATGCTCCATTACTAAAAAAAAAATAAATTCATACTGAAAATCCTCCTTGTAGAATTTCAGGATTCGAATCTGGCATATGGGCGCTGGGAGCCGAGAATTGGGTACTACAGAGGATGTCTGCACCGGATTCAGTGATCGGGAATTTTGTGAGCCCGTTCTCCGAGTTTGGAGCGTGACACCGGCCTAAGAAGATTTACCATGACGGGCTTTCTACTCCCATGTGTTTCTCTTGTTATTGGGCCCATTGGGCCTTAGTTTTGCTTCATTTTGATTGGCCCAAGGCCACATATGACCTAGGAGAAATTTACACAATATACTAAGTGGGTCTTATTTGGCAAGGGTGCCGCTCATACAAGATAGCCCACTTGGGCCTTAGGATTGCCTCATTTATATGGGCCTAAGGCCATCCATATCTTAAGACAGCAACTGGGTAGTAAGATCAGTCCACTACATATTTTACAAATACATAACACCCATTTATAAAACATGCTAGGTGGACCTCATCATATGAAGGGAATGACAGGTACATGACAACCCACACTGGATGACCCACCCAAGGTTATGGCCTCACCAACACCAATGATTTCTTTTTCATGGTTTAGTTACTGCATTAAATGCCCTGGGAAGGTGGTGGACCCCATTAATGTGGCCTATATGAATTCTATATCAAACAGACTTTTGGTGCAAGGTTGGTTCTGAAATTGCGGTGAGGACTGCTATAGTAAAAGTAGAAATAGGTCAAAGTGTCCTAGAGGGGGGGTGAATAGGACTTTATAAAATTTTATGCCTTATTTTAAATCCTATTACCTTAATCTTGATCTAATATGCAACTATCAAGATATCCCCAATTTAACTCTAATAGCTTCCAAGCCAAGTAGAGGATCCAATCACAAGACTACTCAATATTAAACATGATTCAACAAATAGTATAAGATGGATGAGAAGTGTGAATGTGTGTGGGATGTGATTCAAATCAAAGCATTCATATTATCAAGCTTGCATGTAAAAGATTAACATAATAAAAGATCAAGCAAGTATCAATCCCAAACATAGTCGTTTATAGTGGTTCGACTATGTGCCTACTCCACTCTCAGCGGAGCACTCATCCCATGAGTATACCAGATTTCACTAACGAAGGTTTCAAATCAGGTTCACCTCAAACTGTTACAACCTACACAAGGTTGACTCTAAGACCTACACAAGGTACCTAAGACGTGCCTACACAAGACACAAGTTTATGCCTTACACAAGAGCAAAGGTCAACACGAAGTACCTAGGTTTTATGCCCTACATAAGAGCAAAGGATCCATACAAGGAACCTAAGTTTTACGCCCTACACAAGAGCAAAGGATCCACGCAAGGGTCCTAAGTTTTATGCTCTACACAAGAGGAAATGATCCACATAAGGAACCTAGGTTTTAGACCACACTGGTCAAGGGCCTACACTAAGGACCTAAGTTTATGCCCTACACAAGAGCAAGGGTCAACACACAACAACCAAACGTACTCTCCCATTGGAGGCCTCCTATGAGGACTTGAAGGGGTGAGAAACACCTGTGACCCAATCCTACTCAAAGGAATGATCAACAGGGTCTCTGGACTTTAATGACTTATAGATAAGTAGATGAGCCCCGTTAAGCACGTTGATGAAGATCTCCTCCTTGATGACGAAGATGCTTCAGCTCCCTTGATCCTTAACACTTGATGATGTTCCAATAAAGGCGACGGGTTGGGTCAAGGTAATGTTGGAATCCTACTCTAATAAATGTTTTCCTATTTTAGAAAAGGAGTGATTCCAAGCATTCAAGCATTCAAGGTATCCTAGCTCAAGGATTTGCCATTAAGATAGTAGCTGGATGATCCTTGAATGGGGAAGTTCATTCCTCAATCCCCTCTATTAAATATCAATGATGAGGGTGGATTGAAGGTTGAACTTTCATGCGAAAATGAGCTTAGGGTAGGTGATATGCAATTACTCTATTAAAGCTTTCTCTATTTCTCTCAATGCAATAACCAAGAACAAGCTCTCCTTATATAGCCAAAAAGTTCCAACGGAAGTAAAATTGTCAGAATCTGACTGAATTTGATATCATCGATCCTGATTCGATGTCATCGAACGTATACTTTCGATCCCATTGAATCATAGTTTGATGATACAAACTCTCTTAAAAATTATTTCGAGGACTTTTTGATAGACTAACGATGATATCGAAACCGATTCGATTTCATCGATATTTGAATTTCGATGTCATCGATTCATGTTTTGATTCCTCAACATTATAACACAAGAGCTTGCTGGACATTTCAGAGTTGACTACGATGATATCGATACTGTTTCGATGTCATCGAAATTTAAATTCCAATATCATTGAAACCACTTTTGAGTCCTTGATCGTTTTTTAATATATTCCTTGAAAGCTCGCTGGAATATTTTGTCCAAATTCGATATCATCCAGACTTCCTCGATATCATCAAAATTTGAATATCGATGTTATCGAGGTTGTCTCGATTCCTCGATCATTTCCATTTGCTTTTTCTGTTAAGCTCGCTGGACACAATCTGTTCAGATTTGATATCATCGATTATCTCTCGATATAATCGAAGTTTGAATTTCGATGATATCGAGGATGATTCGATTCCTCGAGTAGTGTCAGAATATTTTCTAAGAAAGTTCAATGGATAGTACTCTAAGTCCTTCGATATCATCGATTATCCTTCAATATCATTGATATTTGAAATTCGATGTTATCGAAGGTACTTTCGATTTATCGAACATTTTCTCCAAAATACGTTATGGTTGCTTGTAACGCCCTGAAAATCGGGGGTCGAGCATAAACTCAACTCCCGAGTTCCAGAACATCACTTATGCAACAAAATGAATGATGATTGAATGTTGACTGTATTCGTGCATTGAACATGAGTGAGATTAAGCCAAAACAAAGATATCATACTCCGTAGACATTTAATTTTGCAAGCGGAAGACTATGATAGATAGATAAAATATATAAACTATGATGAGTCTCCGTGAGTGTGATAACATTACCAAAGTTAAATAAATACAAGTACAGCTTCTAAAATATACCAAATGTGTAAGTTTAATGTCTTCTATCCCCGCAATACCACAACCCCGACAATACAAGACTGTGTCTTCAGAGACCCGCCAGAGGGTTACATAACAGAGAACTCCTCCTCATCACCATAGAAGTAGTCCGGCTTCGCTTCACAAGCATCGCCATCACCCGAAACTCAACAACTGCTTTGGTGTACAACACCGCCTCGTAACGTGGGAGTGAGTAGCTAACTCAAGGAACAATAAGGCATAAGTTAACATGCTATCAATACAACAAGCAAGAATGATAAAGCAAGAATCAAACACTCCTAGTCACTCCGATTAATGCAAGTATGAATGCAGTGTATGATGGATGCCCTCTCCGACATACTCCCTCAAGCGACACCATCTCACGTTCACAAGATGCTTACATCCCACAAGCTCCACATCTTCCAGTGCACATGCGATGCATGATGAGTATGATTACCGAGTTTTTAATTAGTTCATTTCAAACAAAGCAGGATTGGGAAACTAAGGTACCTCCTCAGATCATATCCAAACATGATCCAATCTAGGGTCGTCACCCTAGTTAATATCGACGATAGTGTGTTTTCTAGGTCACCGCAGAGGCCGGTGGTCATTACGCACAAAGGTTGCACCACTCCCCATCACCCCTTAAACGATTCATCACGATACAACTATACGTAAACAGCCTGCCTAGTTCATATTCTATATGTCGCGGCGAACCCTAAGGCACGCCGCAACTTCGTAATATGCTCATGCGGTCACTACAAAGGGTCGCTGTGGTCGTACACACAAAGATCGCACCACTCCCCCATCACCTTATCAATGTAGGCCGACAAATACGAATATAGTGTCCCATACCACCATAATCGGCTCACGAGTTGAGTTGCTCACCGGTCACTACGGGAGGCACGTAGCCCCGGCCAGAGGGCCGACAAATGACCACGGTGTCCCATACCACCATGCCCGGCTCATGAGTCTTAGCGATCGAGGTACCATGGTTAACGGGATTTTCACCGGTAAGTTTGGTACCCTAGGTTCAAGCATTAATGACCAAACATGGTGAACATACATAAGGCATACGGTTTACATCGACATGTTCGGCTAGCTCGAGCGCACAACAAGTTGGGCGATATGAGGGCGCAGAAGCACCTCGTGTGGCCAACCACTATCGCCAACCGAAGTACGACACGGGTTCACCAACACATCGTGCGTGGCGGAACGAATCCCAACCACATCTTCAAATCTGATACCGGATGCCTGGACTACGAACATAGTCCCAAGCTCAGTCAAATCCTAACCATAGCATGTGAAATATGACATGATAACATAGTACTTCAAGAACACTAGCAAGCATAATATAAAGCATAACATGAAGCATGTTAAATAACAAGTCACAAAGCATGTTCAAAGCATGTTAAAAAGCATTATGTAAATAAGTATACAAATACTTACATTTCGTAGGCGAGTGGTTAGAGTGAACAACCACATGGAGAGTGTCATACGCGACTCTAAGGTAACCGAGAATCCCATCTCAGACCTACCTAAGATTCTAACACTTAAGCACTTACACTCACAAGTGAATTCACCAACACTTGAATGCAAGATTTCACATACATGACGTATGCTAGGGAAGTGTGTACTAGGGTTGTCCCTTTACCAAACTAGTATTTTATACATATACATCATATTCATACAAAGAATTAAACATGGCAAACACATCAGCAAATTTTATACGTATAGGGTACTTTCACGTATCCCAACTTCGACATACATAGTGTTTACAAAGGAACATAGATTTCAAGATTCTTTTCGCCAAGCTAGTATTTTAATCATGTATTGTATAATCATACATTAAATACATATGTCAAACATTATTCCAAAAGAAATACGTATACGGTATTTCTACAATACGTAATTTCGATATACTACGCATTTACAAGTAAACATATAATTTGGCGATTCCTTTCGCTAAACTAGTATTTTATTCATATGTTATATAATTAAACATTAAATAAACATGTCAAGCATTTGTCCAAAAAAAATACGTATACGGTATTTATACGTATACCTAGAATATGTGAAATTCCATATTTCACACCGTTAATCAAAACAGAAACGAAAGCACTTTGTACATGTGCAATTGCAAGCAGATCATGAATCTACCATTATCTGACATTGAAAGCGTTGAAAACCGTAACTTATAAGCTTAAAGTCCTCACCTTTGCCTTTGGAAACGGAACGAATCAGCAAGGGTGATAGATCTTCCGTCTACGGCGCGATTTCTAGCCTAAAGAGCTTTAATCTGCTAGCTCAGATACATCCCACCTCGATTCCACCACAAATCGACCTAGGGTTAGGTTTTCTTACCTTCAAATGAGGCGGAAAACGCCGGAAAACGTCAAGGAAGTGGTGGTGCACTGCCCGTGGATGGCAGGGAGGAAGATCAGTAGGAGATTCTCCCACTTCTTCCTCACTTTCTCTCTTTTTCTCTCTCCCAAAACTAAATTCGTATGGCTGGAATGGGAGAGGGTTTAAGGTCCTTATATAGTCTCAAATCTTCCCAAAATAGACTTAGGTTCAAGGGTTACCGCTAATATAGGATATTCGTCACTTTTCCACTTTCAAAAGAGAAGTTCGTGGCCCTCTTTGAACCAAACGTCGACTTAAGCTCACCATCGATGGATCTACGTGGGATTACGTTTTTGACTCATTCGATACCCGTAGATCGCACGTGCGGACCACTTTCGCCTGACGGTCATGGGCCACGATCGTAAATTCCAAGTACATGTAAATGTTCCCGAAATTTTTCTTAATCCGAGGGTGTAATTTGGTCCGATTCTCGACGGCCGTTGCTTAATACGACGCCACAACGAATGATGCCGATCACTATTCCGTATATTTATTTTGGCATATGAATAGTGTTTTTCACACTACCTCGCTCCGATTCGAAACGAATGGCCGTGGAACATCTGATAAAGCCGATTTTTGAGATGATTGTTAAGCCCAAGGGGCGGTCCTAGTTCCTTAGCTTCGGTTAATCGGACTCGATGTGCGATCTAGACCTAATACGAAGTTTCGCTTTCATTCCCGAGAGCAGACGGAAATGAGTTTGGTTCTAAACTTTAGGGTAACCTAGCGCCAATGATTCTACAAGTTTTGGGTCTTGCAGATCGTATTTAAAGCGATCCTAACAGATTTCATAGCTAATCCGGTTTCACACCTAGTTACTTTGTCTCATTTCTAAAGGATTTAGTCCTAAGTAATTTCTCGGCCGAGGTGGTACTCAGTGCCTTTGTAGTTTGTATATGAGGTGATCCAAGTTATGATACTTAACTAGTTTAAGATAGTGTCTAGGGTAAAAGTTCTTAGAAAATTGGAAGATCAAGGTGATGAAGGGTGAGATTTTGTGAAGGAAATGAGTTCAAAGGCGCTTTAGACTTTGGGATTCGGCTCGACAAGTTAATGAGGTATTAGGATCGACCCATTGCCTAAGGACGTCTAATCCCAGTTGGCAAAAATCCGGGCGTTACAATCTACCCCTTAAAACAAAATTTCGTCCCCGAAATTGCTAAGGGTAATAAGGAAGATTTCTATTATTTCATTTTCCTAAGACTTATTGGTTCCACGTTTCTACGCGTGGTAGGTATGTACTAGTTGGTTCATTTTAGTCTACCCCCTTAAAACTTAATTCTTTATCCATTACTTATACCCTGATGGTTTGCTACCATTTATTTCTTTACCTATTTGGAGTCTCGACGACAATTCCCACAATTTAGAGTAAGATAGTTGTTTTCATTGTTTGACCAACACGAAGAGACGATAATAGTGGGCTCGATCTCGATACATCGATCATCCACCGGGCCAGGGTAGGAAGCTCATCGTATCCCTTCCGAATCCCGGTGGATCCTGGTCTTCTGCTCGGCCAAGCAGTGAGTCCATTGGTAGTCACCCAGGATTGAGAATTAGGTCAAGCCGCGAATGCTTCGCAGTTGTATATTTCAGTAACTCCGTAGTCCGATCACTCTAGAAACGTAGGGAATGTCCATCATTGAAAGGTTCAAATTGGTTATTCTAAGGTTGCCCTGTAGGTCTTAGTCTAAGAGAGTCCTCGATATTATCTCTGTCCAAGGAAAGGGTGAATCAAGTCTTACTAAATCGTCTTAAAACGGTTTCTCATAGTAGAACTTGTTAGGGCTTCTATAATGTGCGTATATTAACAAGCACTGTTTCGATCCTGGGCCAGTGGAGTAGGGTCCACCACGCTTCCGCTGCGCCACCCAGATCAAGAGATGCAATAGGTAACCTAACTAGATTGGGCTCATAATGTTCTACCCCCCTTAAAATTTTATTTTCACCCTCAAGGCTCAAGATTTATGTCCTGATCCGTATGCCGGATCAAGGTGTAATTTATAACCTATCCTTGACATGAAATGGGATGCGATCTCCCACTACATTGGTCTTCTTTTTATCAATGTTGTGTATTATGGCGTTGATACCTATGGTCATAGAAAGGAGCTAAAGATGAAGGGTATTGTGGTTGATTCGGGGTTAGGTATGAGTTTGTAGCGAGATGCCTAATTCTACTAAGAAATTTTGTCGCGGTCCAGACTTATCCTATTTAATCATGTCTAGCTTAATAGGCATGCTATCTTTCTACGTTCATAAGCACAATATGTATGCCGACATGGCATGTGATTTAGGACCTGATTCTTAACTGTCTGTTGCCCATTTGGACAATTCCTTAGGTCTAAAAGACATAGTCTCTATCAGCTATATACTCCTAACACTTTTCAAGGACAAAATTATAAACTTTTAGTTGTAAACGTCCGGCCAACACGGAAAGAATGTTGTGTAGTGGGTCTGAGTCGGATACATGGATCTTCTGCCTAGCTAGGACAGAAAATTGTCATATCATTTCTTAATCCTACCGATCCCGACCTTCGCTGATCGAGCATGTGGTTCATTGGTCACTACCAGATTGAGAATTCGATTCAAACCGCGAATACCTCGCTTAATGTAGTTTCTCTACTCCGCGTTCCCATTGTACTAAGTCCTTGAGAAGGAAATTCTAAGGGATGTATTAATTGGACCTAACATTGAATCCAAGGATATATAGGTTTCCTCTAATCGTGAATAGTTTCTACGTCAAACAAGCTCCCCGAGAGTTACTAAGGAAGCCTAAAGTATTAAGGGAATTTCAACAAAGGAACGGGGTCTCGCTCCTACCTAATCAAACCGATTCACTAAGTATATCACTCAATTATCTTAGCATTTTTTGTCGTTTACGTTTCTTAGCCTAATCAAGAAATTTCAGGCTCAACTTATGAGTAAAGTAATCCACCATGTTGTAATCTAAAGTCTATGCTTACACACTAGATGATTTTAGATAATTTCTAATACAAGAATTTATTCATCGTGTAGGGTCAAATGTTGTCTAAGTGGAATTGAGTTGTCTGTACTTGACGCTCGAGCATTTCACACATGCTCACACCAGCTAAGAAGATCCTGGAGTTTGTATTATTAATTTGTTGGATTTTCTATATGGTCAGGTCTGTCGAAAACTAGGAGTATCGCTCTAGGTCCAAAACTGTAAGGCCTATCTATAAAACAACCATTTACTCCAAAAGCTTAAGCTATCAGAGTGTGGTGGGTTAATGTATATCAAGGGACTTTATCGCTTCAACACAATTTGGCCAGTGGCCTTAAGTTGTATTAAATGGGACCGCATTACTAATCCTACCTTGGGAGTGGGTGTGACATGGTTGGTAGGAGGGTGGGAGGGGATTAAATTTTTATAGGCCTTAGAAAATGAGCCTGGTGTTGGAAAAACGTGAGATGGGATTTTCCATATCTCACGATGGGAAAATTTCTAAGTGTTATTGAAAGGAATTCTCGAATTTACTCTTAATTACGCGTACATTCTAAACATGGTGTCAAGACATAGGATACACCCAATCTAGGGGCCATGCCCTACATATACATTCATTATTACTTTTACACTTCTATCCACCGTAAACTTACCTAATGTAATTTGGCCGAACGGACCCTACGTTCTCAAATACCTTGAACATTCTACCAACTACTACACCTATCATCAGGAAAACAGAACCACCCTACGATAGTAGCCCACGCAAACTACAAGACAACATATGGATGAGCTCTGATAGAGCCATGAAAATGAGGATAAGGAAATAGGGGGCTGGAGTTTTTGGTTCTCCATGGACTTGAGCCTCAACAGGATTGTGAAGGCCAAAAAGGTAGGGAATGTAGAAGGTAAAAGAGAGAAATGAGGTAGTTTGGATACTGCTTTGAGCTCCAAATGGGGGAGATGAGAGCTCAAACATGAAAGGAAGGGGTAGGGTAGGTGGCTAGGGACTCATTGTGATCGATGGGAGTGGGTGAGTTATGGATAAAAATGGGGATTGAAAGACCGGAGGAAAGATTTGAGGGAGAAAATCGAAATAGAGGGGAGGGCATTTGGAAGGGAAGATGTGAGAGAGAGGGGGCTCCAACCCCAAAAATCTCAAACCATTGCCAAAATGGCACGTACCAGGGGGTAGGGGAGGTCAGTCCGACCAACCTCAAACTCGCCCCACCTCTTCTAAAACCGACCGACCTGGTCCGCCGCCGGCAGCCGCGGTGGGCGCCGCGGTCGGACTTGGCCGGAACCGCGCCGCCGCGGTGGGGACGTGTTCCTCCACTCCCCTAGGCCCCAAAAATGCTGGATCCCACCTTGGATCCCTCCGGGAGTGCTCCGTTTGGCCCCTCGATCCCGATTCGCTTCATTTTAGGTAGTTTCGGGGAAACCGGACGTAACTTGCAATCCTAATGAGTTGTCTGACGTAAAATATATGAATTTGGGGTAGAACGAGCTAATGAAGCCAACCAACCTTGCTATGCTGGGTTGCGCAGCCCGGAATTGCGAAAAAAGCCTCCGATTGACAGTCATTTTCCTATTTTAATTTCATTTTACTAAAATAGTAATTTTAGTTTGATTTCTCTTCATCCGTTAGGCTTTAGGAGTTGTGCCCAATGAGAAAAGAGTTTAGAATAATTAGGAGAACGGTTGGGTGAAGTCGTTTAGGACACTTACTATTTTATTTTATTTTTTGACCGAAAACTTTACCCACTAGTAGACATCACGACCCATATATAGTAAGTCGCGAATTCTAGAAGTTTTAGTTGTAGTTTGTTCCTCGATTTCTTTCTCATTACCCGGTATCCTTATTTAAAGGGTTGTAACTCTTTTTTTTTTTTTCATTCATTAATTAGTTTCAATTTATTAGAATTTATTTCTATTTTATGCTTTCTCCTCTTGTAGATTCGAGAAGTCTCTGGTAGGAGTCCGAGAAGCTTCGAGGATTCGGAGTAGTTATCCTCATCACGCCTATCGCATATTTTACTAATTCTCAATGATTGGGATGAGGTGGATTGTAATCTAGAATTCTCTATAGACGGCCTAGGAACATTTTAGGGTCGACCCGTGCGACCATGGTTAATACGGACTTGATTTCGGCGTTCGTTTTCAAGTTGAACTAGCCGTTAGACTGAACAGGATGTCTAAGACTATTTTTACATTCCGTCGCTCCCTCCTAAGTCGAGTGCGTCCAGAGTGGCGTCGTGTGACCATAACCCAGTGTCCGGTTTAATCCAAATCATGCTCGATACCATCTTGTAACGCCTCGAAAATCGGGGTCGAGCAGTAAACTCAACTCCCGAGTTCCGTAACATCACTTATGCAACAAAATGAATGATGATTGAATGTTGATCAGTATTCGTGTATTGAACATGAGTGAGATTAAGCCAAAACAACATATCATACTCCGAGACATTTAATTTTGCAAGCGGAAGACTATGATAGATAGATAAAATATATAAACTATGATGAGTCTCCAGAGCGTGATAACATTACCAGGTTAAATAAATACAAGTACAATTCTAAAATATACCAAATGCGTAAGTTTAATGTCTTCTATCCCCAGTACCACAGCCCCGACAATACAGTACTAGGTCTTTAGAGACCCGTCAGAGGGTTACATGATATGAGAACTCCTCCTCATCACCATAGAAGTAGTCCGGCTCGCTTCACAAGCATCGCCATCACCCGAAACTCAACAAATCTGCTTTGGTGTGTACAACACCGTCCCGTAACGTGGGAGTGAGTAGCTAACTCAAGGGAACAATAAGGCATAAGTTAACATGCTATCAATACAAATAAGCAAGAATGATAAAGCAAGAAATCAAACACTCCTAGTTACTCGATTAATGCAAGTATGAATGCAGTATGATGGATGCCCTCTCCGACATACTCCCTCAAGCGACACCATCTCACGTTCACAAGCGCATGCTTACATCCCACAAAGGTGCTCCACATCTTTCCATGCACATGCGATGCATGATGAGTATGATTACCGAGTTTTTAATTAGTTCCATTTCAAACAACAGGATTGGGAAACTAAGGTACCTCCTCAGATCATATCCAAACATGATCCAATCTAGGGTCGTCACCCTAGTTAATATCGACGATAGGTGTGTTTTCTAGGTCACCGCAGAGGTCGCTGTGGTCGTTACGCACAAAGGTTGCACCACTCCCCATCACCCCTTAAACGATTCATCACGATACAACTATACGTAAACAGCCTAGTTCATATTCTATATGTCGCGGCGAACCCTAAGGCACGCCGCAACTTCGTAATATGCTCGCGGTCACTACAAAGGGTCGCTGTGGTCGTACACACAAAGACCGCACCACTCCCCATCACCTTATCGCGTGTAGGCCGACAGCCGCGAATATAGTGTCCCATACCACCATAATCGGCTCACGAGTTGAGTTGCTCACCGGTCACTACGGGAGGCACGTAGCCCCAACCAGAGGCCGACAAATTTCGACCACGGTGTCCCATACCACCATGCCCGGCTCATGAGTCTTAGCGGATCGAGGTACCATGGTTAACGGATTTTCACCGGTAAGTTTGGTACCCTAGGTTCAAGCATTAGCGACCAAACATGGTGAACATACATAAGGCATACGGTTTACATCGACATGTTCGGCTAGCTCGAGCGCACAACAACAAGTTGGGCGATATGAGGCGCAGAAGCACCTCGTATGGCCAACCACTATCGCCAACCGAAGTACGACACGGGTTCACCAACACATCGTATGTGGCGAACGAATCCCAACCACATCTTCAAATGATACGATGCCCGGACTACGAACATAGTCCCAAGCTCACCAAATCCTAACCATAGCATGTGAAATACGACATGATAACATAGTACTTCAAGAACACTAGCAAGCATAATATAAAGCATAACATGAAGCATGTTAAATAACAAGTCACAAAGCATGTTCAAAGCATGTTAAAAGCATTATGTAAATAAGTATACAAATACTTACATTTCAGAGGCGAGTGGTTAGAGTGAACAACCACATGGAGAGTGTCATATGCGACTCTAAGGTAACCGAGAATCCCATCTCAAAGACCTACCTAAGATTCTAACACTTAAGCACTTACACTCACAAGTGAATTCACCAACACTTGAATGCAAGATTCGACATACATGACGTATGCTAGGGAAGTGTGTACTAGGGTTGTCCCTTTACCAAACTAGTATTTTATACATATACATCATATTCATACAGCAATTAAACATGGCAAACACATCAGCAAATTTTATACGTATAGGGTACTTTCACGTATCCCTAACTTCGACATACATAGTGTTTACAAAGGAACATAGATTTCGGCGATTCTTTTCGCCAAGCTAGTATTTTAATCATGTATTGTATAATCATACATTAAATACATATGTCAAACATTATTCCAAAAGAAATACGTATACGGTATTTCTACAATACGTAATTTCACATACGGCGCATTTACAAGTAAACATATAATTTGGCGATTCCTTTCGCCAAACTAGTATTTTATTCATATGTTATATAATTAAACATTAAATAAACATGTCAAGCATTTGTCCAAAAAAAATACGTATACGGTATTTATACGTATACCTAGAATATGTGAAATTCCATATTTCACACCGTTAATCAAAACAGAAACTAAAGCACTTTGTACATGTGCAATTGCAAGAAGATCATGAATCTACCATTATCTGACATTGAAAGCGTTGAAAACCGTAACTTATAAGCTTAAAGTCCTCACCTTTGCCTTTGGAAACGGAACGAATCAAAGAAGGGTGATAGATCTTCCGTCTACGGCGATTTCTAGCCTAAAGAGCGGAATCGGTTAGTCGGTATACATCCCACCTCGATTCCACCGCAAATCAGACCTAGGGTTAGGTTTTCTTACCTTCAAATGAGGCAGAAAACGCCGGGAAAACGTCAAGGAAGTGGTGGTGCAGCCCGTTGGATGGCAGGGAACGACGGCAGGAGATTCTCCCACTTCTTCCTCACTTTCTCTCTTTTTCTCTCTCCCAAAACTAAATTCGTATGGCTGGAATGGGAGAGGGTTTAAGGTCCTTATATAGTCTCAAATCTTCCCAAAATAGACTTAGGTTCAAGGGTTACCGCTAATATAGGATATTCGTCACTTTTCCAGCTCAAAAGAGTTCTGAGTGGCCCTCTTGAACCAAACGTCGACTTAAGCTCACCATCGATGGATCTACGTGGGATTACGTTTTTGACTCATTCGGATACCCAGATCGCACATGGCGGACCACTTTCGGGCCGACGGTCATGGGCCACGATCGAAATTCCAAGTACATGTAAATGTTCCCAAATTTTTCTTAATCCGAGGGTGTAATTTGTCCGATTCTCGACGGCCGTTGTTGCTTAATCATCGACGCGTCAACGAATGATGCCAGATCACTATTCCAGATATTTATTTTTGGATATGAATAGTGTTTTTCACACTACCTCGCTCCGATTCGAAACGAATGGCCGTGGAACATCGGATAAAGCTGATTTTTGAGATGATTGTTAAGCCCAGTGGGGCGGTCCTAGTTCCTTAGCTTCGGGTTAATCGGACTCCCGATGTGCGATCTAGACCTAATACGAAGTTTCGTTTCATTCCCGAGAGCAGACGGGAAATGAGTTTGGTTCTAAACTTTAGGGTAACCTAGCGCCAATGATTCTACAAGTTTTGGGTCTTGCAGATCGTATTGAAAGCGATCCTAACAGATTTCGTAGCTAATCTGGTTTCACACCTAGTTACTTTGTCTCATTTCTAAAGGATTTAGTCCTAAGTAATTTCTGGTCGAGGTGGTACTCAGGCCTTTGTAGTTTGTATATGAGGTGATCCAAGTTATGATACTTAACTAGTTTAAGATAGTGTCTAGGGTAAAAGTTCTTAGAAAAATTGGAAGATCAAGGTGATGAAGGGTGAGATTTTGTGAAGGAAATGAGTTCAAAGGCGGCTTTAGACTTTGGGATTCAGTTCTGACAAGTTAATGAGGTATTAGGATCGACCCATTGCCTAAGGACGTCTAATCCCAGGTTGGCAAAAATCCGGGGCGTTACATTGCTGGACATAAAAAGGACTCATTTTGATGTTATCGAGTCCTGTTCGATTCATCGAAACTGAGTGTTCGATTGTATCGACCAAGCATTGATGATATCAAACTTATCTGAAAACTTCAGAAAATTTTCCATTTTGAAACCAGGTTTTCAGACTTTTGACTCCTATGTTGTTCTAAAATTTTGAAGGGATTAATTACCTTGGTGTTTTGGGACATGAGATGTGAGGCATAGTTGACCTTTGACGAGCTCGGAACACACATCCGGTTGAGGCAATGGCTTGAACAATCTTCATATGGGGCTCAGTTGACTCATCGACTCAACCATCATACTAATTGACAAACCAGGGCACTTTCAATCTCCCTCTTTGTCAATTACGTGAAAAAACACAAAACACCCAGAACAATACCTAGAACACCATCCTAAATTGTGTGTACATGAACTTTACACAATTTTACAAGTGAGCTATTTGGAGTTCAATTCATACACAATCACAGAGTCTTCATGTAGCTGCTCCCCCTGTCACCTGCACCACCATTCATATAGACAATACACACAATTGTTCTCATGGTGGGATTTGTTCTCCCCCTTTTTGTCACTCATTGGCAAAGGATAGTATATACCTATAGCAGATTGATTGACTGAAGTTGTAATTAAAGAAACTGGGAGAAACAAGACAATAGGAGAGTTGTGATTTCCTATTTAAAATCATGGATGCATATTTTTAAAAGACAAGGTAGATGCTAAACAGATATGCATTATAAAGCATGTAATCACCATACCACACACAATAAACCACTTCTATGGGCATATGATAAATAGCAAGTAACCAATCACCATTTTCACATAACATGCATCCCATAAACGATTAGTATAAAGCTTAAAAAAAAAAAATACATTCATTCATACGGGCATTTAAAAGAACTTCCCAAGCTTGGCAGTGATCAAGTTTTTGTATCATAAAAAAGAACTATCATCTAGCCCATCCACGGGCATACTCCAAACCATTACACAAAAAGAACCATCCAACCAATTTACTCATCCATGGGTACACAACAAAAAAAAAAAAAAAAAAAAAAAACAAATTGAACAAGCTGACCAACCTAGCACCGACTATGGTGCTCGAGTTTCTTCATCTGTCAGCAAGTCAATAACTTGCTGTTTGGAGTGCTGAAGTGCATCTATTTTGTCCTCGATCCTAGTCAAGTGCTTCTCGCAGTTGCAAAGACGTTCGTCAATATCAGCTTGTCCATTCTGCAGATGTCATTCGAGTTTGTGATGCCGACAATTGGTGACTAATTTTGTGCTGTGAAGCAGCGTCCGAGTAGAGCCCCATGGTATTGGCAGATTTGGGCGCTGACTGTTTTCTGCGCCATGAGTTGGAGGAGGAGGACTATCCAGTTGATAGGAGGTGGTTAGATATAACTGCTGAAGTGCATCATCATCGAACCATACCTCTGGTTGTATTTCATTTAACGTCGGTGGTAGGCCCACAAAATGTGCTAGCTTGCATATGAGATATGGGAATGGAAGTGTATCAATATGTTCCCCTTTGACTATACGAGTCAACTGCCCTAGAATAAGGGTCGGTAGGCACACTGGGACCTCTTGATATACGACATAGAAGACATGAATACACATTTGTACCAAAGATACTGTGGAGAATCTTGGAGGTGGTCCCAAGATAGTTGACATGTAGAATATTTTCCTCATTCCTAGGGACAGAGGTACCTTGGCACAATGCACACGTTATTTCCCCCCATACTCCTAACCCATTCAGATTTCGCTCAGTGACAGGGATTCGTGTCACTTCGATGTTTAGGAGATGACCAAATATCACTGGAGTAATGAGTTTTGTGTGATGCATGAACTCTAGGTGAATACATGGTGGATTGTCACGAACAATGTGACAGCTATTGAAGAATTGATGAATCAGCTCATATTGGTAGGGAACACCAAAATTCAGTATATTCTGCCACCCTATTGTCTCCAACACGAGATCCACTCTATAAGGATGAATAGCACTGTTGAGGACAATACACTATGCTATCGTGATTTGCTCCCAATCCGGACGAGTGGGAGGAGAACTATCAGCTGCCTATTCGTCACTCCTATATTTCTTTGTTTTCAAAGATTTAGTGCAAGAAAGATCCTTACCTTTGCCTTTCACCATATTTCCTTTCGTAGTTAAGAAGTATCTTCAAGGCAGGGGGAATAAAGAAGAGCAAAATCCAGAAAAACAAACTCTTAAAATTTTCATTCTCTCGTTCTCCTTTTATAGCAGAGATTGTCGATGACATCGAAACTAACTTGATGTCATCGAATTTAGGCTCATAATGACATTGAAGATTGTGTCGATGACCATTGGAAAGGACTAATGATTATTCCCGATATTCAGACCTTATCTTCCTGAGAGCCTTCGATGATATTGAAAATGACTCAATATCATCGAAAATGTCAAAGTTGGAAATAAAATTTATCTCCCTTGACATATAGAAAATGGTTAGTACATGGGAGTATGCCTATATTGTATATATACTTTTAACCCAAAAATAAATAAATTGAGGACCTTAGTCTTGAGATGTGTTTATTCAGTTATTTCTGACTGAGTTTTCTATCAACTTGTGCATAATCCAATTGATTTATGAAGATCACTGAACCCATTTGCATCAAGGGGCTTTGTTAGGATATTAACCAGTAGTTTTTCTTTAGACACATAGTCCAGCACAATGATCTTGTCTTCAATAAGTTCACCGATAAAATGATGTCGAATGTTAATATGCTTAGTCCTTGAATGTTGAACAAGATTTTTTGAAATGTTGATGTCACTAGTGTTGTCACAGAAGAGAGTCATCGTGGATTGCTCAATCCCATAATCTAACAGCATTTGTTTCATCCAGAGGAGTTGTGAACAACAACTACCTACAACGATGTATTTGGCCTTGGCAGTGGAGAGGGATATCGAATTTTGTTTCTTGTTCTGCCAAGATACCAAACAATTTTCGATATAGAAACAGCCGCCACTGGTTGATTTGCGATCATCTAAATTTCCAGCCCAATCGGCGTCTGAATATCCGGCAATGATGGTAGATGTTTCGAATGGATACTATAGTCCGAAAGTGGTTGTTCCAGTCACATATTTGATGATTCTTTTAACTGTTGTTAGGTGTGATTCCTTAGGATCAGCCTGATATTGCGCACATGCTCCCACGCTAAATGATATATCTGGACGATTTGCTGTGAGATATAGTAGGCTTCCTATCATGCTTCGGTACAGGTGCTGATCCACACTCTTGCCATTTATATATTTGGAGAGTTTGAGTGTGGTGCTCATGGGAGTATGATAGGTACAGCCAGATTCAAGTCCAAATCTTTTTACTAAATCTTTTGCATACTTGGTTTGACACACAAAAATCCCATTGTGCAATTGCTTCACTTGTAGTTCTAAAAAGAAGTTCAACTCACCGACCATACTCATTTCAAATTAAGATTTCATGAGTTCGGCGAAGCTATGAGCAGTATCTTCACATGTAAAACCAAAGACTATGTCATCCACATATATCTGGGCAATGAGCAATGAATTCTCTGTCTTTTGTGTGAATAGTATTTTATCTACACTACCCCTACAGAATTTATGGTCCAAAAGAAATTGCGTTAAATATTCATACCAAGCACGTGGTGCTTGTTTGAGGCCATAAAGTTCTTTGCTCTACCGATAGACATGTTGAGGATACTTGGGGTCTGAAAATCCCTTAGGTAGTTCTACATAAACTTCTTCATCAAGTACCCCATTGAGAAATGCACTTTTGACATCCATTTAAAATAGTTTAAATTTTAACGCATATGCAATAGACATGAGAATCCTAATTGACTCAAGGCGAGTTACAGGAGCAAATGTTTCATCAAAGTCAATGCCATCTATTTGTGAATATCTTTGTGCTACCAATCTTGCTTTATTTCTAATCACATTACCAGATTCATCGGATTTATTCTTAAAGATCCATTTGGTTCCGATGATATTTATGTCAAGTGATCTAGGAACCAGTTACCATACCTCATTTCTCTGAAATTGTTGAAGTTCTTCTTGCATAGCATTTATCCAATATTCATCTTGAACAACTTCCACAATATTCTTGGGCTCAATCTTTGAGGTGAAGCAAAAATGACTATAAATACTTTCTATCTGACGTCGAGTTCTTACACCATCATTAGGATCTCCAATGATTTGATTTAGAGGGTGATTCTGGGTATGTTAGACGATGGTTCAGGTTCATTAGATGTGGAAGTTTTGTTATCTGATTTACCTAGAATGCATGAATCCACATCATCTTCTAATTCATTCAAGAGACTTTCTTCTTCATGGGGTTGATCATCAACCACTACATTAACAGATTCTTGAATGGTGAGGGTCCTCAGATTATATACTCTATAAGCACGACTATTCAAGGCATACCCTAGAAAGATGCCTTTGTCACTTTTAGACTCAAACTTTCCTAGGTGTTCTCTGTCTTTCAAAATATAACATTTACTGCCAAAGACATGGAAGTATTTCACACTAGGTTGTTTTCCGTACCATAGCTCATATGGTGTTTTGTTTAGACCTGCTCTCATATATACTATATGTATTATGTAGCAGGTAGTATTGATTGCTTTAGCCCAGAAGCTTTTGACCATATCCTTTCCATTCAGCATAACTGAGCCCATTTCCTGCAGTACTCGATTCTTTCTTTCAACAACTCCATTTTACCGTGGAGTTTTTGGGGCTAAGAATTCATGTCGAATCCCATTCTCATCACAATATTTTTGAAATCAATCATTCTCAAATTCATCGCCATGATCGCACCTGATACTGTTGATGTAATGTCCTTTCTCATTTTGGATTCGCTTTGCTATAATCACAAATTCATCATAAGCATTGGATTTTTCTCGAAGGAAAGCGACCCAAGTAAATCTGGAATAATCATCCACTATTACTGGAAAAAATATTTTTCTGCCATGGATTTCAACTTTGGTGGGGCCGACTAAGTCCATGTGTAGCAAGTTTAGTAGCTTAGTTGTTGTTATGGTGGTTGTCTTTTTGTGTCCAACTTTTATCTGTTTGCCCTTAAGAGAATCACCACATACAATCTTCTCTTTCTTCTTAATCTTGAGAAGTCCTCTCACTAAGTTCTTTGAGCTTAATTTGGCTAAGTTCCGATAGTGGACATGTCCCAGCCTCTGTTGCCATAGTTTGGACTCGTTGTTCATAGCCATATGACATCTTGTAGATAGTACATTTTCCCTACTACTTTCAATTACGTAGCAGTTGTCATTTGTACGTAGACCCTTCATGATAAATTTTCCTGTATGGTTTGAGATCTTACACACATCTTTTGAGAGGGTGACCAGGTATTCTCTATCACAAATTTGTGAGATACTAAGAAGATTATGTTTTAATCCATCTACACAGAACATTCTTGATTTTAGGAAGACCTAGACTGACTATTGTTCCTTGTCCAATTATTTTTGCAGAGCTTGCATCTCCAAATGTGACCGACCCACCATTAAATTCTGAGTATTCACAGAAATGGGTTTGGCCACCAGTCATGTGTCTTAAGCACCCACTGTTAAGATACCACCTTGGTGCAAGGTTGGTTCTGAAATTGCGGTGAGGACTGCTATAGTAGAAGTAGGAATAGGTCAAAGTGTCCTAGAGCGGGGTGAATATGACTTTATAAAATTTTATGCCATATTTTAAATCCTATTACCTTAATCTTGATCCAATAAACAACTATCAAGATATCCCTAATTTAACTCTAATAGCTTTCAAGCCAAGTAGAGGATCCAATCACATGACTACTGTAAGTGCTATAGTTTATATCCCTGTATGTTGTCAAATTAGTGGTGACAAAAACACTGTTATATAACTTACATTAGTGAAGCTCTTTCTAAAGTTCAACATTCATAACAAGCAAAGCTTACAACAAGTGAAGATTACTAGTACAAAGATCAACCTTGACTTCAAGTATTGCTCTCAAGACATGACTCAAGAATGCAAGACTACAAGAAGAGTACAAGGCAGTTCTTATAGAACTCAAGACATTTTCAAGGTTGAGCTACATCAAGACTTCAAGGCTTAAACTTCAAGGTCACTTGTTCCTAATGTTTTCAATGTCCTTACTTCTTTATTGAGGTTTGAATGACCATAGGTTAACCTTAGAAGTAGGCCATTTTGGATATATAAGTCATATGTATATGACACTTGTTTTTGGGTAGTTCGGGGACTTGTCCTAGGCTTTCTTCGACCAGTCCTAGCTCTGCTTCGACCAATCCAAGAAGTTCTTCGATCGTTAAGTAAGGTTGTTACAAATTTCGATAAAATCTATTAGGCTTCGACTCACCAAGGAACAGTTGTCGACTTCTTCTACGACCAAATGTAATTTTTCGATTCAAAGTCCAAATGATAATTTACTTGAGGTCTTCGACTGTCAAGGAGACCTTCGACCAATCGAAGGTGACCTACGACCACCGAAGGAGGCCTTCAACCAATCAGTAGAGAACGGCAAAGCTTATCGCGCCCAATTTTTTTCAAATCTGTTATTTCTTCGACTAGTCGAAGAGCTCCTTAGACCAGTCGAAGATGCGATCTGTTCACCTATAAATAGAGCACGAAACTCAGAAGAATTCAAGCAATTTTATTATTCCATTTAAGCCAATCTTCGTCGAACTTCTGATAGATAATTTTGTGCTCCATCTAAGCTAAGTGTGCTTATTTTATATTCTCTTTCTTTAGCTTTATTTAATTGATTTTGTTTCTACTATTCCAATCTAATTTGATAAGAGGAATTGTTATTCCCTTTCTTTGGAATCAAAATCAATTAAGGCAAGCCCTAGTTGGTCTAATTTAAAATATATTAGAACTAGAACCATTATAATTGAGTACTGGACATTGAACTTAAACATTCAATCATTTACTCTAATTTGGTTCTATCGGTCACATAACGAAGGAGTTAATCGTATTTTACATTTAATTGTAAATTCCTTTCGCTTTTGGTTTCTTTCAAGATTTGCCGTAAAATCTTGTTGTATTGGTTATCCGAGGAGAGCCAGAAAAACTCGAAGTGGGGTTTTTTTTTGTGTAAGCCTACGACAAAGACACAATTGTAAAGGTTTTGGGTAAACCTGTGAAAGCCTATTTTGTGAGTGAACGCTAATATCCCCCGTGTGAGGATATTAGAGTGGAGTAGCATTTTGTGTGGTCATTGTTTAACAAGCAGGTGAACACACAAAGCGAACCACTATAATCCCTTGTGTTATGGTTGAATGGTTTACATTTCTAATCTTTAATATTTATTTGTGGGATGTATGTGTGGTGGTAAATGTTGTTATCATTTAATTCAAGCATTGTGGGAATTTTGTAATAGTTTAGAATTTACTTTCACTATTACTTTATCTCATGAAATTCAATTTCTTTAAAGTTGTTCCAAAGAAGGTTGTCCCGCCATTTTTATGGTGTATGGTCATCCCTAGAACAATACATTTGTGATTACAGTTTATTTCAATTTGTGCTTAATTCTGTTTTCCTCTTTGGTTTGAGATTTGATACAAAGATCTTTCTAAAAATAAGGTTGTCCTACCATAAACTCTGGTTTTTGGTGAAAGGTTGTCCTTAGAACAACATTTGTATCAATCCCTCAAGATCAGATTTTTGAGGTTATTTTACTTTTCTGCATTGTGATTTATTTTGGCTATCATATTCATTTTAATTCCGCTGTTATAAGTTTTATTTGGCATAGTCCTATTCACCCTCCCTCTAGGACTTATAGCCAGGCCTTTTCAACTACTCAATATTAAACATGATTCAACAAATAGTCTAAGATGGATGAGAAGTGTGAATGTGTGTGGGATGTGATTCAAATCAAAGCATTCATATTATCAAGCTTGCATGTAAAAGATTAACATAGTCAAAGATCAAGCAAGTATCAATCCCAAACACAGTTGTTTATAGTGGTTCGGCTATGTGCCTCTTCCACTCCCAGCGGATGCACTCATCCCATGAGTGTACCGAATTTCACTAACGGAGGTTTCAAATCAGGTTTACCTCAAACCGTTATAACCTACACAAGGTTGACTCTAGGACCTAGACAAGGTATCTAAGATGTGCCTACACAAGACACAAGTTTATGCCCTACACAAGAGCAAAGGTCAACACGAAGCACCTATGTTTTATGCCTTACACAAGAGCAAATGATCCACACAAGGAACCTAAGTTTTATGCCATACACAAGAGCAAAGGATC
Source organism: Magnolia changhungtana (assembly GCA_030180095.1). Taxonomy (NCBI): domain Eukaryota; kingdom Viridiplantae; phylum Streptophyta; class Magnoliopsida; order Magnoliales; family Magnoliaceae; genus Magnolia; species Magnolia changhungtana. Next base: position 349,352 of record JASAUF010000047.1, on the reverse strand, counting down.
CACATAAGGAACCTAAGTTTTATGCCCTACACAAGAGGAAAGGATCCACACAAGGAACCTAGGTTTTAGACCACACTAGTCAAGGGCCTACACTAAAGACCTAAGTTTATGCCCTGCATAAGAGCAATGGTCAACACACAGCACCCAAACGTACTCTCCCATCGGAGGTCTCCTATGAGGACTTGAAGGGGTGAGAAGCACCTGTGACCCAAGCTTACACAGAGGAATGATCAACAGGGTCTCTGGACTCTAATGACTTACAAATAAGTAGATGAACCCTGTTAAGCACGTTGATGAAGATCTCCTCCTTAATGATGAAGATGCTTCAGCTCCCTTGATCCGCAACACTTGATGATGTTCCAATAAAGGCGATGAATTAGGTCAAGGTAATGTTGGAATCTTACTCTAATAAATGTTTTCCTATTTTAGAGGAGTGATTCCAAGCATTCATACATTCAAGGTATCCCATCTCAATGATTTACCATTAAGATAGTAGCTAGATGATCCTTGAATGGGGAAGTTCATTCCTCAATCCACTCTATTAAATATCAATGATGAGGGTGGATTGAAGGATGAACTTCCATGAGAAAATAAGCTTAGGGTAGGTGATTTGCAATTACTCTCTCAAAGCTTTCTCTATTTTTCTTAATGCAGCAACTAAGAACAAGCTCTCCTTATATAGCCAAAAAGTTCCAACGAAAATAAAATTGTCAGAATTTGACTGAGTTCGATATCATCGATCCTGATTCGATGTCATCGAACGTATACTTTTGATGCCATTGAATTATAGTTCGATGATACGAACTCTCTTAAAAATTATTCCGGGGACTTTTTGATAGACAACAATAATATCGAAACCAATTCGATTTCATCGATATTTGAATTTCGATGTCATCGATTCATGTTTTGATTCCTCGACATTATAACACAAGAGTTTGCTGGACATTTCAGAGTTGACTACGATGATATCGATACTGTTTCGATGACATCGAAATTCAAATTCTGATATCATCGAAACTACTTTTGAGTCCTCGATCGTTTTTTTAATATATTCCTTGAAAGCTCGTTGGACATATTTTGTCCAAATTCGATATCATCGAGACTTCCTCAATATCATCGAAATTCGAATATCGATGTTATCGAGGTTGTCTCAATTCCTCGATCACTTTTATTTGATTTTCCTGTTAAGCTCGCTGGACACAATCTGTCCAGATTCGATATCATCGATCATCTCTTGATATCATCGAAGTTTGAATTCCGATGATATCGAGGATGATTTGATTCCTCAAGTAATGTCAAAATATTTTTCAAGGAAGTTCAATGGACAGTACTCTAAGTCCTTCGATATCATCGATATTTGAAATTCGATGTTATCAAAGGACTTTCGATTTATCGAACATTTTGCCCAAAATACTGTGGTTACTGGACATAAAAAGGACTCATTTCTATGTTATTGAGTCCTATTCGATTCATCGAAACTGAGTGTTCGATTGTATCGACCAAACATTGATGATATCGAACTTAGCTGAAAACTTTAGAAAATTTTCCATTTTGAAACTAGGTTTTCAGACTTTTAACTCTTATGTTGTTATCAGATTTTTAAGGGATTAATTACCTTGGTGTTTTGGGACATGGGATGTGAGGCATAGTTTACCTTTGACGAGCTAGGAACACACATCCGGTTAAGGCAATGGCTTGAACAATCTTCATATGGGGCTCACTTGACTCATCGACTTAACCTTCACGCTAATTGACAAACCAGGACACTTTCAGGTTCTGGGTCATTTTGGAGTGAGATTCATGATCACATGGACTACATATGGTGAAAGAAAATAACCACCTGGTAGCTCTATGTATGGGCTTTAAAAATTATAAGGCAGGCCTCATTGTTTAGGTGAGTACAATTTATGGTGATGGCCCAAACATGGGTACTTAGAGAAACTGTGCAGGAAACACATTGCAGAATTAGTTTTGACCCAAGTTGGAGTACGTCCCATGATCACGGGGGACCACCTTTCGGCGTGCCTTTAGGTGACCTTGGTATTCTTATATATGGACTTCAAAAAAATATGAGATGGGACCAACGGATTATGTACACATAACATTTTGAGATCCACTCCCCGATCATGTGGGGTTTGATTTAGCCTGAGTAAAATATTATTTATCTATTAATTAGTATAGGTTAAAGGTTCCAACTGGTGGCCTACTCATATCTTCTGCGTGGGGTCCACTATAGAGGCTTAAAGTACAAAACACAAAATAATCAGATAGTTTTTAGCAATGGGATATGTCACGCCCATAAATACCATCAGCCTTATCTAGGGTATGCGATGTAAAAATATAATAAACCAATATCATATACTGAGGAAGCAATATAGATCAGCTATGCAATGCAGAGATAGTAAGCCAAATACTATGTGCTGAGGATGCAATGCAATATGCGATGCAAATGAAATGACTAAGCTGGAGTGTGAAGTTGGGCTGATAGTACATAGTATCGCAGGCTACGGGGTCCACCACAGAGGACTTTTATACAAACCAGTCCCATACCTAAATTTGGATAGTCAGACTCAATGTGGCAGACTCCTGATCTCAGGTTAGTCGCGCGCCCAACCGAAATTCTGGCCATGCAAAGGTACACAATAATTAGTTGTACATCATCAGCCAGGGTGGATAGTGAATGAATGAGTATGTAACTCCTACTCAATAAGTCCACATATCAGTACAGTTCCTCTCTGAGATCATCACCGAGGTCTATTACACTCTACGCTAGCTTGCCGCACCTATCCGAGCGCACAACTGGGTAAGTGGAAGAGACCTCACTATCCGCATGCCAATATCGGGCCCGGCTCGTCGATAACGAACCCATTCCTCAAGCTGGTCAAACTCAACCTAGATATTGTCTCCTCACTCAGGCGGGTAAGGTCACACCCCCTCCTAACCGACACGACACAGTATGAGACGCGACCTATTGGTATACGGCCCTCATACGCTCAAATATATCCACTCGGTCTAGACGTTGGGGCGTCTCTTGGCCACAGAGCTTTAGGGACTTTCACCCAGGGACATCTATGACGCCCGTATGCTAGAACCAAACATTTTCAGCTATGGCCCTAATATCGCTAGGGCGTACAATAGTCACAACACACATTGTAAGATGCATGAGTCATATAAAAGTGCACCTACTTGTGCCCTGGTTTGTCAAGTTACGTGAATGATGGGTCAAACTGTCTATAGAGCTCGATAGGTAGATTATTTTAAGCGTCTGCCTCAACTGAATGTGTGGAAGCTCGCAATAGGTAAATTATAGCCTCACATCCCGTGTTCCAAAACACCAAGTGATTAAAACCCTTAAAACAAGATAGACATCTTAGGATTTTTATGGTGAGAAAATTTTTTACAAAATAGAAAAATCTCTAAGTTTTTCTCGCCCTGTCGATTTTATCGAAGCACCCTCGATATGATCGACCTGCACTGTCGATGTCCTCGATACCTTAACGATATTATCGATAAGAGGACCAAAATGTCCAGCAACTAAATATTCATCTGGACGGATTTATCGATATATCAATATACCTATCGATATCATCGATAAAAGCACTAAATATGTCCAACAACTTCACAATATATCTGGACGAATTATCGATGTATCGATACATATATCGATATCATCGATATTCAAATCTCGAGACCATCGAGAGTGGCTCGATAAGATTGACAGACAGATTTCTGACGCCCCTATTCTTTTAATGAAAATCTCAAAAATCTTCGATATATCGATGACCGTCCGATATGATCTGAATTCAAATATCGATAAGATCGGAGGTCCATCGATGATATCGACAGTGGGCGCGCATTTCTTACAGTAGTTATTTCAGGTTATTTTTTTTAAAACTATGATCGGGGGCCCTTCGATTTCATCGATATTCAAATATCAATGATATCGACACCAGATCGATTGCATCGAACAAAGCCAAAAACTGTCCAACAAGTTCAAAGATAAATCAGCTGGATTTATCAATGCCTCGACTCTGATCTCGATATCATCGACATTCTAATTCCGATGACCTCGACGGTTCCCCCGATTATTCATGAAAACTTGAAATATCTCTAAGTCAAGTCTCTCTCATTTTTCAAGTGTCGATGGATCGATCCTGTCATCGATAGAATCAGAGTTTGAAATCCGATGACATCGACAATAGCTTCGATTCATCGACCAATTAGCAAGAAGTTTCAAAAGCGTATGACATCGAGTCCGAGTCATCGAGCAAACCATTGATGCTATCGAGATTATACGCTCGATGATATCAAACTCTGTCATAAATGTGACCATTTTATATCGTTGGAGGTTTTTGCCTATTTATAGAGGACTTATCTTTTGTTGCTGTAAGAGAGAAAAGAGAGAGCTTTTGTGTGTTTCAACTTACATCTTATACCCTAAGCCCTTTCTCTCGAGGGAGTTCATCCTCCAATCCACTCTCACCATTGATATTCAATAGAGTGGATTGGGGAATGAACTTCCGCATTCAAGGATCCTTCAATTACTACCTTAATGTCAAATCATTGAGCTGGGATGCCTTGAATGCATAAGATTGGAACTACTCTACCTTCCTTATAGGTAAACCTTTAGAGAGTAGGATTCCATCTTAACCTTGACCCAAATTTCTAAGCCTAGTCTTGGTATATCTTTGTGTTGCGGATGAAGGGAGGAGAAGACTCTTCGTCAACAAGGAGGAGGAGATCTTCGGCGTTGTGCTTAACGGGACTCATCAACTTATCTGTAAGTATTTAGAGTCCAGGAGGACACTTGTGATAATTCCTTTCTAGGATTGGGTCTTAAGTGGTTCTCACCCTTTGAAGTCCTCAAGGAGGCCTCCGGCGGGAGTGTACGATGTGGGTGCGTTGTGCGAACCCTTGGTCTGTGGAGAGCATAAACATCTGGTTAGGAGTGAACTAGTGAAACTCCAGGGTTAGAGGTGAACCGAGTAGAAACCTCTGGGTGCGTTGTTGTAAGTGTTATGGTCTCTTTGATTGTCAAATTTTGATGTGTCAAAACATCTATCTGTGTCCTGTGCTTGTATGATGATTTATATGAATTCAAGACACTGCATAAACACTTCAAGAAGCTACAAGTTGAACTTTTCAAGAAGCTACATATTGAAGTTCAAGAAGCTACAATGTTGATGTTCAAGTCTTAAGAAACAACTCATGACTTCAAGACTAATAAGCAATGCATGAAGTAGTTGTTATGCTGATGAAGATCTCAAGTTTGAAGCTACAACAAGTTCAAGATCTCAAGCCTGATATGGTTCAAACAATCTACATTCGTTGAATGGTTGAAGTTCAATGTCCATATGACATGATTCAGGTTTGAATGACCTTAGGTTGACCCTTTAAGTAGGTCATTTTGGATACATAAATCAAATATTTATTTTACATAAGTTTGGTCTATTCTACGACCAAATCCTAACTTTGTTCGACCGGGGCCCCGGCATTGGTTCGACTACCCAAGAAATTCCACAACCACCCTAAGTAGTTGAAGATTTTTCAGAATTTTTGGTACGCCCACGACTTAGCCCGGAGGTCCTTCGACCGGTCGTAGGTGTGGCTCGACTCGTCCACGACTGGGCCGTAGAGCTACGACTCAAAGTCCAAGAACATAATCTATGGTCCTACGACCAGGGTCGTAGGATCTCACGACTGGGCCGTAGGTGACCCACGACCAGTCGTAGGATACTCACGACCAGTCGTGGAATGACTTTCTAAGATCGCGCTCAATATTTCAAAAATTTGTTAGAGCTACGACCAGTCGAAGGTTTCTAAGACCAGTCGTAGGAACAATTTTTGCTTCTATAAATTGAACACGAAATTCAGAGTTTTCACACTTCAACTCTATTCAATTCAAGACTTTTCAAGTGATCACTCTGAGATAAGTCTGTGTTTATTTTAAGCTACATTGTGCTTATTTAATATTCCTTTTTGCTTGCTTATTAATTTGATTTTGTTTCTATATTCCAATCTTATTTGAAAAGAGGAATTATCTTATTCCTTCTTCTTGGAATCAAAATCAAATACAGCAACGCCCAACGAGTTAAATCTAAAATCTATTAGAATTTAGAACCTTATGAATGTGAGTATTGGAAATTAAACTTTGACATTCAATCATCTACTCCGATTGGTTCTACCGGCCGCTAAGAAAAGGAGAAATCCGGTATTTTACAATTCTCAGAAAATTTATTTACCTTTGGTTTTGTTTGAGGTTAAGCGAGAAAAAATCTCATTGATCGGTTTTGTTTGAGGTTGAGCCGGAAAAATCTCATTGTATTGGTTGTCTGAGGAAAACCGTAAAACTCAAAAGAGGGTTTTTAAATTGTGTAAGCCCAAGTGAAAAAGACACAATTGTAAAGGTTTTTGGTGAACCTGTGAAAACCTATTTGATAGTGAACGCTAATATCCCCTGTGTGAGGATATTAGGAGTGAAGTAGTTTTTTGTGTGGCTGTTGGAAAACAGTTGGTGTACACACAGGCGAACCACTATAACTCTTTGTCTTGTGGATTGAATGCTTGCTTAATTTTCATTTCTTTTATCATTTGATTGTGTGGAATGTACAAGTGGATGTGAATGTTGTAACTATTTATATTTCAAGCAAGTGTGGGGATTGTTGTAATAATTTAGATCTATACTTCTGCATTTAATTTCAATTCCTTGCTATTTCATTTACTTATATTGAGTCCTTGATTCAAAAGAGGTTCTAGAAATAAGGTTGTCCTACCATAAGCCCTTGTTTATTATGGTGTAAGGTTGTCCTTAGAACTGAATTTGTATCAATCTCTCAATACTTATTTATCAAGGTGATTTAAATTTAGCATTATGAATTGATTCATAATTGTAAGGATATTGGTTTACTTTATTTCCTCTGATTTTATTTTAAATTTGGCATAGTCCTATTCACCCCCTCCCCCCCCCCCCCCCCCCCTCTAGGACATATAGCTTGGCCTTTTCAGTTGTGTGGACCCTTGCTCTATGAAGAGTATAAACATCTGGTTAGGAGCGAACCAGTGAAACTCCAGGGTTAGAGGTGAATCGAGTAAAAACCTTCGTGTAAAGGTTGAAGGTGAACCTGATTTAAAACCTTAGGTTTGAGGTGAACCCTGAGAAACCTCCTTAGTGAAATCCGGTACACTCAAGGGTTAAGTGCGACAGCCGGGAGTAGAGTAGACTTATCGTTAAACCACTATAAAATGACTGTGTTTTTTATTGCTTTCTTTATGTGTGATTCATGACAATGCATTCATATTCATATATCTGATCACATCTCACACACACACACAGTCACATCCAACATAGACTAAGTTGCATATTGCTATATCTTGATTAGTTTGTGATTGGATCTTCTACTTGGCTTGGAAGCCAGTAGAGTTATATTTGAGTAATCCTGAAAGTTGCATACATGATAGGATTAGTGTGATAGGATTTTTAAATAACTCATAAATCTTTAAAAAGTCCTATTCACCCCCCTCTAGGACATATTGGCATATTTCGACTTCAACTCAAGCGGTCTTCACCGTTATTTCAATTGGTATCAGAGCGGGTCTCTCTTTAAGGGCTTCATCGCCTAGAGAGTGATCTTGACTAAAGTTGGAAACATGTTCAAAAATGTCCAAGAGGGTGTAACAAATCAGAATAGTTGTATTGTAATCCATACAGCCCTGAAAGTTAGAAATAGTTCAAAGTGGTATCTGGACAGTGGATGTTCCAGACACATGATTGGTGACCAAACACACTTTTATGAGTACTCAAACTTTGATAGGGGATCTATCACATTTGGTGATGGAAGCTCAGCCAAGATAGTTGGATAAGGAACTATAGCAGTACCGGGTCTTCCAAAGATCAAACATGTACTCTGTGTAGAAGGCCTGAAACATAATCTCCTGAGTATCTCCCAAATCCGTGACAAAGAACATCTTATCACTTTCTCAAAGGATGTGTGTAGAATTTTGGATCATACAGGAAAATCTCTCATAAAAGCTTTACATACTAGCGATAATTGTTATGTCATTGAAAGTACGAGTGAGAAAGGGCTATCCACAAAGTGTAACATGGCTGTGAAAAATGAATCCAAACTATGGCACCAAAGGTTAGGGCATATCCACTACTGAAATCTGGCAAAGCTCAGTTCAAAGAATCTGGTAAGGGGACTTCCCGAGATTAGAAAGGAAGAAAAAGTTGTCTGTGGAGAATGTCTAAAAGGAAAACAGATAAAGGTCGGACATAAGAAAATAACCTCCATAGCAATAATAAAACCTTTGGATCTGCTACATATGGATCTAGTTGGACCAACTAAAGTGGAAAGTCATGGGAAGAAAAGATATTTCCTGGTGGTAGTAGATGACTACACTAGATTTACTTGGGTCACATTTCTTCGAGAAAAATCAAATGCTTTTGAGGAATTTGTGATTCTGGCAAAATGACTCCAAAATGAAAAAGGATACGGGATCAATCGCATCAAAAATGATCATGGTGGGAAATTTGAAAATGAAAAATTTTAAAAATACTTCAATGAGAAAGGGATTCATCATGAATTCTCAGCTCCAAAAACCCCCACAGCAAAATGGAGTCGTTGAAAGAAAAAATCGAGCACTGCAGGAGATGGGGTCAGTTATGCTAAATGGGAAGGATATGGCTAAAAGTTTTTGGGCGGAAGCTATCAATACTGCTTGCTACATCATAAATAGAGTATATCTTAGAGCAGGCTTAAACAAAACTCCATACGAATTATGGTATGGAAAACTGCCTAGTGTGAAATATTTTCAAGTCGTTGGTAGCAAATGTTATATCTTGAGAGATAGAGATCACCTAGGAAAATTTGAATCTAAAAGTGATGAAGGAATCTTCTTGGAGTATGCCATGAATAGTCGTGCATACAGAGTATACAATTTAGAACCCTCACTATTCAGGAATCAGTGAATGTGGTAATCGATGATCAACCCCATGAAGAAGAGGCACCTGTGAATGAATTAGAAGATGATGGGGAATCATGCATATTGGAAAAACTTGAAAACAAAACTTTATCACCCAGTGAACCCCAACCATCATCTGACGTTCCGATTATAAAAGATCATCCTCGAGAACAAATCATTGGAGACCCCAACGCCGGTGTAAAAACTCGACGACAGATAGAAAACATCTATAGTCATTTCTGCTTTACCTTAAAGATTGAGCCTAAAAACATTGTGGAAGCTCTTCAAGACGAACACTGGATAAATGCAATGCAAAAAGAACTCCAACAATTTCAAAGAAATGAGGTATGAAATTTGGTTCCTAGACCACTCGATACAAATGTCATTGGAACAAAATGGGTCTTCAAGAATAAATCTGATGAATCAGGAAATGTGATTAGAAACAAAGCAAGACTTGTAGCTCAAGGGTACTAACAGATAGAAGGCATTGATTTTGATGAGACATTTGCCCCTGTAGCTCGCCTTGAGTCTATCAAAATTCTTTTATCCATTGCATGTGCATTAAAATTTAAACTATTTCAAATGAATGTTAAGAGTGCTTTTCTGAATGGAGATCTTGCTGAAGAAGTATATGTGGAACAGCCCAAGGGATTTTCAGATCCTAAGTGTCCTCAATACGTTTATCGTCTAAACAAAGCCCTCTATGGTCTGAAACAGTGTGACGCCCCGGTCACTGCTTCATGTGGGCGATCACACATGTGGGCGGGCCCCTGTGTGTGGTGACAAAGCTCTTGTGTGGCCGACAGTGCTCACGCCTGGGCGAGCCACTGCAGCTGGATCGTAGCGTAACTTATCCCATATCGGAAGAGTTTTCTGGAGTTGTGGTGGTTATATGTGGAGTTGTCACCCTATACTGTATGAGGCCTTTTGGGGGAAACTCCGAGAACAAAACCGTGCGGGCTGTGCCCAGAGAGGACAATATCATACAGTGTGGGCGTGGGCTGTTATAAATGGTATCAGAGACGAGGACGGCTCTGCCCTCGGTGGGGGATAATGTGACGCCCCGGTCACTGCTTCATGTGGGCGGGCACACATGTGGGCGGGCCCCAGGTGTGTGGCCGGCAAATAGCTACCGTGTAGCCGACAAGCAAACTCTTATTTGCGCTGGGCAAGCTACTTGTCATGGTGATCAGTAGCGTAACTTATCCCACATTGGAAGAGTTGTCTGGAGTTGTGGTGGTTATATGTGGAGTTGTCACCCTATACTGTATGAGGCCTTTTGGGGGAAACCCCGAGAACAAAACTGTGCGGGCTGTGCCCAGAGCGGACAATATCATACAGTGTGGGCGTGGGCTGTTACAAACAGGCACCTCGTGCTTGGTATAAACGATTGACAAAATTTCTTTTGGACCATAAATTCTGTAGAGGGAGTATTGATAAAACTCTGTTTACCCAAAGAACAAAAAACTCATTGCTTATCGCATAAATTTATGTGGATCATATAGTTTTTGGGTCAACATGTGAAGATATGGCATATAAATTTGTTGACCTCATGAAATTGAAATTTGAAATGAGCATGGTTGGTGAACTGAACTTCTTTTTAGGTTTGCAGATTAAGCAACTACATGATGGAATCTTTATCTGTCAAACTAGATATGCGAACGATTTAGTAAAAAGGTTTGGTCTTGAATTTGGTCGTTCTTATCACACTCCCATGAACACCACACTCAAACTTTTCAAAGATACAAATGGCAAGAGTGTGGATCAACACCTCTACCGGAGTATAATAGGTAGTCTACTATATCTCACAGCTAGTCGTCCCGACATATCCTTTAGTGTAGGGGTATGTGCTCGATATAAAGCAGATCCTAAGGAATCTCATTTAACGGCTGTTAAGAGGATCATTAAATACATAGCAGGGACTCCAGCCTATGGACTGTGGTATCCATTTGAAACATCCACCATCATCGCCGGGTACTCTGATGCCGACTGGGCAAGCAACTTAGATGATTGAAAATCTACAAGTGGAGGATGTTTCTATATTAGAAACTGTCTAGTCGCTTGGCAGAGTAAGAAGCAAAACTCAATATCATTATCCACTGCCGAGGTAGAATACATTGACACTGGAAGCTGTTGTGCACAACTCCTTTGGATGAAACAAATGTTGTTGGACTACGGGATTGAACAACCCACAATGAGTCTTTTCTGTGATAACACAAGTGCAATCAACATTTCAAAAAATCCGGTTCAACATTCTCGGACTAAACACATTGACATTCATCATCATTTTATTCGAGAACTTGTTGATGACAAGATTATCACATTGGACTATGTTTCCATAGAAAAGCAACTCGCAGACATTCTCACCAAACCTCTTGATACAAATAGGTTCAGTGATCTTCAAAAATCCATTGGGGTCTGCATTCACTAAATCTCAGTAAACTTGAGTCACATAGGTAAATCCTTACACTGGGACATTCATGGTTATACGACTGACACACGTTTAAATTCTTTACGTTAACCATGATAGTTTTGAGCTGAAAATAAGTCTTTTGTCAAAGTAACTGTTAAGCTACTGCTGTCTGTATCAGTATAAATTTTTTTTTTTGAAATATGGATTACTGCCAATCTGGGGCAGTTTTGGTTTTTCTGTGGCTAAATAGAATTCATATCATTAATGCCATATTTTTTTGTTGTTCCCCTAGTTTATCAAGTCTCTAATTTGGAATGCATGTGATGCCTTTAATGAATATTTCAACTGCTTCACAACTACTCTATCTTATCCTACATGCATTCATGACTTCTGACAATGATGTTTGTTTTAAATGATTTCATCCTTATACATCGATATCTGATAGTTCTCCATGCAATTAACTTATCTTCAATATCACTTGTTATACCTTTGCCAATGATTGACAAAAAGGGGAAGAACAGTTCAAAACACCTCGAGCGGAAAATTGTATATCTAATGTGTTGCAGGTGTTAGGGGGAGCAGCTGCACCAAGAAAGGGGGAGTTTTGAAATAAGGGGGAGCAGATACTTCTAGATTGTGTACATGGGGTGGAAAAATTGTAAAATTATGTAAATGCATGTACACACAATTTAGGGTGTGTATAGAAGTGTTCTAGGGTATTTTGGGTATTTTGTCACGTAATTGACAAAAGGGGAGATTGAAAGTGCACCTACTTGTGCCCTGGTTTGTCAAGTTACGTGAATGATGGGTCAGACTGTCTACAGAGCTCGATAGGAAGATTACTTCAAGCGTCTGCCTCAATCGGATGTGTGGAAGCTCGCAATAGGTAAATCATAGCCTCACATCCCGTGTCCCAAAACACCAGGTGATTAAAACCCTTAAAACAAGATAGACATCTTAGGGTTTTTATGGTGAGAAAACTTTTTACAAAATAGGAAAATCTCTAAGTTTTTCTCACCCTGTCAATTTTATCAAAGCACCCTCGATATGATCAACCCGCACTGTCGATGTCCTCGATACCTTAACGATATTATCGATAAGATGACCAAAATGTCCAGCAACTAAATATTCATCTGGACGAATTTATCGATATATCGATACACCTATGGATATCATCGATAAAAGAACTAAATATGTCCAGCAACTTCACAATATATTTGGATGAATTATCGATGTATCGATACACATATTGATATCATCGATATTCAAATCTCGAGACCATCGAGAGTGGCTTGATAAGATCGATAGGTAGATTTCCGGCGCCCCTATTTTTTTAATGAAAATCTCAAAAATCTTCGATATATCGATGACCGTCCGATATGATCTGAATTCAAATATCGATAAGATCAGAAGTCCATCGATGATATCGACAGTGGGCACACATTTCTTACAACGGTTATTTCAGGTTTTTTTTTTTTTTTAAACTATGATCGGGGGCCCTTCGATTTAATCGATATTCAAATATCGATGATATCGACACCAGATCGATTGCATCGAACAAAGCTAAAAATTGTCTAGTAAGTTCAAAGATAAATCAGTTGGATTTATCAATGCCTCGACTCTGATCTCGATATCATCGACATTCTAATTCTGATGACCTCGACGGTTCCCTCGATCATTCATGAAAACCTGAAATATCTCTAAGTCAAGTCTTTCTCATTTTTCAAGTGTCGATGGATCAATCCTGTCATCGATGGAATCGGAGTTCGAAATTCGATGACATCGACAATAGCTTCGATTCATCGACCAATTGGCAAGAAGTTTCAAAAGCATATGACATCGAGTCCGAGACATAGAGCAGACCATCGATGCTATCGAGAGCATACGCTCGATTATATCGAACTCTGTCATAAATGTGACCGTTTTATATCCGTTGGAGGTTTTTGCTTATTTATAGAGGACTTGACTTTTGTTGTTGTAAGAGAGAAAAGAGAGAGTTTTTGTGTGTTTCAAATTACATCTTATATCCTAAGCCCTTTCTCTCGAGGGAGTTCATCCTCCAATCCACTCTCACCATTGATATTCAATAGAGTGGATTGGGGAATGAACTTACACATTCAAGGATCCTTCAGTTACTACCTTAATGTCAAATCATTGAGCTGGGATGCCTTGAATGCATAAGATTGGAACTACTCTACCTTCTTTATAGGTAAACCTTTAGAGAGTAGGATTCCATCTTAACCTTGACCCAACCCTAAGCCTAATCTTGGTATATCTTTTGTGTTGCAGATCAAGGGAGGAGAAGACTCTTCGTCAACAAGGAGGAGGAGATCTTCAGCGTTGTGCTTAACGGGACTCATCAACTTATCTGTAAGTATTTAGAGTCCAGGAGGACACTTGTGATCATTCCTTTCTAGGATTGGGTCTTAAGTGGTTCTCACCCTTTGAAGTCCTCAAGGAGGCCTCTAGCGGGAGTGTACACTGTGGGTGCGTTGTGTGGACCCTTGCTCTGTAGAGAGCATAAACATCTGGTTAGGAGTGAACCAGTGAAACTCCAGGGTTAGAGGTGAACCGAGTAGAAACCTCTGGGTGCGTTGTGTGGACCTTTGCTCTATGGAGAGCATAAACATCTGGTTAGGAGTGAACCAGTGAAACTCCAGGGTTAGAGGTGAACCGGTAGAAACCTCCATGTAAAGGTTGAAGGTGAACCTAATTTAAAACCTTAGGTTTGAGGTGAACCCTGGGAAACTTCCTTAGTGAAATCCGGTAAAGTCAAGGGTTGAGTGCGACAGCCGGGAGTGGAGTAGACTTATCGTCGAACCACTATAAAATGACTGTGTTTGTGATTGCTTTCTCTATGTGTGATTCATGACAATGCATTCATATTCATATATCTGATCACATCTCACACACACACACAGTCACATCCAACATAGACTAAGTTGCATATTGCTATATCTTGATTAGTTTGTGATTGGATCCTCTACTTGGCTTGAAAGCCAGTAGAGTTACATTTGAGTAATCTTGAAAGTTGCATACATGATAGGATTAGTGTGATAGGATTTTTAAATAACTCATAAATCTTTAAAAAGTCCTATTCACCCCCCTCTAAGACATATTGGCATATTCCGACTTCAACTCAAGCAGTCTTCACCGCTATTTCATCATACAATCTAGTCATGCATCATTCATACGCATACCGTGCACTCATGTGAGATAACCTCTGCCTATCAGGGAGTCTCATAACAACCTGCCCAATGATATATGCAATGGTCAACCACATCTCATAATAAACATGCAAATGATGCGTATGGGCATGTATCATGATGCTATGCTGTCACATACTCATAATCGGTATTAATAATCGGCATCAACAATCGGCCTCGACAATGTGGACATTTAACCAACATTGCCCCCAAGGAATTGCCCACATAGAGCCTAACATATAGCGAACCCATGACCTCACACAAGGGTCTAATATATAACATCATGGGCTTCACTCAAGAGCTTAATACACATCACGATGGGCCTTAAACACGGGATGAATACACATCAAAACGGGCCCCAAATACGGGCCGTATATACATCACATTGGACCTCTTACACAAGCCGAATGTACATCACAATGGGCCTCAAATATGGGATGCATATACATCATATGGGTCTCGACAATCGTCCTTAGCAATCGAAATTAACCTTGACAATTGGTCTCGACAATCGGAATCGGCCTCGACTAACGGAATCGGTCTCGTCAATCGGACTCGGACTCGGCCTCGACAATCGGAATTGACGATCGGAATCGAAAATAGGAATAAGTCTCGACAATTAGCCTCGACTAACGGAATCAGTCTCGTCAATCGGACTCGGCCTCGACGATCAGAATCGACAATCAGAATCGATCAATAATCGACCTCGATGATCGACATCGATAAGAATGGGCCTAACAAGGCCCAAGGGAAGGTCACAATGTGGATATTCAACCATCATTGCCCATCAATGTGGACATTTAACCAACATTGCTCCCAAGGAGTGGCCCACGTAGAGCCAAACATATAGTGGCCCATGACCTCACACAATGGCCCATTATACATCACCATGGGCTGAAATTACATTGGGCCTCACTCGTGGGGCCGCATATACATCACCATGGGCCTTAGCACAAGGGCCATAAATAGATCACATTGGGCTACTTCCACGGGCCTTAAATACATAACAGGTGGGCCCTGCACATGGGCCATTAATGCATCTCAATGGCCACGACCCATGGGCCTTAATACATTGAATTAGGCCACATCATGTGGGCCTCAAATACATCAAATCAGGCTGCATCATGTGGCCTCAAATACATCAAATTAGGCCGCATCATGTGGGCTATAAATACATCAAATTGAGCCGCATGATGTGGGCCTCAGATATATCATAAAAGGGGCTCTCAAATGGGCCCAACGTGCATCACATCAGCATGGGGCCCACACATGAATTAAAGGTCATTTTAGAGCATTAACAAAAATAAATCCCATAGAAAGATCATCTGGGCCAAACCACAATAACAGTGGAGATAACGATTTTAAATTTATGGGGCCCACCATTTTATTTTCCGTCCAATCGGATCATACGGTCACAAAGACCTGAGTTGAATGGAAAAGCAATATCATACTGGTCCAAGACTTCTGTGACCTAAAAAGAGTTTCAATAGTGGACGTTCAATCTCCACTGTTTCGGCAGTGTGGTCCACCTGACATACCGATCTGCCTCTTTGTTTTTTTTTTTTTTTTTGTCTCAAGCCTTAAGGTAGACTCGTCAAATGGCCAGACGGTGAAGGTATAAAAATACATTAAGGTGGGCCACGTCAAAATGGATGGACGTTGCATATACATCACATACAACCAAGGTGGGTCCCCACGCTCACCGTCCAGGGACGGACGGTGTGGTTACAAAACATACATTACAACTGGGGCCCACGCCATCTGGACAGATGGTCGGAGTGGGTACACAACACATACTCCAAGGTGGGTCCCCACCGTCCAGGAACGCTGGACGGTGTGGATGAGACCCAAACGTCATACAAGGAGGGCCCCACGTGCTGCAACACGGCAGCTGCATGACTGGTGTGCGGCAGATCATCCAGTCCATTGCCATGCAAGGTGGGCCCCACGTCCCTGAGATGGACGGTTGGATGTAAGGTTCATACATCAAGGTGGGCCCCACAGAACTTGGTGACGTCAACTGCTGGTCGGACCCATAGAGCTTGCTGCGTCAAAGCAGCAGCTGCAGCTGCTGGAACACTGCCAAGTGGATGGACGGGAGGTAACATATACGTCCGGGTGTGACCCACCATCCAGATCTGCTGGACGGTGAAGATTTGCACATACATCACAGTTTGGCCCACTGTCCAGCCATCTGGACGGTGGGGATTGTAAAACAGGTGGGCAGCGTGGAGTAAAACAAATGGACAGCGTTGATACAACGCATGCATCACGTGGTTTTCCACGTGCGTGTGGGTCCCACGGCTGCAGTACAACATTGATAAAATACATATATCACCGTGTGGTGCCACGTGGGTGGCCTACCAGGGTCCAACCCATGTCCTGCACCGTCCAGGGACGGTCTGGATATAGGCAGACAGTTAGTGGGTCCCATATCCTGATGGACGGTGGTGATGCACCATATCATGGTGCATCCCTCAAGAACGGACGGTCCATATAAATCACATACAACATGGTGGTTCCATGTAGTGGCCCACCCGAGCCTAAATCAAGCCGATACTTATGTTTTCTCCAGGCACGCTGGATGTCCAAAGGACGGGCGGCCAGGATGGGACACGTACAACATGGTGGGCCACGTCCAAGGGCTGGACGGACGGATTGGATACATTTGCATTTAGTGGGCCACACATCAAGAGGGAGAGAGAAAGAAAAGTCGGATGGTGGAGGGACCCCGCCACTATGGGACCCTCAATACAACACATACATCAAGATGGGTCCCACCATATGTGGGCCCTCAAATCATCAAACCCAAACCAAAAATCACTCACCTCGAGATCTCTCCTTCCTTCTTCCGCCAATGCATAATAGAGTCCCAAAGGGACAATTTCAAAGGTTAAGATGGGCTTATGATGGTGGGATCGGGTGGTAGAAAGGTGGGCCACACTACTCTCTCCCATGGAAGCCATGGACGTGAGTTGATCCCATGGAGATTGGGAGAAAATGAGAGAGAAATGAGAGAGAGAGAGAGAGAGAGAGAGAGAGAGAGAGAGAGAGGTGATAGGTGAGAGATGTGAGTGATGGGTGAATGAGTGACGAGAGTACTTGTGTAAGAGAGATAGTTGACTTTAAGGGGGGTGGTTGTACTTGGGGATGGGTATGAGTGATGGGAATGATGTGTACTTGATTGATGTGATTGATGGGATTGATGTGATGTTTTCTAGGGATTACAACACGCAACGTTTATCATCGAACTGAACGTGGGTCCACATCTCCTGGCTTGGGTATCACCTCGGCGCGTAATATGCGGCATTAGAACCGCGGCGATGGCGCGGTTACCAGGGTACAAGTCTTGGGTTGAGCCGACTCTGGAATACGGGACACGACTTAAGGTTGCGTGCAACTACCGATAACAGATCGCAGGTGGCCGAAATTCGACCGGGAGGACCGTGGAAGCCTACGGAACAATACAGGCTAGGATACGGGCCTCACAGGATCTGTCACAACTTAGAGCCCACTTCCAAACACTTAGGGATTATTCCTGACAAAACGGTGGGACATCCCATCTCACTGATATAAGAATTAAACATTTCCCATAGTGGTACTCTTAACTACAGAGGGTGGAACCCACTACAAGGTGTCAAAGAGGCCTACATGCAATACAGTTAAGTACTTAGAAAATTTCAACAAACAGAAAGTGTAAAGGAAATGAAATAGATCCAATGGCAAGTGGGGTCCACACGCTACCAAACCATAGATAAGAGATACACAACAATGTACATGGGTGTCCATATTGGATGAACTAATAAAATGTATAAATCACAAGTGATCCCACACCCAAATAGGTCAATAAGATGATGAATGTTATATACAACATAGATCCAACATACACATCAAGTAGCACACGTAATGAATTTATCAAAACACTTTGATCAGATCCTCTGTTGGAAAATTCAATCCAATGGATGGTTTGGGAATAAGTCATTTATATTGTAGGTAGATTTTCAACCATACAGAGCCTTGGATTCATCTGGAACATACAAAACAATTCAAGATTTATCCTTATGGAAGTATATATCGGTCCAGAATTTCCTAAAATTTATCATGAATGAATATGACCATGGGGACCATACATATGAAATTAACTATTTCAAATAAGTTAAGAACAAATATCAAATATATCTGACCGTTGGAATCGCGAATATGGCCCACACAAGAATGGCCATAACAAATCCCTAAATACATTTTCGTATAACGCCAAGATCTCAGTCGTCCGAACTCCGATCGAGGATCATTATATACTATTGGAAAGCTGGTTTGATTTTCCATGAATTCAATGGAACATGTATTTCTAATGTATTCATTAAAGGAGTTCAAAATGGGTCCATTTTTGGAAAATCGGAATCCTACATGTGCTGCTGGACAACATCTAAGTAAAGTTGATTCCACGAATGATTGGACCGTTGGATGGGTACGAAATTTGGCTCAAAGTTAGCTCATATTATGGTTCATATTATTCCAATGTTTCAACTCCGATCTTTGTATGGTTGATTTTTACGATTTTTAGAAGTTGCTATCCAGATACAAAAACGGGATTACATGCATGTGAAGGGTGTTGATATAATGTTTATCATGATGGACCATACTGACTTGGGCCACCTTGCTGACAACCATGGCCAGTAATATATGAACCCATGGAGCTCCACATTAGTGGGCCCACACATATCAAGAAAAATAAAAAAGAGAAAGATGAGGATGAGGAAGATGGAAGGAGGGGTGCAAACTCACCTCAAATGGATGGATGGCTTGATGATGATATGTGGTCCACTCCCTCAAGGTTATTGATGGGCCACACCTTGGCCCCACTATCTCTCACTATCTCTTAAAATCTCAGAATTTTTCTAAGTATAACAAAAGGATGAGTGTAAAAGAGATCCTACTCTTATATAGGGAATTGGGGGTTGAGGTGGCAAGACGTAACGCCCCAGTTTTTAAAACCATAGTATATGACTCGTTTTTCAAAAATCCGAGTGTTAGCCTTTCAAATTTAGTATAAATTTGAACCACTTATCATTAATTAGAGTTAGCAGCAAATGTTAGCAGAATAAACCTTGCATTGTATAAAAAAGTTTCAATCATCATAAATATCCAAATGTAGCGCCCATATAGGACTTATACAATCCCCAAATAGTAAAGTTCATTAAATAAAAAACAAAAATCTATCATCTAATGTTGGAGCTCGATATGGGCCGCAGAGACCCACTAGCTCCTCAGCTACCCGATCTGCTCTAACAACTCAGTGAGCGACATCGACTCTCTCTACACCTGTATCAGCTGATATGGTTTGATAGCGTTAATAGCTATCGCAGTGAGGAGTACCCTCTAAGATTTCACACTCATCATTCATAATCCAAAATAGATCGCAAGTCATAAAAATGTATATATTAAGCAGCGCAATTCATAATCATGATCATATACTAACAAATTAAGCCAGTCAACATAATCTTAACATTAAGGAAATGTAATAACAATTGCAATGCAAGTGGAAGTGTCCAGATAGTCAAATAATCAATCATACAACTTTCTATTACACCTGAAAATCACGTTGTACGTGAGCTTTGCAAGATGGCTAGAAAATCGATAAGCGAACTTTATCTCCACCCAGAAATCATAGTATAACTAAACTCCGCAAGGTAAATAGAAAATCAACCTTTAAACCTCTACTTCACCCAGAAATCATATTATAGTGAACTCCACAAGATGGCTAGAAAATCGATGAGGGAACTTCAGCTCCACCCGGAAATCATGGTACGACTGAACTCCACAAGATGAAGGAAGAGTCAACATACAAATATCTACTTCACCCAAAAATTATATCGTATGTGAACTCCGCAAGATGACTAGAAAATCGATAAGCAAACGTCAGCTCCACCTGAAAATTATGATATGACTGAACTTTGCAAAATGTAGAGATAATCAACATACAAACTCTAGACCACTCGGAAATCATATCATATGTGAACACCGTAAGATGGTTAGAAAATCGATAAGCGAACTTCAGCTCCACCCGAAAATCATAGTATAACTGAACACCGCAAGATGACTAGAAAATGAACATACAAACCTCTACTTCACCCGAAAATCATATCGTGCGTGAACTCTGCAAGATGGATAGAAATTCGATAAGCGAACTTTAGCTCCACTCAAAAATTAGGATACGACTGAACTTTGCAAGATGAAGAGGGAATCAACATGGGAACTCCTGCGTCATTCAAAAATCGTATGAACTACGCAAGATGACTAGAAAATCAATAACCGAACTTCAGCTCCACCCGAAAATCAACAATATATGCGAATATATCGAACAAGCCACAAAAGGGCATCAATAACCATCAAAGCCACGAGGGAAAATATGTGGTCCTCACCTTAGAGTGTAAATTTATTTCTTGCTTGGTTAGAGACCATTAAAGGATTCAAAACACTCAATTAACCTAAAATATCACATTTGAATGGTTAGGATAAAATAGATTCGGATGCGCCCAAATGATTAAAGTTCCCAATGTGCATCCAGGTTAGATTCAAATTGCCACAACTAGATAAATTAAAGTGTAAATTTAAATCCAAGAAAATGTGGAATCTCAAATCTTAAATTAGTCACTAATTAGTTATAATGAACATTTTAGATAGAGTAAGGCATGCTTACTAAAAATCCAAGTCTACTTGGATCTAGCCCGGCTCAAAATGATTTATCCTTCTCAACAAAAATGATATGCACCAATATCATTCACATACTTGTAACTAAGAAACTGACTAAATATTTAATTGCATTAAATTAGGGTTAATCATTTCAGGAAGCTAAGTTGACTCACCTCAACCTGGATCAACTCATTTGGGCTAGGTGAGTTTCAATCGAGTTAACTCATCAGCCACCAACCCAAACTCCCTGTCTTTCTCTCTTATTTCTTCTTCTTCTTCTTCTTCTTCTTCTCTCTCTCTCTCTCTCTCTCTCTCTCTCTCTCTCTCTCTCTCTCTTTCTCCTCTTTATTCTTTACACTATCTAGCAACCCTGCACCGAGTCTGACTCGAGCACGACTCTTGGTCGAGTTGCGTGGTGCAACAGCCAACCGCTTTATATCCTCTCTCACGTTCTTCTTTCTCTCTTCTTCTTTCTTTTTTGCGTTCTTCTCTTCTCCTTCTTCTCTTATCGTTTAAAGGTTCAAGAGGCCTACACGACCTAGACTCGAAAAACCAAGTCCGACACTCATTGCAGCAGCAGGCCACAAGAAGAAAGAGGACAACATCCTCTCTCTCTCTCTCTCTCTCTCTCTCTCTCTCTCTCTCTTCTTCTTCTTCTTCTTCTTCTTCTTTTTGTACAGTCCAAAAGCTGCTGGAGCTGACCAGGAGCAAACCTGACCCAACCTCTATTGGCTCGTCCTGAGATCGATGCGGTAGCACAGTCACACTTCTCTCTATCTCTAATCCTTTCCTTATTCCTTCTTTGATGACCAGATAGGGTCGACGATCAAACTCAGACCGAGCTCGGTCTGAGTTCAGTTGGTGCAGCAATGGTAGGCAGTGTTTCATCCTCTCTTCTCTTTCTTCTCTCGTTTCTCTCCGTCCCAACAACAGTGCCGAAATCACTCAGCCAGGATTGAGTCAACTCGACCCAACATGGTGGGAGGAACGACGCCCTGGCTATTTCATTTTTCTTTCCTTTCTTTTCAATGGGCTGCCCTAACTAAAAGAGAGCTTAAATAGGGCTATCTTAGTTCATTTATATAGGATTTGAATGCAACTACTCCTTTGGATTAGTTGCGTTTTAACGACTTCAAGTAGCAAGAGATCTCTGATGGCACAACCGATCCTGCTTACATGGTTACAATCTAGAGGCACAGATGGAGTTCTAACGCCATGGCCCATCAAATGATCGTCACAGATTAGACAATGGGGCCCACACAATGGTGGTGGCTTCTTTCAGCCAACGGAGAAGATGGCCCGACCATTAATGGCGGGTCATCGATGGGTGGTTGATTCGATGATCAGAGGCAAATGGACAATGTGGATTCTTCCTCTGACCGCAATGGGGCCCACTAAATGGAAGGTTGTTAGCACTTTTATCCTAATGAGCTTAGCTTCATCTTAGAGTGGTGGTGGAAGAAAACTTAATCAATAGCCAAAGGAGACCCCTAGTTTGGAGGGCTACGATGGCTCTACATGGAGGGCTGAGATGCTGTAGAGGTAAACCATGTGGATCACCAGCGTGGAAAGAGGGAAAATGGAACTCTTTCTATTTTAAAAAATAGCCAGCTTCATGAAACCATTTCACGTCTAATCTTGTGTGCGCACGTGTGCAATCCAATAGGTGGATCGCCATGGTTTTGTTCATATTCGGGTCCTCTATAAGATGGACGGTTTGGATCCATCATTCGGATTATCATGGTGGGTCACATTGCGTCCAAATGGATGTTATCTGTTTAAAGGCGCTGAAGGCAGGAGGCAGGGAGAAAGCCCCCTCCTTCATTCCCATTTTCGTCGGGTCAGACTCAGTTTGACTGGGCTCCCCAATTCGGTGCACCTTGGGTGTGCTCCAACCGTGCACACGCACTCACGTGTGGGGTCCACCATGATGTTTGTGGTTTAATCCACTCCGTTCATCTGTTTTGTCAGCCCGCATTATGGCCCAGCCCAAAGAATAAAGTAGATCCATGACTTAGGTTGGCCATATCATCTGAATTATGGCCATTAAGTGCCAACCACTATCGATACATGATGATCTGTGGTCCACTCATGTGATTAGAACCGTTCATCTAACTAGTGAGCCACCCAGGGCCACTACATATTTTTAACTGATATCATTTTAACCAAATGGGTCACACAACATTTATTTTTTGGTTCAAACTATGATTCCCATCCATTCGACGGTCATATCGATTCCAAACCTGACCGTCAGTGGTCTCTGGCATTCTCCACCACATTTGGAGGAAACATGGTAGTTTACTTATGTGTTTATGTTATGATTAACGTGGATCAAAAGTTCTTTGTCTATGGCCTAATGGACGATGAATTTGAGGATCTAATGTTTGATATTGGCAATTAGCGGTTCGATTTGTACATCAGGGTGCTTAAAACCATAAGAGTAGATTTCTCTAGTGGTATAATGGTCCATCTTGATAATTGATGGATGGATACATTGGATCATAATCCTAAATCACTCCCAAGGGTCAGATTTAAGCTACAATGTGTGGATGTTCATGTAAATTTGAGTTTGCGTTTACTAAATTAGGTCATCATGGTAACACCCGAGTACTGAAAAGTATGGGGTGTTACACAAGACGATATGACAAGTTTATGGGATCTTATTGGTGCTAAAAGTAAGGTGGAAGGTAGTGTATGGTATAGGTAGTGGATGGATGAGGTGGATGGTGCTAAACATGCATTGGCCAAGGCGAAAGAAATCTAGACATGCATTGGGTAATGGATGGATAATGGTTGTGGGTTGTAGGTGATGCATGGTTGATGATGAAGTGGAGTATCGCAATTGGTTGTTTGAAGTGATGTGACACAAATCAAGACATGCATTGGATGCATGTGTAGGATAAGGTGGACGTGGGCCATGATTAGGGAGAGGGCTAATGACGGATTTTGGGGTAAGATCCAATTTTGTCTCACAGTGCATTGTCTTATATGTGCTAGCTCATTTTTTTGTAATGTAGTAATTGTCCTATTTTGTGATAATTCCTATGTTCTAGAAAGTGGGCTTTAGGCCCACACCGGCCCAAGTCCAATGGGCCTAGCACAATAAATGTTGCTTATGTTACAGGATACATAATTTGGCTGTGGATTCGATGGGTCATGTCTCACTAATTTAGAATTGGATTGACACACAGTTTTCGTGATAGTGGTTTCAAGGTTATCCGAGAAAAATCACTTGGGTGGGATTTCTAGGTGCGCTACGTGCAATGTATGGTTTATCAATGGTGCAAGTTGGGACACACGTGCGCATGAGCAGTGTTACAAAGGACATGGATCTTACAAATCCACTACTCGTCATGAATACATAACATGAGGTGGACTTCTTGCTATCAAGACAGCCCACAAAATTTGCATATGTATATCCAACCAGCTACAAACGGTCGGATCTCCTATACGTGAGTATGAAGTCCTTTGTCCTTTACAGATAGCCCAATACTTTCTTAACAACTATCCAATGGTTCATCAATAGATTGCTAAGGTACCTGCCCAACATTTCAACCACAAAAGCAATATCCGGATGCATAAAATCATGACGCTCCCTACTACTGATGCATACGGAATATCTTTCATCTTGTCCTTTTCTAAGTAATTCTTAGGACACTGAAATTGGCCAAACCTATCACCTTTTATAATAGGTGCTTGGCCAGGAGCAGAACCTTGCATGTTAAACATTTCAAGAACCGTATCAATATAGGCCCTTTGCGATAGGCCAAATAGTCTAAGTGATTTATCCCGGTTAATATGAATGCCAATGACAAATGATGCATCACTAAGATCTTTCATCTTAAAGTTTTGAGATAGAAATTTCTTAGTCTCACACAATAGTCCAATATCAATATTGACCAACAAAATGCCATCAACATACAACACTAAAATAATAAACTTACTTCCACTGACTTTCACATATATACACTCATTCCGCAGTGTTTTCAATGAAACCATATAAGGAAACAAGTTCATGAAAATTTAGGTACCATTGTCGTGATTCCTATTTCAACCTATAAATGTACTTCTTGAGCTTACAGACTAGATGTTCTGAGCCTTTTCCTCTAAAACCTTCTGTCTGTAACATATATATATGTTCTCACTTAGATCTTCATTAAGGAATGTGGTTTTTATGTCCATTTGATGTAACTCTAAATCCATATGAGCCACAAGAGCCATAATGATCCTAAATGCGTCTTTCTTAGACACAGATGAGAAAGTCTCCTTAAAGTCAATGTCCTCACACTGACTGAAACTCTTTGTAACTATTCTATCTTTATACCTGTCAATATTGCCCTTGGATGAATACCACTTACAACCAATCAGCCTAATCCCTTTAGGCAATTTAACAAGGTCTCAGGTTTTGTTATCCCTCATAGATTTCAATTTATCCTTCATGATATAAAATCAATGAGAAGAATTCACACTTTTTTTGACTAGTGAAAAAGATACAATATCATTTTCAGCCCCAATGTCAAATTTATGCTCCTGCAGATAGACGATGTAATCGTTTATAATCACAGATCTTCTCTCTCTCTATGTGATCGTCTTAAAGGCTCAAAATTTTGAATTGAATTTTCTATTTCCTCATCAGTGGGTTGTATTTGAGGCTCTACATGTTCATCTATAAAGATCTCAGGGTTTGTTGCTGGACGTACGACCACGTTACTCTGAACGATTGTGGTGGGAATCACAATCCGCTCTTCCTCAAATACAATGTTTCTTAAGTTCGTGCTCTCACTATCTTCGATACTCTCAATAAACCTAGAATTTACAGTCTCATTGACTCTCATAGAATAGGATGAATAATAAAATCTAAATCCTTTGGATCTTTCTGAATATCCAATAAAGAGGCAACTAACCGTTCTATGGTCAAGCTTTCTTTCATGCGGGTTATACGGTTTGGCTTCTACAGGATAACCCTATACATGAAAGTATTATAAACTAGCCTTTTTCACTATCCACAATTTATATGGAGTTTTCATTACAGTCTTACTTGGAACTCTATTTAAGATATGCACATTGTTTTCAATGCATCACCTCATAAAGATTCTAGTAACGTTGAATTACTAATCATAAACCGCACCATGTCCTTTAGGGTGAGACTATGCCTTTCCGCTACACCATTTTTCTCTGGGGTACCGGGCATGGTATACTATGCGACGATGCCATGATCTTGTAGATATCAAATGAATGGCCCTAGATTATGCCTAGATTTGTCATACCTTCTGTACTACTCACCACCATGCTTAGATCTAACAACTTTTATCTTTCTATTGAGTTAATTCTTGACTTGAGACTTATAGATCTTAAATGTATCGAGGGCATCTGACTTATCATTAATAAGGTATAAGTACTCGTAACGAGAGTAGTCGTCTATGAAGGTGATAAAATACTTCTGTTCATTCCAATATACTGTAGGGAATAGTCCGTAGATGTCTGTATGAATCACTTCCAAGAATCATATGCTTCTAGTGGCACACTTTTTCCTGTTTCTAGTCTATTTACCTTTAATGCAATCTATGCAGACCCCAAACTCTGAAAAGTCTAGAGAGTGGAGAATTCTTTTACACATAAGTCTTTTTAATCTCTCACGAGAGATGTAGCCTAATCGCCCGTGCCACAACATGGAGAAATTTTTATGGTCCAAACTTTGCTTGATGCCTTAAGTATTTCCATGTGAGGAGTTAATGTTGTATATATGTGGAACATGCCAATTTAGTTGATAAATGTTATTAACTAAACTTCTAAAACCAATCACAACTGAATCATAGTAAATATTAAAATTTTCATTTCTAAAATTAAACTCATAACCATACTTGTCTAAAAAAGAAATGAAAACCAAATTATGCCTTATATAATGCACACAAACAGTATTTATGATGTTTTATTTAAACCAATCTGATTTAAATGATTTTAAACTCGCAAGTATATGAATTAGATGTAGATATGGTACGTATTACGAGATCATTTCCATGAGGACTGGTTGTCACAATTCAAAATTTAAGACTCTTCTTAACTAATCTAACGAATAGTGTAGTAAACACTTTAGAAAAATAATCTAGAAGGATAATCGAGAGCAATGAGTAAAATTCAATCAAGGAGAAGACTAGGACTTTCGAATCCACCCCTAATTATCCTAACCCTTGTTTTACCTATTGATTTACCCTAATTCAGATTGATATAAATAAAATAAACAAAGCACACCCTATGTCCTTGGTCGGGCACACAGAATGTATAATCCCTTAAAGCACATGGATCACATCTTTCATCCATGGTCAGGCATGGAGAGATGTAGATTCCTATTTCTTCCTCTATAGGAAACCTGTTCATGGTCAGACACAAGAACCTAGAATAATATTCCAAACAACATCCACATCTAGACTTTGGTTAAGCTCATAGAATGGAGAAGTACAGAAATCTCAGGAAAGCACACTAGAGAAAGAAACAAATCAATCAGATTAAGATAAATTCAACATATAATAAGAATTATTCTAATTAGGGGCTTTATCTTAGCCCTAGCTACAAGATTAGCAATCCATAAATTCAGATAAAAAGAAGGATATATAAGATTTAAACAATAAAAACATCTCCCTTCTCTCTCTTCTCTTTCTTCTCTTTCTTGCTCTCCCTAAGCTCTAGCCTCCCAAAAAGATCCCCATCTCCACGTTTTGCATATCTTTTTATAGCTGCTGGAGTGGCTGGAGTGGTGAAAATCGGATTTGGAAAGTCAAGTCACGCAAAATGGTTTTTCGCAGCCAAGTTCGGGGCTTCATAACTCTCATGTTCCTCACCTGATGTCAGTCAAATCAATGTCTCCTGGGACGTTTTGAGATGGTCTACACTATGGACGGTTCAGATCTACCATATGATCAAAAATGGTGGGCCACAACCACCTGGAAAACTGGATTTCACGGATGTGCGAAAGCTTTCGCACTCTTTCGCTACCGTGATCGGCGGGCCCCACAAAATTGTTTTTGGGGAAATCCACACCGTCCATTGGATTCAGGACAAAATTTCAGTTAATAATTGGTGGTTTTGAACGTCCATTAACGCATCCAAGAGAAGAAATCACAAAAAGATCAGATTTGAACGTTGCAGGGCAATCCTTTTGTGGTCCTTGTATCGTACATGTGTGCGTGTATGGATGCAAAGTATCAACATGTACTTGTAGTATTCGTGCCCCTCTTCACGGTGGACGGTACAGATCGTCCGTACGGACTATAGGTGGGGCCCACACTGATCGCAAAGAGGGCCAGCGGACGTTCATTTCCGCAGGCTGAAAACGGCAATAGCCATTTCTGGAGAAGATGCGGGTCAAAGGTCGGTTTGACCAAAGTGAAGGTGCGGTGCACCGCTAGTGCATATGTACTCTATGCATACTCTATACATGTGGGGTCCACGACGATGTTTCTGAGAAATCTAATCCATCCATTTATTTTTTCTTCTCAAGTAAGGCGTTGAATTCGAAGTTGAAGCATATCCAGATAGCAGGTGATCCCAGAATCAACAGTTTATGGGCTGATCTGTCAGTTGGGGTACTTCCATAGTGATCCGAGGGATGAAATTTGATATGTACAGTTAATTTATGGCCTTCAGGCCCTGTATGAAGTTTTGAACCAATTGGATGGTGAGAACCATGTAATCTTGCATTCTGGACCAATTTCGGGCCTCTTTAATGTGAATAGCTTGATTTCCTCGGGTCTCTGGCATGTAAATTCTTCAATATTGGTCCTCTGGAGTCCGTCCCTCGCCTTGGTGACTTCAGAGCGTCAAATCCACGCTTTTAACATCAGTTTTCAATCCACGCTCTTGATTTCATCCTGTAATAAAAAACACAATTAAAATATGGCATTAAGCATTATCATATACGTAAAATTAGGTAATAATCGGGGTCTGATATGCAATATTTGACCCTCATCACAATCCCCAACAAGCATTTTGCTAGTCTCGAGCAAAACATGCGAAAAGTAATTTCAAAAATAAAAGAGCAATTCCTTTAAACCCAAGTGACTTGTGAACAGATAGTAGAGCTGTGAAAATTCTAAGATTCATGCATGGTAAGTAGAATTTTCTCCTGGAATCAAGCTCACAATAAACTTCATAATCAAGTTCAAAATATTAATCCATTAACTAAAAAAATTCTAAACATTGAGTTCCATGAGTGTATAGTGTAATCTCGGCTCACAATCATTAAGAGATCTGATTGTTAATTTCATGATATCATTGGAATTCGTGACAACCAAACCTGAAACCAACACTAGCATTATAGATTAACTTTGCATTTTATTAGCCTTTGATTTTTTTATGAACAGTAATGCCAAGGAAGGGAATCAAATTCTCACCTATAGGAAGCAAACCTATGGTGAAAACTTGTCGCCTAACTTTTTCTAAATGTCAACCATGGAGAATCGAATCTACACCTATAGGGAGCAAACCTATGGTGAAGATTATGCGACTTACCCTTTTAATTCTTCTTACTCAATTGATGCTAAAAAAAAATTATTTTCCAGGCTGGTTCCTTTCATGCTTAGTGATTACCAAGTTAATCATTCAATTATTGAACCGGAACCTTAATGTGTAAGCGAGATGTGCTATGTGAAATCATGACTCAATTAATGTTTACAACTTCTAATCATGGGTTAACAATTCAAACTTAACTGTAAAATCTAACAGACAACTGAATCCAATAGTCATAAATTACCAACATTCTGTATCTTGTAATTCTACAATCACGACTATCCGTCAAAATCACTTCAAATTCACAAGAAATTTCAGAAAATTTTAAAATTTTAAAAATTGTCACAATTTTTGCTTAAGACCAAGAAAATACAGATTAGGTAACCTAATCTCCCACCCCCAACCTAAAATCTATATTGTCCTCAATGTAAAAGAAATAAGCATGCAATGCACATGGGACAATGAAAATAAAAGAGGAGTGATGGAAAGATAGTACCTGGACGGAGAATTAAGAGGCTTTCTCAAAAATATCAACGTAAGAGCGAGTCAGCACAAGAGAGAAATCAACAAAAATAAAATCACAAAAAGAAGATCATACCTATACCACTTTCGCAGGTGCTCTTGATTGCATTTAGCATATGCAACAAGCCTTTAAACCCCTAGGTTGCCCTTAGTGGACGAGTTGTAGTCTCGTACGGGTTTGCAGTAATGTTACCCACAAACATTGAACTAACTAACTAGTCATGCCGCAAGGTTCCTCTTCCAGCCAATATCTTGATAAGTTTCTCAGTAGGTTTCTCCACAAGATCATCCAAAAGCCCTTTTTACAATATGTTTGGATGCCCTGGAGTATGGCGTTCCAGAGAAACTTATGTACCTCATCAAAAATTTGTCATCGATTTGCCTGAGGTATCCAGATTATATACGATTCACCTGCGACAGAAGAAGTTTCAATGGTAGTATCCCATGTTGATTTAGAGACTACGAGTATATAAGATTCAGAAAGGTTTTTAGGAAGTGATGTAGCCTCAATATATTCTAAAGTTTCAGACTTCGATTCAATTTTCAGCTCTTACTCCCTTAATGGTAAACAATTAAGATCTGGGGAAGAAGGGGCTTCAGAGTAAGGGTGCTCTCGGTTTGTGATAACTACCAAGGTATTGCCTTGCGAGGCATCTACTATTTCTTTTATCATAGGTTCAATTGAATCTACAAAGTGTGTCAAGCAATCATCCAAAAGAGTTGGGAAGTTTAGCTGAGCATGACTTATTTTCCACATTGGAGATTGTGATGATCTGCCCAAGGAATCCATCGTCTTTAAAAGTGGATGAAGGTACACTCTCTTGCTCTAACCCTACGCACACAATTTGAGGGTTAAGAAACGAAGTATTAATGAGAGGACTCTGTTCATTGATACTACTCAGAAGAGGCATTGAATCGTCAAAAGTGTTTGACTCAGATGGTGGCTTCAACTGGGTGGTTTCAACTTCCAAAGTCATATCAAGCGATTCGTTCATTTTCCGAATCATATCATCATCCAATTCAGTGGAGTGGCCCAAACATGTGTCATAAGAGTTAGAAGGGTCGGTTCTAATGGGCTCATCCTCCACTTTTAAATCAGACATGTTAGGTGAGAAGAGTGGCTCATTTTGACCGACCACTTTGTATACTTCGTGATCACTGACCTGGACCATACTTGAGATTGATTCCAGGGGAATTTGGGCCGAACATTCATGATTATCATCCCAATACATATCATTGTCTAATTCCCTGTTGTGCATACTTGGGATGGGATTGCTTTCCTCACATTCTATTCCTGAATTGGGTTGAGGTTCGAATAAACTGACCTCTTCCTTATCATTGAAATCCTGTGTGTCATGTAAGGAAGGTGTGTCATCATCTTTGTATTCGAAAGACACCCATATCTCTTCACCATTCATTTGAACAGTCATCGAGATCGATTCATCTGAAAATTGAATCATATGCTCCTTAACACAATTAAACTCTTCATCCCGAATTCCAGAGTTTGTCAAAAGCGAGTGAGGATCACCTTCCTCACATTGTATTTCTAGATTGGGTTGTGGTTGAGACGAACTAGCTTCCATTATCTCATCATAAGTATGGAATCCAAAGGAATAATCAATGGGTTGCGGTTGGGATGAATTAGTCTCCATTAGCCTATCAATGCGTGATTCAAGTGCGTCTAATAATTTCCACATGTCAGTAACTGTGTAACTCAGAGATGACTCCTCTTGGATCATTTCTTGTGGATATTCAAAAATAGGGGATCCAAGAGAATAATCATTATAACATATTGTTAGTTCATTTCCCCAATTTTGATGTTTCCACTAATTATAGTCATACGGATCATAGGTGGGAGAATCCGATGGTTGGTAATACATATTATCGCTCATAATATAATCACGTATTGTTTTCTGCTTATCTAATGGGTGATAATAGTCCTCACGCCCATAGTTATGATAATCCCAACACTCATGTACTGTCTTATTAATCCGTGGGGTGTAATTATTCTCTAGCATATGATCACGTAAGGACTTCTTAACCGGTGGATCTTTATATTCCGGTCGGTTCTCAATGGTAGTTTCAGAAAAGTTTTGAGGCATTGGTGGATTTCTATAATAATCATCATCCCAATATATGTTATTCTTCTCAGCATACCGACATTCCCACTCGTGTATATACATGGTGAAACCCTAACTCTAAATCTAATTCTAAAAGAAAAAAAAATCCTACACCAATCTAGAAATAGGAAGAAAGATAATTAGAAAGAAATTACCAATTTGGAGATTTATGTTAGAATCCTGCAAAAGAAAACAAAACAAGTTAGTTTCTAAAACAGAAAATCTAAAATTAGAAATTTTCTAAAGAACAAAAAAGAAGAGTTAGTTTCTAAAAAGGAAGGAAATCCTAGAATTAGGAAGTTACTAAAAATAAAAATAGAAAGTTAGTTTCTAAAAAGGAAAGTTTTTAATCTTAGAAATAAAAAGCTAAGTTAGTTTCTAAAAAGGGAAAAATTTCTAAAACTAGAAAATAGAAAGTTACTTAAAAGAAGAATCTAAATCTAAAATTAGAAAGTATAAAATTTCTAAAAAAAAAGAAAGCCTAGAATTAGAAAATTTTAAAAAATAAAAATAAAACACTAATTCTAAAAATAGAAATTAGAACAAGTAGAGAATTTAGAAAGGGATTACCAAATTAGAAGTTTATGTCAGGACCCTACAAAACAGGAAATAAGTTAGTTTCTAAAAATAAAATAAAATAAAAACTTTAACCTAAAGTTAGTAAAATCCTAAGAGACGATGAATTATGATAAGAGAGAATCATAAATCCAATTGGACCGCAACAGTCCCCGACAACGGCGCCAAAAACTTGATGTTTTATTTAAACCAATCTGATTTAAATGATTTTAAACTCGCAAGTATATGAATCAGATGTAGATATGGTACATATTACGAGATCGTTCCCACGAGGACTGGTTGTCACAATTCAAAATTTAAGACTCTTCTTAACTAATCCAACGAATAGTGTGGCAAGCACTTAAGAAAAATAATCTAAAGGACAATCGAGAGCAATGAGTAAAATTCAATCAAGGAGAAGACTAGGACTTTCGAATCCACCCCTAATTATCCTAACCCTTGTTTTACCTATTGATTTACCCTAATTCAGATTGATATAAATAAAATAAATAAAGCACAACCTATGTCCTTGGTCGGGCACACAGAATGTATAATCCCTTAAAGCACATGGATCACATCTTTCCATCCATGGTCAGGCATGGAGAGATGTAGATTTCTATTTCTTCCTCTATAGGAAACCTATTCATGGTCAGACATAAGCACTTAGAATAATATTCCAAACAACATCCACATCTAGACTTTGGTTAAGCTCATAGAATGGAGAAGTACGGAAATCTCAGGAAAGCACATTAGAGAAAGAAACAAATCAATCAGATTAAGATAAATTCAACATATAATAAGAATTATTCTAATTAGGGGCTTTATCTCAGCCCTAGCTACAAGATTAGTAATCCATAAATTCATATAAAAAGAAGGATATATAAGATTTTAACAATAAAGACATCTCCCTTCTCTCTCTTCTCTTTCTTCTCTTTCTTGCTCTCTCCAAGCTCTAGCCTCCCAAAAAGATCCCCATCTCCACGTTTTGCATCTCTTTTTATAGCTGCTAGAGTGGCTAGAGTGGTGAAAATCGGATTTGGAAAGCTGTCGCACGTGCAGCAAAAGCCTTTTCGCAGCCAAGTTCGGGGCTTCATAACTCTCATGTTCCTCACCTGATGTCAGTAAAATCAACGTCTCCTGGGATGTTTTGAGATGGTCTACACTATGGACGGTTCAGATCTACCATATGATCAAAGATGGTGGGCCACAACTGCCTGGAAAACTGGATTTCACGGATGTGTGAAAGCTTTTGCACTCTTTCGCTGTCGTGATCGATGGGCCCCATAGAATTGTTTTCTGGGAAATCAACCCCGTCCATTGGATTCAGGATGAAATTTCAGTCAAGATTGGGTGGTTTTGAACGTCTATTGACGCATCCGAGAGAAGAAATCACAAAAAGATCAGATTTGAACATTGCAGGGCAGTCCTTTTGTGGCCCCTGTATCGTACACGTGTGCGTGTATGGATGCAAAGGATCAACATGGACTTGTAGTATTCGCGCCCCTCTTCACGGTGGACGGTACAGATCATCCGTACGGACTATAGGTGGGGCCCACAACTGATCGCAAAAAGGGCCAGCGGACGTTCATTTCTGCAATAGCCATTTCTGGAGAAGATGCGGGTCAAAGGTCGGTTTGACCAAAGTGAAGGTGCGGTGCACCGTTAGTGCATATGTGCTCTATGCACACTCTGTATATGTGGGGTCCACGACGATGTTTCTGAGAAATCCAATCCATCCATTCATTTTTTCTCCTCAAGTAAGACGTTGAATCCGAAGTTGAAGCATATCCAGATAGCAAGTGGTCCCAGAATCAACGGTTTATGGGCTGATCTGTCAATTGGGGCACTTTCATAGTGATCCGAGGGATGAAATTTGATATGTACAGTTAATTTAAGGCCTTCAGGCCCTGTTTGAAGTTTCGAACTAATCGGATGGCGGGAACCATGTGATCTTGCATTCTGGATCAATTTCGGGCCTCTTTAACGTGAACAACTTGATTTCCTCGGGTCTCTGGCATAAAAATTCTTCAATATTGGTCCTCTGGAGTCCTTCCCTCACCTTGGTGACTTCGGAGCGTCAAATCCACGCTTTTAACATCAGTTTTCAATCCACGTTCTTGATTTCATCCTTTAATAAAAAACACAATTAAAATATGGCATTAAGCATTATCATATACATAAAATTAGGTAATAATCGGGGTCTGATATGCAATATTTGACCCTCATCAATTTACTAGATCAAGAAAGTGTCCCGACGATAACCTAAGCATACATACTCTAATAGCTTCCATGTCTACTCTAATGTCATTTCCCATATAGATCAAATTTTATTTTATTTTTGCATCAGTTGGTGTCTGACTTTAGAGCATATCATGCATGGAATAACATATGTGAATAGTTACATTAGAGTCTATCCACTAGGAGTCTGTGGACATATATGCTAAATTCGATTCAAAACAGACTAAAACTTGATTCTTACCCTTAAAAATGTGTCATTCTTTAAATTACACGTAATCTCTTTTGATGACTAGGCTTCTTGCAGAAGTAAGCAACCATCTTTAGGACCTCACTTTTTCTTCTTTATTTTTCCCTCAGAGTTAGGCTAATTGCCACCCACAAGACCTGTAAAATGCTTTCCTGAATTATGCTTTCTTTTCTTATTCCCCTTTTATCCTTTACCAGATATCACTAGGTGTGCACTCTATGTCTTAGTCAACCTTCTAAGTCTCTCTTCCTCCTGAATGCACTGAAATATCAGTTCATTTAATGTCTATTTTCCTTTTGGGTGTTATAGCTAATTTGGAATTGACCGAACTGTGGAGGTAGAGAATTCAGAGCCAAGAAAATTAAGAGTTCATCATCAATCTTAAGGCCCAATGCATGAATTTCAGCCACCACATCGGACAATCCACTAATGACTCGCTGGTGTTTCCTCGACTGTTATAGGTGGCTTGAGTCAGCTTATGCAAAAACTAACTCAGCTAAACTTTATTCGACTTCATGAATCAGTTCCCTATTTCGGTCAGGAACTCTTTAGCTTTCTCAGTGTTGGACCTGATACCTTATATTTTCTTAAGAATCGAGTTCTTTATGATATTGAGACATATATTATTTGACTTAGTGCAGGCCTTGTAGTAAGTCTTTTCTAATTCCATACTGGAGTCAGATGGAATGGGAGGCTCGACTTCCTCCAGGGCCAGACCCAAGTCCATGCAGCTTATGACTATTTCAACGAACGATTTCCATTTATAGTAGTTAGGCGCAGTAAGCAAAGGAATGGAATTACATTAGTTTGGAACATTGAAAACAATAATAGCTGGACATACAAAGCATGTCACTCACATTAATAAATAAACAAGTCCCACATAATACTACATGAATATAAACCACAAAATCATACATGTACTAACATTTGATTGAGTGTGGCCTTCAATTAAATAACCTAGAATGATGATGGACCTAAATCATCAAAGTTTGGCAAGAGCCCGGCATATCATCGCGACTCCTCCTTTGGGTGAAATTATGACATACAAGAGGCTATACTGAACATGAAGCTGACCAATGCTAGGTAAGTAAATCTAAGACATTTATCACCTTTGAGCAAAATGAATCTCTTAGACTTATATCACCATCACCAATCACTTCACCCTGCTCACATTTTGTAAAATAATGATACCTCTTTGTTCTGATCACCGCCCGCTATGGATACAAATGCATATTTACTGAATGCAATCTTATAATAGATGGTTACTAAATTCCATATCCTGAAGTCTGAAAGATTTTTTTTTTTTTTTTACCAATTGAGGTCACTTTGGTGGCTAACACAACCAGCTCCAATTCCTACTCCCAGATTCAATGATTGTTATATGGTCTTGCCCACAATGGACCATTCTGCAAAAGATTTGATTCAGCCCAAAATACGATTGATGTTGACCGCCCGTAGGTTCAAACATATTCTAAAGTGATGGTTGAATTAAATTCTTCATGGTCAACTACTTAATATTAGCCAAGAGGAATGGGTAAAGGCCCTGTTTCGAGTTAAATCAGAACTAAAGAATATATTTAACCATATTTATTAAATTATCAAGGCCGTCTAAAAAGTCTAACCTAGCAACTATCATATAATATTTAAGTTTGATTTGTACCGAAATGGCCCAAGTATATTGATTCAATTGTTTAGATCATCATGTTGGACAATAATCCCAAAAACTAAAGTGGGCCCTATAAAATCCAAAGAAAGAGTGCGTCAATAGACCCAAGGCTAGGCCCAAAAGAAAATCCAATCAGACCCCTAAAATTAGGTTATCATTCAAAGCGTCATGGATCATGTTGTCTTTTTTTTTTTAAAGAAAGAGAACTCACCGCAATCCTTAACATATTTGTTTAAAAATTCCACCACTGTCGTGATCGGCTTCACCATATGATAACTGCTGAAGGGACTTTAGATTCGAAGGAGGTCGTCGGAGTCAATGGCCGCACCGTTGGCCCAGGGTAGATAGAATGACCTTCTGGCATCAAGACGTGGCTGCCGATTTGGACAGCAGCCCTGCTTGACAGTTATTAGAGATCCTACATCGATGCTAAATACCAACAGCGGCAGTAGGCTAATGCGAAGAGGGGTGATAGTCGTTAATTGAGAAGAAAAAAAACATAGACATAGGGTGTGGATCCAAGGGTTTTACGGTTTGACATTGCAAGCACGAAGAACATTATATGATTCCGGTTTCAATCTAATTCCCAAAGAGGTCGGTCATGACGCTCACAGATTCTAGCAAGGCAACCTTATTTGCAACATCTGTGATATTTGGCTGCAGACCCCTGGTGCCGATTATCAACACATTCCATGAACAGCAATCCCGCCCATAAATCTGATGAAGAAAGATATAGAAGGGAAAACCTTGATTGATTGCAAATCTACCAATTCAATGCATAAATGGTCTGATACTAACTATTAACTGTATATCATGAAATCGACAGATCATCAACACATCAATAATAGAGATTTGACAAAGTAATGTTGCAGTGATTTGCTTGGAAGGGATTTTGGTCTTTCACACCTTACACCCTTATGAGAATCTCTCAATGAAACTATGCGATGAAATTGCGGTAATGATCGCTTTAGTCGAAGTGGGAATATGCCAAGATGTCCTAGAGGGGGGTGAATAGGACTTTTTCAATGTAACTCTAATGACTTCCAAGCCAATTAGAGGATCCAATCATAAGACTATTCAAAACATAAACAAGATGTATAACATAGTTCATGATGGATGTGACTGTGTGTGAGATGTGATTCTAATTAGTTCTAGGTAATCATGTAAACATGCATTATGAGAACATTCAGAGAAATCACACAAGTAGTAAAGTAAATAGCAATCCCAAACATAGTCATTTTTATAGTGGTTCGACTACGTGTCTACTCCACTTCCGGTGGACGCTCTCAACCCTTAAGTGTACTAGATCTCACTAAAGGAGGTTTCAAATCAGGTTCACCTCAA
Source organism: Magnolia changhungtana (assembly GCA_030180095.1). Taxonomy (NCBI): domain Eukaryota; kingdom Viridiplantae; phylum Streptophyta; class Magnoliopsida; order Magnoliales; family Magnoliaceae; genus Magnolia; species Magnolia changhungtana. The sequence goes on along the minus strand of JASAUF010000047.1, from coordinate 310,885 downwards.
ACCAGTACAACCTACACAGGGCTGACTCTAGGACCTACACAAGGTACCTAACATGTCTCCACGAGACATAAGTTTATGCCCCACATAGGAGCAAGGGTCAACACACAACACCTAGATTTTAGGCCACACAGGCCAAGGATCCACACAAGGAACCTAACAGTTTATGCCCTACACAAGAGCAAAGATCAACACACAACACCTAGGTTTTAGACCACACAGGTCAAGGACCTAGACAAAGGACCTAAGTTTATTCTCTCCACAGAGCAAGGGTCAACACACAACACCCCCACATACTCTCCCGTTAGAGGCCTCCTAAGAGGACTTGAAAGGCGTGAGAATCACCTGTGACCTAATCCTATACAAAGGAATGATCAGCAGGGTCTCTAGAATCTAATGACTTACAGATAAGCAAATGAGCCCCATTTAATACGTTGATGAAGATCTCCTCCTTTGATGATGAAGAATCTTCAGCTCCCTTGAACCGTAACACAAATGATGCTCCAATGTATAGCGACGGGTTGGATCAAGGTTATGTTGGAATCCTACTCTATTAAATGTTTCCTTATTTTAGAAACAGAGTGATTCCGATCATCTATGCATTCAAGGTATCCCAGCTCAATGATTTGTCATTAAGGTGGTAGCTGAAGGATCCTTGAATGCGGATGTTCATTCCCCAATCCACTCTATTGAATATCAATGATAAGGGTGGATTGGAGGATGAACTACCATGAGAGAAAAAGGCTTAGGGTATATGATCTGGATTAAACACTCAAAAACTTTATCTATTTTCTCTACAAATAACTAAAGGCAAGCTCTCTTTAAATAGGCAAAAAGTTCCAACGGAAATAATACAGTCATATTTTTGACAGAGTTCGATATCATCGAGCAGGCTTCGATATAATCGAGCATCTACTCTTCATACCATCGAATGGCCGCTCGATGACACGAACTCAATTTGTCAAACGCTTTTGAACCTTTTTGCCAACTGGTCGAGGATATCGAACAATCTTCGATGTCATCGGATTTCAAACTCTAATTTCATCGATGAAAGGTTCGATTCCTCAACATTTGAAAACATGAGAGAAGATTGCCTTTGAAACTTAACAGGTATTTGATATGATCGAGCATCCCTCAATATCATCTGAATTTGAATGTCGATGATATTAATACCGGGTTTGATTCATCGATATTTTCAAGGAATTTTCCTATAAGCTTGCTGGACAACTTGTGTCCTATTTCGATGACATCAACATGGTTTCGATATGATCAATATTTGAATATCGATATCCTCGAGAGCTCCTCGATACTTAAGTGAATTTATCTGAAAGCTTGCTGGTCAGAATTGTGTCCTAATCCGATATCATCGAGGTTTGAATTTTGATGATATTAAGGCTCTCTCTGAGATATCGACAATCACATGATTTTCCTTAACTGCTTTCTGGACACAACTGACTAGATGTTGATTTTATCGAGCCGTCCGATGAACTCGAGATTCAAAATTTGATGATATCGAACATGTCATCGATTCATCGATAATTCAGTCCAGGATTCATTGTAGTTGCTGGACATCTAAAGTCCTCATTACGATAATATCAATGAGTTTCGAGGACATCGATAACAGAGTTTGATTTCATCAAACCACTTATCGATAAATCGACAAAGGCAGAAAACTTAGAGTTTTTCTTGATTTTGTAAAATAGTTTTCTCACTTGAAACCTTAAGTTATTCTATCAATTTTTAAGGGTTTTATATATCTGGTGTTTTGGGACATGGGATGTGAGGCTAAGTTTACCTTTTACGAGTTTGGGCACAAATCCTGTTGAGGCAGACGCTTGAATGATCTTTCTATGGAGGTCACTTGTCTTGTTGACTTAACACTCACGCTAATTGACAAACCAGGGCACTTTCATGCGATTTTATCTTGTGTTGGTGAGGGGACTAAGATATGTATTTATAGGAAAGAGGGATAAAGAAGTTTACCCATCAGACTTCTCTCCTTTAGGGTCTTCACACCGTAGGTTTCCATATCTGGCTTAATAATAGTGTATAGGGAACACGGTTCAAGCGTCCCACCCCAAACCTATTTCTAATGATCACAATTGTAGTGGAGCCTACTGAATCACTCAATCCGAATAATCCAACGGTCAGATCTAAAACATGATCATGTGTGGCCCACCTGATGGAGTCTTATATATTAATCAACTATCATTGATCACTGTACACATGGCACACATGTATGGATTCACAATTTCTTCCACTGATGGCTTCATTGGAAATGAATTTTCTCATTTTATGTTGACAGTTCGCTAGACTTGTTTTTCCTAATTGCTTCCCGTCTTCACGAATGTGGGAAGAAGTTCAAGTCTATTGAGAAAAGCGATGGGCTATCTACTCTGAGCAAGTCTAGGTACAAAAACGATGTTGCGTATCCTCCGTCATCTTGAAAAGTTGGTTTGGGAGAGAGAAGCGATGCCCCAAATCCACCATTTAATTTGCTAATTCTGAGAATTCAGAGTTAAGGTAGCCCATGCAACACTAAGCATGCTAAAGTGTTGTGCGGGATGTCTTGGATTCTGCCAATTTGAAGGTGTTGAGAAGGCCACTATCGATTTAACCAGTATTCCATCGGTCCAACCGATTTAGTGGGTGAATCTCAGTTTGCCCACTGTGAAGATTTATACATTTTCAGTTTGATCGATATGTGTGAGTCAGTTTTTTTCGGTTTAACTGATGTGTTATACAGATTAGCGCAAATCGGGGTACTTAAGTCCATTTTTTATTGGACTTAATAATGAATGTATGTTTTTTCTATAAGGGCAAGAGTTTTGTGATGTAAGAGGGTTCTAGACACTTGTAAGGGCTTGGGAATGGACTTTCTCAAGTGGCTAGGGTTTCCTAGGTGCGCATCGTAAGGGGAGATCGGGTTTCATCTATAATCAAATAAGGTGAGTGGTGTAAACTATAAGGCTTTTGATTATAATGGATTTCTATCACTTTATGCCGTGGTTTTTTCCCACAAGGGTTTTCCACGTAAAATCAGTGAGTTTTGTATTTGCTTGCTTGTCTATTTTGGTTATTCTAGTTATTGTGATTGCTCTATCTTTATTGAATGTGCTTCCGCAAAGCACATAGATTAACAGTGGTATTAGATCTAAATTTCTAATACATAACGTTGATCCGAGTTTGTTGTGGCTTAGGATTACATCATAGTGGTGTGAGATAAGTGTTAAAACTCTAATAAAGTGGTATTAGAATGTCATGTTTAAGGATGTTTGGGAATTCTGCGAAGATGTCAGGGTCAAAATTTGATATATAAAAATTAGATAGAAAGAAAAAATTTAGTTTGTGACAGCGAAAGGTTAAGGTTATTCTTTTATCGCAAAGGTTGAGCAAGGCATTTTTGAATACTAAACCAGAGAAGATGGTAGATGATGACTGGAGTGAACTTGAGGAGAAGGCTACGAGCACCATCCGTCTGTCCATTCGATGAAGTCATGTACAATGTTCCAAATGAGGAATCTCCCCTAGAGATGTGTAAGAAACTAGAAGATCTATACATGGTGAAATCCCTCAATAATAAGTTATTTATGAAGAAATAACTTTTGGGGCTATGGATGAACGAAGGATCCAATCTCCTAGAGTACATGAACTCATTTTCGAAGGTCTGTAGCGAGTTATTAAGGCTCAGAGTGACGATCGAGGATGAAGACAACTTAGTGTGACTTCTAGCATCGCTTTCCACATCATATGACCATTTCATCACTACTTTTTTGTATAGGAAGAATACAATGAAGCTAGAAGAAATCATTGTGGCTCTCATTTCTAATGAGATGAAGAAGAAGTCAAGCAATGAGAGTCTCAGGCAGAAGGGTTAATTGCAAAAGGGGGTCAGGGACATGGTAGATCCGTGAAGCGATCTCAGTCTGACAAGAAGAAAAAGTCTAGATTGAAATCATATTCTAAGGATGGAAGATTTTATTGTGGCATAAAGGAGCACTTTAAGAGATACTGTCGTAAATGAAAGGATGAGTTAGAAAGCAAGGGTAAAAGGAACACATGTGAATCGGCTAGCGTAACGGAAGAGGGCTCAAAAGGAGACCTCCTCTTAATCTCTTCAAATATGAGTAATCTCTCATATATATGTATATTCGATTCAGGATGTTTGTATCATATGTGAATGGATAGAACTTTGTTCGATTCCTACAGTCCCATGATGGTGGAAGTGATTTGATGGAGAATGACGCAGCATGCAAGGCCATTGGAATATGGGCCATCAATGTAATGATATTTAATGGAGTCATACATACTCTAGGTAATGTTAGGCATGTCCTAGATTTGAAGAAAATTTTGATATCCTTTGGGGTTTAGATAGAAACAGGTGCACATTCACTGCACCTAGTGGTGTAATCAAGGTAATCAGAAGTGCAATGATGTTAATGAATAGACATAAAATGGGAAATCTATACAAGTTAGTTAGGAACATGGTTATAGGTGAGGCCGTTACCACCTCACATATAGAATCCGACATAAATGACACTAGTCTATGACATATGTGGCTAGGGCATATGAGCGAGGGGCATGATGAAATTCCATAAATGGAAGCTGTTGAAGGGAGTTAAGGCATGCAAGGTGAATTTCTATGAGCATTGCATCTATGGCAAGCAATTCAGGGTAAGATTCAAGACTACTACATATTCTAACAGTGGGGTACTCGATTATATTCATTCTAATGTATGGAGGCTAGTGATAGTACCGTCTATGAGAGGAGCATCATACTTCGTGAGATTCATATACGATTACTCAAGGAAGGCTTAGGTCTATTGCTTAAAGAACAAGTTTGAGGTGTTCGCCAAGTTCAATGAATAAAAGGCAGAAGCAAAGAAGAAAATTAGAAAACATGTTAACTGTCTTAAGTCAGATAACGGTATGGAGTACAGATAGGCTGATTTTATGAAAGTCTATAAGGAATATGACATCACAAGACATTTCTCAACTTTAGAGACCCCACAATAGAATTGGGTGGTAGAAAGGATAAATAAAACTCTATTGAAAATGGTGAGAAGTATGTGGTTGCATATGGGGTTTTCTAAAAGCTTTTGGGCAGAAGAGGTTAACATGACATGATATATTGTAAAGCGGTCACCATATATAATGTTAGACTCCAAAGTCTAGACAAGTAAGGATGTCGATTACTTAGTGATGAGGATCTTCGGGTGTCCAGCCTACGTGCAAAGTGGGTAAATGCTAAAGTTTGATCCCAAATTTAGGAAGTGCATCTTTATCATGTATGAGAAAGGTGTCAAGGGCTACAAGCTTTGGAATTTAGTTCACTGAAGGTCATTAGTGTAGATGTTATCTTTGATGATGTATCAATGTTGAAGGCGAATAAGGATGCTACAGAGAAGTTAGAAAAACACGGTGAGTCTGAGAAATTATCAATACAAATGGAATTGGTTAAGCCAGTTACTAAAGGTGAAATTTTACAAGACTAAGAAATTGACCAAAACAATCAGCATGATACCTAGGAGAGTATACCCAAGAACAGAGAGAAAAGAACCATTAGGGATCCAGTTTGATATGGGTTCGAGGATATGGTTTCTTTTGCCTTATTCATAAGGAGTGGAGATCCCTCCACCTTTTAAGATGCAAAATCTGGAAAGTATAACGATAAATGGATGTTAGCCATAGAGGAGGAGATATAATCTCTACACATGAATCAGGCATGCGATTTGGTCGAACTTTCAAAACTCAGAGGGTTATGAGGTGCAAGTGGGTGTTCAGGAAGAAGGTAGCATTAACAGGAAATAATGGCAAAAAATTCAAGGTACGACTTGTAGTAAAGGGGTACTCATAGAGGATATGAGTATATTACAATGAAGTTTTCTCTTCGATCGTGAAACATATGTCAATCAGGGTGTTACTGGCAATGGTAGCGAATTTGGAATTGGAGTAGGTCGATGTGAAGAAGACATTCCTTCATGGGAACTTAGAAGAAGTGATACCTAAAGGATTCGAGGAGCTTGTTAAGGAAGGTCATGTGTATAGGCTGAAGTAGCCTCTGAGGTAGTAGTATAAGTGGATCGATTCCTGCATGGTGGAGATTGGTTATATTAGATGCGAGTACAATTGCTAAGTATATTACATGTACTACGCCAAAACAGTGAAAAAAGGACAGTCCAAAACCGTCTCAAATGACCAAAAAGGACGGTCATGGACCATTGCATAGGCCGTCAAATTTTGACGTGTCCTATTACTTAAAAGACAGTTGAAAACTGTCATTCTTATTGATGAAAAAAAGACGGTCATGGACCGTCCTAAAAAAGGACGGTCATAGACCATCCTTAAAAAGGACTCATGGACCGTCTCTTATGAGCCTTAAAAGGATGGCTATGGACCGTCCTTTAAAAGGACTGTCATGGACCGTCTATTATGAGCCTTCAAAGGACGGCCATGGACCGTCCTTAAAAAGGACTGTCATGGACCGTTTCTTATGAGCCTTCAAAGGACGACCATGACCCATCCTTTAAAAGGACTGTCATGGACCGTCCTTAAAATGGACTGTCATGGATCGTCTCTTATGAGTCTTCAAAGGACGGTCATGGACTGTCCTTTAAAAGGACTGCTACGGGCCGTCTCTTATGACCCTTAAAGGACATTTTCAAATTTGACCTGTTATATTCATCGTATTCTTCCTGATATACACCTGTTATACAATATATTTCATCACATTCACATTCACATCCATCTAAACCCAAACTATGTAAATCCATACAAACACAAACAATCTTATCCACATTACATTCATCCACGCATAATACATATAAGTTTAACTTCATAAGTAAAAAAAAAAAAAAAAAAAAAGGAAAAAAATCAGCAACAATTTTCTTTGTCTTTCATCTAATAAAAAAATATTCAACCAACAAAACATTATAATTCAGAATCATGAAGAATTGCAAAAACTTCTTCCAAAAAAGTGGGCACTTTTTTAAAATAAAATTAATCATTAAAATAAAACTAATACGAGCAAATAATGCAAAAAAGTGTTTCAATTAATAGAAACAACAACAAAAATTAAAGCATTGTAAAAAGGGGCATGTGTTAAAAGGGATACATTCTTGTTTGTTGCCATGTGATTGGGCTACATTATTACAGCAATTGGGTTCGGGTTCGGGATCGGGTTTAAGTTTGGGTTTTCAAGTTAAGGTTTAGGTTAGGGAATTGAGATTAGGATTATGTGTAGGTCTAAGTTTAGGGATTTGAGAATACATTTAGGTTTTAGTTTTTAGGTTTAGGTTTTAGGTTATAGGTTTAAGTTTAAGTTTAGGTTAAGGTTTAGGTTTAGGTTAAGGTTTAGGTTTAGGAATCGAGAATAGGTTCGTGTTTAGGTTTAGGTTTAGGAAATCGGGTTCTTTAGGTTTGGCTTTTCAAGTTTAGGTTTAGGTTTAGGTTAGGGAGTTGAGATTAGGATTAGGTGTAGGTTTAGGTTTAGGGATTTGAGAATACATTTAGGTTTTAGGTTTAGGTTTAGGTTTTAGGTTATTGGTTAAGGTTTAGGTTAAGGTTAGGTTATAGGTTATAAGTTAGGTTATAGGTTATAGGTTAAGGTTTTAGGTCATAGGTTTTGGTTTTAAGGTTATAGGTTTAGGATAAGGTTAAGGTTTTAAGTCTTAGAAGCTATAGGTTTAGGGAATTGAGAATATGTTAAGGTTTAGGTTTAGGAAATCGTGTTCGGGTTCTGGATCTGGGTTTAGGTTTGGGTTTTCAAGTTTAAGTTTAGGTTTAGGTTATGGAGTTGAGATTATGATTAGGTGTAGGTTTAGGTTTAGGGATTTGAGAATACATTTAGATTTTAGGTTTAGGTTTAGGTTTTAGGTTATTGGTTAAGGTTTAGGTTATAGGTAATAGGTTAAGGTTTTAGGTCATAGGTTTTGGTTTTAAGGTTTTAGGTTTAGGTTAAGGTTAAGGTTTTAGGTCTTTTAAGCTATAGGTTTAGGGAATTAAGAATATGTTAAGGTTTGGGTTTAGCAAATCGGGTTCGCTTTCGGATCGGGTTTAGGTTTGGGTTTTCAAGTTTAGGTTTAGGTTTAGGTTAGGGAGTTGAGATTAGGATTAGGTTTAGGTTTAGGTTTAGGTTAGGGAATTGAGATTAGGATTAGGTGTAGGTTTAGGTTTAAGGATTTGAGAATACATTTAGGTTTTAGGTATAGGTATAGGTTTTAGGTTTAGGTTAGGTCATAGGTTTAAGTTTAGGTTTTAGGCTTAGGTTTAGGTTATAGGTTTAGGTTTAGGTTATAAGTGTAGGTTATAGGTTTAGGTTTAAGTTAGGTTATAGGTTAAGGTTTAGAGAATTGAGAATAGGTTCAGGTTTAGGTTTAGGAAATCGGGTTCGGGTTCGGGATCGGGTTTAGGTATGGGTTTTCAAGTTAGGTTTAGGTTTAGGTTAGGGAGTTGAGATTAGGATTAGGTGTAGGTTTAGGTTTAGGGATTTGAAAATAGGTTAAGGTTTAGGTTTAGGAATTTGGGTTCGGGTTCAGGATTGGGTTTAGGTATGGGTTTTCAAGTTTAGGTTTAGGTTTAGGTTAGGGAGTTTAGATTAGGATTAGGTGTAGGTTTAGGTTTAGGGATTTGAGAATAGGTTAAGGTTTAGGTTTAGGAAATCGGGTTCGTGTTGGGATCGGGTTTTAGGTTTGGGTTTTCAAGTTTAGGTTTAGGTTTAGGTTTAGGTTAGGGAGTTGAGATTAGGATTAGGTGTAGGTTTAGGTTTAGGGATTTGAAAATAGGTTACGCGCTTTAGGTTTGGGAATCGGGTTCTCAAGTTCAGATTGGGTTTAGGTTTGGGTTTTCGTGTTTAGGTTTAGGTTTAGGTTTGGGAGTTTAGATTAGGATTAGGTGTAGGTTTAGGTTTAGGGATTTGAGAATAGGTTAAGGTTTGTTTAGAAATCGGGTTCGGGTTCGGATCAAATTTTAGGTTTGGGTTTTCAAGTTTAGGTTTAGGTTTAGGTTAGGGAGTTGAGATTAGGATTAGGTGTAGGTTTAGGTTTAGGGATTTGAAAATAGGTTAAGGTTTAGGTTTAGAATTCGGGTTCGGGTTGGGGATTGGGTTTAGGTTTGGGTTTTCAAGTTTAGGTTTAGGTTTAGGTTAGGGAGTTTATATTAGGATTAGGTGTAGGTTTAGGTTTAGGGATTTGAGAATAGGTTAAGGTTTATGTTTAGGAAATCGGGTTCGGGTTCTGGAACGGGTTTTAGGTTAGGGTTTTCAAGTTTTGGTTTAGGTTTAGGTTAGGGAGTTGAGATTAGGATTAGGTGTAGGTTTAGGTTTAGAGATTTGAGAATAGGTTAAGGTTTAGGTAACGGGTTCGGGTTCGAGATCGGGTTTTAGGTTTGAGTTTTCTAGTTTAGGCTTAGGTTTAGGTTAGGGATCTGAGATTAGGATTAGGTGTAGGTTTAGGTGTAGAGATTTGAGAATACATTTAGGTTTTAGGTCATAGGTTTTGGTTTAGGTTATAAGCTATAGGTTTAGGGAATTGAGAATAGGTTAAGGTTTAGGTTTAGGAAATCGGGTTCGGGTTCAGGATTGGGTTTAGGTTTGGGTTTTCAAGTTTAGGTTTAGGTTTAGGTTAGGGAGTTGAGATTAGGATTAAGTGTAGGTTTAGGTTTAGGGATTTGAGAATACATTTAGGTTTTAGGTCATAGGTTTAGGTTTTAGGCTTAGGTTTTGGTTATAAGTGTAGGTTATAGGTTTAGGTTTAGGTTAGGTTATAGGTTAAGGTTTAGGGAATTGAGAATAGGTTAAGGTTAAGGTTTAGGAAATTGGGTTCTGGATCGGGTTTAGGTTTGGGTTTTCAAGTTAGGTTTAGGTTTAGGTTAGGGAGCGAGATTAGGATTAGGTGTAGCTTTAGGTTTAGGGATCCGAGAATAGGTTAAGGTTTAGGTTTAGAAAATCGGGTTCTGGTTCTGGATCGTGTTTAGGTTTGGGTTTTTAAGTTTAGGTTTAAGTTTAGGTTAGGGAGTTGAGATTAGGATTAGGTTTAGAGATTTGAGAATACATTTAGGTTTTAGGTCATAGGTTTTGGTTTAGGTTAATGTTATAGGTTTAGGTTAAGGTTTAGGTTTAGGTTATAAGCTATAGGTTTAGGGAATTGAGAATAGGTTAAGGTTTAGGTTTAGGAAATCGGGTTCTGGGTTTGGGATTGGGTTTAGGTTTGGGTTTTCAAGTTAGGTTTAGGTTTAGGTTAGGGGAGTTGAGATTAGGATTAGGTGTAGGTTTAGGTTTAGGGATTTAAGAATAGGTTAAGGTTTAGGTTTAGAAATCGGGTTCGGGTTCAGGGATCGTGTTTAGGTTTAGGTTTTCAAGTTTAGGTTTAGGTTTAGGTTAGGGAGTTGAGATTAGGATTAGGTTTAGAGATTTGGGAATACATTTAGGTTTTATGTCATAGGTTTTGGTTTAGGTTAAGGTTATAGGTTTAGGTTAAGGTTTAGGTTTAGGTTATAAGATATAGGTTTAGGGAATTGAGAATAGGTTAAGGTTTAGGTTTAGAAATTGGGTTTGGGTTCTGGATCGGGTTTAGGTTTGGGTTTTCAAGTTTAGATTTAGGTTTATGTTAGGGAGTCGAGATTAGGATTAGGTGTAGGTGTAGGTTCGTGGATTTAAGAATACATTTAGGTTTTAGGTTTAGGTTATAGGTTATAGGTTTATGTTTAGGTTAAGGTTAAGGTTTAGATTATAAGCTATAGGTTTAGGGAATTGAGAATAGGTTAAGGTTTAGGTTTTGGAAATCGGGTTCGGGTTCTGGATCGGGTTTAGGTTTGGGTTGTTTAGGTTAGGGAGTTGAGATTAGGATTAGGTGTAGGTTTAGGTTTAGGTTTAGGGATTTGAGAATACATTTAGGTTTTAGGTTTAGGTTTAGGTTATAGGTTATAGGTTTAGGTTTAGGTTTAGAGAATTGAGAATAGGTTAAGGCTTTAGGTTTAAGAATTCGGGTTCGGGTTCGGGTTTGGGATCGGGTTTAGGTTTGGGTTTTCAAGTTTAGGTTTAGGTTTAGGTTTAGGTTAGGGATTTGAGAATAGGTTTAGGTTATAGGTTTAGGTTTAGGTTATAGGTTATAAGTTTAGGTAATTGAGAATAGGTTTAGGTTATAGGTTTAGGGTGTGGTTTAGGTTAAGGGTGTGGTCCCTGCAAATACAGATATAAACACGGCCTGTCCAAATGGTCGGGCCCCTCCAATGTTGTCCATAGGAAATGGACAACTTCATCATGGTCATAACAGCGGTTCCCACCTTTCAGGGACCCCCGCTCATCCGGATTGCTTCGACGCACATTCAGGTCTGCTCCATTAATTTTGAATAAATACATAAACACGGCCTGTCCAAATGGCTAGGCCCCTCCAATGCTGTCCATAGGAAATGGACAGCTTCATCATGGTCATAACAGCGGTTCCCACCTTCCAGGGACCCCCGCTCAACATCCGGATAGCTCCGACGCACATCCGGGTCTACTCCATCAATTTTGAGCTAATACATTTAAAAACAACATAAATATAGGATTAGGTGTAGGTTTAGGTTTTGGGATTTGGGAATACATTTAGGTTATAGGTTTAGGATTAGGTTATAGGTTTAGGTTTAGGTTTAAGTTATAGGCTTAGGTTATAGGTTATAGGTTATATGTTTAGGTTTAGGAATTCGGGTTCGGGTTCGAATTTGGATTCGGGTTTAGGTTATAGGTTTTGGGATTTGAGAATAGTTTTAGGTTATAAGTATAGGTTTAGGTTAGGTTATAGGTTAAGGTTAAAGGATTTGAGAATAGTTTTAAGTTATAAGTAAGGTTTTAGGTTTAGGTATAGGCTTAATTTATAGGTTATAGGTTATATGTTTAGGTTAAGGTTTAGGAATTCAAGTTCGGGTTTGGGTTCGGATTCGGGTTTAGGTTATAGGTTTTGGGATTTGAGAATAGTTTTAGGTTATAAGTATAGGTTTAGGTTAGGTTATAGGTTAAGGTTTAAGGATTTGAGAATAGTTTTAGGTTATAAGTAAGGTTTTAGGTTTAGGTATAGGCTTAAGTTATAGGTTATAGGTTATATGTTTAGGTTAAGGTTTAGGAATTGTGTTCGGCTTTGGGTTTGGGTTTGGGTTTGGGTTTAGGTTATAGGTTTTGGTTTAGGTTATAGGTTATGGGATTTGAGAATGGGTTCGGTTTAAGTTATAGGTTTTGGTTTTGGTTTTGGTTTTGGTTTAGGTTATAGGTTTTGGTTTTGGTTATAGGTTATAGGTTTAGGTTACTGAGTTTTGGGATTTGACAATAGGTTTAGGTTAAGGTCATAAGTTTAAGTTTAGGAAATCGGGATCGGGTTTGGGTTTAGTATTGGGTTTTCAAGTTTAGGTTTAGGTTTAGGTTAGGGAGTTGAGATTAGGATTAGGTGTAGGTTTAGGTTTAGGAATTTGAGAATATGTTAAGGTTTAGGTATAGGAAATTGGGTTCAAGTTCGAGATCGGTTTTACGTTTGGGTTTTAGGTTTAGGCTAAGGGTTTAGGGATTCGGATTTGGGTTCGGGATCGGGTTTGGGTTTAGGTTTAGGTTTTACGTTTAGGTTAAGGTTACGTTTAGGTTTAGGTTTAGGTTATAAGTGTAGGTTATAGGTTTAGGTTTAGGTTAGGTTATAGGTTACGCTTTAGGGAATTGAGAATAGGTTAAGGTTTAGGTTTAGGAAATCGGGTTCGGGTTTGGGTTTGTGTATGAATTTAGGTTTGGGTTTTCAAGTTTAGGTTTAAGTTATGAGTAGATTAGGATTAGGTGTAGGTTTAGGTTTAGGGATTCTCTAGTATTAGCTACTATTGAACCTAGTATTATCTACTACATACTAGTAATATACAACCAATATTGGGGCACCATACCATAAGCTATAAGAATTTCATGTCCCCCTAAACAAGGTATCCTCCATTGATAACATATATATATATATATATATTATAAGTTTTTTATTTTCATTTACATTCCCAAATACATTCATCATCCATCCAAGAAAATTGAAACAAGTACTGTCAATCTATGACTAACAATTGAAAAGGAAAATCATGCATCTTATCTTACCGACCGCCTTATGTTTCTTTTCACCTTTGTAACTCTCATATTTGTTACAAATTGCTAGTTCACCATCAATCGTAGTCTCCTAACTAAATCAGGCAAATTCCTCCATTTGAAGTAGTGGCTGAAGTTATAAGAAGTAGGACTGATTAGTCTTTCCATGTTTTGAAAAAAATCAAATTCTTTATTTTTGGTTGCAAGTCTACTTATAATTATCATTGGCTCTTAATCTATTTATAATGAAAATCTTAAATATCACCTGATAGTGCTCCTTTGATAAATGTCCTGTTTGGAACAAATAATTTGTTTTATACATACATGTGTTTTATCATAAAACCATTCATGATGAATCCATATAAAAAAAAATCAAATGGAAATTTTTTTTATATAAACAGATTTTTTAAATATTATTATAAACAAAAACTGATTTCCCACCAACAAATGCAACCTATTGATCATAATCATAGACCATAAATAAGAAAGCATTAAAATAAAACAGATATCTTTTTTTTTTTTTAAAGGTTGCAATTATTCTTATTCTTATTAAACAGATTTTTTAGAAAAAAATACAAATAATTAAAATTTTTCAAAAAATTGAGAGATGAACATGCTTCATCATCATATTAAAAAGTGGGGCCCCAAATACTTTAGAAAAGAAAATTTCCCCTATTTTCCCAAATTTTCCATTTCGATCTTTTTTTGCCCAAATCCATGTCAATGCATGAGAATTATGCATAAACATGGATTTTAAGCAAAATGCATGAGGGGAATACATTTATTGTCATGGAGGGACTAAGATAACCCGACTTTAATGGCAACAATGAGGGTATAAATGGACAAACATAAGGTGGTGGCACTACACTATCCATGCTTCTAGAGGCATTGGAGCCGGTCCCACATCTTATCTACCAAAAATAGAAATGAACAAATGCCCCCCCTAAGAGCCTAACATAATATATCTGGGTTTGCTTGTTCCTTGTAGTTGAGAGTAATTTTCTCTAACTTTTAAAGGGATGTGAATGAAATTGCTATACCCTCAAGGAGGGAGTGATGAGAGAATCACTCATGATCAGTTGCACATTCTAATCCTCTAGATCTATATCTTTTTTTTTCTTGTTTTAATAATATTAGTAATCTTTCTATTGAACCATATAGTATGTAGGTTTTAAAAGATAAGAGTTGCTTTCAGTGAAAAAAAGAAGAAGGAGAAAACAAAGAAAGTAAGTGATAGAGGAGAATGGTCTAGAAAGCAAGCTGATCTTGTATTTTGGGCAGCTTAGAGCTGGGTCTAGGAGAATTCTCAACATGGTCTAGAAAGCAAGCTGATCTTATATTTTGGGCAGCTTAGAGCTGGAATCAGAGAATTCTCAAGATTTCATGCAAGTGTCCATCCACGGTGAAAGCAAGGTGATGAAAGGTTGCATCTTTCTGACCTGGTTCCAGACCTAATTACTTGTCCAAATCAAGACTCAAATAAGGCTTGAAGCTTGTACCACATCATATTTTCAATAAGTTTCAGCTCTAGTTCCTTGTATATGATACCCAGATCCAAAATGAACAGGATTCAAATCTGAATTCCCTAATCATGTTTGGATTCGAGTATGCTAAGCCCAATGCAAAGCTGACCCATTGACAACCCTAGGTATGATGGGTAGAATATGTAAGATGCTTGGTATATAATTTTTTTTCTCGCTTGCATGTGCAATTTCTAAAATTTTTATGAAATACTACAAGCTGAAAGTAACTGCTATTTGGAAGACCAAATGGTTATTTCAAATACATGTTTTGTAGCATTTAAGTAGTTGTGATTTGGATGCAGATAAAAGAAGGTACATGGAGAATACTGCTTGCTAAACCTACATATACATCTATGGTGTGGTCCACTTGAGCTTTGAGCTAGCAGCTGCCATTACCAAGCAACTACATCTTCATTGGACATTTGGATGAATGGGAAGTATCATTTAAGAACCTTTTTTCCATGGGAAATGGAAAATAGAATTTTCCATTTGAATCTTCATACAGAAACAATAAAAAATCAGAAAAAACCATAAGAAAGTTGACCCAGTTGATAACAACAATAAATTCAAAGTTCTCAGCTAAAACTACCATCAAAATCTAATGCTAAAAACAGTCCAAAAACAAATACCCACCTCAGAAAAGGAATCCGAAGATAAATCCATGCTAAAATTGATTTTTAAAAGAAAAAAAAAAACACTTCAAATTAAAATTACCCAAGAACAAAAACCCACCTCAGAAAAAATAATAATAATAATAAAATAAAATAATACCCACAGAATTTACAAAATAAAAAAGAAAAGAAAGAAAAACCTAAATCTCTCTAAAACAAAAACCCACCTCAGAAAAGGCAACGAAAAGATCACCCAAACAAAAATTTTGAAAAGAAAATAGAAAAAAGCAAAAAATTCGAACTATCATTTAATGCTAAAACCACCCAAAGAAAATCAGGAAAACAGAAACTTCATATGAAACTTCACAAGAGATGTCAGAGCATGGAGATCTGGAGCCTTCCTCTAAACCTCTAATTTAACATTTGCCCCTCTGATCTGGTCAATCAATGCCACTTCATCTGCAAACCATAGTTCTAAAACTCTCTGACTTGACTCGAAACTTGATTGAGTTAACTTGACTTCGTAAGATTTTAAGTGTTGTTTCTTGGAAACTCAGGTTATAGGTCTGACTTGATCTTTTCTCGGGAAAACTTGTCCCGTCACCTCAAGAATTAATTCGGTCAACTTAATGCAACTGCCATAGAGCTATACTAAATAAAAGTAAATGGGAAGGAGGGTGAGAATCAATCCCATAACCTCATGCTGACTGAGAAAAGCACCAAACTGACACATTAACTAGTAGCTACATGACAATACTTCAATTTTATATTACTTGTTCTAGTTCTAACTATTTAAGATATCTATTGTCATACCTAATGTTTTTAATTATAATTATTTAATGAGTCAAGTCTTCAAGTTGACCCAACCTGGCTAAACATCGAGTCGAGTTTTTGGGTTTTTAAATTATGCCACAGACATGGGACCTCATCGATAACACTAGTGATTAATTTATGTATACAAGTGTAAAGGGGTAAGGGGTTAACATTGAGCCCAAATGAATACCAACTACTATTTGGAACTCATTGGCCCCACCATAAGCCATTCGTGCTTCTGTAAGAACACCCTTATATTTCTTTATTGATGTTGATATATCTTTATGGGACTCCTTTCCTTCTCATCACCCACCACATGACATCCCATGCTACTTTAATATATACACTTCCTCCAGATCCATAAAGATCATGTGTAGATTCTTCTTCTCTGTACTATTCTATTAATTATCAAGCAGTAAAATTGCTTCAATCATAGATTCTCTCAGCATGGGCTCAAATTAGTTTTTTAATAATCTTATTTATTATCTTTGGGTGCAATTTCATGATATTTGGTGCAGCCAAACGCACCCATAGCCTTTGTTCCACCACTCTACCCCAAAGCTTCAGTGTGACTTGTAAGTTTGATACTATTGTAATTGTTAAACCTCTTTACTCATTCTTTCTTCTTACCTTCTTATGGGAAACTGAAAAATAAACTCAGAAAATTAATTTAAATGCTAAAAAACTATAGTGCTAAATTGTAATTTTAAAATAGTTTCTGGGGCATTTTAGTCAAAAGTGAAAGAAATTTTAATGCACCACTACTTTCAGCCTTGAGCATTGAGTGAAGGGAGGGGAGCTGAAGAAAAGACCCCTATTTTTAGAGAAAATTAATTTGAGTACTTAATAAGTTGGATTTGCCAAACATTCCAAGTCAGTTTAAATGATTGAAAATACCAAATTTCAATAATAAGTACTGAAAATAAGTTTGATCAAGCAGCCGTGGTAGCTGATGTCCCACACTTTAAGCAGCAGGACCCACCACACAAAGCATCACTCTTCATTTGTCTTTGCATCCCAACAGCCATAAAACGTGATTTTCCAGACAACCAAACAGTTAAAAATAAATAATAATAAAAAGCACTGCTGTTGTTGGGTTTAAAAAGCACTGCTGTTGTTGGGTTTAAACCCCCAGAAGCATTCATTTGGCAAGTGCAATTCAAGAAGGAAAATCTGAGGCTATTTCGTTGAAGATCCCTATTAGAAGGCAAGTTAATAGATTCAAATCACAAAAATGTATTGTAATTCAAATTACAATACTCCGAATCCTGAGGTACTACTGGGGATGAATTCTAAATTTAGACAGCGAGAACTACTCTGGTAGAAGGTGATGGATGATACACAGGCGCTAAGAAATTATTAAGTGAGTGCATATGTGACATACATTAAGTTATATTAAATTGTCTAAATTATGGGTTCCAGTTTAGATATACCATGAAATAAAAATTACATTTTCTTGGATATCTGGTTGATTGGTTGAACCACGAGATGGACCGTCCTGATCACTGATTGTGGGCACCATGTAGGGTGTGGGGCCCACAGAGTAACAAATGGATTTGCTCAAATGTATGCATTAGGTGTTGAATTGCTTATCCTGTTATTCATGCATGATGCTTTCACTAAATGGAAGTGGATACAACTCTAGTAGAAGAGGGACAATGGATGAACGGTTCTGATAATGGAAATCAGGAAATTAAAACCCAAATTTCAGAAACAAAGAGAGAGAGAGAGAGAGAGAGAGAGAGACTTAAGTTTTTGAATCCCCAAATCTAGAAATTAAGTTTTTCATATGTGAATCCCCAAATCAAAAAATCAGGGATTTTCAATTCGAAATCCTCAAATCCGTTAATTAGCGATTTTTGAATCCCATACAGGATGATTAGGGATTTCAAATCCCAAATCCAGCAATTAGGGTTTTCTGATTTGAATCCCCAAATCAGAAATTAGGGATTTCGAATCCCAAATCCAGCAATTAGGGTTTTCTGATTTGAATCCCCAAATTAGAAATTAGGGATTTTGAATCCCAAATCCAACAATTAGGGTTTTCTGATTTGAATCCCCAAATCAGAAATTAGGGATTTTTTTATTCAAATCAATCAATTAGGGATTTTGAATTCGAACCCCAAATCCAGTTGCCAGATTGGGGATTTCAATCTGGAATCAGATTGGGGATTCCATTGTCATACCTGGAGTGAACTTCGCTCGATCTCGTGACGGATGTGGAACTCCTCGCCATCATCCGTGGCTGTCACATGTGGAAATCCTCCACTCAAGCTCCGACACCATGTCCGAGGTGAGAGAGAGAGAGAGAGAGAGAGAGAGAGAGAGAGAGAGAGCGTAGGAGGGAGGTGAGAGAGAGGGCGAGGGCGGGGGAGAGAGAGAGAGAGAGAGAGAGAGAGAGAGAGAGAGAGAGAGAGAGGGAGGGCGCGCGGCGAGTGAGAGAAATGGGGGGGAGATTGGGCGCGGCTCTGTTTTGAGCGCGTGCCCAATTTTGGGCGGCCATGGACGGTGCTCTATGGGCCCTACCATGATGTATGTGTTTCATCCATTCCGTTCATCCATTTTTAAAGATCATTTTAGAGCTTTATGCCAAATTTTAGAGGGATATAAATCTTAGGTGGTCCACACCACATGAGAACAATAGTGATTGGATATCCACCATTAAAGTCCTCCTATGGCCCACTGTACTGTTTATTTGACATCCAATCTGTTGATTTTGTCATACAGGGCTAGATGAAGGGAAAAAACAAAAATCAGCTTGATCCAGAACTTTTATGGCTACCAAAATGTTATTAATGGTCGACGCTCATTCAACATTGTTTCCTGTAATGCAGTCCACTTGAGATTTGGATATATCTCATTTTTGGTCTCATATTGTAAAATTATGTGTAAAAATATATGGACGGCGTGGATGAAACACATACATCATGGTGGGGGCCAAAGAGCACCGACCACCAGCCATTGGCTAGTGTAAGGGGAGTAGTCAATCCGTTCCCAAGCGTACCGAGTAAATCCTGTGGGGCCCACCATGATTTATTCATTTTATTCACTCCATCCATCCATTTTAACATATAATTTTATTACATAAGCTAAAAAATGAAGCCTATACAAATCTGAAGTAGACCACATCATAGGAAATAGTATAAACTAAATGTCTACCATTGAAAATTTTTAGGAGGCCACTGAAGTTTTGAATCAAGTTGATATATTAGCTTTCCCTTCATCCATGTATTTGTGATCTATTGAACAGGTTGGATGACAAATAAAAATCACTGTAGGCCATAAGAAGATTTCAACGGTGGAAATCATTATTCCCAAGTGGTATGGTCCACTTGAGCTTTGGATATGTTTTAATTTTGGGCTCAACCACTAAAATGATCTAGAAAAATGGATTGACTGTGTGGATAAACCAAATACATTCACTGTGTCATTGCTAACTGGATACGGCAGGGTAGGATGCAATGTGCATTGAAACCCTTTCGGGGGTCACAAAAGTTTCGGATCAATATGAAATTTATTTTTCCTATTCATCCAAGTATTTGGTCCACACCACATGAAATGGTGTTGATTGAATATCCAACATTAAAAACTTCTTGTGATTGAGCCAAAGTATGAGGCAGATTCAAAGTTCGAGTGGACCCCCATCACAAAAAATAGTGGGGATTGAATGCCTACCATTAAAACCTTACTTTAGGCCGTAGAAGTTTTCAACCAAGCTAATATATATGTTTTCCCTTATTTCATGTTTTTATTAACTTATAAATAGGTTGGATCTCAAATAAACATCGCGGCGGGCCCTAAAAAGGTTTCAATAGTGGGTGTCACTATCCCACTCTTTTCTGTGGTGGGTCCACTTGAACTTTGGATCTACCCCATCAGTTAGATGCACCATTCCATGGTGGGCCACGAGCTTAAAAATAAAGTCAATCCATGACTTGGGTGGGCCACACCACATACTATAGTTGAGAGGGTTACCCTCCCATTAAAACATTCATAATCATTTATTAGGCCCACCTAGATGTGGTTCATAGATCCAACCCATTCATTATGTGTGTCCCACTTGGATGAGGAGTCAGACCAAGTTTCATACACATCCAAAACTCATGTGGGCCCCACCAAATGCTTTTATATGTTTTAGAGATATCTTCACATAGTTTTAGATGCTATGGCCCACCTAAGTTTCGTATACGATTGATTTTTGAACTTAAAGGGGACACATCAAATGCATGGTGTTGATGTTCTACACACATCATGGTGGAGCGCACATAGATTAACCTCATGGGAAAGCATAAACATTAGCTTGATCCAAAACTTCTATCAAATGCACAGTGTTGATGTTCGACACATCATGATGGGCCCTACAAAACTTACTAACATTAATTCTTAGTCTCACGGTGTCAATAAGTTGGGTCACAATTTTGACTAGAATATTTGACCTGTTTTACATGTCTGGTCCATTCACTTTATTTTACTGATCATTACCCTCAATTTGACTAGTTACTCGCCCCGATCATGCTACATATGAGAAAGATATTGGGCAAACAAGATTGATCAACAATTTGAGTGAATTTTGATTTAAACATCTAAAGTTATTTATTCTTCAATCTGGATTGATCAGACTATCCAAAAATGGATAAAGGTTGTTCATAATATCAAAAATATATGAATGAATATAAAACACAAACATCAGCTTGATCCAAAACTTCTATGACCTCTAAGAAATTTTAAATGGTAAAGGTTCAATCACACTATTTCCTGTGGTGTAGTCCACTTGAGCTTTGGATATGCTTCCTTTTTGTTCTTTAGACCTCAAATTATTTGTTAACATGGATGAATGGAGTGGATAAAATAAATAAATAATGGTGGATCCCACAGAGTTTACTCGGGTAAGGATAGCGAGCAACTCACCTAAATGTAGTAGATAATGGTTTCCTTAAAACATTCATAATCATATATTGGGCCTGCCTAGCTAAATGTAATTCACATATCCAACCCACTCATTATGTGTGTCCCACTTGCATGAGGGGTCAGACCAAGTTTCAACCGCATCCATATCTATATTAACTTATAAATAGGTTGGATCTCAAATAAACATCGCGGTGGGCCCTAACAAGGTTTCAATAGTGGGTGTCACTATCCCACTCTTTTCTATGGTGTGGGTCCACTTGAACTTTGGATCTGCCCCGTCAATCAGATGCACCATTCCATGGTAGGCCACGAGCTTAAAAATAAAGTCAATCCATGACTTGGGTGGGCCACACATAGTTTTAGATGTTATGGCCCACCTGAGTTTTGTATATGACTGATTTTTGGACTTAAAGGGGACACATCAAATGCATGGTGTTGATGTTCTACACACATCATGGTGGGGCGCACACAGATTAACCTCATGGGAAGTTCCCATGAGGTGACCTTATAGTACCATTTTACTATTTTAGCCAACTCCTTCATGGGTATTACTCTAACCGTGTAGGGCCCACCTTGATATATTTTATGTATATCGACACCATCCATATATTTTTCCTTCACATTTTAGGATGTGATTTCAAATCATAAGAACTAAATAATCTTAGGTGGGCCATACCAATCAAAACAATATGATGAATAGCCATTAAAAACCTTTTGAAGGCCACAAAAGTTTTGGATCAATTTAATCTTTGTAGTTTACCTTCATCTAGATCTTCTTTACATTATCAACAAGTTAGATTGCAAATAAACATTACTAAAACCTTACGATGGGCTCTTTATAATTTTTAATGGCGAGGTACTATATTATCATTCTTTCTAATGGTGTGGTCCACTTAAGATTTAAATCTACACAATTTTTTATACCTGGCCCAAAAATGGGTTGGAGAAACGTATGGGCGGTAAGGATATACAACACATCATCAAAATCTCACTTTTGTTATCTAACTTTTCAATTTTTCTTGTTAAAATACAAAATCTAGTTTTCTTTTTTAAAAAATATATTTTTTTTACAATTTGACAATTTTTTCACAATTTTGTTTTATTTTTTAATTTTTCTTTTTCAAAATATCATTTTTTATCGAAATCTCACTTTTGTTATCTAACTTTAAAATTTTCTTGTCAAAATACAAAATCTAGTTTTCTTTTTTTAAAAAAAAATATATTTTTTTACAATTTGTCAATTTTTTCACAATTTTTTTTTTAAATTTTCTTTTTCAAAATATCATTTTTTTAAATCTCACTTCTGTTATCTAACTTTTCAATTTTTCTTGTCAAAATACAAAATCTAGTTTTCATTTTTAAAAAATATATATTTTTTACAATTTGTCAATTTTTTGACAATTTTGTTTAATTTCTTAAATTTTCTTTTTTTAAATATCATTTTTTAAATCTCACTTTTGTTATATATAACTTTTCAATTTTTCTTGTCAAAATACAAAATCTAGTTTTCTTTTTTTTTTAAATATAATTTTTTTTTTCAATTTGTCGAAATTTTCACAATTTTTTTTAATTTTTAAAATTTTCTTTTTCAAAATATTATTTTTTTATCGATTTTTTTTTTTCCAAAATTATCAACAATTTTTTTTTTTTTCAAAATTTAAATTTTTCTTAAACATTGTTAATTATTTTTCTAAGTTTCTTTACTATTTTTTTTTTTCAAAATTCATAATATTTTGGAGGTAGTTAATTGAGCATTAGAGACGGCTTAGGACTCTTTAATAGAGACGGTCCTTGACAGTCTCTAACAGAGACGGTCTTTGACAGTCTCCAATAGAGACGGTCCTTGACTGTCTCTAATAGAGATGGTCTTCGACAGGGCTCTAAGATGGCTAAGGACCATCTCTAATAGAGACGGTCTTTGACAGTCTCAGAATATAAGTAAAAGACGGTCAATGACCGTCTCTAATGCAGACGGCCAATAACCGTCTCAGATGACCGCATAAAAGACAGTCAAAGACCGTCTCTAATGTGGACGGTCTTTGACCGTCTCAGATGACTGCATATAAGACGGTCGACGACTGTCTTAAATGATTTGTGGATGTTTAACATTTTAAGACAATATTAGGGACGATCAAGAGCCGTCTAAAATTTTAGAGACGGCTTACGGCCGTCTCTAAACCGTCTTTAAACCAAGGAATTTTAGAGATGGTTCTGGACCGTCTCAAAATCCGTCATTTTTTTCCATTTTTCACGTAGTGATGGTGCTCAAGGATGGGTCCTACGTTCTGCTAATACAGTACATTGATCGTATGCTGATTGTTGTAAATGACAAGAAGGAGATACTCTTTCTTAAGTATCTGTTAAGCAAGGAGTTTGACATGAATGATTTAGGCACTGCAAAGAGAATCCCAAGCATGAAGATTAACAGAGATAGAGAGTTTGGGAAGCCATAGTTGTCTCAAAGGGAATATGTGCAAAATGTGTTAGAGAGGTTACACATGGAATGTGTTAAGCCAATTAGCATACCTCTAGTTAGTCACTTTAAGTTGTTAGCTAGGTCATGTTCAAGTAAAGAAGAGATTTGAGATATGTCACGGGTGTTGTATGCGAGTGCAGTGGGGAGTCTCATGTATCCAATGGTTTGCTCAAGGCTGAATATCTCACAGGCAGTTAGTGTGTTCAATAGATATATGACGAATCTAGGAAAGGAGCATTGAAATACTATTAAGTGGATTCTAAGGTATCTCAAGGGCATAATCGGTACTGGGATCATGTTCGGGGGACATGAAGCTTTAGGTGTAGTTGTAGGTTACGTAGATTTGGATTATGCAAGTGATTTGGACAATAGGAGGTTCAGTACATGATATGTTTTCACATTAGTAGGCGAAATGATATATTGGAGATCTATGCTACAGTCTACGACAACGTTGTCTACAAGCGGTGCAAAATATATGGCTACGATAGGGGTGTCAAAGGAGGCATTTCGATTCAAAAGTCTAATAAGAGAACTAGGGTTGAAGTATGAGACAATTCATTTGTATTGCGAGAGTAAGGGTGTTATCCATCTAGCGATGAATTAGATGTATCACCATGAGAACCAAGCACATTAACGTGAGGTTCCACATGATATAAGAACTCATTACTTTAAGAGAGATTCTATTTTATACGATTCACATGGATGAGAATGGTGAAGTATGTTGACGAAGCCGGTGACCATAGAAAAGTTCAAGCATTTCTTGGGTTTGATCAATCTCTCCAACCATTGATGAGATCGGGCACCCTTATACAGGGGTGCGAATGCAGTTGCGTCTAGGTGGAGAATGTAGGGAATGGTTTACTCAAGGTAGAGAGATTTCAGGGGAGATCTTTGGGGTGACTTGGTAGAATGTAAGTCAAGGTGGAGATTATTTTGTGGGATGCCTTGTATTTTGCCAATCTGATAGTGTAGAGAAGGTCACTGTAGGTTCAACCGGTATCCCATCGATCCCACTGAATTAATGGGTGAATATTAGTTTGCACTCTATAAAGATTTCCATATTTTTTGTTCGACTGATATGTGTAAGTCAATTTTTTTTGGTCCGACCGAAGGTCCCATTAAGTCCGATTGACGAGTTACACAGATTAACGAAATTGGGGTATTTAAGTCCGTCTTAGATTAGGGCTTGATCGACGCATGTTTTCTCTCTAAGGGAAAGTGTTTTGCGAGGTGAGAGGGTTGTAGACACTTGTAAGGGATTGGGAAATGATTTTCTCAAGAGGTTAGGGTTTTCTTAAGTGCGTATCACAAGGGGAGATCATGTTTCTTTTATAATCGAAGAAGGTGAGTGGTATAAACTCTAAGAGTTTTGATTATCATGGATTTCCATCGCTTTGTATCATGATTTTTTCTTGCAAGGGTTTTCCACATAAAATAGGTGTGTTATGTGTTTTCTTGCTTGATTATTTTGGTTATTCTATTTATTGTAATTATTCTAACTTCATTGAACGTGCTTGCATAAAGCGCGATTAACGGTGGCATTAGATCCGAATTTTGAATACTTAGGGTTGATCCGGTTTTGTTATGGCTTGAGATTGCATCATATTGGTGTGAGATAAGAGCTACAACTCTAACATAAAGCAATATCTTCACATAACATGAGTAATGAAGATAAATCAATTAATTGCCATCTAAATAGTTTCCCCTACTTTGGACAATATGATACTCGAAATCAAACTTAATTGATTACCATCTAAATAGCTTTCCCTACTTTGGACGGTCACAACCATTTTTGATTAGTGTGGGAAACTAAAAATTTTGATGGATGGGACCATCTAATGTCCATGATTTTGATTGTTAAATTTTTTTAAAAAGCAAATATCTACACCATCTATAGAAAATAGTGCGAGTTGGCTTCAAGCAACCAAGCTTCTAGAATTTTGGCGATGAGGCTGCGTTTTTGTCCAACAAGAGGGGTAGTTGAAATTAGAATGCTATGGGATATTTTTGTATTGTTTTTTGTTGATTTTGATTCGGATTTATACAATAGTTGTGGCCTAGTGTTTTTGCAGGGTTCACCCGAATGAACATAAATTTTCAACGGGGTTGTTTGACATCTCTACTCCAAACCAATAATAGCTTTTCTAATAACAACTAGTCTTACAAGATCTTTTTTCTTAGGGCCCACCATGATGCTTACTTGCCATCTAACATGTTGATAAGGTCTCACAAATCTAGATAGAGGGAAAACACAAATATGAGCTTGATCCAAAACTTTTGTGACCCCTAAGAAGTTTTTATCATGGGCGTTCAATCACCAATGTTTCCAGTGGTGTGGTCCATTTGAGCTTTGGATTTTCTTCAATTTTTGGGCTTATGCTGTAAGACCCGTACCCTAATTAACCCTATGTATGCTTTGTTTTCGGCGGTGACACATTTTCGGCGGAGCAGATCGATGAGTTTTGATTGTTACCCTATTTTAGTAACGCGATACCTCGAGACTTGTACCCTAGCGACTGCGCGGACAGTACAATTCCAACGCCGCGCGGCACGCCCCGTTACGACCCAGAGATTAGAGTTGTAATTTTTGGTGCAATCTGAGTTGGGCTGCATAACGTCGTATGGTGAGTGGGGCCCATATGCAAGGAATTTAGAAGGGAATCTCTAATAGTTAATATTCATAAATTCTCATTCTACCCTCACAACCTCACCCATGTCACCCAAACTACCCTTTAACCAAAAGACTCAAATTGCCCCTACTTTACCCCCTTACCCACCACCTACATTCCCATATTGCCCCTACTACCCATACCCCTCTCACCACAAAAGTCAAGAGAACCCATACCTTTCATACCCTCTCCCATACCATCCCATTCTCTCTCCCATGCTAACCATCCCCATCTCTCTTTCTCCCTCTTCATCCTACCCCTCTTTCTTCCCCAATTTCCCCCTCTATCCCACTACATTCTACTACAACAACCAAATGCCAAAACCCCATACGTATCTACTCTTAGTGTAGGAGGATCCACTCTTAGTGTAGGAGAGATGAAGAAGGAAAAAAATAAAAAAGAAAAATAGAAAAAGAAAAGAAAAGAAAAGAAAAGAGAATAGGGAGATTAGGAGAAAAGAGAGATTGAGAGACAGATAAAGAAAGCTAAAGGGAGGAGGTTAAGAGCTTGGTGGACCATCCGATCACACCATTCGATTGTCAAAGAGTGAGTGCAAGGGTGGAGAAAATCCCTTTTAATTTTCTTTACTTCCTTTCATTTTTGGGGCCCACAAGACCCACCCCTTTTTTTTTCTACCGTCACAAAGACCGGATGTAGAGACAATACAAATATCATCTTGGCCAAGGAAATGTGGACCCAACCATGGCCCATTGTGATATTTGAATCCATCATATTGTTCCTTGTTAGACGTCATTGGAGTGGTCACGACCCCAACACCCTATGCACAAGCGCACGCCAAGACGCGCACACGCTATAGCATACAAGCGCGCACACACACACACACACACATATATATATATATATATATATATATATATATATATATATATATATATATATATATATATATATATATTTACCTTTTCCCGTATATATATAGGGAAAAGGTACTATGCGCTCGAGCGTAAAGCGGTCTTCATGAGGTCGAGCTGGAGTGGGCCCCACTGTGATGCCGTTCGAACATCCACACCGTCCACCAGATGCACCATCCCTGGACGGGCCCACACGGCTGAAAATCACCTCAATCCGTGACTTTTGTGGGCCACACCACGTACAGAAGTGGAGAGGGGCCGTGTACCATTGAAACATTCAAAACCATTTTTGGAGGCCTTTCGAGAGATTTTTTCATGATCAAAACCGTCCATCATGTGTGTCCCACTTGAATGTAATTTTAGACCACTTTTCAGTAGTATCCACATCTTAGGTGGGGCCCACCAAGTGCTTTTACATGTTTTCATGTGTATACTTATGTTTTCAGAAGGTATGGCCCACCTGAGTTCCGTGGACAGTCGATTTCCAGCCATGTGGGTCCCACTTGGAGTGGTGCATCTGGTGGACGGTGTGGATCTTCGAAAGGAATCATGGTGGGGCCCACCCCAGCTCGACCTCATGGACGACCGCTTTACGCTCGAGCGCATAGTACCTTTTCCCACACATATATATATATATATATATATATATATATATATATATATATATATATATATATATATATATATATATAAGGAAAGAAAAATGAAAACAACGCATAAAGAGAGAGACGTCTGTCCCCTTTTATGGCAAAGGAATGTGGGACCTACCATGGTCCCACCATGATGCACATGTTTAATCCATGCCGTCCATCTACCTTGCCATATCATTTTAAGTCTCGGAGTTGAAAATGATGGAAATCCAGATCTCAAGTGGACCTCACCCCATGAAACAGCAAGGTAGTGACGTCCACCATTGAAACCTTACTAGGGCCCACCCTGCCATTTTGTTTCCATTCAACCTGTGTCATAGGACACAAAGGTCTGGTAGAAGGGAAATCACAAATATCAGCACGATCTAAAACTTCCTGTGGCCCACGATCACCACGTTGCTGGTAGCATGCGTTTGCACGCTGTCCAGCTGTGGCCAAGCTCGTGGGGCCCACATTAATGTATTTTTCAGATCCACACCGTCCATATATTTTCTTCAGTTTATTTTAAGCCTTGGGACACAAAAAATAAAAATAAAAATGAGGAAGATCCCGACTCAGGTGATCCACACCATAGGAAACAGTTGGGACAATGAAGTCTACCATTGCAACCTTTACGGTGCACGTGAACTATTTTATACCCACGGAGTAAATCATTGTTTTTAGTCCGTTCTAGAGTGGGTCTACTGATCAGTGGGGCCCACTTAATGTGCTGAGAAATCCACATGGTTCATTCACCTTTCCAGCCCCGTCAGATGAAGCAGACCCAGTCTATGTGGGCTACACAGTGGCGGTGGATCCCCTGTCGTTGAAAACTTCCTGGGCCCACCGCAAGGCCTATTTTCCACAACATCCAAAGCTTTTGTGGGCCACACCACTTTGTCTGGTGGGGAACAAAAATATCTACCGTAGGACACGCCCTCCCCCCCCCCCCCCCCCCCCTAAATGCCCACGTGATGTTTGTGTTGTACGTCTGCTCCGTTCATCCATTTTTGCACCCATTAGGGATGGGCCCACTACCTCATGCAACTTACTCCATGAACATTAGCTTAAAAGGAAGGTGGATCCAAATCCCAAGCGGACCACATGAGGAAACATTGGAGATTGAATGTCCACTGTTGAAACCAGTTGGGCCACGTTGCACGTGTCAGGGACCCCACCTTAAGGTGCCTTTACCACCCAACCAAGCCATAGGGTCATTCAGACCTGGTTGAAATGAAAACACAAATACCAGCTTAGGCTGATTTGGTGAACCCACCACATCGTGAGGCCTAATGTGATGGGTGTATCTTATCCACGTTGCTCCTAGTGGGCCTACCATGACCTAGTGAGAATCCTCATTGCACATATCTTTTCAAGTATTGTTTTGTGTAGACCTACGGATCATTGGGGCCCACTATATATATATATATATATATATATATATATATATATTTTGTGAATCCTACAATTTGTTATCCTGTTTGGATGCCGATAATTGTATGTTTTAGCCGCTTAGGTGTAGACTTGCCGAATGGGCTCATTAGCTTGAAAGACCACTTAAGTATAGCCCTATGGGCCTCGATAGTTCCACCCATTATGAATGATGAATTTTCAATATCATGTGGTGCGATATTTTACATATGTGTTGGTACAGTACTTCCTTGATAATTTATGTAGTATTACCTTAGTGATTTATGCGATGTTTGCTATGACACTTCCTTTATGTTGACATGGTGCTTTCTTTATATTAATGCGACACTATTTTATATTAGATGTAGTATTGTTTTTACATTCGAGTTAATATTGCTTTATATTGATTTAGCCTTACTTTATGCTTGATATGATATTACACACCTCATGCATAGTGGTTATGATCGTATGTTATCATATCTCATTCGTATCATATGTGCATGACTTGGATGATGGCTAATTCATGATTTTTGGCTTGCCTATGCGTGGCAAGGCCGCATTGACGACTTTACAAACTTAAGGGTCAGTTTGGGCGGTGGGATTAGAAGGGATTAGGTGGGATGGGATTCAAAAAAACATAATTATTGCTCATGGCAGGGGTTGTCCCCTATTACCATGGGATAAAATTAATACCCTGCTTTGTTGATAATACGGTGGTACATTGAATGAATATACTCACCATCATTTGAAATTATTGAGAATAACATGCACGTGTTATATCTAAACTGTTCATTTGTTTCGTAACCTCATTTTATGGCATGGACCTAAAAATGAGATAGATCCAAAACTTATGTAGCACCAAAGAAGTTTTCAACGGTAAGTATTCAATCCCTGTTGCTTTCTATGGTGGGGTCCACTTGAGCGTTAGATTTACCTGATTTTTTGGCCCATGCTCGAAAATAATCTCGATAAATGGGTGGATGGTGTGGATATAGCCCACACATCATGTTGGGACCTACACAACTTTCCAAACGTTGAGTGAAATTGGCTCAGGACCTAATGCAATTTCATTTAATGTAATTCCAAGCATTTCCATTCTTCCCAAACATGGAGTGGAATTGGCACACGACCAGATGAATCTCATCCCCACCTAATCCCTTCTAATCCCACTACCCAAACTGACCCAAAGACACTTTCAGGAAACCCATAAGAGATGGGGTCATCCTGCATGTATGTATGGCTTGCATGACATGGTTGCATGACTCGGATGATGGACTCATGTATTCATGCATTGTATGATGCATTTGCATTACACCCTAGTGACATCAGGGTTATAGCCTCCACAGGTATATCGTGGATGGCCGGACTGACACCGAAAATATTTGTTCTAGCATTAGGGCCTAAGGATGTCCTTAGGTGAAAGTCCCTAAACCCTGTGGGCCAATGACATGCTTCAACGTCGAGACCGAGTGGATAACATGAGCGCCCAAGTGCCAAATACTAGTAGGCCGCGACTCCCATTATGTCGTGGTCGGTTGGAAAGGGGTGTGACCTTATCTGCCCGAGGGTAAGGGGTTGTAAGCTAAGTTGAGTTTGACCAATTCGTAAATGAGTCCGCTATCGACGAGTCGAGTGGGCATTGGCATACTACTGGCAAGGCGGATTACGAGGTCTCTTCCACTCACTTGGTCATGTGCGCTGTGAGACTCGTGTCCTAGATTGTATCATTCTGTAGGCTCCCGCAATCCTTCCAATCGAATTCTGGCGACCTGTGACTCGTAGATAATATTTGCAAGTGACCTTGAGTGTTATCCTATAATTCCGAGTCAGTTTAACCTAAGACCTATGTCATTGCGACCGCATCGTCGCTGCGATTCCAACGCCGTATCTCGTGCGCCGATCCGACGGGTAGATCAAAAGATGTATTGTTTATAATATTCGAGCCATTGATTGGTGTGGGGTCCACTTTGAGGGGGTGCATACATTTCTCTAGGTGGACCCCCCTAGGAACACCATTTCCCATGAGAGCTTTAGTCAACTCTCTCTTACAAGTCATTATGAGGTTCTCTTCCCTATACTCTTATAACCCATTATTACCCTCTTACACACCCATCATTTCACTCTCTCTCATCTCTTTACTCTCTTTCTTCTTCTCCATTTTCCTCCCCTAGCAAGAGAGAGCTCCCAACGTCTATGAGAGCTCTCCATTTCCAACCCTTTGCAAGCTCTCCACCCCCCAAATCCAACCCTCCAAAATTAATCCCGACCATTGAATCTTGTTCCCTTGGAGCCCTAGAACACATTGGTGGAAGAAGAAGTCCAATATCTAAGGTGGGTGCTTCTCTCTCTCTCCTTTTTTTTTAAAATTTTTGTGTGATGTGTGGCCCACTTGGTTGGATCCCACCTTAATGTATGTTTTACCAATACCATCCACCATTTGGTGGCCCACCGAGTAGGGCCCACCTCGTATGTATGCATTGCACCTAACCGTCCAGCGTCCATGGACGCTAGACGTGTAATGAAAACACAAATATTAGCTTGATTGGCAAGCTTTTGGGCGAGCCACTCATACAGGCCCCACCTTGATGCATGTTGTAAATCCAAGCCGTCCATTCCGTTCCTCAGCTCATTTTAAACGTTGAGCTGAAAAATGACGCTGATCCGACTTTCTGGCAGGCCATAGCATAACAAATGGTAATTTTCACCGTTAAAATCTTCCCTGACATTTCTATACACCGAAAAATACTCAATATTGGGCTCATTTGGTAGGTCTTGAGCCGTGGAGTACAATGGATGGGCTGGATTCAGCTGGTACGGGCCCCACATATGAAAAACCTCAAAATAATAAAAAAAATAAAAATAAAACCATAACAACAACATTGCTGCTGCTAGTGTTAAAGAGACAGGACGTGCAGACGTCCTGCGCACGGACGTGGGGATGAGCAGGGTCCCATGGCTCCAGCCGTGGGCCCCACCTTGATGTATGTATGCCATCCAAGCCGTTCATGAGGTGGGCCCCTGCTTGACGTGGGCCCCCTCCAAAAATCAGGCCCATCCAAAGCTCAGGCCCACATCATAGAAACAAGTGGGAATTGACCGTCCGCATTTGAAACCCTTTTTGGGTCCACAGAAGTTTTGGATCAAGATGAAATTTATTTTAACCCTTCATTTAGGTCTGCGTGACCTTATGGACGGGCTGGATCTCATATAAACATAATAGTGGGCCCCACATGATGTATTTGTTATATCCCCACCGTCCAGGGGATGGTGGGTGGGTGGGTGGGTGTGCATGTGTGTGTGTGTGTGTATATATATATATATATAATATTATATAATATTGTGTATATATATATATATATATATATATATATATATATATATGTGTGATGGTGGGCCTTCATGGAACCCACCCATGATGCATGTGTTGCATCCAATCTGTCCACCCATTTTGCAAACTCATTTTTTTGGGCATAAGCTAAGAATGAATTAGATCCCTGGTTCCACACCATGATGCTTGTGTTGCATCCAAACCGTTCAACCATTTGGCAAGCTTGCTTTACAAGCTTGAGACTAAAAAATAAAAATAAGCCAGATCCATAGCTCATATGGACCCCGCCCTTGATGCATGTGTTACATCCAAACCATTCAACCATTTAGTAAGCTTGCCTTAATAAGCTTGAGACTAAAAATGAGGCAGATCTAGGATCAAGTGGACCACATAGGAAAGAGTAGTGGGGATTGAGTGTTTGCCATTGAAACCTTCTGATTTACATAAGTTTTGGATCATTAGGAAATTTGTTTCCTCTTAATCCAAGTCCGTGTGACCCTATGGCCGGATTGGATAGAAAATAAATGTTACAGTGGGCCTTGAGAATTTTCATGGTAGAAATCATTATCACCACTTGTATTTGGGTGTGGCTCATTTGATATGTATGGGGCCCAAGCGGTGTGGCCCATTTGATATATATATGGCCCATGTGATTAGGCCCATCTTGATTCATTTGTGGCCATCTGTTGAGGCCCACCTTGATGTGTATGAGGGCTCGTTATTGAGGCCCACCGTCATGTTATGAGGCCCGTTGTTGAGGCCACCTTGACATACATGAGGACCATGTGATTAGGCCCATTTTGATGTATTAGGGCCCATGGGTTGAGTCTCATTGTGATGTATTTGGGCCCATAGGTTGAGACCCATTATGATGTATAAAGGCCCGTGGGTTGCAACCCACTGTGATGTGTATAGGGCCCATGAGTTGTGGCCCATTGTGATATGTATTGGGCCTATGACACGTGGCCCATTTGATGTGTTCGAGGTTTAGATAAGTGGCCCATTTAATGCATATGAGACCCATGTGTAGGGCCCACCTGTGATATATATTAGGCCCATGTGTAGGGCCCACTTATTGTGTATTTGAGGCCTATGAGCATGACCCAACGTGATGTATTTGGGGCCCATGGGTTGAGACCCACCGAGATATATTTGAGGCCCAGGTATGAGGCCCACTTGATTATATTAGGCCCATGTGTAGGGCTCACCTATTGTGTGTTTTAAGCCCATGGGTTATGGCCCATTGCAATGTATTCAGGGCTCATGGGACGTGGTCCATCCGAGGTATTCGAGGTCCATGTGATGTGACCCACAGTGATGTCTATCAGGCCCTTGCGTGAGCTCATGGGCCCACTTTATGTTTGGCTCTATGTGAGCCGCTCCTTGGGAGCAAAGTTGGTTAAATGTCCATATTAATGGGCAATGATGGTTGAATGTCCACATTGTGACCTTCCCTTAGGCCTTGTTAGGCCCATTCTCATCATTCCCTCAATGGGTTAACCCAAATAAGTGGGCCCCATTCACCGTAGACGGATGGCTCCGTGTTATCGGATTTGATATAACCATGGCCGAGTGCTGATCTTTATGCCATAGTTGATCGGCTGATCATCTATGGACCCCGTTTTGTTTATCCGCCGATTTCAATTATCGTGACCGATTTGTCGATTCCGATTATCGATCGATTCTGATTGTTGTGACCAATTTGCCGATTCCGATTATCGATCGATTCCGATTGTCGTGACCGAAATGTTGATTCTGATTATTGATCGATTCCGATTGTCGTGACCGATTTGCCAATTTGTCGATTCCGATTATCGATCGATTTTGATTATCGAGGCCAATTGTATAGGTCGATTCCGATTGTATAGGCCGATTCTGATTGTCGAGGTCGATTCTAATTATCGAGGCTGAGTATCGAGGCCGATTTTGAGTATCAATTCTAATTGTTGAGGCCGATTTCGATTATCAAGGTCAATTTTAATTGTCAAGGCCGATTGTCGAGACCTATATGATATATATGCGAACCATTGTTGAGGCCCATTGTGATGTATTCATGGCCCATAGGCAAGGCCCATTGTGATGTATGACCCATTTGATGAATTCAAGACCCATGTGTAGGGCCCGCATGTTAAGTATTTGAGGCCCATGAGTAGGGCCCACTTGTTGTGTATATATGGCCCTTGGTAAGGCCCATTGTATTGTATATTAGGCCTTGTGTGAGGCCATGGGCCCAATATATGTTTGGCCCTATGAAGGCCACTCCTTGGGGGCAATGTTAGTTAAATGTCCACCTTGTTAGGGCCGATTGTCGGTGCCGGCTATTGATACGGATTATGAGTATGTGACAGCATAGCATCACGACACATGCCCATACGCATCATTTGCATGTTTGTTATGAGATTGGTTGACCATTGCATATGTTAGTGGTCATGTTGTTATGAGACTCCCTGATAGGCGGAGATTATCTCACATGAGTACATGGTATGCGCAGGATTGATGCATGACTGGATTGTATGACTCATGCATCTTGCATTGTGTGTTGTGATTACTGTACACCCTAGCGACATCAAGGTCATAGCCTCCACAGGTATTTCGTGGATGGCCAGATGGGACACTGGAAATCCGTTATAATGGGATGCTATAGATATCCCTAGATGAAAGTCCCTAAACTCTCTTGGTTCCAGAGGTTGCTCTAACGTCTAGACCGAGTAGATGGATGAGCGCATGAGGGCCGTATACCATTAGGCCGCGTTTCTCACTGTGTCGTGTTCAGTTGGAAGGGGGTACGGCCTTACCCGCCCGAGAGGAGGGGGCAATGCTAGGCTAAGTCTGACCAGCTCGAGGAATTGGTCCGCTATTGACGAGCCGGGCCCGATATTGGCAGGCGGATAGTGAGGTCTCTTCCACTCACCTTGTTGCGCGCGATGGGACAACAATCTAGTTTGGAGTGTAATAGACCCTGGTGATTCTCCAAAGAAGAACCGTACTGATATGTGGACTTATTGAGTAGGAGTTGCATGCTCATTCATTCATTCATTCACTGTCCACTCGGGCTGGTGGTGCGCAACTAATTGTTGTGTATCTTTGTTATGGCAAGGATTTCGGTTGGGCGCGCGACTAACCTGAGGTTAGGAGTTTACCACGTTGATTCTGACTATCCAAATTTAGGTATGAGACTGGTTTAGATAGAAGTCCCCTGTGGTGGACCCCGTAGCCTGCGATACTACGTATTATCATCCCGACTTCACACTTCAGCATGGTTATTTCATTCGCATCGCATATTGCATTACATCCGCATGCATATGACATTTTGGGTTGCTATGTTTCTATACTTATATGGCCTAGACAGACTTAGCAGGATTTATATATTGCATTGCATCTTCGGCATCTGGTATTTAGCTCTTTATGACTCCTTATTGCATAATTGTTCTATATTGCGTATTCTGATATTGATTGACTTATCGACTTGTCCATACTTCCGCTTACTCTGTTATCACATGATTTATGATCTTGTCAGTATTTTTGCTCACTCTGATAATTCATGATCTTGTCAGTGTTTCTACTTATTCCGATAATGTACGATTTATGGATTTTCGGTGTTGTATGATGATGGCATTGTATTGAATACTAAACACTTACTTTGTGCACACACTTACACCACCCTCTAAGCTTTTATAAGCTTATGCACAGTAGATGCGTGCAGGTGATGTTAGGTTGCAGTAGTGTTGAGCTTGGAGAGTGCAGCTGCCTTCTGGAGCTTTGATTTCGACATATGTATTTTCTCTTTCAGCATTGTATTCAAATGATTATATTAGTGGATATGTTATGATGGCCTTTATAATTTTGGTATACTTGTGGTTATGCTTATTATGAGTTAAATGTAAAAAAAAAATCCTCCTTGTAAGATCTCAGGATCATAATCTGGCGTATGAACGCTAGGAGCCGAGAATGGGGTACTAGGAAGGCTGTCGACACCGGATTCGGCGATCGAAATTCCTGTGAATCCGATTTCCGGGTTTGGGGCATGACATGCGCGATGGGGCAGCAGCCGGTGTGGAGTGTAATAGACCCCGGTGATGATTCCAGTAATGATAAGTTTATTGAAATATGGACTTACTAAGTAGGAGTTGTATCTCAATATTTGACTCATTCATTCATTCATTCACTATCCACTCAGGTTGGTGGTGCACAACTAAATCATTATGTACACCTTCGCAATGGCCATGGTTTTGGTTAGGTACGCGACTAACCCGAGATTAGGAGTTTACCACATTGAGCCTAGCTATCCAAATCAGGTATGAGACTGGTTTGGATAGAAGTCCCTTGTGATGAACCCTATAGCTTGCGATACCACGTACTATCATCCCGACTACACACACCAATTTTGTCATTCCTTTTTGCATCACATAGCCTGGATATGGCTGATGGTATTTATGGATTGCCAGGATTTGCGTATTGCATTGCATCCTCAGCATATGACATTTGACCCAATATCTCTTTGCATCGCATAGCCTAGATAGGGCTAATGGTATTTATGGACTTGTCAGACTAGCCTCTATCATTCTCCTTACTCTGACATTTGTATGCTTGGCACATGCATTGCGCACACACGCACGCACTCTCTAAGCTTCGTCGTAAGCTTATGCACATTCGTTATTTGCAGGTTATGTTAGACCGCAACAGCATTGAGGCAGGAGCATTGCCTAATCTTTTGGAGTTTTGTTATATCATGTATTTTTCTTTTCATCATTGTACTTTAAGATTATATTAGTGGATATGTGGTGATGATGTTTTGTGACTTGGGTACACTTATGGTTATGTTCCTTTATAATAATAATAATAATAATAATAAATCACCCTGAAAATCCTCCTTGTAGGATCCCAGGATCAATCTGGTGCATGGGGGCTAGGAGCCGAGAATGGGATACTACGAAGGCTATCGGCCCCGGATTCGGCATCCGAAAATTTTGTGAGCCCAGTTCTCGAGTTTGGGGCGTGACATATGCCCTCAAATAAGCTCACAAAATGGATGGACAATATAGATATAACACATATACATCATAGTGAGCCCCACATCACCAAAGGCACCATGCAATCTGCTTCGGACAACAAGAAACACACCAATTCAAAGCATAAGCTAGGAAAAATCCTGAAACATTATAAGCAGTTTCTGTCGATCAACTACTTGCCATGCATCTTAAGCACCATTGCACCATCAAAATTAGCGTATAGGTTACCCATTACGACATTAAGTTTCAATCTAACTAGAGGTCCAAATAACTAACAATGGACGACAATGAACAAGCCTGTTGTTGGCTCACGCCTATTCAAAATATTGATTTTCCCTACCGTAGGATTAGCTTGTAACGCCCCTGAATTTTTACTCATATAAAATCCCGAATTAATTAAATTTAAATTTAAATTTTGTAATTAATAACAAAAAAAAAAAAAATTTACTTAGCACGCTAATAGAGACTCTTGGATAAAGGAGAGGTTGGAGGATCAACTTGTGTTGTTGCGACTTTAGGTTAAATAACTTTTTGTCCAAATTGATAAAAATTTCAGTTTAGGAAAATGAGCTCATTTGGATAAAAAGTTTCTAGATCCGAGGCTCTTCTCTCTCTATAAGAAGGGATCATAGAGAGAACTCTCCTACAAAAACCCTAAGGAAAAGAGAAAAGAGAAAGTGTGAGAGAGGGGAGGCCTGTGGAGAAAAGCCCTCGTCGGTAGGTTCATAACCTTTCTTTTTATAATTTTTCTTACGCCTTTGATTAACAACCCTAAGATCTATGCCATGAATGGGGCAGATCAGCCTTGTATTTATTGCTTTGATATGTGAGAAGTTTTGATAATAGATGAAGGTTTTAAGCAAGATCTCTTATCGGAGAGATTAACATGGTACGTCTAGCGGTGTTAGCTCAGATTCCTTTAGATCATATGTTTCCTAAGGGCAAAATATATCAGGGCCCCAAATTCTAAAATGATCTAAACACCGAGTGGGCCACATTGATTGGAGTAAATCTTAGTCATGGTTTTGCATATTTGTTGATTCGATAGATTTTCTGATGTATTAGATCAATATACAATATTGATCTTGATTCTTGGCTATATCTGGGATGTTACCCAAAATTTTATATCAATCTAATCGTTGGTTATCCACAGGGATCAAAGGATAACAATAATGATATATATATATATATATATATATATATATATATATATATATATATATATATATATATATATGCCATATGATGATTGTGGATCTTAGGATGTTCTAAATTTGAACAATCCTATGATTTTTCTATAACTTGATGGTGAGAAAATCATTGGATGGTTCAGATCTAACTTATGAGTATGTTAGATCTTTTAAAACTTAAAAATAAGAAAAATTCCTAAACTTTGCAAAAATGGATCTTGTAACAGAGCATAATCGACCTCTACCGATTCAATCGAAGGGAGCTTCGATCGATCGAAATATGTTGAAATGTGTCTTGAAACTTAAACTATAAAATTTTGATTTTTCCGATTTGGTCAATTTATGTTTGATTTAATCAATAAAGCATCAATCAAACTTGATCAATTGATGAGTTCGATCGAAAATGTTGAAAATGGTCCAATGACCAAACTATTTTAATCTTGATTTTGTCAATTCAATTGATTGGAGATTGATTCGATCGAGGGACTTTGATCAATCGATAGGTTCGATCAACAGATTACTGGATTGATCTGTTAGATATTAGAATGTGATAATTGGATTATTAAGTTATAATATACATATATAGGTTAATTACCAAATTATGAATGATAGAGGGTCACCTTAATTTGATCAAAGGTGGGCCCCATTGAATGGAATGATTAGATCAAATTCACGATTGGTTTAAATTATGTATTAGGAATCTTAGATTTAAATATGTACAGATATTTGGCGAATTTATTTATACCAAATACAGGTCAGTGAATCCCAACATGCCACATCTCTATTACGATTAAGATGGATTTGTTATGATTGCCATATTTGTTGTAATGTCTTGCTAAGATTGATTTATTGAAGTATGAAATATTGTAATGAACGACTATTACTGTGAATTGAATATATGAAGATGTTTATCATTACATTCATGAAATTAGAGTTTCCACTTATATAGAGAGATGTATATGACAATTTAGATATGTCGATGCATTGAACATTGAGCATGCATCACATGCATTGCATAGTGCTCTTAGAGGCCGGATCTAGATGAATTGCATGCACACCTTGTGACTAGGTTCCTGGGGGATCTCCTTGAATGGTTTCTTGGCAGAATTGTTACTGGATGCCCACCATTCCTAGAGAAGCTTGTCAAGTGCAATGCTAGTTGACGGATATCTAACCCAAGTAAGTGTATGATTATCCCACTTGATGCATGCATGTCATGCAATTTTGCATCCATGCCCATTTTTACGTTTCTTTAATTTAATTGTTGTTATGTGCTATCTTAATTGTGTTGTGCATGAACCATGATGGGTTCACTCACTAGGTTTGGCTAGCTGATGTTTGTTGAATCATACAGAGGTGATCCAGATTGGAAATATAAATCAAGTACCAGAGAATGAGGTGCAAATGGTGGATGGCCAACAAGATCAACGGCCATACTTATCTGAAGATGAACTTACTGCGATGAGCTGATTAAATGGATTGTTTAACAAGAATTGATGATCATGAACTTTAAGATCTCTTTATATTACTCATTTATGATTAGAAATTGTTAGGGTATTTGTTAATAGACATTTACGCTGGATGGTTGTTGATATTATGATTGAATAAAGTCCCAAATGGATGGACTTATTTGAGTTATCAGTTAGATAATGTGGTTTGAGAATGAGATGGTAGTGATTAATAGAAATGTGTGAAACTATATGATATGTATGGATGTGTGAATGTTATAATTGTGAATGAACTTAGAATGCATTAAGCTATGCCTCCAAGCAACTATATGAATTATCAATTTAAGTAC
Organism: Magnolia changhungtana; assembly: GCA_030180095.1. Lineage (NCBI taxonomy): Eukaryota > Viridiplantae > Streptophyta > Magnoliopsida > Magnoliales > Magnoliaceae > Magnolia > Magnolia changhungtana. The sequence goes on along the minus strand of JASAUF010000047.1, from coordinate 270,577 downwards.
ACTTGGAGTACAAGTCGTGGGCCATAACTCGACTATGAGAGTGCACACTTTGTATATGAATTGTGGGCGTGGCATATCCTTTTGTCAGCCCTATCATTCCACAAATTCAACACCAATGTCTACATCTTACTAACAAAAATATTGAACTATTTTGTTTCATTATTTTTTTCCAACAAACTATTAGGCCACCACATCAATATATTTGCAGTGAGACTGATGCAATCACATACTAGACTGAATCGAAAAGCTGAAAAAAGAAAACCAATGGTCTGTTGAAATCAACCACATGTTCGAAGCGGATGACTCTTCTCCATCATAGATCTGAGGGCAAAGATGGCAGTCGACAATCATGACCTGAATCCAATTCCGCATTGCAGGTCCCACCTCAATTAGTTGCCTCATCTTCATCATATATGGAAAGAAGTTTGAAGTCTATGGAGAAAAAAGCAATGCCCTTTCTCTTTTTGACACACTGAAAAATTAATTCTAAGGACAAAAGCAATGCCCTGTCTTCATCTCTTTGAAAAGTATTGTAAGTGCTATATTATAGATCTAACACCCTGTATTGTCAAATTTTGTTGTGTCAAACTACTTCATAATGATTGACTTGTTTGATAGATGGAAAGTTCACCTTCAAGTTCAATAGATGGAAAGTTCACCTTCATACGAAGATGAGCTTCAAGTCATCTACTTCAACATCAAGTGCTTCTACAACTTCAAGTCAAAGTGCATGTTCAACTACAAGTACAAGATCAAGTTTCGTACTAGACCGAGTGCAAGTGCGACTTCAAGTCCAAGTGCATTACATGATCAAGATCAAGTTTCAAGTATTCAAGTTTTAAGTATACAAGTTCAAGTTTTAAAGTGTACAAGATCAAGCTTCAAGTACTTCAAGTATACTATCTACCAAAGCGAAGTTACAAGTTCAATGTTCATATTTAAGGTATACATAACCCTAGAAAGACCTTAGGTTTAGGTCATTCATATTGCATATTTAATTTGGGTCATTGTACTTATTTTAGTCTTTGCTTTGACTAGTCCTAATCAATGTTCGACTAGTTCAAGCACTGGCTCGACCAGTCCAGAGTTTTTCTCGACCAGTCCAGAATTTAATTCAAATTTTCGGATAATTCTGGTAGGTCCTCGACCAGTCGAACAGGGTCGAGCACCCTGCTCGACTGGTTGTGGAGACTGGCTCGACCACTCAAGTAGGGCTCAACTCAACATCCAACAACCACTTTTAGCCCCACTCGACCAGTCGAGTAGGTCACTCTACCAGTCGAGTAGGTCACTCTACCAGTCGAGAGTCGATCTTATCTGATTGCGCTAGAATTTTTAAAATTTGGTTGATGCCAGGCCCAGTCGAGGTAGACCTTAGACTATTCGAGGGAACCGAATTTCACCCTATAAATAGAGGACTTTTCTCAGCTTTTTTCATTAATTCCAAGCTAATTCAAGCCTCCTCTCTGAGAAACAAGTCCCTGTGATTGTGAAGCTATTATACGATAATTTAAGATTATTTTTACAGCTTTTTGATTTTTAATTTCTTGATCTCTTGCTATTTAATCTTATTTGATAAAAGGAAATTTTGTTTTACCCTTTTGAAATCCAAGAAATTGAATTAAAGTAGCCCAAGGTTGGATTTAATTTAAAATTCATTTAGACGTAGAACCCTTTCATTTGCGAGATTGAAAATTGAACATCTACGTCTTCAAAGAAGTGGTTCTAACGGGCTACATCAAAGAAGAATCTTCAGATAAGTATTATTATTCAATTTACTATTTTTTATTTGTGAGATAGCCAAAAAATCTCTTTTGTGGTTTTGATTGAGATAGCTAGAAAATCTCAGCATGGGGTTTTTAATTGTGGTTGCCCATTGAAAATGCAATTGTAAAGGTTTTAAGGTGAACCTTAGAAAACCTTCTTTCATAGTGAAAACCAATATCATGTGAGTTGTGGATATTAGGAGTGGAGTAGGTGTGGCTGTTTGAGAACAGTTGGTGTACACACCGAACCACTATAATTGTCGGAGTATGGATGATGATGATGATAATAATGTATGTGATGTGGTGAATGCTTGTATTTATTTTCATGTACTTATGGTGAATGTTGTAATAGCTAGATTTGTTTTATTTGCCTTCTGTATTAGTTTGAGTTTTTGATCCTTTCTGAGTTCAAGAAATCAGGTTGTCCTATCATACACCTTAGTTTTTGGTGTAAAGTTGTCCTTTGAACAAAGTTTGTATCAACCTCTCAAGACTAGTGCATTTGAGGTTGTTATTTATTTTAGATATTTGCATTTATTTTTCGCATTTATTTTTTATTTGACATAGTCTTATTCCCCCCCCCCCCCCTTTAGGACTTAGAGCTCGCCCTTTTCAAGTGGTATCAAAGCTAACTGGCTCATTCCATTGGATTTAAATCCTGAGCTTATCGATCTAGAGCTTTCAGTATGTCAAATTTTGATAGCCTATCTGTTACTAGGCCACCACCATTTGATAGCTCCAACTATGCTTATTGGAAAACCAGGATGAGGATATTTTTGAAATCCATTGACGAAAGCGTGTGGCAAGACACAGTGACTAGATGGAATCCACCAACGTCTGAAGTTCTAGACAATGATGGAACTAAGTCCATTAAAGAAACACCGTTTTACATGTGGATTACTCTTCTAAAAAATGAGAGCAGTGCTAATGTTAAGGCTCTAAATGCAATCACTTGTGCACTATCACCTGGTGAATTCAAAAGAATCATTTCTTGTGATATTGCTAAACAAGTCTGGGACATTCTCGAAATGACACACAAGGGAACATCTATTGTCAAAAATTCTAAAGTTCAGATCCTCACCACTAGATTTGAGGAGATTCGTATCGAAGAAAATGAGTCATTCATGGACTTTTATACGAAACTAAATGACATAGTTAAGTCTATGTGGGGTCATGGAGATGGTATCCTATAAAGTAAAGTCTGTGCAAAAATACTGCGATCACTTCCTGAAAGATTTAATTCTAAGGTTATTGCCATTCAGGAACTTAGAGACACAGATCATATGAAGGTTGAGGAACTTGTTGGTACTCTTCAAACATATGAGTTAAATTTCAAAGCTCCAAAAGGTAAGTCTATAGCTCTTAGATCATCCAAATCTCTTTCCCGAGATAATAATTTTGATTGTGAAAATTCAGAGGATGATATGGCTTTACTTGTGAAAAAGTTTTATAAGATTTTTAAAAGTAAGAAAAGAGTTGATTTTCAAAAACCCTCTGAGAAGAAAAAAGGGTAAATCTAAAACATGGAAATCTCTAAAAGATAGTCAATGTTTCAACTGCCATGAATATGGGCATTTGGCAAATAAGTGTCCAAAGAGGGGCAAGCCAAAGCGAAAAGGCATGTTAACCACATGGGATGAAGCATCCAGGTCTGAAGTTTCTTCTGAGTCGGATGAATCAGAATCCAAAACTTCAAATGAAGTCAAGGCTTTAATGACTCTAGCCGAAGTCACTTCCACAGATAGTTGTGATTCAACCGAATATGAAAATCTGACGAGTGACACTGAAAATGATAATGAAGATGATCTTCAAGATGCCTATAATGCCCTATACTGGGAGAGTTGTAAGATTGTTGTTAAGCTAAAACTTCAAAAAGAAAAATTTCTGAAATTGAAAGAGGATTTTGAAATTTTCGTTTTAGAAAAATCTCATATTTCTGATTGTTTTGAAAAAGCAAAATGCAATTTGAGTTTCAAAACTTCTGAACTTGAAAAATTAAGAACAGAAAATGCGAAACAAAAACTTGAAGTTTATTCCCTATTGAGTTCAAAGGATACATGGAGGTATGCCCATGGAGACCCTAAACTTGAAAAGTTATTATCCGCATCTAGAAAATGTGGAGATAGATCGGGTCTGGGCTACGTTAAAAACATGCCTCTTAAAAATAAGAGTATATCTCCAATGTTTGTTGAAGAAGAATCCTTTAACTCAAAAGGAAAGGACTTGAAACATTATATTCAAAACAACTCTAGAAATTTAAAGACTTCTCAAGCAACTAAAGTCAATACTAATAATATCAGCTATAGAAAATAATCCTATAATCCTTTAGCAGAAAAATTTGTGGATCTACTCAAGGAGCTTCTCAAATCTAACTCTAATATGAGAGTTAATAATAATTATAAGCGAAGGAAAACCAACAGTGCTCCAAAACCCAAAACTACAATGAAATGGGTTCCTAAGGTTACTTGTTTGGTTGCGCCACCGCCTTCAAGGCTTCGAGTCAATCAAAGTGGTACCTAGACAGTGATTGCTCAAGACACATGACAGGTGACAAAGATTTGTTCACCAACTACAATGATATGACTAATGGCTAAATCACTATTAGTGATGGAAGCAACTGCAAGATAATTGGCCAAGGTACATTCATATATCTAACATTCCTCCTTTTGAAAATGTTTTATTTGTAGAAGGGATTAAGCACAATCTTTTGAGTATTTCTCAAATCTGCGATAACAAGCATAGTGTTAAATTTACAAATCAAGGATGTGATATCTCAAATGAGAAAGGTTGTGTGATATTAAATGGTCGTAGATTGTTTGAGAATTGTTATATCGTAAATGAATCTTACTCATCGAAAGTATCTTGTTACATGGTCCAAACCAATGATAGTGAATTATGGCACAAACGCCTTGGACATGTGAACTACCAAAATTTGTATAGATTGAGCAAAGTTGATCTTATTAGAGGTCTACCCAAATCGAAGAAAATGGATAAAATATGTCGCGTATGTCAGATTGGAAAACAAATAAGGAGTAGTCACAAGAAAGTGAACTCCACTACGACATCCAAACCTCTTGAACTTCTCTACATGGATCTAGTAGGACTAACCAGAACGGATAGTTGAGGTGGTAAGAAGTATTTCTTGGTAATTGTGAATGACTTTACCAGATTTACTTGGGTTACATTCATGAGAGAAAAATCTGAAACTCTCGATGAAGTCAAAAGAATACTTGAGCGTATTCAAACTGAAAAAGAAATGAATGTTGTTAAGATCCGAAGTGATCATGGATTGGAATTCAAAAATAGCAATTTTGAGAAGTTCTGTATCGACCTTAGTATATTGTACGAGTTTTCTGCTCCTAAGACGCCTTAACAAAATGGGGTTATTGAAAGGAAAAATAAAGTGCTACAAGAAATGGCCAATGTAATGTTAAATAGCATGAAGTTACCTAAAAATTTATGGGCTGAAGCTGTTAATACTGCATGTTATATTATAAACCGTGTTTATATTAGAAAATTTAAAAAAAAAAGGCTTATGAATTGTGGTTTAATAAGAAACCCACAGTCAAATACTTTTGAATTTTTAGAAGTAAGTGTTATATTTTACGAGACCGAAAAAATTTAGGGAAGTTCGACACTAAAAGTGATGAAGGGATTTTTCTAGGTTATGCTTTGAATAGTCGTGCATACCGTGTTCTTAATAAGAGAACTGGTGTCATTCAGGAGTCCATAAATGTTGTGATTGATGATCACCTGAACACACCAACATCTAGTTCAGAAGATGATGAAGTCACTATATTTGATAAACCTAACTCTTCATCTTGTCATATCAACACTGAACTACGACCAGTTAAAGATCATCCTACTGATCAGATTCTTGGCAACCCTCTCACTAGTGTACGTACTTAAAAGTAATTGGAAACCATATGTAATTATGTGTGTTTTTCTTCCCAAATTGAACCAACCAACGTAAAAGAGGCACTCACTGATGAAAATTGGATAGTTGCCATGCAAGTTGAATTGAATCAATTTGTTAGGAATAATGTGTGGTATTTGGTTCCTAAACCATCTGATAAACATATAATTGGAACCAAGTGGATTTTCAAAAATAAATCTGATGAGTTAGGGAATATAATAAGAAACAAGGCAAGACTGGTTGTACAAGGATACACTTAGATAGAAGGAGTCGATTATGATGAAACCTTTGCCCTAGTAGCTAGTCTTGAATGCGTTAGATGATTCATATCCATTGCTTGTTTCAAAAATTTTAAGATCTATCAAATGGATGTGAAAAGTGCATTTCTAAATGGTGATCTACATGAAGAAGTTTATGTTGAACAACCTAAGGATTTTGAGGACCCAAAATACTCTAATCATGTGTATCGCCTTAAAAAGGCACTTTATGGTTTGAAACAAGCTCTCAGGGTATGGTATGATAAATTGACCAAGTTTTTACTAGGTCATGATTTTGTTATGGGGAATGTTGATAAAACTCTTTTTGTCAAAAAAAGAATAATGAACACATACTTATAATACAGATCTACGTTGATGATATTATCTATGGTTCTACATGCTCTAACCTGTCTATTAAGTTTGCAGAGTTTATGAAATCCAAGTTCGAAATGAGTATGGTGGGAGAATTGAACTACTTTCTAAGTTTACAAGTTGAACAACTAGAAGACGGTATCTTCATTTCTCAAACCAAGTATGCTTTGAACTTAATTAAGACGTTTGGATTTGAGAGTGGTAAAAAATTCGATACTCCTATGAGTACGACTCTTAAGCTTTCTAAGGATGCAATAGGTAAAAGTGTAGATCCTCGGCTATATCGTAGTATGATTGGTAGTTTATTATGCATAACTGTGATCCGACCTGATATAGCATTCAGTGTAGGTATCTGTGCAAGATATCAATCAGATCCTAAGGAATGTCACCTTATTGCTGTCAAGCAAATTATTAGAAATGTCGCAAGTACGGCTAATCTAAGCTTATGGTATCCACATGATACAAATGTTCAATTAGCTAGTTATACGGATGCTAACTAAGTTGGAAACATAGATGAAAGAAAATCTATCAGTGGTGGATGTTTTTATGTTGGAAATTGTTTAGTTTCCTGGCACAGTAAGAAACAAAGTTCTGTATCATTATCCACAGCTGAGGATGAATACATTGCAGCTGGAAATGCTTGTACCCAGCTAGTGTAAAAGAATGCTTAATGATTACGGTATTGTGCAAGATACAATGATATTGTATTGCGATAACTCTAGTGCAATTAATATATCCAAAAATCTCATCCAGCATTCCAGTACCAAACATATTGACATTCGGTATCATTATATTTGGGAATTAGTAGAAGATAAAATCATCTCATTGGAATATGTACAAACAGAAAATCAGCTTGCAGACATATTTACTAAACCACTTGACAGGAATAGGTTTTCGAAATTAAAAATGGATATTGGTATGTGTCATTCGAACTGAGTTTATCATGTTTGCATGCTTTATTTTTGTATATTTTTATTCAAATAATTTTGAATAAAAATTAAATAAAATGTGCATTTTTTAGTGCTTGCACAACCGGTCTAGCACATACTCAACCAGTCGTGGCTCGACGGGTCGAGCATGTACTCGACCGGTCGAGTTGTACAGTTGGAGGCCCTTTATGAGTGAGAAAATCACTTTTTTCACCCATTTTCTCATCTTCCTCACTTGCCCCTTCTCCGACCCTTGAACCCATCTTCGATTAGTGCTTGGTAAGTGCTCATTTTTTATTTTCTTTCGTATTTGGGTTCCTTGAATCTTACATTGCTAGATTCTTAAATCTATTTGAGATTCTCTTATGGTTTGTAGGGATTTCTATCTAAAAATCTGTTGAGATTGAAACCCTTACTTCCATTTTTGTTCTTCTTGCTTTTATTCTTGAAATGGAAGGACGTCCCAAGAAGAAAGCTGTTAGAGCTTCCTCTTCTCGATCTTCATTTATTAGGGTGCGAACCCTTCGTCCTCCAGAAGAGGATCCCGAGTATGTGTGGGATCTTTGTCATCGTGAGGTGATTGTTAAGCGTACCGTCAATTCTAATCATCTTGTTCTATTTCAGATTATTCCCCTACTAGTTGTTGTAGGATGGGAAAACATTTTAAATTGGGGCAGACCGGCATACCACTCCATTGCACAAGGGATGTGTGCTTATGTCATGCCCCAAACCCGGAGATCAGATTCACAGGAATCCCGATCACCGAATCCGGTGCCGACAGCTTCCGTAGTACCCCATTCTCGGTTCCTAGCATCCATACGCCAGATTCCGATCCTGGGATCCTACAAGGAGGAATTTTTTTGTACGTTTAACTCGTAATAAGCATAACCACAAGATTACTCAATTCACAAAGGCAACATCATCATCACATATCCACTAATATAATCGTTTAAGTACAATGCTGAAAAGGAAATACATAAATCAAAAATCAAGCTCCAGAAGACCACTGCACGCTCCAAGCTCAACACTACTGCAACCTTACATCACCTGCACGCATCTATCATGCATAAGCTTATAGGAAGCTTAGAGGGGGTGTAAGTGTGTGCACAAGGTAAATGTCAAGTATTCAACGCAATGTCATAATCATACAATGTCGAAATAAGCGCAAGGTCATGAATCGTACGTTATCAGAGTAAGCGAAAGTACTAACAAGTCCATGAGTCAAGCAATATCAGAATACGCAATACAGATCAACTATACAAATGAGGAGACATAAAAAGCTAAATATCAGATGTTGAGGATACGATGTAGTACGCAATTTCTGATGAGTTCACGAATAGCGTCGGTCATATCTAGACCATATAAATGCAGAAACACAGTAACCCAAAATGTTATATGTCGCGGATGTAATACAATATGCGGTGCGAATGGAATGACCATGCTGGAGTGTGAAGTCGGGATGATAGTATGCAGTCTCACAGGCTATGGGGTCCATCACAAGGGACTTCTATCCAAACCAGTCCCATACCTAAATTTGGATAGTCAGACTCGATGTGGTAAACTCCTGATCTCAGGTTAGTCGTGCACCCCAACCGAAATCCTAGCCATTGCAAAGGTACACGTAACAAATAGTTATGCACCATCAGCCCGAGTGGATAGTGAATGAATGAATGAGTATGCAACTCCTGCCCAATAAGTCCACATATCAGTACGGTTCATCTGTAACGCCCCGTGTTTTCAGGACCCGAGTATATGACTCGTTTCCAAAAACCCGAGTGTTAACCTTAAAGAACGGTCAAATTCGAGTGTATATTTTTTTTTCATTTATCATAGTAAGTAGATGAGCGTAGAATGAACAAATCAACATAAAGGAAAATTTTCATTTCATTTAGAATATACAAGTGGTTGCCCATAATGACTTATACAAACCGATGTCTCAACATTAATGGTTACAAGATTTGCATAAATAAGAAATAACAGAAAACATATAAATGTAAGCTACATGACCACACAGCTCCTTTTTAGCAATACGGTCATGCCTCCATGGCACATGCATACCTCCTCATCAAGTTTGATCATATACATCATCTGGGCCACCTGTTCTACCTGTACGGTTATACATTTGATGGATGAGTGGCCAGCTCAATGTGAATTCCTCTCAAGATTACACACCATCGCATTAGGTAAGCATAGTTATAAAATAGCAAAGTAATCAAAATAATACATGATGCAGTCTTTTTAAATGCGTGGATGCATGAATGCACATCGGCCTGGGGATGCACATCCAGCCGGACTTGGGCTCGTCGCCCATGCAAATCATCGACCTGGGAAAATCATCCAGTCGGACAGGGGTCGATAGTCGGTGGTCTGGGAGCTAGCGAAATGATACCCCGAAGATCCTAAGGGCACGTGCTACAGCATCCAGATTAGCCACCCGTCATCGCCAATATGCTATGGATGCATGTTTAACTAAACCGTTATTAGTCTAGTTACAATCAGCCAATTTAGGTAAGCTCAAGGTCACTATGGAGAGCTCAGAGCCCAGCGTAGGCAGACAGCTCAGGCATAGTGTCCCATACCACCATCCCTGGCTCATGAGACTACCACCTTAGGATGTTTAATGGAAACCTATCAACTAGTGGCCAATCATATTATAATATATGGGGCTTACCCTCGCATGGTTACACGATATAAAAACATCGAACCCATATAGGGAAAACACCAGGACAAAGACACATAAGACGATATCAAAGCAAGACACATGAGGTAAATGTCAAATAAGCCACATAGGGTGAGTATCAAAATCATGCGATAAAAGACCATCCTTGCAAACCGTTGGACACAATAACCCTGGATGGTAGGCCCACATCACTGGTTAATTTAAACCAGCATTCAATAATCACTAAGCCGAAGGTCCATTACTATCACAACCAGTCGGGTTACATCCCAAGTATGGGTGTATACATATAGGTGGGGGTTTCCCACTAGTGTACCAATTTAAGTTCCATAATCAATTCACAAATAATCCACAAGCATGGATAAATATGCAGGATAAATATTAAGCAGGCAATATAACAATTCAATTTCCACCGGCCAACACATGTGATTATAAAAGATAGATATCAATTATAAATTTAAATAAAAACTATAACTTAAGCTAATGAGAAAATGGAAAGCTCAAGGGGAAGAATCATCACCTTCTACTTTGAATCGTCTACCAGTGTTGTTAGAGAGTGTGCGTTTCCTTGGACCCTATCATGAATTGTAAAGTTATACAGTTAGGTCCAAGCTTACATGCTACTTAGGGTTAGGGTTTTAACCTAGGGTTTTAGGGTTTCACCACGTGCACATGTTGTAAAAGGCCCAGCGTTGGAGGCCATGATGGATGGTCAGGATGTAATCCATGCACCTCACATTGTTTTGATGAATCTCATGTACTAGAGGTTCCTTATTAAGGTTTGCATGCATGTACAGGTGTACAAGCATGCATGCATATACCTTTACTTCTATATTATATATATATATATATATATATATATATATAATTATCATATTAATGCCACATGCACTACATATATTACATGCATCTGACATATATTTGAATGCTACATGCACTACATATATTACATGCATCTGACATATCATATTAATGCCACATGCACTACATATATTACATGCACCTGACATATATTCCAGCAATATCATATAACGTTACATGCATCATGTCTATCTAAACGTTATACCTCATATGTACCTGATATAGGTCCGAATATTATATTGACATGGGTTACACGTGGCATCAAGGTGGGCCATGTGATGGGCGGCCTGGATGAATCATGAAGATCCATGGCACAATAGAGGAAAACGTCCAGTGCTGTTTTGAAATGGATGGACGGTCCTAGATGCAGTTTTGAAATGGACGGCCTAGATACAGTTTTGAAATGGACGGTCATAGATGCAGTCATGCTTCATGCATCTAAGGCATCTTGTAATGTATTCTTTTGAAAATTCCACACACAGATGCATGTGCATCCATTTTATTATTATTATTATTATTATTATTTTCTTTTCTTTGTTTTGAAAGAGTGCAGGAGCTGACGTCCAGGCCTGACTCTTGCTGGACGGCCCAGGCATTTCACATCACTGAGGTGGGGTCCACTTACGTGACCCACCACCATTGTCAGGTGGGGCCCTCCTGCGGATGCAGGGTGCGGTCCGCCCTTCGTCAGTGTAGGGTCCATGGTAAGGGCATCAACCCGGTTTGGGAGAGGCCCACCTAAGTTTGTGCAGGGCCCACTTGGATTTGGAGAAGCCCACCAGCGTTTCTTCCTCATCTTGCAACATGAACAGTCCCTGCTTCAACCGTTTAGGAGACCGTTCTTGGCCTTGCTTTGTAGCTCAGCCACGACTCGTCTCTGGCCATTTTTTTAGCTCATGTCGACGCCCATATGGTGGCATGGTGGCGACCATTTTTTTTTCGACAAGGAATGACCCAAAACAGGGTCGTTCATATGCCAAAAATTGGCCATTACTCAGCCCAATTTTTAGGCTGTCCTAGAATTCAGTCTTAACTACTTCCTGAGGCCATTTATACGTCACTATTTGGCCCAGAGATAGGGCTATACTCGGCCGGTTTCGGCCCCAAAATAGTGCCTGAACGCAGGCCACCACCGATACCAAAACAGGACCTGTTCTTAGTCTGATGTATGGTCCCAGCTGTAGATGTTTTTCGGCTATGAACAGGGCTTTGTTTGAGGGTTTGTTTCAGGTTCGGGATTCATTTTAGAGTCTCTAGAGAAATGAGTTTTATCTGGTGCAGTTGGGTCCGACCCGGTCTTGGTTTGTCATGCACACACCCGCCAGCCTCACCTACTTCTTCTCCTCCTTTTCTTCCTTTCTCAAATGGTGTTGCTGTGTACACTCACTGACTCGGCTCAGTCCGTTCTTCACGGACTAAGTTGGGGCAGTGAGTGCCAGGCTCACCAAAAAAAAACAACTCTCTCAGTTTTCTTCCTTTCTCTGATCCCTCTCTCTGCGTGTGGAGTTTAAGAGAGTTGAGCTTCTCCTTATATAGGCAGAGAGAGGAGAGGCTGACGGTAGGCAAAATCCTCCACGCTCAATGGTTGGGAGTGTAGGACGGTCGAAATGAAGCCGTGTGATCTCATCGGATGGCTAGGATGGTGCCAGACAAGGAAATGATGACCATTAGTCTCACCCGACCGTTTCTGGTTGAGACGAGACCTTGGCAGGTCGCGTGCAAGCGCTCTGAAGGCTGAAATCTTGTGGATAATCGGCACGCCAGCGTGCCTTACAAGTTCCGCATTGAATGTTAGCCATGCTTGAAGGGCTTGGACGGTTGGGATTGATCTTCACTGTTTCAATGCATGAGTCTAAGATCTTATACTATTTTGTTCAGTGGACCCACGTGCTTAAAATGGACGGTTTAGATCATCCAGAAAGTGGCTATGGTGGCCCACTTTAAAGCTCAAAGGCCAATGTCTTCAAATACCTTGTTGGCGGGAATGGTTTTAAGAATTTTGTATTTGAGTTCGGTCAAACACTGTTTGACCACATGTGGCCGTCCGGCACTCATCGTGTACTAGTGTTTGGGGTGTTCATGCAACCAGCTTTGGGGGCTCATCACAACTCTGGTGTCTGATCCACCCCATTCAACTATCTTGGGACTGGTCATAACAGTCTCAGCCCAATTTGGGGCGGGGCCGAGGCCCAAGTGGGGCCCACCACTTGATTTGGGTTAATTTGTGGATTCCCGCTAATCTCATGGTTGGATCGGCTCAAAACTGAACATCAATGGTTCAAAAGGACCAAGGATTTATTTAGATGACTGGGACACCAGTTCTATAAATTTAAGGCACTAAATGCTACTTTTAGACTGATTTTAATACCTATTATTATTATTATTATTATTATTATTATTATTATTATTATTATAATATTCTCAATTGTCGATTATTCATATTAAATTCTCATGGTTCTCTCTTTTGGAGATGTTTTGTATGTTTTCAGGGAGAGATTATTTATTTGTATATATATATATATATATATATATATATATATATATATATATATATATATATATATATATATATACACACACACAATTATATGTATATTTCTAAATTATTCACGTGGATCATAGCCCGATTAGGGTCGTTTACTCTTTCATTCAGTCTCCTATGAGTATTTGGCTACAAGGATTAAATCATTCGGGCTTGTAAGTGGGCCAAAATACATGGGTTTTTTAACATTTAGTTATCAATTTGTTTAAATCAATGGTGGAATGTGAGATATTGGCATTCTGACTATTGACACTAAGTAATGGGTTGTGACTCATCAAATGATGGTGAACAGTGTATGTTACTTGTATCTTCATATAAATATGTTAATCTATATTATAATAGTAACACCCGAGTACTGGAAAGTACGGGGTGTTATATCATCTCTGGGATCATCACCGGGGTTCAGTACACTCCAAATGGCACTGCCGCTCTCCCAGCCGCACAGTCCAAGTGAGCGTAAGAAACCTCACTATCCGCCTGACCAATAGTCTGCCAATACCTATCTGGCACGTCGATAGCGGACCCATTCACAAGTTAGTTAAACTCAGCCTAACAAGCCCCCCTACGCTCGAGCGGGTAAGGCCACACCCCTCCCAACTGACCACGACACAGCGGGAGACGTGGCCTCCTGGTATTTGGCACTCGGGCGCTCATGTATCCACTCGGTCTCGACGTTAGGGCGTCCTCTGGTACCAAGAGGGTTTAGGGATTTCACCCAAGGCCATCTATGGTAACCCGATGCTAGAACAAATTTTCAGTGCCCCGTCTGGGCATCCACGATATGCCTGTGGAGGCTACGGCCCTGATGTCGCTAGAGCGTACAGTAATCATAATGCAAGATGCATGAGTCATACAATCCAGTCATGCATCAATCCTGCACATACCGTGCACTCATGTGAGATGACCTCCGCCTATCAGGGAGTCTTATAACAACATGTTCAATAACATATGCAATGGTCAACCACATCTCATAACAAACATGCAGATGATGCGTATGGGCATGTATCATGATCTTATACTGTCACATACTCGTAATCGGTATCAATAATCGGCATCGACAATCAACCTCGACAATGTGGATATCTAACCAACATTGCTCCCGAGGAATGACCCTCATAGATTCTAACATATAGTGGACCCATGACCTCACACAAGGGCTAAATATACAACATCATGGGCCTCACTCAAGAGCTTAATACACATTACGATGAGCCTTTCACATGGGCCTAACATACATCACAATGGGCCTCAACTACGAGTCGCATATACACCATATAGCTCTCGACAATCGGCCTCGACAATTGAAATTGACCTCGACACTCGGACTCGGCCTCGACAATCGGAGTCGGCCTCGATACTTGGCCTCGACAATCGGGATCGATCGATAATCAGAATCGGCAAATCGGTCACGGCAATCGGATCGATCGATAATCAGAATCGGCAATTCAGTCACGATAATCAGGATCGATCGATAATCAGAATCGGTAAATCGGTCACGATAATCGGGATCGATCGATAATCAGAGTCGGCAAATCGGTCACAATAATCGGGGTCAATCGATAATCAAAGTCGGCAAATCGGTCACGTCAATCGGTAATCGGGCAATCGGTCACGACAAGCAGAATCAGCAATCGGCCATGTCAATCAACAATCAACCACGATCGGTAATCGGCCACGATAATCGGCCTTGATCGGTAATCGGTCACGATAATCGACCTCGATCTGTAATCGGTCAATCGGTCACGACAAGTAGAATCAGCAATCGGCCACGTCAATCGACAGTCGGCCACGATCGGCAATCGGTCACAATAATCGGCCTCGATCGCTAATCGACAATCGGCCACGACAATCGGAATCGACAAATCAGAATCGGCCTCAACATGCAGCTTAAGGGAAGGTCAGAATGAGGACATTAAACCATCATTTCCCAACAATGTAACCATTTAACCAACATTGCTCCCAAGGAGTGGCCCATACAAGGAATTCATACACAACTTAACGAGCCATACATACATCACATTGGGCCTCAACCATGGGCCTTGAACACATCATAATGGGCCTTGCCCATAGGCCTCGAATACATCACGATGGACCGCATACAAGGGCTACATACACATCATTATGGGCTGCATCATATGGTCCTAATACACGTCACGGTGGGCCACATCACATGGACCTAATACACATCATGATGGGCCTTGTGTACATCAAGTCGGGCCTCATCATATAGGCCTCATATACGCTAAGTGGGCTGCATCAATGGGTCGCACTAACGGGCCTCATATACATCAAGTGGGTTGTATCAATGAGCCTCATACACATCAAGTGGGCTGTATCAATGGGCCTCATACACATCAAGTGGGCTGTATCAATATGCCGCACTAATGGGCCTCATATACATCAAGTGAGCTATATCAATGGGCCGCACTAATGGGTCTCATACACATCAAGTGGGCTATATCAATGGGCCGCACTAATGGGCCTCATACACATCAAGTGGGCTGTATCAATGGGCCGCACTAATGGGCCTTACAACAGGTGGGCACTATCGATGAACCTTAAATACATAACATGTGGACCCTACACATGGGTCTCATATGCATCAAATGGGCCACGCATTTGGGCTTCAAATACATCAAATGGGTCACACGTCATGTACCTACTACACTACACAATGGGCGTCGCCCATAGGCCACAATATGTCAAATGGGCCGAAAATACATCTCAATGGGCCATGTCCCGTGGGCCGAAAAATATATCACAATGGGCCTCAACACATGGGTCATAAATACATCACATTAAGGTGGGCCCCGCACATTCCAAATGGACCTTAAATACAAGGCAGGTGGGCCCCATGGATGGGCCATAAATACATCAAGGTAGGGCCCACTATAGCGTTCATTTTCCATCCAGTCTGTTCACAAGGTCACGGTGACCTGAACTGAGAGGAAACAAATATCACATTGGTCCAAAATTCCTGGAACCAAAGGGTTTCAATGGTAGACGTCCAATCCTACTGTTTTCTGCAGTGTGGTCCACATGACGCTAGATCTGTCATATATATTGTCCCAGGCCATAGAACGAGCTCACCAAATGAACGGTTTAGATATAACACATACATCTGGGAGGTGGGTCCCATGGATTAACTTACTGACGTCAGTACCAGCTATACAGCTAGTGTGACATACTCCAGCCAATTTGCCTCACGGTGGGGCCCACAGACATCACCACAACAGGTATATCTGCTGGTGTGACCAGCAGATGGACGGTGTAACACTACACATCAGGGTGGGCCACTGCATGAACGGTGCAGTTTCAACACGCATAGTGGTGGGGCCGATGGACGGTTAGGATGGAATACCCCCATCAGCAGTGGGTCCCACCGTCTTGATGTGTGGATGGTGAGGATCCACCTCACGTCACCAGATGAAGTTATTACAGCTGCTGTATAACTGCTGTAGGCACGTGGGTCCCACGTGGGAGTGGCCCACCATAACATTATTTAATATAAAATATTATAATATATATATATATATATATATATATATATATATATATATATATATATATATATATATATATATATATATAAATGTGAGTGTGTGGGAGGGTGGGACCTTCAACGCTGTCAGCGCCCAGCGTCCATGGACGTTGGACGGACGGCCTGATGGTAGGCCCCGGTTGATGTATACAACATATGGTGGGCCCACATATGCCAGCGTCCAGATGAATGGATGGTTTGGATGAAAGGCATGTCCACCAAGGTGGGTCCCATGTAGGCGCATCATCATATAAGGTATTATATAATAATAATAATAATAATAATAATAAAGGGGAAGGAGTTTTCTTTCCATGCATCAGTGGCTGCATGTGGTCCAGCAGCCTCAGCAGATAGCTGCTGGAGGCTCCATGGCTGGACGTCCATCAAGGTGGGGTTCACATACACATGGCCCATGAGCTATATACGTCAAGGTGGCCCCATATCAAGGTGCTGTGTGGATTCACACGCACACCATGGTGGCCCATGGATGGCCTAGATCAAATACATGAACCATACATCACAATGGGGGCCACAAAACTTGGAAAGGAGAGAGAGAGAGAGAGAGAGAGAGAGAGAGAGAGAGAGAGAGAGAGAGAGATCGTGATGGAGAGGAGGGACCCCGCCACTATGGGCCCTCCATTTCTTACATTGCATACAGCAAACGGGTCCCACCACATGTGATCCCAAAAAATGAATTTTAACAGTAGATCACCCACCTTAGATCTTCTTGGACCTTTTCTTCCATCAATGCATGCTAGAGATCTAATGGATAAACTTCAACGGTTGAGATCGACCTAAGATGGTGGAGATGGGAGAGAGGAAGGTGGGCAACACTAGCTCTCCTCTCCTTGGAAACCATGGACGTTGGAGTTGCTTGGGGAGGATGAGAGAGATGAGAGAGATAAGAGAGATGAGAGAGTGTGTGATGTAAGAGAAGTTATGGGAGAGAGATGGTGAGTGAGTGATGGGTGATGGAGAGAGTTGACTTTAGGGATGGGTAGTTGTACTTGGGGATGGGTGTGAGTGATGGGAGTGATGTGTAATTGATCAATGGGAGTGATGGGATGTGTCATAGAGATTCCTTCGGTATTTGTAACATGCGGCATTTTCCTCGAACTGAACGCGGGCATACATCTCCTGGCCTGGTATCGCCTCGGCGAGCGAGATGCAGCGTCGGAACTGCGGCGATGACGCGCTCGCAAGGATACAAATCTAAGGTTGAGATGACTCTGGAATACGAGATATGACTCAGGGTTGCGCGCAAATGCCAATAATAAATCACGGGTCGCCGAAATTCGACCGGGAGGACCGCAGAAGCCTAGAAAATGGTATGGGCTAGGATACGGGCCTTACAGCTTGCATTAGCGATATATCACTTGATGAATTGACCTTCACAAAATTGTTTAGAGAAGGTTCATTTAAAGTCGATCGTTATGTAATTTCGGACCTACTTGATGTGAATGTAAACGATAATGGCATTCCAATTACGACCCTAGCCAAAAGGATGTTTGAGTCGAAAAAATGTACTTTAACCCGTAAATTATGTAACATGGACTCGGAATGGAGTTCAGGGAATGCGCTCTGGGCCAACCAAATGTTGCCCAAATACAGAGTTTCGCATCACATTTTTATTTCCAAAGTCTATCCCCGATCTGGAAACAAAGCTGAACTGACATCATTTATGGTTCGTATTATTCATTCAGTCATGTCTGGTATTCTTGTGTATCTTCCTTCTTTGATATGTTACATCATTATTCAATTTCGACTTCATCCGGGCCATAGCTATATCCCATTTGCTTACTTGATGACCACCCTACCTTTGCGTTACAATGTGGTCATGTCGCACGGTGAAGCTCCTATTATGCCTCTTTCGTTCAATAATTCAAATATAAACAAGATGAATTTGAAGCTTGCTCCTAGTCAAAGGGATGAGGAAGTGGAGGAAGTTGGAGAGGAAGATGCGCCACCAACTGACACTATGATGGATGGTATCTTTGATGAATTAGAAACTGATGATGTAGAGGCTGATCCTGATTTTCAGCCTTCCGGGTTTGATGAGCGCCTTTGCGCCTTAGAGGAGAAGGTGAATGGAGCCTTAGAGGAGAAGGTGAATGAATTGAAAATATCCCAAGATAGTCAAATGAAATATATGCATAAGTTTTTTCGACGCATAACTAAGGGATTGCATTAGATTGACCCATCTATTCCACATCCTTCTTCGTCTAGTTCGGACTTTACTTTGCTTGATATTTGGTTTTGGGCATGTATTAATGTTTAACTCTATACTTTCATTCATGGATTATTTTCTATTTGGACATTTATGATTGTTTGATGTTGACACTTTACTTCACTATGTTTTGTCTTTTAACTTTCCCTTTCTTTCTACTACTCTTTACATAGATCCTAATCACAATAATGTTTGGCTTCATTATGTATTTCTTCCTTCTTCATATTGTGACAAAAAGGGGGAGAATTTTTGTAGAATGGTGGTTATGTATGTCTGATTGGTGAATGATATAGAGAGATGCATGTATGTATGTATATTCTTTTTTGGATATGTATCTGTTAATACAAGTCTATACAAGTTACCAAGTTCAAATTGAGGGGGAGTAGATTGAGGGGGAGTTTTAAAAGTTTGTTATGTTATGAAGAAGTTTGTGAATCTGTGTATTATGAATAGGTTGATCTTCTAAGTTGGTTTTGTCATAAATTTGACAAAGGGGGAGATTATGAGTGCTATATTATAGAGCTATCTCACCTTGTATTGTCAAATTTTGTTGTGTCAAACCACTTCGGAATGATTGACTTGTTTGATAGATGGAAAGTTCACCTTCAAGTTAAATAGATAGAAAGCTCACCTTCATATGAAGATGAGCTTCAAGTCCATCTACTTCAACATCAAGTGCTGCTACAACTTCAAGTCAAAGTGCATGTTCAACTATAAGTACAAGATCAAGTTCACATATTTGTAGACACTGAAAATCGGTGCCCACGCTTGGATTAAATGTTGGATTTTTGGTGGTGGGGGTGATTAGGCTGATTTTGTGGATGCTGGAGTCACCACTAGCCAATAAAACTCAGAATCCCGCAGTCGGCTAGAACCTGCAGAATATGTAAGGTTGGAGAAATCCGAAGACTCTCCTACCTTAGATTGACTCCTGATCTGCGATCAGGGATTCCGGGTAAGGGACCTCAATTACAAAGAGGGAAGGTGTTAGGCACCCTCTCTACCCGTACGAATGTACGGTCTCTACTATGTGTGGCACAACAATCTCAAGGGATGGATGATGTGGTCGAGATAGGACTAGGCACACACATGGATTTTTTATGCAGCAAGATCCGAGATTTCGGCAAGCCACAGAGCATACATCCAACGGGGTGTCTAGAAGGTGGATGTGATGATGCTTATGCAAAGAGATAAGAAAAATGGACTAGATCACTAGAAATTTTTAATGTGACCGGATCCGGTGTACGGCAACTCACAGAGCATACGTTCACTAGAGATCTAGAGAAGCAGGGGGATTGAGAAGGGAATAAATGTTATGATAGATGCTTGTATGTAAAATGAAAAGATCTTTGGCTTGAACTTGAATAGACTAAGACATGGACTGAACCATGATCAAATTAGGTTGGGTTAGAAGGGTTGGAGAGGTTAAGAGGAAAGGCTAAGGGGGTGGCTTTGAAAGATTTGAACTTGGAAGGCCTGGGAGCTTCTTCCCTCTCCTTCCCTCTCTTTCTCACTCTCTTTCTCTCTCACTCTCTTTCTCTTAGTTGTTGGGTGTGTGGAAATGAGAAGAGGAGAGGGCTATTTATAGCCTTCTCCAATGGCATTGCTATAATTATTGGGCTTGAGAGGGTTGAAAGGTGAGGTGGCAAGTGGTGGTTGGTGGAGGGGAGAGAGATGCCCCATGACACACTCCCAATGGTTCTTGAGGCCAGTAAAACTGTAAATAATAGAGATGGGAGGGGTAAATCTAAGGAAAAGTTGACTTTTGGATGCTGGGACAGCTGTCCACATGCGGGCCGCGAGCTGCGACACTCGGTGTACTGCAGGCGGTAGTCAGACTACCGCATGGGCCGCGTTCGTGCCAGGCCCAAGTGTGTGGGCTTTGCCGGCTTCCCTTTTGGGTTTCTATGGCTTGGATAGGTGGATTCAGGTTCGATTAAAGGGTTCTGGCCATGGTATAGGTGGGTTTCTATGTGCTAAATGGTTTGGATTACGGTTTCGGGTTGCGGATTGGGAGTCTGGGGACTTTTGGGTCAGGGCTGGGATTAAAGTTTGGTTCAAGGTATGATCATGGTTCCCGGATAGTCTTAGCCTTCTCAAGATATTAGCCTAGGTGGGATTTAAATCTGTTGCCTGCCATTGTATCATTATTAGTCGACTGTTTGGAAAAGAGATTACTTGTACATATCACGAGGGTTGAGGAAAACGTTGTGATCGTCCCCTTCGCATTCGTCGCGGCTTTACGGGTCACCAATCACAACCCTTTCACATCATATTGTTAATAGCATTGGAGGGTAAGTCTGAAAGTAGGGCCTCTGCGCATTGGTGTGGCTTTACGAGGATTTCCGTACTGTTTGGTCTGTCTTTTTTTTGCTACGTAATCACTCTAGGAGTATTCGTTCCATTTGATCATCAAAGTGGTTAGCTGCCCTGCGCGTTGGTGCGGCCTTACGGGGAACTCACTACGTCGACTTGGACTTGATCAAATTTTCTGAACATCCTGGCCTAGGTATGTCCAGGTAATCTTTTGTCATACAATCTGCTGATTCCGATACTTTGGTTACAATGGATCGTTATCACTTTGTGTTTGATTATTCTTTCCAGAGATAGAGCCACTCATTACTACTAGCATTCGTACGACTGTCCAAATACAGAGATCGGGTCATTCGTACATGTATCATGTACGAATTTGATCATCCTCCGGGGAAATCGGAAGAGAACGAATCTTATTTAATGTTTGCACCGACCGCAACTGGAGAATATAGAAGATTCTTCAGTGTACTGCACGCCGCTACATTTTTTGAAAGTTTTTGTTTGAAATCTAATCTCTTTGGAACTGGACTCCTTGGAGATTATATTTGAAAATATTTTTGGATTTTTTTTTCTTTTTTCTTTTTTTAAAAGGGTCATCCTCTATAGAGCTAGACTCCCCGGGGATGTTGCTTTGAAAACATTATTTTATGTATATATATATATATATATATATATATATATATATATATATTTTTTTATTGTTTTTTGGTTTTTCCAGCAATTTTCAAGGTTCAATTTCTCGTGAGAAATTTGGACTTGTCATGAGATCTTAAGAGGAATCTTTTCTTATTATTATTTTTTTTTTGCTTTTTATTATTTTTTTATCATTACTCTTTTTTTTTTCTTTTATAGGGTTATTGTCCAATGGTTAGAGGTGAAAACTGGTTGCTCCAACCCATCCCAAGGGGACAGGCCCGCTGCCCTAGGCCACTTTTGGTCGGGCGGTAGTCGGACTGCCGCCTACAGTAGTCCGGCTACCGCCGGTCCATTTCTTGGACCGCTGGTCCGTTGGGTGTGTCGGTCCGTCCAGTGACCCTCCTCCCTTATTTAAATCCAGCATTTGGGACGTCCAGGGACTCCATTGTGGTCCTTAGAGTTTATCTTGGGGGAGTTTTCTTAATTTTTCGGCTTACATATATATATATATATATATATATATTTGCATTTCCTTAATTTCAGGTAATCTTTGGCCATTAAGTTCTTGCTGGATTTTTGTTGGGCCATTCATTTATGGAGCTTTTGATGGGTTGGATTTCTTCTTAGGTTTGGAGAGGGTCGCGATCGGGACCGTCTTGATTGGATCTGATCCATTGGATTTTATTAAATTTATTTGTTTTGGTCCAAATGGTTGACTGGATTATTATCATGTTGTACATTTTTTTTGTTGGAGTGGGGTGTGATAAAAAAAAGGGGCCCCACCCTTGAAATTTTTTTTGTTTTGTTTTTTTCTTTTGTTGGGATAATCTGGGCTGTTGGATGGATGATTTGGGGCCTACTTGTAAATCTTGATAGTTGGCCTTTTTTGGTGAATGATGGATGGGCAGGATTTTCCAAGTGGGCCCCACATCCTGATCTTGACATGTCCAGATGCATTTATTGAAATGCATGGTGACAGTAGGCTTGACCCAAAACAATAGGGGCCTTTGAAAATGGACTTGTGAAATGTGCCTTGAAAATGGGCCTCTTGATATGGGTCTTAAAATGGGCTTTTGAAATGGGCCTCAAGATAGAAATGGGCCTTAAGATGGGCTTTTTGAAATAGACCTTAAGATGAAAATGGGCCTTAAGATGGGCTTTTTGAAATGGGCCTTAAGATGGGCTTTTTGAAATGAGCCTCAAGATGGTCTTTTGAAATGGGCCTCAAGATGGGGCTTTTGAAATGGGCCTCAAGATGGGTTTTTGAAATGGTCCTTGATATGGGCCTCAAGATGGGCTTTGAAATGGGCTTTTGAAATGGGCCTCAAGATGGGCTTTTAAAATGAGCTTGAGCCTTTCGGAAGTATACTTACTTGTGTATTTTACCTGTGCAGCATGCCTCGTCGCGGTAAAAATGAGGTTGGTACTTTTCGTCAATCGGTCGATCCGTGCCATGTACCGCGAGAGGGCCGACACTTGTCTGACATAGCCTAGGAAGGTGGTGCGCCCGCAGTCTTAAGAGGATGAGGAGTTAGGACGCATTGGCCTGATTGGTTCCATAACCTGCAACTGCTATTTTTTGAGGTCTTGGAGCGTACTCCATTCGCTCACCTATTTCGGGTTCTTCTGAGTAAGGCGAACATGTCCTCTTGTCTACTTTAACTCAGCGGTGGTACCCTGAGACTCACACCTTCCAGCTACCTTTTGAAGAGTGGGGCATTACCCCCTATGACATATATATATATATATATATATATATATATATATATAGGGAAAAGGTACTATGCGCTCGAGCGTAAAGCGGTCTCCATGAGGTCGAGCTGGGGTGGGCCCCACCGTGATGCCGTTTCAAACATCTACCCCCTCAGTCAGATGCACCATCCCTGGACGGGCCCACACGGCTGAAAATCACCTCAATCCGTGACTTTTGTGGGCCACACCACGTCTGGTATGGAGAGGGGCCGTGTAATTATCAAACATTCAAAACCGGTTTGGGGGCCTTTTGAGAGGTTTTTTCATGATCAAACCATCCATCATGTGTGTCCCACTTAAATGTAATTTTAGACCACTTTTCGGTGGTATCCACATCTTAGGTGGGGCCCACCAAGTGCTTTTACATGTTTTCGTGTGTATACTTATGTTTTCGAAGGTATGGCCCACCCGAGTTCCGTGGACAAATCGATTTCCACCGTGTGGGTCCCACTTGGGCCGTGCATCCGGTGGACGGTGTGGATCTTCGAAAGGAATCACGGTGGGGCTCACCCCACTACGACCTCATGGACGACCGCTTTACGCTCGGCGCATAGTACCTTTTCCCATATATATATATATATATATATATATATATATATATATATATATATATATATATATATATATATGCAACTTGGCCTTCGGTACGATGGAGGATTTGTCCCCTTTGAGGAGAACCTTCCGGTACCCTTTGAGGAGGAGTGGATGGAATTATTGGGGATGATGTCGGATGCCATAGAATTTTCCGGTCCTCGATTCAAACTTCTCTGGCTATCGTCGAACTTTGTCAGGCGTATCCCTTAGACCAAAGCTGCGACTGTGGTGAAGGCTCATGCCCTGATTTTATATACTATGGGAGCGATGATCTTTTGTCACGGGAATGAGCTAGTGAGTTCCCGCCTGTTGTCGCTCGTGGCAGACATCACCTTCCCCACGCCATATAACTAGAATACGACCCTTCTAGCCCATCTGTACGAAGGGTTGGACAAGGCCAGCTGTTGTGCCAGCCAATCCTTGATTGGCTTTTATCCAATCATTGAGGTACCTTCTTAATGTGCTTTCCTGCAATACTCTCCCTGGGTGATCTAGTGCACCCTTTTCTGATCGTGGCTTTACGCAGGTCTACTTTTTTTAATCATTTTCCCCATTTAGCTCCTACCTTGATCGATCATTCGCCTCCGTTTCCTCGCATGATGCTATGGTATAAGGATAACCGTAACCGTACGCGTCTATTTTCTGATCTTGCTTGGAGGTCGAATATCGATGCCCTTATTCCTGATGATGTGAGTGATTTGTCTCACCCTATATTGCCCAGGTGTTATTTTCTGCTTATCTCTTAGCCCTTAACTTTTCTCCTTTTTACAGTTCCACACCAGGCCGTATCTTCGGTCTAATGCGAAGCTTACCCCAGGGGCCCAAGAGGCTTTTCAGGCCTCACGGCGAAGTCGCATTCTGGAGGACCCATGTGTGATGAAGTGGTACCTCGAGGAGAGACTTTTTTGGCAATTGACTGGTAGCCCGTTGGTCCCCCTTAGTCCGCCCTCTGGTCCATCTGACTGGAGATTAGTACCTGAGAGAGAGTTGGCCGCTGCTTTGGAGGGTTTTGATGCCAGCGCTTTTGTTGATCCGGATAGAGAGTACAACTCATGGTGTGAGCAGCACGGTATTGGTCCGATCTTACAGTTCGGCTATGCTCCTGTGGGCGACGTGCGTTTTGCTGGAGGAGGGATCTTGGGGCCCCATTTTCATCGCAAGGATATGGACACTTATCTTCCTGATGATGATTAGCTCCCTTATATTATATAATCATGTATCCTTAGCTGTGTAATCCCATGTTTATATGAAGTTCTCATTGTTCCATGTTGCCTTCTTGCATTATCCCTTGATCAAATTTTGCAGTCCTAATTGAACACATGGAGCTTTATTCTTAGGTCCCGGCCTTTCGGAGTGGGCCTTGTTTAGATTTCGCCTGAAAGTGGGCTCGGGCGGTAGTTGGACTACCGCAGGTGATAGTCAGACTACCGCCCGCTAACTTTTTTCCTCCCGTTCTGTTCTGTCAGTGCTGCAGTGATGCAAAAATGTCAGTTCTGATGGCGGTGGTCGGAGTACTACGTGCGATAAATGGATTACCGTCTCCGTTCATGTTTTCTTCCAGCAAGTACCCCTTCTTCCCGTTCATTCTTTCTGTCCCTTTTCATGTCTATCCCTGTCCATCAACGCCCTCTGATCATTCCTTTTGTCCCCCTCTCCTTCTTTTTGTCCTCTTTCTTTGTCATCTTCTTTCTTTTGTCCTCTTCTCTCCATTTGCTTTATTATGGCAGGTCATGATGAGGGGATTGCTGGATTTATTGGTGGAGGAGAGGTAGGTGGGTCCATAAATGGTGAAATGGATCCATTTATGGGTGGATTGATGGAGGTGGGTAGAGGAGTAATGGGTTCTTTAGAGGAAGTGGGGGCTTCTTATGGCTTAGATCCTTTCTCCATTCATGGTGGATATGAGATGGGATTGGGCGGATTGGATGGGTTTGATGGATTTATGCCAGGTGGTCCACCAGGGTTTATGGATGTTGGTGTGGTGAGGATGGATGGTTTGGATGGTGTGATGATGGCGGCGGGTGATCCGATCGATGGAATGATGATTATGGATGGGGTGGATGATGGTATTATGATGACGAATAGCATGATGGTGATGGGTGACGTAAGTGTGATGGATCAGGCCTTGATGGATAGCTAGTCCCGCTTTGGCAGCTCGAGCGGTTTGGACTTGGCGGGTGACGTATTCCTTGCAGATGGCTTGGGTTAGATCTTTGGTGCAGATTTCGAGGCATGATGGGACAGACAGTTGTTCTCGGGGATCAGGTTACTGGTCTAACCAGCCATTGGGATTCTTCAGGCATTGCGGCTCATGGGGCTTATGTATTTCAGACTGCCTATGACGTGGCGATTGTTGGCAGCTCAGGCCCGCCTATTACAGCTTTCTAAGACACTTTACGGGATGCGATGGGCGAGTCTGGCTTCTTTCGTCATCATGCGATAGACCTGTTGGACGAGGGGATGCCCATCTTTGATGATTCTCCTATGGATCCTAGGTTCCAGATTGTAGAGGGCATGCCCGTCCGGAGTTGTCGGTTGCAGCCACGTGACACCTGCTCTGAGCGGTTGCATATTTGGATCGAGAGCCTGACTGAGTTCGAGATCTTTGAGCGAGTTCATTGGGCTTTCGGGTGGTCCTCCATTTCCACCGAGTTTGCCTAGATTGGCGACTATTGAGTGCGGCGTTGTATGACTGGGTTCCATCTCTGAACTTATTTTCCTTTAATGATTTGGAACTGGGCCCATCTCTGGAGGAGTTTTCACACCCGTCAAGTATTCCCCTCTCTCGGAAACTTTATTTTCCTTCGTCTGAGTCGGTTCATTCCTCTGATTTGACCTCCTTGTTCGGATTCCTTACTGCTCTTCCTACTGCTACGAGTAGGGTGGGCGAGCTTTTTCTTGAGGTTTTGTACGATCGTTGTTCTACCTCCCGAGGTGGCCCTGGATCGACGCCGCCTTTCGGTGTCTCGAATGCATTGATATTTTATGTCCCGGTACCGAGCCGCTTTTCTCGGTGCCGTGGCGCTCATCATTGGCGGCTTTGCTGGATGTATTGCCGTCATGTCTTGCATCGCAGGAGCATCATTTTTGTAGTGCTGGCGGAGCTCTTTTTAGGGTTGATCGAGTGCTCACTTGGATGTACCAGTATCCTCCGAGGTTGTTGCTCATTCCTTCAGGTATTCTCCTCCCTTTTCCTTTTTCTTGTCTAGCTTTGTTATTTACTTGTCACTTGAGTTATGCCCTCTTACAGGTGTGGTAATGGGAGCACCTGTACATGACTCCTCTGCTTCTGTGGCCGGATTCCCGTCGCAATGATGTATTGTCTTTATTGCTTGATGGCCTTTTCCTTGGTGCTAAGGCTACTGAGTTACTTTATCGTTGTATACTCACTCAGATTCGAGGGTGGGAGATCAGTTGGGAGGCTACCTAGCTTTGTCAGGCGCCCCTGATCTGTAGCGCTACTCATACTCCTCTATTGTTGCTCAGTCTTCGGGGGTACTGCTCATATCATCCTATTCGTTTCCTCTGGCAGTTCGACTTTTGGCAAGATATCCCAGACTTTGCCTTTTCCGGATTTGGGCACGCCCTTCTTCCCTCTGATTTGTCTACTCTGTATAGACGAGTTTGGATTTCTTGGCAGGGCTCCTTGGATGCGACAGCTCTGGATCTTGAGTCTTGGGCTCCTCCCGTGGCGACAGTACCATACCAGCAATGGGTGACAGAGCAGTCGCTGTATCGTCAGGTCCCTGGCTGGTATTTGGCGGATGAAGCTACTGATCAGGATATCGTGGGCGATGCTGCTTCATCCACTTCATGCGTTGACGACTCATTCGAGGCCTTTGAGGAGCGACCTTTCACCGATCCATCTTTCTTGCTTGCCACACATGGTCACCTGATCTCTGAGATTGCTGTCCTCTGTCACGTGTGTGAGGATATGGCTCGTCGACTGGCAGTGGGACGATGGTATGCTGAGGACATGCTCGCGGCACATCGTCTGGATAGGGATGAGATCTTTTACTTGCGCATGGAGATAGAAGGGCTTAGACAGAGATTGTCGATGTATGAGAGATAGGACCTGACCTGTGACCCTTGGTTTTTTATTAACCCCTTATTCCGTATGAAGGAAAATTGTGCTTTTCTCTTCTTTTTTTTCTTCTTTTTTTCTTTTTTTTTAATAATAAGGAAAGAAAGTAGTGTACTTGTAAAAAGACTTAAAAGGAAGAAGAAAAATCTTGTTTTGTGCCAAATTTGCCAACATTTACTTGTGTTTTGGATTTACGTTTTGGATGATTGGGATCAGAATCTTGGGCTCAGCCCACATTGTGCGCAGCAATCTAGATTGTGTTCTTAGGGTTTTGGTTCCCTTAGAGGGTATCCGTGATTGCATTCCATGGATTTGAGCAGAGTTTGATAGAACACTGATCCGAAGTTGATCTTTCCTTATATCTTATTGCGGTGCTCGTTGCCTCGGCTTCTTCTGTACTTGCACTTTTATTGTATATATTTTTTGTTGTTTTTTTTATTTTGGTTTATTTCTTACTATTTTTACCGTAACGCCTTTTCGTGTTTTCACTACGTCCAAATTTTTCCTCATCATTTTTGCCCGTAATAATCATTTCGATTTTCACTATATCCCTGGTTTTTTTATCTTGTCGCTTCTTTGGCAAATGTGGGTTGCTTTTATCCTTGGTGCCTTTTCGGTTTTCACCAAGTCCACTACATACCATTGTTTTTACTGAGGCACCCTTTCGGTTTTCACCTTACCCTTTTTGCTTATACATATCTTTTTCTCCTCTTTTTTTTTTTTTTTAAATTTTTTTTTTTTGAAATGTCAGAGTGATGGAGAGACTTCCCTCATAGCCGGATAACTGGTTACCTTCCTGTCCTTGTCTTGATTACAATAATAAGTTGTTTTTGAGCGGATTGTTTAGAGATTTGGGATGGACTTGTTCTCTTTCCCTTTTTTTTCCGCTTTTTCTTTTCTCTCTTTTTCTCTTTTTCCTTTCTTTTTTACTTCCCCCCCTTTTTTGTTTTCTTTCTTCTTTTTTTTGGTGCTTTCATTTTCTCTTCTTTTTTTTTTTGTGCGAGAAATGACAAATTTTTCTAATGAGAGAGATGACAGATATTTTTATTTTTAGTGGGCACAGCTTTACGATTGTAATCATTGACAAGGTTAGGTGTGGTTACCCGTGATAGATTTTCATGTTGTCGACGTTGATGGGTACGGGAAAATCTTCTCCTCTCAGATTGGTGAGCCGAAGAGCGCCTTTTAGGAGTACTTCCCGAATGATCAGCGGTCCATCCCACAAGGGTTTGAACGTCCATCTGGGATCTGGCAAGTGTGGTGGTAGGATACGCTTTATGACCATGTCACCAACTTTGAAGCTTCTCTTCCGGACTCTTTTGTTGTAGGCCCGAGTGATCCTTCTTTGATAACATTGGGAGTGGCTTAGCGCCAGCATGCACTTTTCATCTGCCAGATGCGGTTGATCGTATCTTGCTTATTGCCACTCGCCTTCCTTGACTTCACTTTCCAGCAGTATCCGGAGTGATGGGATTTCAATTTTGACCGGCAAAGACTGCTTCCATTCCGTATGCGAGTTCGTATGGAGTTGTGCTCAGAGCAGGACCGCATCAGACGTCCGATAGGCCCAGAGTGCATAAGGAAGCATCTCCCGACTGGGCCATGTATGTTTTCACCATTTTCTCCAATATACGGATGATAGTTTTGTTGGCAGCTTCGACCTCACCATTCATTTGAGGATGGTAGGGGCTTGACAGATGACATTGGATCTTGAACTTGTCGAGGAAATCGCCCATCCTTTTATTGATGAACAGGGTACCGTTGTCAGTAATAATGGCCTGAGGAATCCCATATCGGCTGATAATATTGTTCTTCATGAATTTGACCATGTGAGATGTTACGATGGTGGTGTAGGATGCTGCCTCTATCCATTTGGTGAAGTAATCTACTGCCACCAGGATGTATTCGTGCCCGTTTAATGCTTTGGGGGTAATCTTACCGATGATGTCCAATCCCCATATAGAGAAGGGCCATGGTGATGTCAGGTTATAGAGTTCCGAAGCGGGTGCATGGATCTAATTTACATGCTCCTGACACTTGAAGCATTTCATGACGTGTTTGCAGCAATCTGTCTCCATTGTAAGCTAATAGTAGCCGAGTCGTAAGATCTTCTTCACCATCATGTGTCTATTCATGTATGGACCGCATAGTCCTTCGTAGATTTCTGACATGATCTGTGTTGTTTCTGCTTCATCCGCGCAGTAGAGAAGGACTTGGTTGAAGGATCGCTTGTAAAGGATGCCCCCAGTGATCATGAATTGTGCTGACAGCGCGTTAGATAGTACGTCGATCAGCGGGGTTCTCCTTCCGGGTACTTCTAATGTTTGAGATATTCCTTGATGTCTGTGTACCATGGCCGATCATTTGGGGGAGGTTCAGCTTAGTCAATCTGTAGGCAAAATGCAGGTTCCTCCTAGAGTTCGATGGTAAGTTCCCATTCAGCAATTCCTTTTGGGATCTCCAACATTGAGGCGAGGGTAGCCAGAGCATCCGCAAATTGGTTCTTGGCTTGGGGCATGTAAGAGAATGTGATCTCCTCGAATTCTTCGATTAAATTCTCCAGATACATGTGATAAGGGATCAGCTTTTCATCCTTGGTCTTCCAATTGCCATTTATTTGATTGATGATGAGTTGTGAGTCATCGAAGACTCGTAACTTCTTCACATTGAGGATGATGGCTTTTCTAAGACCGGCGATGCATGCCTCATACTCTGCTACGTTGTTAGTGCATTGGAATGTCAGCCTTCTAGATATGGAAATTGGGACGTCATCGGGGGAGTAGAGTTTGGCGCCTACTCCACTCTCTTTCGATTTTGCAGCTCCGTCGAAGAAGGGTGTCCACTCTCCTGCCTCCATTTCTTCTTCCTCCTCAACCAAGAGAATGTCCTCGTTAGGGAAGAAGGTCTTCAATGGTTGGTAATCGGGCAGGGAATGTGTTGCTAAGTGATCCGCCAGCGCTTGCCCCTTGATTGCCTTTTGGGTGACATATGTGATGTCAAATTCTGAAAGCAGTAGCTGCCATTTTTCTATCCTGCCCGTTAGTGTTGGTATTTCGAACAAGTACTTCAACGGGTCCATGCGAGCGACCAGAAGGATCGGGTGAGCGATCATATACTATCATAGCCGTTGTGTCGCCCAGACTAGGGCAAGGCACATCTTTTCTAAGCTGGAGTATTTGGCTTCGTAACTTGTGAACCGTCGGCTTAGATAATAGATCACCTGCTCTTTTCTTCCTGTATCGTCGTGTTGGCTAAGAACGCATCCCAATGCTTCTGTCGCGACAAAGATATATAACAATAATGGCCTACCCAGAGTAGGTGGCATAAGCACTGGAGGATTTAGCAGGTATTTCTTGATCTTGTCGAAGGCCGCTTGACAGTCGTTATTCCATTCCTTTGGCGAATTCTTTCGTAGTAGCTTAAATATGGGCTCACAGACCGGAGTGAGCAGTGCGATGAATCGGCTGACATACTAGATTCGCCCGAGGAAGCCCCGAATTTCTTTTTCAGTCCTGGGCGGTGGCATTTCGATGATTGTCTTAGTCTTGGTCTCGTCCACCCGGATACCATCTTTGCTGACAATGAAGCCTAGCAGCTTGCCTCCGATTGCACCAAAGACACATTTTTTAGGGTCAAGGCGGAGCTTGAACTTTTCTAGCCTGTCGAAGAGCTTTTTGAGATCTTTGAAATGTCATTCGATCGTGCGAGACTTGATGATCATATCGTCCACATAGACTTCCATTTCTTTGTTTATCATGTCGTGGAACAAGGCAATCATGGCTCGCTGATATGTAGCTCCTGCATTCTTCAATCCGAAGGGCATGACCCGGTAGCAGAAAGTTCCCCATGGTGTAATGAAAGAAGTCTTTTCATGATCTTCAGTAGCCATCTTGATCTGATTGTAGCCTGAGAAGTCGTCCATGAAAGAGAAGATCTTGTGTCACGCCCTAAACCCAGAGATCAGATTCACAGGAATTCTAATCACCGAATTCGATGCCGATAGCCTCTGTAGTACCCCATTCTCGGCTCCTAGCATCCATATGCCAGATTTTCGATCCTGAGATGCTACAAGGAGGATTTTTTTTTGTACGTTTAACTCGTAATAAGCATAACCACAAGATTACCCAATTCACAAAGGTAACATCATCATCACATATCCACTAATATAATCGTTTAAGTACAATGCTGAAAAGGAAATACATAAATCGAAAATCAAGCTCCAGAAGACCACTGCATGCTCCAAGCTTAACACTGCTGCAACCTTACATCACCTGTACACATCTATCGTGCATAAGCTTATAAAAAGCTTAGAGGGTGGTGTAAGTGTGTGCATAAGGTAAGTGTCAAGTATTCAACGCAATGTCATAATCATACAATGTCCAAATAAGCGCAAGGTCATGAATCGTACGTTATCAGAGTAAGCGAAATTATTGACAAGTCCATGAGTCAAACAATATCAGAATATGCGATACAAATCAACTATACAAATGAGGAACAATATCAGAATACGCAATACAAATCAACTATACCAATGAGGAACAATATCAGAATATGCAATATAAATCAACTATACAAATGAGGAGTCATAAAGAGTCAAATACCAGATGCCGTATCTAAACCATATAAATGTCATATGCCGCAAATGTAATGCAACATGCAGAGCGAATGGAATGACCATGCTGGAGTGTGAAATTGAGATGATAGTACATAGTATCACAGGCTAAGGGGTCCATCACAAGGGACTTCTATCCAAACCAGTCCCATACCTAAATTTGGATAGTCAGATTCAATGTGGTAAACTCCTGATCTCAAGTTAGTCGTGCGCCCAACCGAAATCCTGGCCATGTGAAGGTACACGTAACACACATTGCGCACCACCACCCGAGTGAGTAGTGAATGAATGAATGAATGGGTATGCAATTCCCGCTCAATAAATCCACATATCGATGTTCGGTTCCTCTCTAGAAAATCACCGGGGTCTGCTTACACTCCAAACCGTATTGCCGCCCCATCGCGCGCAATAAGGTGAGTGGAAGAGACCTCATTATCCGCCCGCCAATATCGGGCCCAACTCGTCGATAGCGCACCCATTCCTCGAGCCGGTCGACTCGTGCCAGCATTGCCCCTCCTCTCGTGTAGGTAAGGCCGTACCCCTTTCCAACCGACCACGACACACAGTGGGAGACATGGCCTAACGGTATACGGTCCTCATGAGCTCATGCAACCACTTGGTCTAGACGTTGGAGTAACCTCTGGAACTAAGAGGGTTCTGGGACTTTCACCTAAGGATATCTATAGCACCCCATGTAGAATAAATTTTCGGTGTCCCATCTGGCCATCCACGAAATATCTGTGGAGGTTACGGCCCTGATGTCGCTAGGGTGTATGGTGGTCATGTCACACAAATGCGAGATGCATGAGTCCCATGATCCAATCATACATCAATCCTGCACATGTCATGCTCTCATGTGGGGGTAACTCCACCTGTCAGGGAGTCCTATGAACAACCTACCCTATGGCATATGCAATGGTCAATCACATCTCATAACAAATATACAGATGATGCGTATGAGCATGTATTATGATGTTATGCTATCACATACTCATAATCGGTATCAATAACCGACATCAACAATCGGCCTCGACAATGTGAACATTTAACTAACATTGTCCCCAAGGAATGGTCGTATAGAACCAACATATAATGGGCCCACGGCCTCACACAAAGGCCTAATATACAACACGATGGGCCTTACTCAAGGGCCACATATACACAACAGGTGGACCCTGCTCATGGGCCTAACACATATTATAATGGGCCTGCCCATAGGCCATGAATACATCACCATGGGCCTTGCCCATAGGCCATGAATACATCATAATGAGCCTTACCTATGGGCTATGAATACATCACAATGGGCCTTGCCCATGGGTCTCAAATACATAACATGTGGGCCCTACACATGGGTCTTGAATACATCAAATGGGTCATGCATCATGGGCTTAATACGTGTCACAATGGGCCTCAACTGCGGGTCGCATATACATCATATAGGTCACGACAATCGGCCTTGGCAATCGAATATGGCCTCGACAATCGGAATCGTCAAATCGGCCAAATCAATCGCAATCAGCAATCGGCCACGACAATCGGCAATTCGGCACTACCATGATAAACGCCTCACTACTAATCGGCCATGACAATCAGAATCGGTCAATAATCAGAATCGGCAATCGGTCATGATAAACAGCCTTGATCGTTAATCGGCAATCGGCCACGACAATCGGAATTGGTCAATAATCGGAATTGACAAATTGGTCACGATAAACAGCCTCGATCGCTAATCAGCAATCGGCCACGACAATCGGAATGGGTCGATAATCGGAATCGGCAAATCGATCACGTCAATCGGAATCGACAATCGACCGCGACAATTGGGATAGATCGATAATCAAAATCAGCAGATCGATAATCAAAATCAACAAATCGGTCATGTCAATCGGAATCAGCAATCGGCTATGACAATCGAGATCGATCGATAATCATAATAGGCAAATCGGTCATGATAATTGGCCTCGATAATCGGGATCGGTAAGAATGGGCCTAACAAGGCCTAATGGAAGGTCACAATGTGGACATTCAACCATCATTGCCCATCAACATGGACATTTAACCCACATTGCTCCCAAGGAGTGGCCCACTTAAACATCATTACATACATCATGGCAAAATCACATATCTCGACGGGCCTTGAATATACAACAGGTGGGCCCTGCACCTGGCCTCAAATACATCACATTGGCCCCTCATCAAACGGGCCTCAATTACACAACAGGTGGGCCCTACACCTGGGCCTCATATACATCACATTGGCCCCTCATATACATTACGTCGGGCCTCGCTAAATGTCACGAACACATCACAGTGGGCCTCCTCACGTAGGCCATATATACATCAATGTGGGCCTCGCCAAATGGGCCATAAATATACCACATCAGGCCTTACCCATGGGCCTCGAGTACATCACAATGGGCCACAACCCATGAGCTTCAAATGCACAGTACGTGGGCCCTACACATGGGCCTAATATACATCATAGGTGGGCCCTGCACATGGGCTAAAATACATCATGATGGGCCTCATGGATGGGCCGCACTAATGAGCCTCATATACATCAGGTGGGCCTCTTATAAGTCACATTGGGCCTCATACTAGGCCGCATCATATGACCTTGCTGACTGCATATCTGGGCCTGGCCGTTGAGGCCCAAGCCTTAAAATGATCTGGAACTGGTGGATGGTGTGGATACAACACCCACATCATGGTGTGGTCCACGGATGGCGTAGATAACACTTACATCACGGTGGCTTCCACCGTCCTATAGATAGTGAGGGTAAAACCATACATTAGGGCCCACGTCCTCAGATGGATGGTGCGGCTACAATACATACATCCTAGGTGGGCCCCATGCCAATCTGAATGAAGGACGGCTAGGATATATATCACATTCATCAACGGTGGGCTACAGAACTTGCGGACGTCATCTGCAGTGGCAGCAAAAACTACTGGTCATCCAGCAGATGGACGGCCCAGATACAAAATAAATACATTAAGATGGGCCCCACCTACTGCCAGGTGGACGGTTGGATAAACACATACTGCATGATCGGGCCAAGAGAATTTGCTAATGTCCAAACAAATGGACGGTGTGCAGATGTCACCCATACATCTAATGGGGTCCACATATAAACGGTGCAGATGAAGCACTGCATCATGATGGGGTTCACGTCCCTTGACTGGACGGACTAGTGGATATAAAACACTTACATCAAGGTGGGTCTCACTCCACACGTGTCACACATGTGGGATGGGCACCACACGTCCAGAAATAGACGGACGGAGTGTACATATATAACACATACATCGAGCTGGCCCCACAACACCCTCCTACTCTAAGGACAGTGTAGATAAAATTCAAACATCAAGGTGGGCTCCACATAGCATCAAGGTGGGCCCCACCTCATTAGTGACGTCACAACAACAGCTATATGGCTGGTATGTGGTACACCAGCTAACCCAATCCCCACCATCCAGGGAATGGACGGTGGAGAGATACAACACATACATCATGGTGGGTCCCACCGTCCAAGATCTGGACAGTGCGGACACCACACATACATCATGCAGGCGGGCCACACAGAAGGATGGTGTGGATTGCCACATGTGGCACAGCAGGCCCATCGTCCCAGCCTTTGGACGGTGGGTACATACAAGACAAACACCACGGTAGGCATCCCAAGCATCGTCCAGATGGACGGTGTGGATAAAAATACATATCTCGAGGTGGGTTCCCACGTGGGGCCATCAGCTATAATATATATAAAATATATTATATTATATTAGACATACATAATATATGGTGTATCATATGGTCCAGCGTCCAGATGGACGATCTGGACCGTCTGATTTTTTGTACATTATTAGGGACCCATGCAAATATAATAAATACATTAAGGTGCGGTCCACAAGTACAGACGGCGTGGAGAAACAATACATCACGGTGGCCCTCAGATCTTGCTGACGTTGTACAGCAGCAGTAGGAAGTGGGGTCCACTAGTGAACGGTCTGGATGTTAGCAACCCAGATCAAACCTATAGAACTTGCAGCGTCAGCACAACAACTATTGATGTGACTGCACCTACCATCCGACGGATGGTGTGGATCACCAAGTTGGATGGCATTACATCACGGTAGGTCCCACAGGTCTTACCTGCTGCACATACAGCAGCTGCTTGCAGCGGTTGCTAGCCCACCGTCCATCAGACGAACGGTTCAGATTCAAATCAGATCGACGGTAGGGATTTAACACATAAATCACATGGGTCCCACTTGCTGGACCACGTGGATGCAACATGCATCATGCAGGCTCCACTGTGGAAGGTACACACGTTATAGTGGGTCTCACCGCCCAAGTTGCTGGACGGTGTGGGTACACCACGTACATCAAGGTGGCTCCACCGTGATGGATGCGTGGATAGATCACATGCATCAGGTGGGCCACATGGCATCAAAGGAAGAGAGAGAGAGAGAGAGAGAGAGAGAGAGAGAGAGAGAGAGAGAGAGAGGGGAAAGGGAGAGAACATGTGGTGGAGAGGAGCTCCGCCACTATGAGCTCCCCCCCCCCCCATACAATGTACACATCAAGATGAGTCCCAAATCGTGTGGGCCCTACATCAAAAAATCAAAATCAAGATCTAGTGGTAAGAACACCCACCTTTGATCTTCTTGGACTTCTTCTTCCATCAACGCATTCTAGAGCTCCAACGGTTGAGATTCAATGGTCAAGATTGATTTTAGAGGGTGGGGATGGGAGATAGGAAGTGGGCCACACAAAGCTCTCTCTTATGAAGCTCTCATGGACAATTTCTTGCTTGAGAGAAAAATGAGGGAGAGAGATGAGAGAGAGAGAGAGTGTAAGAGAGAGAGGGATGGGTGATGGATGGGTGATGGGTGATGGGTGTACTTGGGTGTAAGAGAAAGTTGACTTTGGGGTTGCTTGGGGATGGGGTGAAAGATGATGTGTACTTGACATGAGATGGGATTAATTGATTGATTGAGGTGACAAGTCGTAGAGATTCTCTTGAGATTTTGCAACGCGCAACATTTTTCTCAAACTGAACGCGAGCCCACATCTCCTAGCTTGGGTATCGCCTCGACGCACAAGACGTGGCATCAGAACTGTGGCAACGGCGTGGTCACTAGGGTATAAGTCTCGGGTTGAGCCGACTCTAGTTGACGGCGTGTAACTTAGGGTCATGCGCAAATGTCGGATAAAGATCAAAGGTTGCCGGAATTCGACCGGGAGGACCTCGGAAGCCTACGGAACAGTACGGTATAGGATACGGGCCTTACATCTTGTGTCCAGCAGTATTATCTATCGGTGTGTCGATGTGAGGTAGAGGAAAGTCGTCTTTAGGGCTTGCTTTGTTGAGGTCCCTAAAGTCGACACACATTCTGATTTTGTCGTCTTTTCTTTGAACTGGTACGATATTTACGAGCCATTCCGGGTAATTGGAGACTACCAGGAATCCTGTGTTGTATTACTTGATAACTTCATCACGGACTTTCAGGGCCCATTCTGGCTTCATTCTTTGCAGCTTTTGCTTGACAGGCTTCAGGTCTGGCTTTATTGGTAGATGGTGTACCACCAAGTCTTCATCGAGCCCTGACATGTCCTTGTACGAGAAAGCAAAGTTTGTCAACCTTGGTCTCAGAAATTTCATCATCCTCTACTTATGTTTCAGAGAGAGTGATCTTCCGATGCGCACCTCTTTGGGGAGTTCCGCTGATCCTAAGTTCACAATTTCGAAA
Source organism: Magnolia changhungtana (assembly GCA_030180095.1). Taxonomy (NCBI): domain Eukaryota; kingdom Viridiplantae; phylum Streptophyta; class Magnoliopsida; order Magnoliales; family Magnoliaceae; genus Magnolia; species Magnolia changhungtana. Next base: position 231,738 of record JASAUF010000047.1, on the reverse strand, counting down.
TCGTCTGCTACAACGTTGGCCTTTGTTTTAAATTTTTCGAGAGAATCCTCGAATTCGAGAGCGGTATCATCATTTCCCTCATCCTGGGCTTCATCCAAACCCATGTGTTCGAAGTCCAACTCTAGATTGAAATCATATGGGTCTACCTCAAACTCCTGTGTTATGCGTAAAGTGTTTGGCACAGTGATTTTTGAAACTTTTTCTATTGTTTTTGTATTTTGAAAATTTTCTGGTGTTTTGTGATTTTGAGGAATATCTGGTTTTTTTTGTACTTTTTGAAATGTATGATGTTTTTATGTTTTGAAGGTTTTCTGATTTTTTTTGTGTCGCCAAGAGGTCCCGAACAAGATGGTGTGGCGAACCATGATTGATCCTGTCCTAGTTCGGGGTACCCACCGCTATTTATATTGACATTTTTTTTAGGACTGACACCCATGAATGGTCCACCGGCTGATTCAATCGTCAGAGGGATAGCTGACCAGCTTGGTTCTTTCCTCCTTTCGACCTTGCTGTTTTGTTCTGTCTATTCCTGAGGGTCACCTGTCCTGATGACCATGATGCCTGCTGGGCTGGGCTCGGAGTCAGAATCTGATTCAATTTCTTCGCCTAGAAGTTAGAGTTCTTCTGGCTGCTCAGATTCATCCAGGGATGGGACTTTAACGTCCGTCCAATCAAGGACAGGCCACTTCCCTTTATCAATCCAATGGATGGGCTGCTTTTGCCCCTTATTCTACTGAGCTGGTGATGAGGATGTGTCCCTTTGATTGTGAGTGGAAATGGGTGTCTCCCCTTTCTTGCCTGCATCTCCTTCAAGTGGCACTCCTGGTTTTAGGTCTCCTGTTTTCCTGCCCCTAGCCTCATGTGATGGATCTAGGGGTTCTGCCCCTGGCTTCGGATGTGCTTTTGATACCCTGAGGATCCTATCCCACCTTATTGGTGGCCAAACGGACTCCTGGTTGAATTGTTTCGAGAGTTTGAGTTACTGGAGGTGTTCCTCAAGGGAAATTATTGTGTCTTCACAAATTGTCCCAGCCTTGATGAATTTAATGGGTGTGTACCTAAACGGTTGACCTTTTTTTGCCTTTCACCGATCCTCCTGGTGTGGTTGATACCCACTCGCCTCGCACGTTGGCATGTGTTGTTTTTATTACCATACCTTTTTATGAAATTTGGTACAATAGTTCAAGATTAATCGCTCAGCAGGGGGGATGACGTATTCAACAGAGAGCGGTCGTGGATTAGCGATTATATTCACATTTTCGAATTCGAAACTGTGATACGATATGTCACCCTTTGTATACTGAATATCAATCACAGGGATGTCGATTTCTGGAATATTGATCGTCACCGGTAAGATGGTTTATGGCTCGGCCAATACTGAAATGATTCAATTTTTCGAAGGAAATTTAAACCTTTGATGGAGGGTAGATAGATGGCTCAAACAGCATGGAGTCATGGTCGCCCCAACAGAAGGTTGAATGAAGAAGGAATGTCAATGACCTGAAATGTAACAAGGGTCATGTCTGGTCCAATTTGCAATTCAAGGTCGATTTCTGCTTCCACCTGTCTTCGAGAGTTATCAAAGGCTCTGACACTCATGGTGCTGGGTCTGAAGGAAGACGGTTCTATCCCTAACCGTTCGGCAGTCCTTAAAGGGCAAACGTTAAGGCTGGATCCATCGTCGATGAGCACAAGTGGGACTTTGAAAATTTTGTGGCGGGCAACTATATTTAGTGAGAGTCCATGTTTACGCCCTTCAGCGCCCTTCAGTGGTGTTCCTCATCGAGAAGGTAATGGTGTCACAAGTGCGAGGAGTTGTCCAATCATACTTGCCACCATTTCGGGAGGTACATCAGGAGAGATATGGGCATCGTTCAATGTTTTTACAAAGATTTCTCTATGCGATCTTGATGTACATAGAAGTTCCCAGATGGATATTTGTGCAAGAATGGTTTTAAGTTGAGCTGATATGTCGTAAGCAGCATTGGTTTTGCAAGTGTTCCCGACAAAGTTTCCTAGGTTTCCTTTGGGTTTGGGTTATCTCTCCTGAAATATCTCCCGTTGTTACCCACCTCATCGCATTCTGGGTAATGTCATGGGACTGCTTTTGGGTTGTAGGAGGGAACCACTCTTCCTTCCAGGTATATCATTAGTTTTTTACGCTGAGAGATTGTGGTTGGAACTGTTTGTGGTGAACTTGATGATTTCCCTTAAAATGTGATCGATTCTTGGTGAGATTTGACAATGGAATTTCCTTTCTCCACTCGATGTGTGGGAGGGATCCTCTAGGTATGTGCCAGTTGGTGAGGCATTAGGAGGCTTGGCGTTTGGGCTGGGGTGCCCCTTGCAAAGTTAGTGGGGCTAAATCGGGGAGGCCTATTGAGAGAATGACGGGTTCAGAATTTAACCTTTTGGATTTGTCGGGTTTAGGACTGGATGTGCCCCTTAGGGAGCGTGGTGTTGAAGGTATGACTTAAGCAGGCTGGGTGTGCCTCAAGGATGAGAGGCCGAGTTGTTGGTGCCGTTCAAGGAATATGAGAGGCTATGTTGTTGGTGTTGCCTCGAGGAATATGAGAGGCTGTGTTATTGGTGCTGCCTCGAGGAATTCTTGTGGCCCAGGCGATGGCTCCTGTTGGTATCCCCATGTCCGATTCACCATATCTGGCATGATTGCTTGTATGGAAGATGTAGAGACGAGTGTGTGGATTGTCATCCTTCAATATGATTGACGGTAGAGGTGTTAGGTGTGTCGGGTCCTGCTTGATGAGATGGCAAGGGATTTTGGAGAATGTTGGCCTGAACTGTATTGTTAGCCTGTGGGGTGATCGTAATCTTCTGTCTTTCGATTAAATCTTGGATCGCATATTTCAAAGCGAAGCAGCGGTCCGTTAAGTGGCCAGGAACCTGGTGATATGCGCAGTATTGGTTTTCATTATAACCAGGCGGCAAGGGATTAGGTGAAAGTCGAGGCTGGAGTGGTGTCAATAGTTACTTTTGCATTAACATTGTCAGAACCTGATTATATGTTTGTGCTAAAGGGGTGAACTGCCTACCTAACATTGCCTGTTTATATGGGCCTTGAGCATTCCCCCTATGCTGTTGCGGTTGTTGTTGAGGCGGGTGTGCCTGATATCCCTGTTGGGCTTGCTGTGGTTGGTATTGCCTATTTGATTGTGGCTAGCACTGCCTCTCTTGTCATGGCTCTGGTTGTCGAGCATACTGGTTTCCTTGAGTGTTGGCAACGATATTGTTAACCTCTATAGTGTGTTACACGGGAGCACTGTCGTTTTCATTCCCGTATCCAACGGGTTTCCCCTCAACTTTGTTTCTTCTGATTGTGGGGGCCTGGTGTGGCCATGGGGAAATGGTTCGGGCTCTGATCCCGGCTTCCACTTGTTCTCCGGCTCGAATGAGTTGGAAAAAATTTATGTATGGATATGAGATTAGATATCCTTAAATGTTGGGATTTGCTGAATGTACGATCATGGATATCTGCTCTTCGTCATCGATGGGGTTTCTCATTCGAGCTGCCATGACTCGCCATCGTCCTACGTATGCTGATAAAGACTCATCGCTTTTTTGTCTCAAGGCAGCCAGGTCAGACCTTCTTAGAGCCATATTTAGTTTGTATAAGAACCTATCAATGAATGCTTGGGAGAGCTTTTCCCAGGTTCTGATTTGATGACTGTCCAGTGAGGTGTACCAATCTAAAGCGTCACCCTTAAGGAATTTCTGGAAGAGCTGTATCAAGGCTCCATCGTTCCCTACTATCACATTGAGTTCCCTACAAAAGGCTATTAAATGTGTTGTGGGACACCCACTACCGTCATACCTTTTGAATTTTGGTACCTTGAAGTTTGGAGGTACTCGGGCGTCTGGGAAAGGACAAAGATCTCTGAACTTGGTGGATGGGTGATCCACTCCTTGCTATCTCTGGAGTTGATTTTGCACCATTTGTAGCTACTCTCTTAATTCCTCAATTTCTGAGTTATTTTGTTGTGGATATCTTGCCCCTTGATGTAGGGCTTGTGCTGCTTCCTCTTCGTATGGAATGAGAATGGGGGGTTGTTGGAAAGATGGTGGACTCCCAGTGGCGGGAGGTAGCTAGAATTGAACGTTGCTCCCTTTCAGAGGAGGATGTGATGTTTGGAAATGGTCCCGCTTGGGGTATTTACCAATTTCGAAATGTTACTCCTGTTAGGGGGAGTAAGTTGGACTCGTAACTGGCCCCCTTCATGGGCATCCGCCAGTTCTTGTCTGTAGTTCCCATGAAGGGGAATTTGTGTTGTAACCTGATTGTTGTGGTGTGATGAGTAGAGATGTGTGAGAGGGTTGCTCTCGATTGCTGGCTGCTATTGATCTAGTGCTGGCTCTTTTGGGAGAGAGAGCATAGGATTTACTGGGGGAATGAGAGAGAAGGCGAAATGAGTATGAGGGAGTGAACTATTTTATACACTAGGCTAGGTTGCCTGTGTATTTGGTGTGGCACTGGGCACTAGACGGAGTAGTAGCTCTTGCATTGTTCGAAGCAATAGCTCTTATGTGGTTGCATTGGCTTGTGGGTCTACTTTTTTTAATCATTTTCCCCATTTAGCTCCTACCTTGATCGATCATTCGCCTCCGTTTCCTCGCATGATGCTATGGTATAAGGATAACCGTAACCGTACGCGTCTATTTTCTGATCTTGCTTGGAGGTCGAATATCGATGCCCTTATTCCTGATGATGTGAGTGATTTGTCTCACCCTATATTGCCCAGGTGTTATTTTCTGCTTATCTCTTAGCCCTTAACTTTTCTCCTTTTTACAGTTCCACACCAGGCCGTATCTTCGGTCTAATGCGAAGCTTACCCCAGGGGCCCAAGAGGCTTTTCAGGCCTCACGGCGAAGTCGCATTCTGGAGGACCCATGTGTGATGAAGTGGTACCTCGAGGAGAGACTTTTTTGGCAATTGACTGGTAGCCCGTTGGTCCCCCTTAGTCCGCCCTCTGGTCCATCTGACTGGAGATTAGTACCTGAGAGAGAGTTGGCCGCTGCTTTGGAGGGTTTTGATGCCAGCGCTTTTGTTGATCCGGATAGAGAGTACAACTCATGGTGTGAGCAGCACGGTATTGGTCCGATCTTACAGTTCGGCTATGCTCCTGTGGGCGACGTGCGTTTTGCTGGAGGAGGGATCTTGGGGCCCCATTTTCATCGCAAGGATATGGACACTTATCTTCCTGATGATGATTAGCTCCCTTATATTATATAATCATGTATCCTTAGCTGTGTAATCCCATGTTTATATGAAGTTCTCATTGTTCCATGTTGCCTTCTTGCATTATCCCTTGATCAAATTTTGCAGTCCTAATTGAACACATGGAGCTTTATTCTTAGGTCCCGGCCTTTCGGAGTGGGCCTTGTTTAGATTTCGCCCAAAGTGGGCTCCCAGTAGTTGGACTACCGCAGTGATAGTCGACTACCGCCCGCTAACTTTTTCCTCCCGTTCGTTTCCGTCGCTGTCAGCAGTTGATGCAAAAATGTCGGCCTCGATGGCGGTGGTCGGAGTACTACGTGCGATAAATGGATTACCGTCTCCGTTCATGTTTTCTTCCAGCAAGTACCCCTTCTTCCCGTTCATTCTTTCTGTCCCTTTTCATGTCTATCCCTGTCCATCAACGCCCTCTGATCATTCCTTTTGTCCCCCTCTCCTTCTTTTTGTCCTCTTTCTTTGTCATCTTCTTTCTTTTGTCCTCTTCTCTCCATTTGCTTTATTATGGCAGGTCATGATGAGGGGATTGCTGGATTTATTGGTGGAGGAGAGGTAGGTGGGTCCATAAATGGTGAAATGGATCCATTTATGGGTGGATTGATGGAGGTGGGTAGAGGAGTAATGGGTTCTTTAGAGGAAGTGGGGGCTTCTTATGGCTTAGATCCTTTCTCCATTCATGGTGGATATGAGATGGGATTGGGCGGATTGGATGGGTTTGATGGATTTATGCCAGGTGGTCCACCAGGGTTTATGGATGTTGGTGTGGTGAGGATGGATGGTTTGGATGGTGTGATGATGGCGGCGGGTGATCCGATCGATGGAATGATGATTATGGATGGGGTGGATGATGGTATTATGATGACGAATAGCATGATGGTGATGGGTGACGTAAGTGTGATGGATCAGGCCTTGATGGATAGCTAGTCCCGCTTTGGCAGCTCGAGCGGTTTGGACTTGGCGGGTGACGTATTCCTTGCAGATGGCTTGGGTTAGATCTTTGGTGCAGATTTCGAGGCATGATGGGACAGACAGTTGTTCTCGGGGATCAGGTTACTGGTCTAACCAGCCATTGGGATTCTTCAGGCATTGCGGCTCATGGGGCTTATGTATTTCAGACTGCCTATGACGTGGCGATTGTTGGCAGCTCAGGCCCGCCTATTACAGCTTTCTAAGACACTTTACGGGATGCGATGGGCGAGTCTGGCTTCTTTCGTCATCATGCGATAGACCTGTTGGACGAGGGGATGCCCATCTTTGATGATTCTCCTATGGATCCTAGGTTCCAGATTGTAGAGGGCATGCCCGTCCGGAGTTGTCGGTTGCAGCCACGTGACACCTGCTCTGAGCGGTTGCATATTTGGATCGAGAGCCTGACTGAGTTCGAGATCTTTGAGCGAGTTCATTGGGCTTTCGGGTGGTCCTCCATTTCCACCGAGTTTGCCTAGATTGGCGACTATTGAGTGCGGCGTTGTATGACTGGGTTCCATCTCTGAACTTATTTTCCTTTAATGATTTGGAACTGGGCCCATCTCTGGAGGAGTTTTCACACCCGTCAAGTATTCCCCTCTCTCGGAAACTTTATTTTCCTTCGTCTGAGTCGGTTCATTCCTCTGATTTGACCTCCTTGTTCGGATTCCTTACTGCTCTTCCTACTGCTACGAGTAGGGTGGGCGAGCTTTTTCTTGAGGTTTTGTACGATCGTTGTTCTACCTCCCGAGGTGGCCCTGGATCAGATCGCCAGCTTCAGTGTCTGAATGCATTGATATTTTATGTCCTGGCTGAGCTGCTTTTCTCAGGCTGGTGGCAGTCATCATTGGCGGCTTTGCTGGATGTATTGCCGTCATGTCTTGCATCGCAGGAGCATCATTTTTGTAGTGCTGGCGGAGCTCTTTTTAGGGTTGATCGAGTGCTCACTTGGATGTACCAGTATCCTCCGAGGTTGTTGCTCATTCCTTCAGGTATTCTCCTCCCTTTTCCTTTTTCTTGTCTAGCTTTGTTATTTACTTGTCACTTGAGTTATGCCCTCTTACAGGTGTGGTAATGGGAGCACCTGTACATGACTCCTCTGCTTCTGTGGCCGGATTCCCGTCGCAATGATGTATTGTCTTTATTGCTTGATGGCCTTTTCCTTGGTGCTAAGGCTACTGAGTTACTTTATCGTTGTATACTCACTCAGATTCGAGGGTGGGAGATCAGTTGGGAGGCTACCTAGCTTTGTCAGGCGCCCCTGATCTGTAGCGCTACTCATACTCCTCTATTGTTGCTCAGTCTTCGGGGGTACTGCTCATATCATCCTATTCGTTTCCTCTGGCAGTTCGACTTTTGGCAAGATATCCCAGACTTTGCCTTTTCCGGATTTGGGCACGCCCTTCTTCCCTCTGATTTGTCTACTCTGTATAGACGAGTTTGGATTTCTTGGCAGGGCTCCTTGGATGCGACAGCTCTGGATCTTGAGTCTTGGGCTCCTCCCGTGGCGACAGTACCATACCAGCAATGGGTGACAGAGCAGTCGCTGTATCGTCAGGTCCCTGGCTGGTATTTGGCGGATGAAGCTACTGATCAGGATATCGTGGGCGATGCTGCTTCATCCACTTCATGCGTTGACGACTCATTCGAGGCCTTTGAGGAGCGACCTTTCACCGATCCATCTTTCTTGCTTGCCACACATGGTCACCTGATCTCTGAGATTGCTGTCCTCTGTCACGTGTGTGAGGATATGGCTCGTCGACTGGCAGTGGGACGATGGTATGCTGAGGACATGCTCGCGGCACATCGTCTGGATAGGGATGAGATCTTTTACTTGCGCATGGAGATAGAAGGGCTTAGACAGAGATTGTCGATGTATGAGAGATAGGACCTGACCTGTGACCCTTGGTTTTTTATTAACCCCTTATTCCGTATGAAGGAAAATTGTGCTTTTCTCTTCTTTTTTTTCTTCTTTTTTTCTTTTTTTTTAATAATAAGGAAAGAAAGTAGTGTACTTGTAAAAAGACTTAAAAGGAAGAAGAAAAATCTTGTTTTGTGCCAAATTTGCCAACATTTACTTGTGTTTTGGATTTACGTTGGATGATTGGGATCGAATCTGGGCTCACCACATCAGGCGCAAAGAATCTAGATTGTGTTCTTAGGGTTTTGGTTCCCTTAGAGGGTATCCGTGATTGCATTCCATGGATTTGAGCAGAGTTTGATAGAACACTGATCCGAAGTTGATCTTTCCTTATATCTTATTGCGGTGCTCGTTGCCTCGGCTTCTTCTGTACTTGCACTTTTATTGTATATATTTTTTGTTGTTTTTTTTATTTTGGTTTATTTCTTACTATTTTTACCGTAACGCCCTTTCAGGTTTTCACTACGTCCAGCTTTTCCCGTCATTTTTGCCCGTAGCGTCATTTCGGATTTTCACTATATCCCGGGTTTTTTTATCTTGCCTGCCCCTTGGCAGCTGTGCTGTTTTTATCCTTGGTGCCTTTTCAGGTTTTCACCAAGTCCACTACATACCCGCTGTTTTTACTCGAGGCACCCTTTCGGGTTTTCACCTTACCCTTTTTGCTTATACATATCTTTTTCTCCTCTTTTTTTTTTTTTAAATTTTTTTTTTTTGAAATGCTGGGAGTGATGGAGAGACTTCCCTCATAGCCGGATAACTGGTTACCTTCCTGTCCTTGTCTTGATTACAATAATAAGTTGTTTTTGAGCGGATTGTTTAGAGATTTGGGATGGACTTGTTCTCTTTCCCCCTTTTTTTTTCCAGTTCTTTCTTTTCTCTTTTTTTCTTTTTCCTTTCTTTTTTACTTCCCCCCCTTTTTTGTTTTTTCTTCTTTTTTTTGGTGCTTTCATTTTCTCTTCTTTTTTTTTTTGTGCGAGAAATGACAAATTTTTCTAATGAGAGAGATGACAGATATTTTTATTTTTAGTGGGCACAGCTTTACGATTGTAATCATTGACAAGGTTAGGTGTGGTTACCCGTGATAGATTTTCATGTTGTCGACGTTGATGGGTACGGGAAAATCTTCTCCTCTCAGATTGGTGAGCCGAAGAGCGCCTTTTAGGAGTACTTCCCGAATGATCAGCGGTCCATCCCACAAGGGTTTGAACGTCCATCTGGGATCTGGCAAGTGTGGTGGTAGGATACGCTTTATGACCATGTCACCAACTTTGAAGCTTCTCTTCCGGACTCTTTTGTTGTAGGCCCGAGTGATCCTTCTTTGATAACATTGGGAGTGGCTTAGCGCCAGCATGCACTTTTCATCTGCCAGATGCGGTTGATCGTATCTTGCTTATTGCCACTCGCCTTCCTTGACTTCACTTTCCAGCAGTATCCGGAGTGATGGGATTTCAATTTTGACTGGCAGCACTGCTTCCATTCCGTATGCGAGTTCGTATGGAGTTGTGCCTGTAGCAGACCGTACAGACGTCCGATAGGCCCAGAGTGCATAAGGAAGCATCTCCGACCAGTCGCGGTATGTTTTCACCATTTTCTCCAATATACGGATGATAGTTTTGTTGGCAGCTTCGACCTCACCATTCATTTGAGGATGGTAGGGGCTTGACAGATGACATTGGATCTTGAACTTGTCGAGGAAATCGCCCATCCTTTTATTGATGAACAGGGTACCGTTGTCAGTAATAATGGCCTGAGGAATCCCATATCGGCTGATAATATTGTTCTTCATGAATTTGACCATGTGAGATGTTACGATGGTGGTGTAGGATGCTGCCTCTATCCATTTGGTGAAGTAATCTACTGCCACCAGGATGTATTCGTGCCCGTTTAATGCTTTGGGGGTAATCTTACCGATGATGTCCAATCCCCATATAGAGAAGGGCCATGGTGATGTCAGGTTATAGAGTTCCGAAGCGGGTGCATGGATCTAATTTACATGCTCCTGACACTTGAAGCATTTCATGACGTGTTTGCAGCAATCTGTCTCCATTGTAAGCTAATAGTAGCCGAGTCGTAAGATCTTCTTCACCATCATGTGTCTATTCATGTATGGACCGCATAGTCCTTCGTAGATTTCTGACATGATCTGTGTTGTTTCTGCTTCATCCGCGCAGTAGAGAAGGACTTGGTTGAAGGATCGCTTGTAAAGGATGCCCCCAGTGATCATGAATTGTGCTGACAGGCGTTAGATAGTACGTCGATCAGCTGGGGTTGCTCCTTCCGGGTACTTCTAATGTTTGAGATATTCCTTGATGTCTGTGTACCATGGCCGATCATTTGGGGGAGGTTCAGCTTAGTCAATCTGTAGGCAAAATGCAGGTTCCTCCTAGAGTTCGATGGTAAGTTCCCATTCAGCAATTCCTTTTGGGATCTCCAACATTGAGGCGAGGGTAGCCAGAGCATCCGCAAATTGGTTCTTGGCTTGGGGCATGTAAGAGAATGTGATCTCCTCGAATTCTTCGATTAAATTCTCCAGATACATGTGATAAGGGATCAGCTTTTCATCCTTGGTCTTCCAATTGCCATTTATTTGATTGATGATGAGTTGTGAGTCATCGAAGACTCGTAACTTCTTCACATTGAGGATGATGGCTTTTCTAAGACCGGCGATGCATGCCTCATACTCTGCTACGTTGTTAGTGCATTGGAATGTCAGCCTTCTAGATATGGAAATTGGGACGTCATCGGGGGAGTAGAGTTTGGCGCCTACTCCACTCTCTTTCGATTTTGCAGCTCCGTCGAAGAAGGGTGTCCACTCTCCTGCCTCCATTTCTTCTTCCTCCTCAACCAAGAGAATGTCCTCGTTAGGGAAGAAGGTCTTCAATGGTTGGTAATCGGGCAGGGAATGTGTTGCTAAGTGATCCGCCAGCGCTTGCCCCTTGATTGCCTTTTGGGTGACATATGTGATGTCAAATTCTGAAAGCAGTAGCTGCCATTTTTCTATCCTGCCCGTTAGTGTTGGTATTTCGAACAAGTACTTCAACGGGTCCATGCGAGCGACCAGAAGGATCGGGTGAGCGATCATATACTATCATAGCCGTTGTGTCGCCCAGACTAGGGCAAGGCACATCTTTTCTAAGCTGGAGTATTTGGCTTCGTAACTTGTGAACCGTCGGCTTAGATAATAGATCACCTGCTCTTTTCTTCCTGTATCGTCGTGTTGGCTAAGAACGCATCCCAATGCTTCTGTCGCGACAAAGATATATAACAATAATGGCCTACCCAGAGTAGGTGGCATAAGCACTGGAGGATTTAGCAGGTATTTCTTGATCTTGTCGAAGGCCGCTTGACAGTCGTTATTCCATTCCTTTGGCGAATTCTTTCGTAGTAGCTTAAATATGGGCTCACAGACCGGAGTGAGCAGTGCGATGAATCGGCTGACATACTAGATTCGCCCGAGGAAGCCCCGAATTTCTTTTTCAGTCCTGGGCGGTGGCATTTCGATGATTGTCTTAGTCTTGGTCTCGTCCACCCGGATACCATCTTTGCTGACAATGAAGCCTAGCAGCTTGCCTCCGATTGCACCAAAGACACATTTTTTAGGGTCAAGGCGGAGCTTGAACTTTTCTAGCCTGTCGAAGAGCTTTTTGAGATCTTTGAAATGTCATTCGATCGTGCGAGACTTGATGATCATATCGTCCACATAGACTTCCATTTCTTTGTTTATCATGTCGTGGAACAAGGCAATCATGGCTCGCTGATATGTAGCTCCTGCATTCTTCAATCCGAAGGGCATGACCCGGTAGCAGAAAGTTCCCCATGGTGTAATGAAAGAAGTCTTTTCATGATCTTCAGTAGCCATCTTGATCTGATTGTAGCCTGAGAAGTCGTCCATGAAAGAGAAGATCTTGTGTCACGCCCTAAACCCAGAGATCAGATTCACAGGAATTCTAATCACCGAATTCGATGCCGATAGCCTCTGTAGTACCCCATTCTCGGCTCCTAGCATCCATATGCCAGATTTTCGATCCTGAGATGCTACAAGGAGGATTTTTTTTTGTACGTTTAACTCGTAATAAGCATAACCACAAGATTACCCAATTCACAAAGGTAACATCATCATCACATATCCACTAATATAATCGTTTAAGTACAATGCTGAAAAGGAAATACATAAATCGAAAATCAAGCTCCAGAAGACCACTGCATGCTCCAAGCTTAACACTGCTGCAACCTTACATCACCTGTACACATCTATCGTGCATAAGCTTATAAAAAGCTTAGAGGGTGGTGTAAGTGTGTGCATAAGGTAAGTGTCAAGTATTCAACGCAATGTCATAATCATACAATGTCCAAATAAGCGCAAGGTCATGAATCGTACGTTATCAGAGTAAGCGAAATTATTGACAAGTCCATGAGTCAAACAATATCAGAATATGCGATACAAATCAACTATACAAATGAGGAACAATATCAGAATACGCAATACAAATCAACTATACCAATGAGGAACAATATCAGAATATGCAATATAAATCAACTATACAAATGAGGAGTCATAAAGAGTCAAATACCAGATGCCGTATCTAAACCATATAAATGTCATATGCCGCAAATGTAATGCAACATGCAGAGCGAATGGAATGACCATGCTGGAGTGTGAAATTGAGATGATAGTACATAGTATCACAGGCTAAGGGGTCCATCACAAGGGACTTCTATCCAAACCAGTCCCATACCTAAATTTGGATAGTCAGATTCAATGTGGTAAACTCCTGATCTCAAGTTAGTCGCGCGCCCAACCGAAATCCTGGCCATGCGAAGGTACACGTAACACACAATTGCGCACCACCAGCCCGAGTGAGTAGTGAATGAATGAATGAATGGGTATGCAATTCCTGCTCAATAAATCCACATATCAGTACGGTTCCTCTCTAGAAAATCACTGGGGTCTGTTACACTCCAAACCAGATTGCCGCCCCATCGCGCGCAATAAGGTGAGTGGAAGAGACCTCATTATCCGCCTGCCAATATCGGGCCCAACTCGTCGATAGCAGACCCATTCCTCGAGCTGGTCAGACTCAGGCTAGCATTGCCCCCTCCTCTCAGGTAGGTAAGGCCGTACCCCTTTCCAACCGACCACGACACAGTGGGAGACATGGCCTAACGGTATACGGTCCTCATGAGCTCATGCAACCACTTGGTCTAGACGTTGGAGTAACCTCTGGAACTAAGAGGGTTCTGGGACTTTCACCTAAGGATATCTATAGCACCCCATGTAGAATAAATTTTCGGTGTCCCATCTGGCCATCCACGAAATATCTGTGGAGGTTACGGCCCTGATGTCGCTAGGGTGTATGGTGGTCATGTCACACAAATGCGAGATGCATGAGTCCCATGATCCAATCATACATCAATCCTGCACATGTCATGCTCTCATGTGGGGGTAACTCCACCTGTCAGGGAGTCCTATGAACAACCTACCCTATGGCATATGCAATGGTCAATCACATCTCATAACAAATATACAGATGATGCGTATGAGCATGTATTATGATGTTATGCTATCACATACTCATAATCGGTATCAATAACCGACATCAACAATCGGCCTCGACAATGTGAACATTTAACTAACATTGTCCCCAAGGAATGGTCGTATAGAACCAACATATAATGGGCCACACGGCCTCACACAAAGGCCTAATATACAACACGATGGGCCTTACTCAAGGGCCACATATACACAACAGGTGGACCCTGCTCATGGGCCTAACACATATTATAATGGGCCTGCCCATAGGCCATGAATACATCACCATGGGCCTTGCCCATAGGCCATGAATACATCATAATGAGCCTTACCTATGGGCTATGAATACATCACAATGGGCCTTGCCCATGGGTCTCAAATACATAACATGTGGGCCCTACACATGGGTCTTGAATACATCAAATGGGTCATGCATCATGGGCTTAATACGTGTCACAATGGGCCTCAACTGCGGGTCGCATATACATCATATAGGTCACGACAATCGGCCTTGGCAATCGAATATGGCCTCGACAATCGGAATCGTCAAATCGGCCAAATCAATCGCAATCAGCAATCGGCCACGACAATCAGAATCGGCAATTCAGTCATGATAAACAGTCTCAATTACTAATCGGCCATGACAATCAGAATCGGTCAATAATCAGAATCGGCAATCGGTCATGATAAACAGCCTTGATCGTTAATCGGCAATCGGCCACGACAATCGGAATTGGTCAATAATCGGAATTGACAAATTGGTCACGATAAACAGCCTCGATCGCTAATCAGCAATCGGCCACGACAATCGGAATGGGTCGATAATCGGAATCGGCAAATCGATCACGTCAATCGGAATCGACAATCGACCGCGACAATTGGGATAGATCGATAATCAAAATCAGCAGATCGATAATCAAAATCAACAAATCGGTCATGTCAATCGGAATCAGCAATCGGCTATGACAATCGAGATCGATCGATAATCATAATAGGCAAATCGGTCATGATAATTGGCCTCGATAATCGGGATCGGTAAGAATGGGCCTAACAAGGCCTAATGGAAGGTCACAATGTGGACATTCAACCATCATTGCCCATCAACATGGACATTTAACCCACATTGCTCCCAAGGAGTGGCCCACTTAAACATCATTACATACATCATGGCAAAATCACATATCTCGACGGGCCTTGAATATACAACAGGTGGGCCCTGCACCTGGCCTCAAATACATCACATTGGCCCCTCATCAAACGGGCCTCAATTACACAACAGGTGGGCCCTACACCTGGGCCTCATATACATCACATTGGCCCCTCATATACATTACGTCGGGCCTCGCTAAATGTCACGAACACATCACAGTGGGCCTCCTCACGTAGGCCATATATACATCAATGTGGGCCTCGCCAAATGGGCCATAAATATACCACATCAGGCCTTACCCATGGGCCTCGAGTACATCACAATGGGCCACAACCCATGAGCTTCAAATGCACAGTACGTGGGCCCTACACATGGGCCTAATATACATCATAGGTGGGCCCTGCACATGGGCTAAAATACATCATGATGGGCCTCATGGATGGGCCGCACTAATGAGCCTCATATACATCAGGTGGGCCTCTTATAAGTCACATTGGGCCTCATACTAGGCCGCATCATATGACCTTGCTGACTGCATATCTGGGCCTGGCCGTTGAGGCCCAAGCCTTAAAATGATCTGGAACTGGTGGATGGTGTGGATACAACACCCACATCATGGTGTGGTCCACGGATGGCGTAGATAACACTTACATCACGGTGGCTTCCACCGTCCTATAGATAGTGAGGGTAAAACCATACATTAGGGCCCACGTCCTCAGATGGATGGTGCGGCTACAATACATACATCCTAGGTGGGCCCCATGCCAATCTGAATGAAGGACGGCTAGGATATATATCACATTCATCAACGGTGGGCTACAGAACTTGCGGACGTCATCTGCAGTGGCAGCAAAAACTACTGGTCATCCAGCAGATGGACGGCCCAGATACAAAATAAATACATTAAGATGGGCCCCACCTACTGCCAGGTGGACGGTTGGATAAACACATACTGCATGATCGGGCCAAGAGAATTTGCTAATGTCCAAACAAATGGACGGTGTGCAGATGTCACCCATACATCTAATGGGGTCCACATATAAACGGTGCAGATGAAGCACTGCATCATGATGGGGTTCACGTCCCTTGACTGGACGGACTAGTGGATATAAAACACTTACATCAAGGTGGGTCTCACTCCACACGTGTCACACATGTGGGATGGGCACCACACGTCCAGAAATAGACGGACGGAGTGTACATATATAACACATACATCGAGCTGGCCCCACAACACCCTCCTACTCTAAGGACAGTGTAGATAAAATTCAAACATCAAGGTGGGCTCCACATAGCATCAAGGTGGGCCCCACCTCATTAGTGACGTCACAACAACAGCTATATGGCTGGTATGTGGTACACCAGCTAACCCAATCCCCACCATCCAGGGAATGGACGGTGGAGAGATACAACACATACATCATGGTGGGTCCCACCGTCCAAGATCTGGACAGTGCGGACACCACACATACATCATGCAGGCGGGCCACACAGAAGGATGGTGTGGATTGCCACATGTGGCACAGCAGGCCCATCGTCCCAGCCTTTGGACGGTGGGTACATACAAGACAAACACCACGGTAGGCATCCCAAGCATCGTCCAGATGGACGGTGTGGATAAAAAATACATATCTCGAGGTGGGTTCCCACGTGGGGCCATCAGCTATAATATATATAAAATATATTATATTATATTAGACATACATAATATATGGTGTATCATATGGTCCAGCGTCCAGATGGACGATCTGGACCGTCTGATTTTTTGTACATTATTAGGGACCCATGCAAATATAATAAATACATTAAGGTGCGGTCCACAAGTACAGACGGCGTGGAGAAACAATACATCACGGTGGCCCTCAGATCTTGCTGACGTTGTACAGCAGCAGTAGGAAGTGGGGTCCACTAGTGAACGGTCTGGATGTTAGCAACCCAGATCAAACCTATAGAACTTGCAGCGTCAGCACAACAACTATTGATGTGACTGCACCTACCATCCGACGGATGGTGTGGATCACCAAGTTGGATGGCATTACATCACGGTAGGTCCCACAGGTCTTACCTGCTGCACATACAGCAGCTGCTTGCAGCGGTTGCTAGCCCACCGTCCATCAGACGAACGGTTCAGATTCAAATCAGATCGACGGTAGGGATTTAACACATAAATCACATGGGTCCCACTTGCTGGACCACGTGGATGCAACATGCATCATGCAGGCTCCACTGTGGAAGGTACACACGTTATAGTGGGTCTCACCGCCCAAGTTGCTGGACGGTGTGGGTACACCACGTACATCAAGGTGGCTCCACCGTGATGGATGCGTGGATAGATCACATGCATCAGGTGGGCCACATGGCATCAAAGGAAGAGAGAGAGAGAGAGAGAGAGAGAGAGAGAGAGAGAGAGAGAGAGAGAGAGAGAGAGAGAGGGAAAGGGAGAGAACATGTGGTGGAGAGGAGCTCCGCCACTATGAGCTCCCCCCCCCCCCCATACAATGTACACATCAAGATGAGTCCCAAATCGTGTGGGCCCTACATCAAAAAATCAAAATCAAGATCTAGTGGTAAGAACACCCACCTTTGATCTTCTTGGACTTCTTCTTCCATCAACGCATTCTAGAGCTCCAACGGTTGAGATTCAATGGTCAAGATTGATTTTAGAGGGTGGGGATGGGAGATAGGAAGTGGGCCACACAAAGCTCTCTCTTATGAAGCTCTCATGGACAATTTCTTGCTTGAGAGAAAAATGAGGGAGAGAGATGAGAGAGAGAGAGAGGTGTAAGAGAGAGAGGGATGGGTGATGGATGGGTGATGGGTGATGGGTGTACTTGGGTGTAAGAGAAAGTTGACTTTGGGGTTGCTTGGGGATGGGGTGAAAGATGATGTGTACTTGACATGAGATGGGATTAATTGATTGATTGAGGTGACAAGTCGTAGAGATTCTCTTGAGATTTTGCAACGCGCAACATTTTTCTCAAACTGAACGCGAGCCCACATCTCCTAGCTTGGGTATCGCCTCGACGCACAAGACGTGGCATCAGAACTGTGGCAACGGCGTGGTCACTAGGGTATAAGTCTCGGGTTGAGCCGACTCTAGTTGACGGCGTGTAACTTAGGGTCATGCGCAAATGTCGGATAAAGATCAAAGGTTGCCGGAATTCGACCGGGAGGACCTCGGAAGCCTACGGAACAGTACGGTATAGGATACGGGCCTTACATCTTGTGTCCAGCAGTATTATCTATCGGTGTGTCGATGTGAGGTAGAGGAAAGTCGTCTTTAGGGCTTGCTTTGTTGAGGTCCCTAAAGTCGACACACATTCTGATTTTGTCGTCTTTCTTTGGAACTGGTACGATATTTACGAGCCATTCCGGGTAATTGGAGACTACCAGGAATCCTGTGTTGTATTACTTGATAACTTCATCACGGACTTTCAGGGCCCATTCTGGCTTCATTCTTTGCAGCTTTTGCTTGACAGGCTTCAGGTCTGGCTTTATTGGTAGATGGTGTACCACCAAGTCTTCATCGAGCCCTGACATGTCCTTGTACGAGAAAGCAAAGTTTGTCAACCTTGGTCTCAGAAATTTCATCATCCTCTACTTATGTTTCAGAGAGAGTGATCTTCCGATGCGCACCTCTTTGGGGAGTTCCGCTGATCCTAAGTTCACAATTTCGAAATCGTCTGCTACAACGTTGGCCTTTGTTTTAAATTTTTCGAGAGAATCCTCGAATTCGAGAGCGGTATCATCATTTCCCTCATCCTGGGCTTCATCCAAACCCATGTGTTCGAAGTCCAACTCTAGATTGAAATCATATGGGTCTACCTCAAACTCCTGTGTTATGCGTAAAGTGTTTGGCACAGTGATTTTTGAAACTTTTTCTATTGTTTTTGTATTTTGAAAATTTTCTGGTGTTTTGTGATTTTGAGGAATATCTGGTTTTTTTTGTACTTTTTGAAATGTATGATGTTTTTATGTTTTGAAGGTTTTCTGATTTTTTTTGTGTCGCCAAGAGGTCCCGAACAAGATGGTGTGGCGAACCATGATTGATCCTGTCCTAGTTCGGGGTACCCACCGCTATTTATATTGACATTTTTTTTAGGACTGACACCCATGAATGGTCCACCGGCTGATTCAATCGTCAGAGGGATAGCTGACCAGCTTGGTTCTTTCCTCCTTTCGACCTTGCTGTTTTGTTCTGTCTATTCCTGAGGGTCACCTGTCCTGATGACCATGATGCCTGCTGGGCTGGGCTCGGAGTCAGAATCTGATTCAATTTCTTCGCCTAGAAGTTAGAGTTCTTCTGGCTGCTCAGATTCATCCAGGGATGGGACTTTAACGTCCGTCCAATCAAGGACAGGCCACTTCCCTTTATCAATCCAATGGATGGGCTGCTTTTGCCCCTTATTCTACTGAGCTGGTGATGAGGATGTGTCCCTTTGATTGTGAGTGGAAATGGGTGTCTCCCCTTTCTTGCCTGCATCTCCTTCAAGTGGCACTCCTGGTTTTAGGTCTCCTGTTTTCCTGCCCCTAGCCTCATGTGATGGATCTAGGGGTTCTGCCCCTGGCTTCGGATGTGCTTTTGATACCCTGAGGATCCTATCCCACCTTATTGGTGGCCAAACGGACTCCTGGTTGAATTGTTTCGAGAGTTTGAGTTACTGGAGGTGTTCCTCAAGGGAAATTATTGTGTCTTCACAAATTGTCCCAGCCTTGATGAATTTAATGGGTGTGTACCTAAACGGTTGACCTTTTTTTTGCCTTTCAGCCTGATCCTCCGGTGTCGGTTGATACCCAGCCCCTGTCTCTGCACGTTGGCATGTGTTGTTTTTATTACCATACCTTTTTTATGAAATTTGGTACAATAGTTCAAGATTAATCGCTCAGCAGGGGGGATGACGTATTCAACAGAGAGCGGTCGTGGATTAGCGATTATATTCACATTTTCGAATTCGAAACTGTGATACGATATGTCACCCTTTGTATACTGAATATCAATCACAGGGATGTCGATTTCTGGAATATTGATCGTCACCGGTAAGATGGTTTATGGCTCGGCCAATACTGAAATGATTCAATTTTTCGAAGGAAATTTAAACCTTTGATGGAGGGTAGATAGATGGCTCAAACAGCATGGAGTCATGGTCGCCCCAACAGAAGGTTGAATGAAGAAGGAATGTCAATGACCTGAAATGTAACAAGGGTCATGTCTGGTCCAATTTGCAATTCAAGGTCGATTTCTGCTTCCACCTGTCTTCGAGAGTTATCAAAGGCTCTGACACTCATGGTGCTGGGTCTGAAGGAAGACGGTTCTATCCCTAACCGTTCGGCAGTCCTTAAAGGGCAAACGTTAAGGCTGGATCCATCGTCGATGAGCACAAGTGGGACTTTGAAAATTTTGTGGCGGGCAACTATATTTAGTGAGAGTCCATGTTTACGCCCTTCAGCGCCCTTCAGTGGTGTTCCTCATCAGAGAAGGTAATGGCCCGCGGTGCGAGGAGTTGTCCAATCATACTTGCCACCATTTCGGGAGGTACATCAGGAGAGATATGGGCATCGTTCAATGTTTTTACAAAGATTTCTCTATGCGATCTTGATGTACATAGAAGTTCCCAGATGGATATTTGTGCAAGAATGGTTTTAAGTTGAGCTGATATGTCGTAAGCAGCATTGGTTTTGCAAGTGTTCCCGACAAAGTTTCCTAGGTTTCCTTTGGGTTTGGGTTATCTCTCCTGAAATATCTCCCGTTGTTACCCACCTCATCGCATTCTGGGTAATGTCATGGGACTGCTTTTGGGTTGTAGGAGGGAACCACTCTTCCTTCCAGGTATATCATTAGTTTTTTACGCTGAGAGATTGTGGTTGGAACTGTTTGTGGTGAACTTGATGATTTCCCTTAAAATGTGATCGATTCTTGGTGAGATTTGACAATGGAATTTCCTTTCTCCACTCGATGTGTGGGAGGGATCCTCTAGGTATGTGCCAGTTGGTGAGGCATTAGGAGGCTTGGCGTTTGGGCTGGGGTGCCCCTTGCAAAGTTAGTGGGGCTAAATCGGGGAGGCCTATTGAGAGAATGACGGGTTCAGAATTTAACCTTTTTGGATTTGTCGGGTTTAGGACTGGATGTGCCCCTTAGGGAGCGTGGTGTTGAAGGTATGACTTAGTGGGTGCTGGGTGTGCCTCTTGAAGGATGAGAGGCTGAGTTGTTGGTGCTGCTTCAAGGAATATGAGAGGCTATGTTGTTGGTGTTGCCTCGAGGAATATGAGAGGCTGTGTTATTGGTGCTGCCTCGAGGAATTCTTGTGGCCCAGGCGATGGCTCCTGTTGGTATCCCCATGTCCGATTCACCATATCTGGCATGATTGCTTGTATGGAAGATGTAGAGACGAGTGTGTGGATTGTCATCCTTCAATATGATTGACGGTAGAGGTGTTAGGTGTGTCGGGTCCTGCTTGATGAGATGGCAAGGGATTTTGGAGAATGTTGGCCTGAACTGTATTGTTAGCCTGTGGGGTGATCGTAATCTTCTGTCTTTCGATTAAATCTTGGATCGCATATTTCAAAGCGAAGCAGCGGTCCGTTAAGTGGCCAGGAACCTGGTGATATGCGCAGTATTGGTTTTCATTATAACCAGGCGGCAAGGGATTAGGTGAAAGTCGAGGCTGGAGTGGTGTCAATAGTTACTTTTGCATTAACATTGTCAGAACCTGATTATATGTTTGTGCTAAAGGGGTGAACTGCCTACCTAACATTGCCTGTTTATATGGGCCTTGAGCATTCCCCCTATGCTGTTGCGGTTGTTGTTGAGGCGGGTGTGCCTGATATCCCTGTTGGGCTTGCTGTGGTTGGTATTGCCTATTTGATTGTGGCTAGCACTGCCTCTCTTGTCATGGCTCTGGTTGTCGAGCATACTGGTTTCCTTGAGTGTTGGCAACGATATTGTTAACCTCTATAGTGTGTTACACGGGAGCACTGTCGTTTTCATTCCCGTATCCAACGGGTTTCCCCTCAACTTTGTTTCTTCTGATTGTGGGGGCCTGGTGTGGCCATGGGGAAATGGTTCGGGCTCTGATCCCGGCTTCCACTTGTTCTCCGGCTCGAATGAGTTGGAAAAAATTTATGTATGGATATGAGATTAGATATCCTTAAATGTTGGGATTTGCTGAATGTACGATCATGGATATCTGCTCTTCGTCATCGATGGGGTTTCTCATTCGAGCTGCCATGACTCGCCATCGTCCTACGTATGCTGATAAAGACTCATCGCTTTTTTGTCTCAAGGCAGCCAGGTCAGACCTTCTTAGAGCCATATTTAGTTTGTATAAGAACCTATCAATGAATGCTTGGGAGAGCTTTTCCCAGGTTCTGATTTGATGACTGTCCAGTGAGGTGTACCAATCTAAAGCGTCACCCTTAAGGAATTTCTGGAAGAGCTGTATCAAGGCTCCATCGTTCCCTACTATCACATTGAGTTCCCTACAAAAGGCTATTAAATGTGTTGTGGGACACCCACTACCGTCATACCTTTTGAATTTTGGTACCTTGAAGTTTGGAGGTACTCGGGCGTCTGGGAAAGGACAAAGATCTCTGAACTTGGTGGATGGGTGATCCACTCCTTGCTATCTCTGGAGTTGATTTTGCACCATTTGTAGCTACTCTCTTAATTCCTCAATTTCTGAGTTATTTTGTTGTGGATATCTTGCCCCTTGATGTAGGGCTTGTGCTGCTTCCTCTTCGTATGGAATGAGAATGGGGGGTTGTTGGAAAGATGGTGGACTCCCAGTGGCGGGAGGTAGCTAGAATTGAACGTTGCTCCCTTTCAGAGGAGGATGTGATGTTTGGAAATGGTCCCGCTTGGGGTATTTACCAATTTCGAAATGTTACTCCTGTTAGGGGGAGTAAGTTGGACTCGTAACTGGCCCCCTTCATGGGCATCCGCCAGTTCTTGTCTGTAGTTCCCATGAAGGGGAATTTGTGTTGTAACCTGATTGTTGTGGTGTGATGAGTAGAGATGTGTGAGAGGGTTGCTCTCGATTGCTGGCTGCTATTGATCTAGTGCTGGCTCTTTTGGGAGAGAGAGCATAGGATTTACTGGGGGAATGAGAGAGAAGGCGAAATGAGTATGAGGGAGTGAACTATTTTATACACTAGGCTAGGTTGCCTGTGTATTTGGTGTGGCACTGGGCACTAGACGGAGTAGTAGCTCTTGCATTGTTCGAAGCAATAGCTCTTATGTGGTTGCATTGGCTTGTGGGTCTGCTGGAGCTATGGGTAGTGGTGCAGGTACGGGTGCGAGTACTAGTGTTTCGGGAACTGACTGAACTGTTGGCTCTTCTTCATGGGTAGCTTGAGAGGTCATGGCTGTGCGAGATCGAGTGGTCATGGTTCAAATCTGTGTCTAAGAAAGAACAAGCCAAGGATTTTTTTTTGTTATTTTTTATATATATGATGATTTCCTTTCAAATTAAAATACCACACACTTTCAAGTCAGGTCTCAACTAGTGTGAGCTAACAAATCCCCAGTGGAGTCGTCATTCTGTAAACACTGAAAATCGGCTCCTACGCTTGGATTAAATGTTGGATTTGTGGTGGTGGGGGTGATTAGGCTGATTTTGTGGATGTTAGAATCGCCACTATCCAATAAAACTCAGAATCCTGCAGTCGGCTAGAACCTACAGAATATGTAAGGTTAGAGAAATTCGAAGACTCTTCTACCTTAGATTGACTCCTGATCTGCGATCAGGGATTCCAGGTAAGGGACCTCAATTACAAAGAGGGAAGGTGTTAGGCACCCTCTCTACCCGTACGAACGTACGATCTCTACTATGTGTGGTACAACAATCTCAAGGGATAAATGATATGGTCGAGATAGGACTAGGCACACACATAGATTTCTGATGCGGCAAGATCCGAGATTTCGGCAAGCCACAGAACATACGCCCAACGGCGTGTCTAGAAGGCGGATGATGCTTATGTAAAGAGATAAGAAAAATGGACTAGATCACTAGAAATTTCTGATGTAACGGGATCCGGTGTACTGCAAGTCACAAAGCATACGTTCATTAGAGATCTAGAGAAGCAGGGGGGTTGAGAAGGGAATAAATGTCATGATGGATGCTTGTATATAAAATGAAAAGATCTTTGGCTTGAACTTGAATATGCTAAGACATGGACTGAACCATGATCAAACTGGGTTAGGTTAGAAGGGTTAGAGAGGTCAAGAGGAAAGGCTAAGGGGGTGGCTTTGAAATATTTGAACTTGGAAGGCCTGGGAGCTTCTTCCCTCTCCTTCCCTCTCTTTCTCACTCTCTTTCTCTTAGTTGTTGGGTGTGTGGAAATGAGAAGAGGAGAGGGCTATTTATAGCCTTCTCCAATGGCATTGCTGTAATTATTGGGCTTGAGAGGGTTAAAAGGTGAGGTGGCAAGTGGTGGTTGGTGGAGGGGAAAGAGACGCCACATGGCATACTCCCATTAGTTCTTGAGGCTGGTAAAACTGTAAATAATGGAGATGAAAAGGGTAAATCCAAGGGAAAGTTGACTTTTAGACGCTAGGACAGCTGTCCACACGCGGGCCGGGAGCAACGACACTCGGAGTACCGCAAGCGGTAGTCAGACTACCGCCTGGGGCACATTCAGGCCAGGCCCGAGCGTGTGGGCTTTGCTAGCTTCCCTTTTGGGTTTCTATGGCTTGGATAGGTGGATTCGGGTTTGGTTAAAGGGTTCTGGCCATGGTATAGGGTATAGGCAGGGTTGTATGTGTGCTAAATGGTTTGGATTACCGTTTTGTGTCACTGATTGGGAGTCTGGGAACTTTTGGGTCAGGGCTGGGATTAGGGTTTGGTTCAAGGTATATTCATGGTTCCCGGATAGTCTTAGCCTTCTCAAGATATTAGCCTGGGTGGGGTGTCTACAGTACTTGACCGAGTGCAAGTGCGACTTCAAGTCTAAGTGCATTACATGATCAAGATCAAGTTTCAAGTATACAAGTTCAAGTTTCAAAGTGTACAAGATCACGCTTCAAGTACTTCAAGTATACTATCTACCGAAGCGATCGAAGTTACAAGTTCAATGTTCATATTTAAGGTATACATGACCCTAGAAAGACCTTAGGTTTAAGTCATTCATATTGCATATTTGATTTGGGTCATTGTACTTATTTTAGGCTTTGCTTCGACTAGTCTTAATCAATGTTCAACTAGTCTAGGCACTGGCTGTGAGGCCCGCATCTAGTACCCATTTTATTCTGTCAAGTCCCGCGGTCCTCTCGGTCGAATTCCGGCGACTAGCGACCTATAGATTGTATTTGCGATCATCCTTAAGTTCCATCTTGTAAACCTAATCCGATCCGACCCAAAACTTGTGCCATAGCGACCACATCATCTCTGGGGTTCGAACGCCACGTCTCGTGCGACAATCTGACAGGTAGATCAAAAGATGTACCATTTATAATATTTGGCCTTTGATTGATGTGGGACCCACTTTAGTGGGGTATGCATGAATCCTGAGGTGGCATGACCCACCCTAGTCCCATCATTATGTGTAGATACATAGTCAACTCTCTGTTACAAGTCATCATGAGTTTCTGTTCCCTATGCTCTTACAAACCCATCATTTCACTCTCTCTCTCTCTCTCTCATCTCTCCCCCTCTCTGTAAGACCCGTATCGTAGTTCATACTGTTCCGTCAACTTCCGCGATCTTTCTCGTCGAATTCTGGCAACCTGTGATGTATAATCAACGTTTGCAATCGACCCTAAGTCGTATCTTGTAGAATTGAGTCGGCTTAATCCGAGACTTGTATCATTGCGACCACATCGTCGCCGCGGTTCCGATGCCGTGTCTTGCATACCGACTCGATACCCTAGCCGAGAGATGTGGATCTGCGTTCAGTTCGAGGAAAACACCGCATGTTGCAAATCCCAAGAGAATCTCTACAACATGTCACATCCATCAATCAATCAATCTCATCAGTGGTCAAGTACATGTCAAGTACACATCACCTCACACCCATCCCCAAGCAACCCCATAAGTTAAAAAGTTCTTACACAACCCATTCCCTTCTTACACAATCTACCCCAAAAGTCAACAAAATCTTACACAACCCATTCCTCTCTCACATCCATCACTCCATCCCATCTCTCTCTCTCTCTCTCTCTCTCTCTCTCTCTCTCTCTCTCTCTCTCTCTCTCTCTCTCTCTCTCCTTACAACTCTCTCCCTCTCATTTCTCAAACACAATTCCAAGTTAAGGAAGAGGCTCACGTCAAGCCCTTCCAAGAGAGAAAAATGACTTTGTGTAGCCCACCTTTCTCTCCCAAAAATCCATCATCCTAGCCCTTCATTTCTCATCATCTCCTTCAAAGTGAAGAATAAGGAGATCGGCTTTTCAACGAACCGAGAAGATCGAACGGTGGGTGCTTATTAGGCTAGACTTTCATGTTTTGATGGAGGGCCAAGTGAGGCCTACCGATTGATGGTTTGGATCTCACTTAGGACCTTAGGTGTGGCCGATGGTCCACCTTGATTCTCATGATCATTCCATGATGGGTTCATTCTCCATGGACCCCATCATGATGTTTAATTTCCTTGCATAAGAACTGGTCATCTAGACCTTCCATTTTAGTGGAGAAGGGATCTCCACTGTTGATCTTGGATTTGGTGGGCCCACATGTATTTGGGACCCACTTGATGTATGATTGAATGCAGGGGAGGGCTCATAGTGGCGGAGCCCTCCATCACACGTGTCCCTCGATCCGCCTCTCTCTCTCTTTTTCTTTCTATTGTATGCGGTGATGTGGCCATGTGGCCCACTTGGATGGACCCCACTTTGATATATGTATTTCTCATGCCCTCCAACCCCTTCTTTGGTGGCCCACATCCATAGGTGGGGCCCACCTGAATGTATGTATTATGTCCAGACTGTCCAGCATCCAGGGACGTTGGACGTTGAATGGAAAACACATATAGGAGCTTGGTTTAAGACATTTTGGGGTGGGCCACTTGTATAGGCCCCACCTTGATGTATGTATTCAATCTACGCCGTCTATCTTATTTACTCACTCATTTTAGGCGTTGAACCGAAAAATGAAGCTGATCCGACTTTCCAGTGGGCCATAGCATAGGAAACAGTGGCTGTCACCGTTGAAAATCCACATATTGTTTCTACACCCCAAAATATACCCAATATTGGGCTTGATGGGTCTGTCTTGAGCCCTGAAGACCAATGGAGGGGTTGGATTCTTCCGATGAGGGCCCCACGTGTGAAAAACCTTGAAAAAACTTGATTTAAAAAAAAAATAAAATAAATAAAAATAAAAATATATATATATACACACACACATGCAGCAGACGCTGCTGCTATTAGAGACGCAGGCAACGCCTGCTCCTGGCGGGCAGGCGGAAGGCAGTGAGATTGAATGGCCACCATGATGTATATTTGATATCCACACCGTTCATCAGGTGGGCCACTCCATGAAGTGGACCCACGCCAAAAATCAGCCTGATATAAGACTCAGGTGGCCCACATCACAGAAAACAGTGAGATTGAATGGCTACCATTGAAACCCATTTTTAGGTCCACGGAAGTTTTGGATCAAGATGAAATTTGTTTTTCCTTTTCACCCAGGTATGTGTGACCTTATGAAAGGACTGGATGGCATATAAGCATTATGGTGGGCCCCACGTGGGACCCACAATGATATATGTGTTTTATTTCCACCGTCCAGGTGGACGGTGGAGCCCATAGTAATGTATGTGTTTTATTAACACTGTCCACTGCCGTGAAGACTGGAGCCCACTTAGACGTATGTGTTTAATCTATGTTGTCCAGCCATTTTAGCTGGCTGCTGGACGGTAGGGGGACCCCACCATAAGGTGTATGTTTCATCCATGCGTCCATCTATATGGGACCCACCCCACGTGTGGGGGCTGCACCTTGTGTGTGTGCATGTGTGTGTGTGTGTGTGTGTGTGTGTGTGTGTGTGTGTGTATATATATATATATATAATATTATATTATATAAGATATAATATAATATATATTATATATTATATATAGATATTATATTATATTATATTATATATATATATAATATAATATTATATATATATATATATTATATTATATAAGATATATATATATATATATTATAATATAATATAATATAATATAATATATATATATATATGAGGGTGGGCCTTTACGGGACCTACCATGATGCAGGTGTTACATCCAATCTGTCCATCCATTCTGAAAGTTCATTTTACGGCATGAGTTAAAGAATGAGTCCGATCCATCTATCTGGTGGGACCCGCACCATGATGCATGTGTTGCATCCAAACGATTCACCATTTGGCAAGCTTGAGACTAAAAATAAGACAGATCTATAGTTCAAGTGGACCCCACCTTGGTATGTGGATGAGGCTCATCTTGATTTATTTGTGGTTGTCCATTGAGGCCCACTTGGTAGATATATAAGGCCCAAGTGATTAGGCCCATCTCGTTATATTTATGACCCATTGTTGAGGCCCACTTTGATGTATTATAAGGCTCATGGGTTACGGCCCATTGCAATGAACATAGGGCCTATTGGTGCGGCCCATTGATGTGGCCCACTTGATGAATATAAGGCCCATGTGATATGACCCATTTGATGTATTTAAGGCCCAATAAGATGTATTTAGGTCCATTGCAATGTGTGATTCCTCCATGATTTGTGTAATGATGCCTTATGGCGGGCCATGCCTTGGGAGCAATGTTGGTTTGACGTCCACATTGCAAGAATAATGTTGGTTAAATGTCTGCATTATAACTCTCCCTAGGGCCCATTGGTAGGTCCATACTTGTTGATAGTTCACCACTTTGTAACATGCTTAGTATATCTCCATAATTCATGCCCATACACATCATTTATATGCTTGATATAAGGAATGTTTGATCATAGCATAAGCCGGTTAGGCTGAGACATTTACGGGACTCCTGATGAGACGGAGTGCCCCACATGATCGCACGGTACGGGCTGGATTGCTGCATGATTTGACAGCGTAACTCATGCATTTCACATTGTGTATCGTGATCATTGCACGCCCTAACAACATCAGGGTTGTGGCCTCCACAGGCATATCATGGATGGTCATATTAGATACCGGAAATATTGGCTCTAGCATTGTGGGCACTTAGGATGTCCTTAGGTGAAAATCCCAGAACCTTTTTGGTATCAGGAGATGCTCCAACGTCTAGACCAAGTGGATACACGAGCGCCCGAGTGTCGAATACCAGTATGCCGCGTCTCCCACTGTGTCGTGGTCGGTTGGAAGGGGGTGTGGCCTTATCCGCCCGAGTGAGAGGGCTATAAGCTAGGCTGAGTTTGACCAGCTCACAAATGAGTCCGTTATCGACGAGCCGGGTAGGTATTGGCAGACTACTGGTCAGGCGGATAATGTGGTCTCTTCCACTTGCTTGACTGTGCAGCTTGGGAGAGGCAGTTAGTGTGAGGTGTATTAAACCCTGGTGATATCCAGAGAGGAACTGTACTGATATGTGTACTTGATGAGTACTGACATGCTTGTATTGCATCTCGCATATGACATTTAGCTACATAGGCCTCGCATCGCATGACCTTGGTATGGTCGATAGCATTCATAACTTGCATTACATAACTTTGGTACAGCTGATACCATTCATGGACTTACCGCATATTTTCATATTACTCTGATATTGTATACTTGACACTCACCTTACGTACACATTTACACCACCCTCTAAGCTTTCGTAAGCTTATGCACGACCGTTGCGTCAAGGTAGCGTTAGACAGCAGCAGCGTTGAGGCAGGAGCGCGCATCTGACTATTTTAAAGTTTTTGATCACCCTGTATTTCCCTTTCCGCATTGTACTTAAAGTTTTTGATATAGTGGATATGTGGTGATGTTATTTTGTGACTTGGTTATGCTTGTGGTTATGCTCCATTACAAAAAAAAAAAAAAAAAAAAAAAAAATCATATTGAAAATCCTCCTTGTAGGATCCCAAGATCGAAATCTGGCGTATGGGCACTGAGAACCGAGAATGGGGGTACTACGGAGGCTGTCGGCACCGGATTTGGCGATCGGGAATTTTGTGAGCCCGTTTTCTGAGTTTGGGGCGTGACACTCTCTCTCTTTTTCTTCATTTCTCCCCTAGCAGGAGAGGAGCTTGAACGTCCATGGCAGTCCTTTCATTTTCACCCACATTCACCTTAGATCCCCTTAAATCCAGCCATTAGAAGCCCATCTCCACCATTGAAAAGAATTCTAGAAGGCTTGAGGACCCAAGGGATTGAAGGAGTAGATCTAGATGTGGGTGCTCTCTCTCTCTCTCTCTCTCTCTCTCTCTCTCTCTCTCTCTCTCTCTCTCTCTCTCTCTCTCCCTTCCTTGTTTGTGGCCCACCTAATGTATGAGTTTATCCACGCTGTCCGCAAGCAGGACAGCCTTATCGTCCATTAAGCAGTGCCCACCCTGCTAACCGTCCAACAACACCATTGCTGCTCTTTTTTTGGGCAGGCTCTGGTTGAAGGGAAGTCACAAATAGCAGCTTGATTCTAAGCCGGGTGGCCCACCCATGTGGACCCTTCCATGATGTATGTATTTTATCCGCACCATCAGTTAGAGGGCCAACCCTGTCTGCATGACTGGTCGGTCATCCAGGCCTGGATGAATGGAAAGCACAAATATCTGCTTCAACTTGAGTAAGGTGGCCCACCTGCATGGACCCCACCTTGATGAACGTGTGCAGTATCCACACCATCCACCTGGATAGATCACCTTAGGATGTGGGTCCACCAGTTGGACAGGCTCAGCAGCAGCAATCTGCCCGGGCGCTGGTCCACCTTGATGCATCTGTTCTATCCTCACCTCACGGCACTCCTTATGGGTGGATACGTGGGGTTGGCCCACTTTCTGAGTGGCCCACGTCCAGTGGGGCCCACTGAGATATATGGGTTTTATCCACACAGTCCACAGGCTGACCCAAGGTGTATGCAGGCCCAATTTCCTGTTGGACGTGTTGTGAATATATGTTTCATCCACTCCATTCATCCATTCTGTGGCCCACCTGGACGGGTCCCACCCTCCTGGTGAACCAACTACAGGTGAGACCCACCTCATGTTTGTGTTTTATCCAGCCATCTGGTGGGCTGCAACGTAGCAGCAGCAGCAGGACCGTCCACTTACTTGGACGGGCCTGTTTGCAAGAGAAATCACAAGTACCAGCTCGTTTCAAACGCTGGTGGCACACTCATGTGGACCCCACTTTGATGTGTGATGTATATCCACATTGTCCTTTTGAGAGATCATGGCCCCAAGGTCTGGACGGACCCAACAGTAGGGGGCGTTGTAGTGCTGCTGCACTTTCAGGCCCACCGTGTGGTGTGTGTGCCTTTCATCCACCTGGCCATCCAGTGAGTGGGGGACCCTCCGTGATATGTATTGATCCAGACCGTCCCCAGATGGGACCCACCGAGATATGTGTTGTATACACTCCGACCATCAGAGGATGCTGCTAGATTGACGTCCAGCAGCTGTGGGACAGCACATGATGTATATATTTGTATCAGCACTGTCCTGGGACGGTGGGACCCACCAGAGTGTCTCATCCAGACCGTCTAGATCATGTGGGGCCTGACATGATATATGTGTTGTTACCACTGTTCAGCCACGTGGACGTGGGACCCACTACATGTGTTGCAGTCCACGCTATCCATTCCACTGGACGTGGACCCCATACCATGATGTAAGTGTTTTATCCATACCGTCCGGTCCAGCCACGTGGGATGTGGGACCCACTACATGTGTTGCAGTCCACGTTGTCCATTCCACTGGATGTGGACTCCATACCATGATGTAAGTGTTTTATCCCTGTCGTCCGGTCCAGCCACGTGGGACGTGGGACCCATCAGACGTGCTTCATCCACACTGTCCGTTGGGCATATGACCCACCTGCTGTGTACGAGCAGGGCCCACCTGCTGCATGTGAAGGCCCACTGTGATGTTCGTTTGCAGCCCAGCAGCCGGCCCACTGATGGGATCCACCATGTGCATGTGTTCATACTGGCTATCCATTTGTTAGATGCCCAACAGGGCCAGCACACTGGTGGGCTGGCCGTCCAGCAGTGGCCCACCTTGCTGTGTTTTATATCTGGGCTGACCATTGGTTATAGGGC
The DNA here is from genome assembly GCA_030180095.1 of Magnolia changhungtana. NCBI lineage: Eukaryota > Viridiplantae > Streptophyta > Magnoliopsida > Magnoliales > Magnoliaceae > Magnolia > Magnolia changhungtana. The sequence continues at coordinate 199,733 of JASAUF010000047.1, read as the reverse complement.
GCGTTAGTGTTGTGTGGGACTCCCCACACCTTCCCACAGCGTCTCCAGGGTCCACCATGATGCAGCGGACCCAAATCTAGGGTGGACACCCACCAGGGACTGGCTGGGCTGAGGCAGTCCCACGGGCCCACCATGATGTATGTGTTGTATACGCAGCGCCCATTCATTTTATTAGTTCCCTAAGGCAGTGGGCCCCCATTATCTTGTGAGATCCACCATGATATATGTGTTATATACACACTGTCCATCCATTTTTAGGGACCGTGGGCTCCCTTATGCAGGCCCATTATGATGCATGTGTTATACAGGCTGTCTATCTATTTTCTGGGGCATGGGCTCCCCCATGAGGCCTATCATGATGAATGTGTTACTTATATCCTTATCCATCCATTTTCTGGGCCATGGGCTGCCCCATGAGGGCCTATTATGATGTACGTGTTGTACATGTTCGCCCATCATGATATAGATGTTTTATCCCTGTCATCCATCTGTTTTGAGGCCCACCTTAATGTGTGTATTGTAAGCACATTGTCCATCTATCTTTCTGGACAATAGGGCTAGCCTGTGGGGCCCACCTTGATGTATATGATATACATGTTGCCCATCTCTTTTGTTGGATTATATGGGCTATCCTGTGAGGCCGACTATGATGTATGAAGCCCATTGTGATGTATAGGCCACCATGAGGCCCACTGTGATGTGCAAGGCCCACTATGATGTGTTGAGGCCTATGTGATGAAGCCAATGTGATGTATGTTAGGCCCATGTGATGAGGCCCAATGTGATGTATGTGAAGATCATGTGATGAGGCCATTGTGATGTGTAAGGCGCTTGTGATGAGGATCATTGTGCCTATGTGTTGAGGCCCAATTGTGATGAGTAATTTCACCATGGCGTATGCTATGATATTTATAATGCCCATCCGTTTTCCTAGTTAGTGTGAAAACCATGGACCCCATTATAGGATAAGTTCCAAGTGGGCCATACCCTGGGAGCAATGTGGTTAAGGCCCTGTTTGGCCAGTTGCATTAGAAGGTATTAGGGGGATTGAATTCAAAAAAACATAATTATTACCCATGTACCATGGGATAAGCTAAATTCCAAGCTTTGTTTGTAATGCGGTGGTACATTGAATAGATATACTCACCATCATTTGAAACTATTTAGAATAACACACATGTGTTACATCTAAATCGTTCATTTGTTTTGTAACCTCATTTTATGGAATAGGCCTAAAAATTAGGCAAATCCAAAACTTATGTGGCCCCAAAGAAGTTTTCAACGATAAGTATTAAATCTCCATTGCTTTCTATGGTGGGGTCCACTAGAGCTTTGGATCTACCTGATTTTTTGGCCCATGCTCTAAAATGATCTCGAAAAATGGGTGGACGGTGTGGATATAGCCCACACATCATGGTGGGACCTACACAACTTGCTAACATTGAATGAAATTGGCACGAGGACCAATGCGATTCCAGCTAATCTACTTCCAAGCTTTTCCAAACATGGAGTGGAATTGGCACATGACCCAATGCAATTCCATCCCCCGTAATACCTTCTAATGCAACTGGCCAAATAGGGCCTAAATGTCCACACTGTAAGAGTGATGATGGTTAAATTTCCACATTGTAATTCTCCCTAGGGCCCGTTGTTAGGCTCATTCTTATTCCCCCATTAGTGAGCTCACCCAAATTGATGGGCCCCCACTATTATTAGTATGATCTATCTCACCTTATTGGGCTATTCCAATTCTTCGGGTCCCCATTGATGTCAGTGGAAGTACCCAAACCTGGAAGCCCACTCTTAGGCCCATGAGTAGGCCATCTAGACCCATCCTTGTTATGAGGAGGATGCATCATCACCCCTGACCATAGGTAGAAGAATTTGTGGTATTACATTTGGTATATCCACAGTTGAGGATCGATCCTCATGCTATAGATTAGATCTGTTGTCCTTCTATAGACCTCGCCATATATAAGTCAATTATTGATTACAACTATGTTAGTATACGCACTAAGTATGTGTTAGCATAGCATTATGATTGTATAAAGTTATTGTCAGGTTCATTGTGATTATATGAGGCCCATCGTGGTTGTACGAGGCCCATTGTGTGATTATATGCGACCCATCATGTTTGTACAAGGCCCATTGTGTGATTGTATGAGGCCCATTATGACCATGTGAAGCCCATCGTGATTGTATGAGGCCTATTGTGACCACATGAGGCCATCGTGATTGTATGGGGCCCATTATGACCATGTGAGGCCCATCGTGATTGTATGGGGCTCATTATGACCATGTGACGCCCATCGTGATTGTTTGGGGCCCATTGTGACCATGTGAGGCCCATCGTGATTGTATGGGGCCCGTTGTGACCATGTGAGGCCCATCATGATTGTATGGGGCCCATTATGACCATGTGAGGCCCGTCATGATTGTATGGGCCCCATTGCGACCATGTGAGGCCCATCGTGATTGTATGAGACTCATTGTGACCATGTGAGGCCCGTTGTGATTGTATAAGGCCCATCATGATTGCATGAGATCCATTGTGATGGTACGAGGCCCGTTGTGATTGTATGAGGTCCATCGTGATTATAGGAGGTCCATTGAGATGTATGAGGCCCTTATGTGAGACCCATTATATGGGTGAGGCCCGCAGTGATGTGTGAGGCCCACCATGTATGCATGATTATGTGCACACCACCCATTCATTCATGCAAGCCATGGGCCGCCTTACACAGCCCACAATGATGTATGTGATGATAATCATGCTTAGTATACTTCATAATACATGCCCATACGCATCATTCGCGTGATTGTTATGAGGAGTGATTAAGCATAGCATGTGTCATTGGGCTGATGGTTTATAGGACTCCCTGAGTGATGGAGTTACCCCACATAAGAGCGCTGTATGCGCAGGACGTATGCATGGCTGGTTGGTATGATTCATGCATCTCACATTTACATGGCACAGATTATTATTCACCCTAGCATCATCAAGGCCGCAGCCTCCACAGGCACATCGTGACACCGAAAATGATTGGTTTTAGCATTGTGGGCACGTAGGATGTCATTGGATGAAAGTCTCAGAACCCTCATGGTACTTGAGGATGCTCCAATGTCTTGACCGAGTGGAAAACATGAGCATCGGTGTCGTTACCATTAGGCAGCGTCTCTCACTGTATCGTGGTCGGTTGGAAGGGGGTATGGTCTTATCCGCCTGAGTGAGGGGGGTTATAAGCTAGGCTGAGTTTGACCAGCTCGTGAAATGGGTTAGTTACCGATGAGCCTTGTAGGTGTTGGCTGACCATAGGTGGGTAGTGAGGGCTCTTCCGCTCGCTGGGCTGCGTGGCTAGGAGAGCAGCAGTCTGTGTGGAATGTATTTGACCCCGGTGATTTTTCAGAGAGGAACTGTACTGATATGTGGACTTATTGAGTAAGAGTTGCATACTCAGTATTTTACTCATTCATTCATTTATTCATTATCCACTCAGGCTGGTGGTACACAACTAATTTATTATGTGTACCTTCGCAATGGCCAGGATTTCAGTTGGGGCGCCCGACCAACCTGAGAGCAGGAGTTTACCATATTGAGTCTGGCTATCCAAATTTAGGTATGAGATTGGTTTGGATAGAAGCCCCTTGTGATGGACTCCATAGCCTGCAATACCAAGTATTATCATCCCGACTTCACAGTGTAGCTTAGTCATTTCTTTCGCACTGTATGTTGCATTGCATCCCCAACATATGGCATTTGGATTACCACGACCTCGTGTTACATAACCGATCTGCATTGTATACTATGATATTGTATGACTCATGGACTTGTCAGCATTTTTGTTTATTTTGATATTGTATTACTCATATAGACTTGTCAGCATTTCTGTTTATTCTGATATTGTATGACTCATGGACTCGTTAGCATTTTTGCTTATTCTGATATTATATGACTCATGAACTCGTCAGTATTTCTATTTACTCTGATATCGTATGATTCATGAGCTTGCCAATATTTCTGACATTGTATGTTTTATGGACTTGTATTGTATACTTGGCACCTGCGTTGCGCACACACGTACACCTACTCTAAGCTTTTTATAAGCTTATGTATGATAGATGCGTGCAAGTGACGTTAGGACGCAGTCGATGCTGAGATAGGAGCGTGCGGCACAACTTCTAGAGTTTTGGATACCTATCTTGTATTTCCGTTCCGCATTGTACTCAAAGCATTTGATTATAGTGGATATGTGGTGAGGTTGTTGTTTGTATCTGGTTATGCTTATGGTTATGCTCCGTAAAAAAAAAAAAAATTTGTTGAAAATTCTCCTTGTACGACCCCAGGATCAGATCTGGCATATAAGTGTCGGGAGTCGAGAATGGGGTACTGTGGAGGCTGTCGACACCGGATTCGGCGATCAAGAATTTTGTGAGCCTGGTTTCCGAGTTTGGGGCGTGACACTGGCTCAACCAGTCCAAGGTTTTTCTCGACTAGTCTAGAATTTAATTCAAATTTTCAGATAATTCTGGTAGGTCCTCGACTAGTCGAGCACTCTGCTCGACCGATCGTGGAGACTGGCTCGACCAGTTGAGCGGGGCTCGACCAGTTGAGCGGGGCTCGACTCAAAGTCCAGCAACCATTTTTAGCCCCACTCGACCAGTCGAGTAGGCCACTTGACCAATCGAGAGTCGGTTTTATTCGATCGTTCCAGAATTTTTGAAATTTGGTTGATGTCAGGACTAGTTGAGGCAAACCTTAGACTAGTCGAGGGAACCAAATTTCAACCTATAAATAGAGGACCGTTCTAAGCTTTTTTTCATTGATTCCAAGCTAATTCAAGCCTCCTCTCTGAGAAACAAGTCCCTGTGATTGTGAAGCTATTGTACGGTAATTTAAGATTATGTTTATAGCTTTTTTATTTTTAATTTCTTGATCTCTTACTATTCAATCTTATTTGATAAAAGGGAAATTTGTTTTACCCTTTTGAGATCCAAGAAATTGAATCAAAGTAGCGCAAGGTTGGATTTAATTTAAAATTCATTTAGACCTAGAACCCTTTCATTTGTGAGATTGAACATTGAACATCTATGTCTTCAAAGAAGCGATTCTACCGGGCTACATCGAAGAAGAATCTTCAGATAAGTATTACTATTCAATTTACTATTTTTGGTTTATGAGATAGCCAAAAAATCTCTTTTGTCGTTTTGACTGAGATAGGCAGAAAATCTCAGCGTGGGGTTTTTAATTGTGGTAGCCCATTGAAAACGCAATTGTAAAGGTTTTAAGGTGAACCTTGAAAAACCTTCTTTCATAGTGAAAGCCAATATCACGTGGGTTGTGGATATTGGGAGTGGAGTAGGTATGGCTGTTTGAGAACAGTTGGTGTACACACCGAACCACTATAATTGTTAGAGTTTGGATGATGATGATGATGATGATGTATGTGATGTGGTGAATGCTTGTATTTATTTTCATGTACTTGTGGTGAATGCTTGTATTTATTTTCATGTACTTGTGGTGAATGTTGTAATAGCTAGATTTGTTTTTTTTGCCTTTTATATTAGTTTGAGTTTTTTATCCTTTCTGAGTTGAAGAAATTAGGTTGTCCTACCATAAACCTTGGTTTTTGGTGTAAGGTTATTCTTTGAACAAAGTTTGTATTAACCTCTCAAGACTAGTGCATTTGAGGTTGTTATTTATTTCAGTTATCTGCATTTATTTTTTATTTGGCATAGTCCAATTCACCCCCCCCCCCCCCCCCCCAATCTAGGGTAGAGCTCACCCTTTTCAAGTATGCACCTTTCCACCCTAGTAGGTTTAATCTTTTGGGAACAGTCCGCTTAAATCTAAGAATCCTGAGAAAATATGGTATATCCCCTGCAACAATTGATGTCATCTAAATGTTTTCCCGCTTTGGATGGCAAGTGGTCCAAATTAAACTTTGATGGGGCCGTTTGATTAGTGTTGGAAATTAAAGTTTGATGGTTGGAATTGTCTAATAGATATTAGCCATTAAAATATGTTGGATCAAATTTTGCACCGTCATATCTACCCCAAAAAATCTTAAAATACCCTCCCCATGGTAGGAAGTTAAGAAGAATTTCTTAATCACCACCAAATGCTACGGGATTCACACCTCTCAAAAGATCAACTAGAGATTTCAATATTACATCAACGATCACACCAATCCAGAGCATGAGCCATGAATGATCTCAAAACATCCCAAGCATTTCAAGCCATGCAATAAAGCAGGGGTTTAGTTCTATGGCTCAATGGTAGACATGCCTCTGTTTCAATAATGAGAGACCAGAGATCGAGTGCACATGTGGTGTGGGTGGGTGCGTGAGTGTGTGGGGTATGGGTGGCCAAGTCTCATCATTCCATGGATTTAACATTAGTTTTAAGATCTTGACAAGAAAAACATTCAACAAATTCATTTCATTAAAAATTTTCAATTTAATAGATAAGCCTTGGATTGTACAATTAGATAGCCTCATTAATATCCTAGGGGCCCGTAAGGACGGAAGGTAAACTAGGAAAATACAAAGAAAGCATAAAAGGCATGACATAAGTGAGAGGTAGACACTCAACAGCACTAAGGGATGAAAACCGTTTGCACCTTTTTGTTTAAATAAAAGTCCTTGAAAATACCTTTTCTTCGCATTTGCAACCGTTTGTATTATAATCCCACGTAGGGAAACGTTTTTCACTCCATTATTATTTGACACCTCATGTCATAGGCAAATTATTTTCCCTCCGTTTAACTTTTCGGGAAAGAAAATCTCTTATTGCCATGAAAACAAATGCAAAGATGTTTGGTTGAACATCTTAGGACCTTTGGAGTCTTTCTACACATAATCGTAAAGAATAGAGAGTTGTTGAGATTTTATTGATTCTAACAACACTCTAGTCATGTAATTTTTGTCAAAGTTTCTATTTTGTATCTACATTGTTATGATGTGATAAGGAGCTGGTTTACTCCAACAGGAAGTAACAGATGTTGTGTCAACTTATTTGTATATAAATTATGATGCGATTCATATAAAAGTTATTTTTCAACACGCATTTTCTAATTTTTACCCTATTGTTAAAGTCCTATGAATATCCTATTTACAAGTTATTACAAGGTTATATTTGTGACCCATGACAAATTACAAGGTGTCTAAACTTGCAATTTCTTGAATCTAATCAGATTTTTCCAACCTTATGCCGATATTCCAACAGAAGGATATTATTTCTAATAAAAAGGATGTTTGAAATGTTCATATGTTAGATTTAAGAGAACATCGTTCAAATGTTTAGTCGGGAGGTGTTTTCATCCAATATACATTATGATAGCCATTTATTTTCCCACGACACCTAAATTCTATTTTTAAGTTCCATGATTATTCTAGTAATTTTCAAGGGAGCTTAAAATTTAGATTTCTAAATTCATAAAACCATATTGCTAATAGGAATTAAACTTAGTTCAAGTCTCTAATTTCATCAATGTAACTTTAGAGTATTTGAATTTATATAAGTTCTGTTTTCCCCAAGGCCAGATTTATCTAAACACTGATCTAATACCATCTTGTAATACCCCAGTTTTCATAACCCGAGTATAATACTTGTTTTTCGAAATTACGATTGTTAACCTTAAAATTTAAAGTCTAAATTTAAACAATCTTCTCAATATTCATTGTTAGCAATAATTATTAGTGGAGTAAACTGTGCATTGAGTAAAAGTTTTTCATTCATAACAAAAATCCAAATGTAGTGCCTATACAAAACTTATACAACCCAAATACCAAAAGTACCCTAATCTGAAATAGAAATTTATCAACTAATGATGAAGCTCAATATGCTCCAATGGGATCTCGTCTAGCTCCTCAACTACTTGATCCCTTTTAGCAACTATGTGAACATTGTCAGCTCGCTCTAACCTGCATCAACTGATATGTCTTGATAGCATCAATGGCTATTACAGTGAGGAATACCCTCTAAGATTACACACCCAACATTCATAATTCAGAATAGTTCGCAAGACATAGAAAAAGATATATTAAACAATGAAATTCTAACTCATGATCATATACACAAAGAATATAGCTAACCAACATAATTACTTTATTAAGAATATGTAAAAGGAACCACAATATGAATGGATATATCAAAATAATCAGATAATCAATGTGTGATCTTCTACTTCACCCGGAAATCACATTGTATGTGAACTCCACAAGATTACTAGAAAATCAACAAGTAGACTTTCACTTCACTCGAAAATCATATAAAACTCCGCAAGATTATTAGAAAATCAATAAATCAACTTCGACTTCACTTAAAAATAACAATAAAAGTGAACTTCGCAAGGTGAATAGAAAATCAACACGTGAACTCTGATGTCACTCAGAAATTATAACGAACTCCGCATAAAATAAACCATCAAGCTGCAAAATGACAAATATTCCATCAAAACCACATAAGGTAAATAATTCATCTAAGGATGCAATAAAATTGGATTATCCCCAAAAGCCACATAAGCCTAAATGATCCCTAAGATGGAAAGTCCACAATGATTTTTATTTAATCCATTAGAAAAAAATGTCCACTAGTTTAAGGACCTCCGAAATATCATCAAGTAATCAGAAGTGGCAAACATATAATTAATTAACCTAATTTTAACTTGAGATAACATGTAATAATCAAATCACTTATTCTCAATAAAATTAAAGAGGCATGTCAATTATTCAATTTAAGATTTAATTACATAAAAAATTAGCATATTCATGTACTAAGACAAATAGATTAACCAAGTAACTCAATCGGTTCTAAATATAAGTAATTAAAACATCATTTATAATAAGATTAACGAACTCAAGTGATAAGCTTAAGAGGGGGGGGGGGACCTCACTTTGGGATGCAGATACACTTGCTTGGCTTACAAAGCACAAAAGATATGCTCCACTAGGAGTCCAAATATCCACACCTGAGTCAACATAAACGAACTCAGCTTCACTAAACTCGGCTACATCACAAACTAAATTGGCTCAACCTGGTTTCGAACGAACTCCATCTGAATAGTGAAATCTGGCACACTCTAGAAGAGAGTACATTAGCTGGGAGTAGGCACGTATCCAAACTACTTTACATTTTATGCAATGGGTTGCATGATTTAAATTTCTATCTGTTATGTTTTGTTGAACAATATACTTCATTTATTTACTACAGCAAACTTGTTTGATAGAATGCCTAAATGATGCTTTCACTAAGTAGACTTTGTTTTTGCATGTTAATTATTTAGTTAAAATTTGAAAAGTCTTATTCACCCCCCTCTAGGACATTAGCCATATCTTAAAGCTTCTCTTGTAGTGGTAAAACTGCAATTTCAAGATTGAGCCCCATTGTTATGCCTTCTTGGGATACTTTTTCAATGCTCTCTTGTTCTTGAATTAACTTCTCATTTGTTCCCACGATCGTTGATGGGGATGCTTCAACTCTTACGATCAATCACCTTATATTTGATGCTTTAATGAGATGACCAAGGTAATGAAAGAAAGTGAAATCTCTTACAACTAAATAGATAGTTGTTATCCAATGCAGATTCACCTAGATGGGTGTTCTAAAGGTTAATAGACTAAGGATTTTCCTATGAAATTGTGTCTATTCACTAGAAAATGGTGGAGATCAAGTGCATCCTCAAAATAGAGGTTGGAATCATCATTTAAGCGGTAAATCTCAAGGAACATGACTTGAATCTCTTAAGTTTAGAGGCTTAAAAGTGGATTTAAGAGTGGGGAATCACCTAAGCTCTAATGACATTAAAAAAATCATAAAAAATTCCAAGGTCAAAATGCCCTTTATAAAGAAATTGAGTTCTAATGACTATAAACAATAATAAAATGACACCTTTGATCGATTGATTGATGTGTCGATCGGTCAAACTTAGTTTCACTTTAGCTAGAAATGTTGCTGGATTAATTTTTTTGGCCATTCTCGATCAATCGTTTGAGGATTCGCTCAATCGATTGATCGATTGAGGATTGATCAATCGAAATCACCCAGAGTTCTGCTGTCTTTGGGATTACAATTTACAACAGCTCTGAATCTATATAGCCTATCTAAGCATGTCTAAATAAGGATCCTAAGGTCAAGGTATGATCAAATAAAGATTACCTGTTAAGGAATAGATCATCTAGAGTTTAAAGTTGTTTTGAGTCTATTTAGGTCTAAGGTTAAGATCACCAAGGCACCTCATGATTTACCTATTCTTCACTCCTTGATATTTCATGTCCTCTTGTGTCTTCAATCTTTAGTTTCCAAGGGCTCAACCAACTTACCGACACACAGACACATGTGATTGACTAAAAAGTGCACTAATAGGAAGGTGTTAAGACAATTAGCACTCCTCTAGAATGCCACTTTGAGTTATCAACAAGGTTATGTCTAAGTATAGAAAAGGAGATTTCAGATATGTCATGGGTATCATATACAAGTATAGTAGGGAGTCTCATGTATGTAATGGTTTGCACAAGGCCAAATATCTGACGAAAGTTAGTGCGGTCAATAGATATATGGTGAATGTAGGAAATGAGCATTGGAATGTCGTTAAGTAGATTCTAAGGTATCTCAAGTGCACAATCAACACTAGAATTATGTTCGGAGGACATGGAACTTCAGGCAGAGTTTTAGACTATGTGGATTCGGATTATACAAGTGATCTTGACAACAAGAGATTCGCTACAGGATATATTTTCACATTAGCAGGCCGACCGGTATGTTGGAGACCTACGTTATAGTCTATAGTAGAGTTCTCTACAACCGATGCATAATATATAGTTGCGACAAAAGTATCAAAGGAGGCACTATGGTTGAAATGTCTGATAGGAGAACTCAGGTTGAAGTAAGAGGTGATTCGTTTACATTGTGATAGTCAGAGTTCTATCCATCTAGCAATGAATTAGGTGTATTACGCGAGAACCAAGCACATTAACGTGATGATCCATAAGATAAAAGAACTCATTACTTCTAAATAGATTCTGTTTCGAAAGATCAACATGGACAAAGATGCCACTGATATGTTGACTAAGCCGATGACCAGAGGGAGTTCAAGCATTAATTGCTTGTGCTTGATCAATCTCTCCATCCATTATTAAGATTGTGCACCATTGCATAGGGGTGTAAATAAATATGCATTCTAGGTGGAGAATGCTGGGAGCAGTCTATGCTCAAGGTGGAGGTTGTAAGGGAGATCTTTAAGGTGACTTATCATAATGCAAGCCAATGTGGAGATTATTGTGTGAGATGCCTTGGATTCTACTGATATGTTGGTGTAGAGAAGCCCTATCTCAATTCGACTGGTGTCTTTTCGGTTTAACCAAATTAGGGAAGGTTTCTTAGTTTTCTCACTATGAAGATTTACACATTTTCATTTCGACCAAAATATGTGAGTTGGTTTATTTCGACAGAAGGTCTCATTCGGTCCAACTGACAAGTTACACAGATTAGTACAAATCATGGTATTTAAGTCTGTTTTCGATTAGGGCTTAGATTATACGAGTGCTTTCTCTCTAACGGCAAGGGTTTTGTGAGGTGAGTCAATTTTCTACACTTGTAAGGGCATGAGAAGGAATTTTTTCAAGGGGCCAGAGTTTTTCTAGGTGCGCATTGTAAGGGTCGATTGGGTTTCCACTGTAATCGAAGAAGATGAGTGGTGTAAACTCTAATGCTTTTAATTATAGTGGATTTCCATCATTTTGTGCCGTAATTGTTTCCCACAAGGATTTTTTACATTAATTATCTTATGCTTTGTGTGATTATTTTATTGGTTATTGTTTATTTGATTGTTTTATCTTTGTTGAACATGCTTCCACAAAGTGTATAAATTAACTATAGTATTAGATCCAAATTTTTAATACCTAAGGTTGATCTGAATTTAATGTTGATGAGATTAGATTATAGTGGTGTGAGATAAGTGTCGGAACTCCAATAGGGAGTCCTATGATTTCCTAACCTATAAGCGTTATTCTACGATATCTAGCAGACCTTAGATTATAACATTCATTTGGCTAGTGGTGACTTTAAGTTATAGGCATTATCTCATCTAAGTAAAATCGTACCTTAATCACATAAATACTAAAGGAGAGTAAGAAAAGGCCGAGTAAGTGAGGACACCATGCTCGCATAAAAGCACTCATTGACTAATAATAAGTTGGCAGTCCAACATCTAAACTAATTCCTTATTATTGAAACATCAATTTTAAAACTTTTGCTTAAAATATATTAACAATTAAACATCTTAGTTGTAAGACCCAACCCGAGTTCTCATATGTGCATGTGTGTGTGTGTGTGAGTATGTATTTCATTTCTTATGGTCCCGCGGTCCTACTGGTCGAATTCCGGTGATCCGCGACCCTCGGATTGTGTTTGCAGTTATCCTTGAGTTCGGTCACGTAGACCCGACTCGGATCGAGCCGAGACCTATGCCATCTTGTCCGCTTCGTCGTTGCGGTCCAAAGCCACGTCTTGTGCGTCCATCCAACGTGTAGATCATAATATGTAGGCTTTTCATTTCTAGCCCTTGATCATGATCATGTGGCCCACCTAGTGTGGAGGGCATGTTTTTCAAGATGGCCACCCACTTTTATGCAAATTCCAACACACACCACCCACACACTACATAAACCCCATCCTTTACACCACCCATTACCCACACACAGCCCATCCCTACCCCAAGCCTATGAGTCTATGAGCATTGTTTATATCACCCTAGTTTCATGATGGATTTGCCTATCCTAGGAGAGAGAACTCATGATGACTCTCTCTCTCTCTCTCTCTCTCTCTTTTCTAGCAATTTCTCTTCTCTCCTTCTCATTTCTCTCTACTCTCTTCTCTCTCTTCTCCTAGCAACACCTCTACATGTCCCCACCTTCTCCTTCTATCTAGCCCCTTCTCCTTCTAATCCCCTTCCATCTAACCTTCAACAATCCATCTCACCCATTGAAACATGTCCCTTGGAGCATGAAGAGTAGATTGATATAACTTTGGAGTAGGATCCATTAAGGTGGGTGCACTCTAGAAGACTTTCTTTCTTCTTCTTCTCCATTTTCTTCTCTTGCTTGTATGGAAGCATGTAGGACCCACCGACTCATGGTGGAGGTCCTACATGGCTCTTAGGATGAAGGTCATGGGCCTAGATCCTACTCATTTCCTTCCATGGTGGGCCATTCTCCATGGACCCATCATGATGCCTTCTCCTTTATTCTTGCATCTCATAGGACATATAGGCCTTTGCATGCATGTAGGGAGGGTGTCCCTACCCTCTAGAAAATTATGTTGATGCATAATAGCTTGCATGTAAGTGTATCCATAGTGGATGGTGTGGATTGTGGAGTGGAAGGTCCATTAGTGATGGGACCTTCCACCAATGGCCAATTTACTTCTTCATTCTCCCTTTCTCTCTATTTTTCTCCTGTGTACTCTGATGATGTGTGGCCCACCAAGGAGAGGTCAGTAATATTTCAGACCCTTAGCTAGTAAGTCCAAGCCCACTTTGACTAGATGTCCAAGCCCACCATGCATGCATGGTTTGGGTGGCCTTTAAAATGGCTTTTTCATGGAGGTCTAAGTGAGCTCCTGAGTCTGGAATTTTGTTAACCCATCAAGGTGAACCCCACATTTTGAATCAGGGCCATAAACCCTTTGATTAATATATATGGGCTGAAATATGGACAGCATATGTTGTTATCCAGATTTCAGGCCCAGTTTGAGCATGACTTTTGAGCTAATATTTGGATCTATTTCCATGTCTTTTTCTTCTAGATTTCTTTAGAGGTTTTCTAGATTTTGGACCCCACTTTGATGTGGAATAGGGCCCACATCATTTTCCCCATGCTTGAGGCCTATGGGATGGGCCAAAGTAGGCTGACTGTCCAGAAATTTCTGGACAGTCCAACAACATTGCATGTTAGAAATGCTCATTTTCCATCTTGATTTAGGAGTAAGTGGGCCACTCCAGTGGACCCAAATTTCTGCCCATATGTGGGACCATCAAACCCACCAATTTTTCAGCAATTAGTATAGGCCCACCCCATGTGGTGCCAAACATAGGACAACAGTATTTTCTGCACCAGCAGATTTTTTTCTGATATTCATTGCTGACTATAATTTATATGAATTAAATAAAATAATTTTAGGTGTCCAAAAATTATGAAATTTTAAAGGGATGTGGACCACTCATGTTAGGACCTACCTGCAAAATTTAAGGGCCAATGGACCCCATTTGGGCATCCAAAATGGTGGGCCAACATACTGGATTGCCAGAAATTTCTGCTATGCAATCCAGTAGCATAGTCCCATAAAAAACAAAATTTTAAAAATACTTTCTAAGAAGATGATCCATATTTCTAAGTCCCACCTTGTTGTAATCTTGATGAGGGACCTTGGGTCCAAATTTCAGGAATTTTGGAGGCCCAGAACCCACCCATTTGGATGGCCTAAATTCAGTACAGTTATTTTCAGCAACATTTCACCCTGGACAGATTGTAACTCCGGAATTTATTAAAATACTTCTGAGTATCTAAAAATTATGAAAATTTACAGAGAGGTGGTCCACCCATGGTAGGACCCACTTACAAAATTTTGAGGCCAATGGGTACTTGTACACACTGTGGAAAGGACCAGACTGGCCCACCACGTTGGGATGTCCAGGTCAGTCCGATTTTCTGGACAGACTGTTTTCTAAAAATAAATTAAAATACTTCTGGTTATCCAAAAATTGTAAAATTTTGTGAAGGTATGGCCCACCCATGGAAGGACTATCCTGAAAATTTTTAAGGTATCAGGCCCTTGTACCGACCGTAGTGTGTCCTACAATTTGGATCAATTTTGGGCCAAATACTCAGGCCCGTAGGTCTACCCACCATGGGACGCCCCTACCTTAGGCTGTTGCTGGGCCTGTATTCTAGCAGCATGGATCACTTCTAATGTGTGTTGTGCACTCTCCTCTCATCTAGTGGGACCCACAGTGATGTGTGAGGGTCACCAGAAAATAAATACTATAAATTAATTTAATTGCTGGACTCCAACAAACTCGGAAAGCGGGTGGGCTGAAAATTTAGCAATGGGCCCAATATTGCTGCCCCATAAATGTCTGTTTTGGGGTAGTATGGTCCGTTAGATTTGAGGAGATTTTAAGTCAGTTATCTTACCATTCTAATTTTATTTTTGGGCTTAATTAGTGCAAGATTAAAGGCTCATTCCAATTGGATCCTTCTTGGGCTTGTCTTCTAGTTAATTAATGGGCCTTAGAGCCTTAGCTGGGCTAGAACTTTTAATAGGCCCGTTGGACCCTTGGGTCCTATATTTACCACGCCATTGTGATGGGTCTTATGGGCCAAATACTCAAGTAGTTGGGCCCTTGCTTGCCCACTATAATAAATTCATACTTAGGCCGAGATGTGAGGCCCAACATACTTGTGTTAAATATAAGGATTTTCCATATGATTGGGATAATAGGTTGCCCATTAGGCCCACCATAATGAGTGAACCTATGACCCTTATGGTTGAGCCCTAACCTGGCTTAAGGGCCCGCCAAGTTGCCTATGTATTGGGCTTAGTGTATGGCTCACTAGGCCATAAATCAATTGTGCATTGGACTTTTCTTTACATACATAGCAGACTACCCTTTTGGGACCCAGTTGAGGTTAGATGTCCTCCTCGGTGGCACTAAGGTAGGCCCTTAAGGCCCTTATAGGTGGTTGAAGGCCCACCTTAGATCTTATTAGGCTCGTTTCCTCCTTGAGGTTTTAGGACTCCGCTAGCTTGTGGGTCATCCCAAATTGTTGGGCCCCCACTAAGAGAACTTCATTTTTCCTTAGAGTACTTATCCATGATCTTGTTCTTGTCCCTCCTTAGGAAGGAGGAATAATTCTACAGGTAGTACACTTACATCATTATGACCCATATGCATCATCTATATGAATTGGTTGCACTGTATGGTGGTCATTGAAGGATGAAGTTTCTCCCCTTGTGCACATTGTGGCCTGCAGCTAGTGTATGATCTATGTGTATGACTCATGCATTGGCATCGCATTTCATGATGATACCGCCCTTGCTTCATAAGGGCCTCGCCTCCACAGGGATATTCATGGATGGCCGTATGAGTGGACACTGGAAATATTACTTGAGCATATAGGGTGCATAGGATGTCTATGGGTGAAATTCTTAAAACTTCTATGGTACCAAGGATCTGCTCCAACGCCATGACCGAGTGGAATATATGAGCGCACGAGGGCCTTATACCGTTAGGCCGCGACTCCCACTATTGTGTAGTTGGTTGGATAAGGGTGTGGCCTTACTCACCTGATATAAAGAGACATTGTTAGACTGAGTCTGATTAGCTCATAAATGGGTCTGCTACCTTCAGGCCTTACTGGTGATTGGCTGTCCGCAGGCAAGGTAGTGACATCTCTTACGCTCGTTTGACTGTGCGGGGTCTGTAGAGCGGCAGTCATTCAGCAGTGTAATGGACCCCAGTGATTTCCTATAATTGAAAATGTACTTGACATATGGTTTGGATATGAGCACTAGCATTACTTGCATCATATTAGCATTGGCTGTATAAGCCCCTTCATGCATGTCCTTGGTATGGCGCCCAATACTCATTGCATCGTATTCATGATAAGCCTTGGTAAGGCTAGTGATATTCTCATTGAGCATGTTCTCTCCTTGTACCTCCTACTATTCTTCTGTGCACCATTGTCACATACTTTCATCACCTTCTAAGCTTCTATAAGCTTATGCACGATTGATAAGTGCAGGTGATCCTAGGCGGGTGTCGTAGCGGCAGAGCTTGGAGTAGTGCCGAACTTGAGGACTCTAGTGTTGCTGACTTTTCTCCCCTTTTCTATCATCTTATATGTATCCTTTTGGACCTTATGGATACTTGTAAAAGTTTAAATTCTTAGTGAATTTTGCGATGTGTGCTTTTGTTATTCTCAGATATACTTGCTGTGATCTTGGGGATGCTCGTATTGGAATGATTATATTGTTATAGAAATCCTTCTTGTGGGATCCCAGGATCGGAACCTACATCAAGAGCCGAGAATGGGGTATTACGGAGGCTGTTGCGGTCAGAACCGGCCATTGGGTTCCTTATGAGTCCGGTTACCGAGTCTGGGGCATGACATTAGTAACCCAATATTCTTCTTATTATAATAAGATGATGGCTTTTTCATATTAAATTCATTGTCTAGCATAATATAAAATAAAGAAAAAGAAATACATCTTCTGATATATCCAATATGAATACAAGTACAATCTTAACCCAAGACTAAATATATCCAGAGCTTGTTTAGAAACATATTCAACAAAGTAGCTTTGTTTGAAAATATTTCTCAACATAACTACCGATAATAACTTAGTAATGACTGAGGTAAGACATACCTCCATCTAACATTTGTGACCTAACTTGTATGTCTCTGTGAATCCTGACCCCGAGATACTGGTTCTTGATTGCATGCATTTCTGAAGCCACATCTTTCATGCACATTCGTTCTCTTGGAGACTCTGAAGAGCACAACACACCGATTTTGACCATTAAAATCAAGCATTCATGCATTCTATTTCTTGTTTTGATATGATTTTCATTGTCCTGAGTAACTTCAGTGTCTTCTATAAGCAGTTGTGGCTCAACAATCTCCATTACTCGTTCAGGCAAAGCCAACTTAGCGAAATGATGAAGGCTTAGATTGTCCTTAAACATGCCATCAGTTGGCCCCTTTCCAGTGATCATCTCCAATAGAAGGATTCCATAGCTATAAACATCTCCTTGTGTAGATGCTTTACTGCCCATCGCATATTCTGTAATTTATACATCTCTTATTAGAATGTAAGTGACCATATTGGATACAAATAATATCAAAGGTTAAATTTAGAGAGAGGGGGAATATTCTATTTAAACAAGTAATTAGCATTTTTGCTATTCTAAGGATCTAAATTTCTAACATCAATTGGTGTGCTATAAACTTGTAAGTGCTTACAAAGATATTCAAAATTGATCAAGACTATATTACTAAAGTGAAAGAACTCAACATGTCAATCATCAAATGAACAAAAGACTTATTGTTATGATTTTTGTGTAACACATATCTTAACTAAAGACATTATAAGAAAATAATTCTTTATATCTTGTTATGGTGTGATTAATGTGGGGTGCAAGTGAGTACAACTTTGTCTATCTAGATCTTGTTGGGTATATCCTTTAAATCTAAGGTCATTCTTTTAGGATCCGAAACCAGATAAAATCAGGTTGAGGTAAGATTTACCAGTGTTCCACATTCAATGTACAAGAGGTGGCCTACTTAATCACAAGAATGATCAGGCTAGAACCCAAATAATGAATTAGTATATTTGGGGGCATAAAAACCTAAGCCATTCAAAAGTGCCCAAACCAGCCGGATGAGTAAAATGTTTCATTAATCACTTTGCGAAAGATTTTCTTCATGCTGGGATTACTACATGGGTGTCAACGCCATATCTCCTATTCAACTCGGAAGCTTAATCTTATCCCAGGGTGTTGAAATGGTCCCAACTCATGGATGGCTATGATTTTATTGTCCATACCATTACTGTGTACTTTTCTGGTACATCTGAGAACCCAAAGAAATGGGTGTGTGTCCAACCACATGTATGCTTTGAATGTTTCACGTCCGATTAAAAGTTGGACCACAAGTTACGCTCTACTTTGGCCAATGAATAATTACCTTGTCCCACAACCCAAGTAGATGAGTGTAAAGATATGCAGGGGGCATCCTTTTTGCCATACAATCTCAATCACCTTCTGGGGTGTTAGGCCCACCATGAGGATCATTTGCACTACAAAAACTCAGCTTCATCCACCCATAATAGGTGGATCATTTGCATTGTAAAAATAAAAATCCAAAAATAAATAAAAACAATGACCATCCATTGATAAATAGATTTGCTCAATTATTTGATGGTTGATTTTTTCATAAGGCAATTATTTGATGGGGCCAATCTATTGCACGGAATGGATGCTTTTTTAAATCCACCTGGATCAGAAGGTGTGTCACACTATTTCACACCAGGGCCCAAAAATCATCCCCTTTTGTATTCAAGTAGACCACACAATTGGAAATCATATAGAGGGAAACACTCACCTTCCAGACTGTTTCAATTCATATGACTCACCTGAATCACGAATGGGTTTGATTTTTTAGCCTCAAGCCTTATTTTAGTGTGCAACCTAATGGTTGGAGTTGATTTCATATTATCATGGTAGTGGACCCTGTAAAAATTAAGAGTTGTCCTCTCTCCTAACTTTTAGTTTGGTGTGGCACATTTGAATCATAGGTCAGCCTGTTTCTTAGCCTTGAACCTTACTTGGGATGATGCATCTATAATGATTGAAGTGGATTTCACAGTGGGCCATATAGAAACAATGGTGGGCATCCCTCTCCCTAATTGTTTCCCTAGGAATGGCTCACCTAAATCAGGACCAGTCTGATTTTTTGACATTGGGCCTAACATGAGCTAATGCATCTATTGGTTAGAATGAATTTCATATGCACATCACAGTGGGCCTACTCAGGCCCACTCTACTTGTCTCGCACACCAGTCTCCTGCGAAGCAAATAACCAGACCAGGTGTGTGTGTGTGTTCGTATTTATGTATTCATTCACAAGAAGGTAATAGACAAAATTGTTACCTGGAGCAATGTATCCAACAGATCCCTTGTTTCCAACCGAGCTACTTTGAGCAACCTCAGGTAAGAACCTGGCTAGCCCGAAATCACCAACATGAGCAATCATGTCATCATCAAGAAGAATGTTGCTTGGCTTTAAATCTCGATGAATGATTGGCGTTTGGCAATGATTATGCAGATAATCCAGTGCAGAAGCCACATCAATAGCTATGTTTAGCATTTGAGTAAACTTCAAGTTCCTTCCAAGCTGGTCATCGCCGTCTCTGTGCAACCACTTGTCTAGACTTTCATTGGGCATGTACTCGTAAACTAGAGCTTTAAAATCATTGCCCTTAAAATCAATGCTTACACAGCAAGTTAAGATCTTAACAAGATTCCGATGCCTAATGTTTTTCAACGCTTCGCATTCAGCCATGAAGCTCCTCACAGCTCCTTGTTGTTGAAGATTGAAGACTTTCACTGCTAGCATAGTTCCATCACGATCTAGAGCCCCTTTATATACAGCGCCAAAACTTCCGGTGCCGACCAAATTGGCAGAAGAGAAGCCATCTGTTGCTTTAAAGAGTTCCGCATAAGACATGGTGACGAAAGGATCCTCCGCAGAAGTCACATCAACAGGTTTCCTTCTTGACTTTCTTACCCAATAAAGAGCGGCAAAGATACATGATACTAACATAAGGCACAGGACTACAACAACAACTGAGATTTTTACTTTTGATGCAAGAGACTTTCTCCGTTTCTTGGAAACTTGGCTAGAGCATTGAGGCAAATTTAATTCTGGAATACCCCCAAAAAGCTTATTATTTCCGAGCACTGAAACTTGACTGGCATTTCTAAAGACCCCTTGTTTTGGTAATTCACCCTCAAAATTATTGAAGGATAGATTTAGAGACTCTAGAGCAAGCTTCTCCAGATATTTTGGAATCTCCCCGGAAAGGTTGTTGCGTGAAAGATCCAGGGATCGAAGGCCTCTTAGAGTACTAAATGTTGGAGGAATTGATTCTTGAAAGAAGTTTCCATCCAACCAGAGATTCTCTAAGCTGAGACACTTGCCTAGCGAGATTGGAATTTCTCCTGACAATTTGTTATCTGAAACACTCAATGCCGAGAGAGTTTTCAAGTTACCAACTTCAACTGGCAAACTATCGGTAAAAGAGTTATTTCCAATGTAAAGTTCAATCAAAGATGGAAAGATGAAAAGTTGTTTGGGTAAGCTACTGCCGAACTTATTACTGTGGAGGTATATGAATTGCAGGTTCATGCAATTACCAATAGTTGAAGGTATGCTCCCCGATAGATTGTTTTCAGATAAATCGAGTAGAAACAATTGGGAGATGTTGCCCAAGGAGGACGGAATTTGCCCTGATAATTCATTTGCTTCAAAGGAAAACACTCCTGCCTTGTTAAGCTTCCCAATACCAATGGGAATAGTACCTGTTAAAAAGTTATGCCCCATATACAGTACTGTTAAGTCGACAAGATTCTGAATCCCAGATGGGATGCTTCCGAATATCTTGTTATGTCCCAAAGTTAGCCAAGTCAGTTGGGTCGAAATATTAGGCATGGAGTCGGGCAACGCACCGCTGAGATGATTACTGGCTACCTCCAGCAGTCGTAAACTACTGCAATTGGTCAAAGAATCTATAAAAATCAAGTCATGAAATTTTCCAATTCCAAGTTTATTACCCCACAAAAGTAAATTGGACAGACCCTTGAGGCTTCCAAAATTCGTAGGTACAGATCCGCTAAAGCTATTGCTATCAAGGTCAATAGTTACGAGTCCTGAGGCATTGGATAATGAAATTGGTATGGGTCCTGTGAATTGATTTGTTCCAGCGTAAAGCTCTCGAAGATTAGGAAGAGTGAGGCCTAAGTTAGGAGGAAGGTTTCCGTGCAATCTGTTCAATCCCACGTCCAAAAACTTAATAGGGGAGAGATTGTATAGCTGGGGTGGAATCCTACCTGACAGTTCATTTTGACCAATGACAAACTCCTCTAAGCTTGCCAACCGACCAAGGTCATCTGGTATGCTGCCATCCAGATTGTTTCTAGCGAGATAAAGGAAAGAGAGAGACGAAAGGTTTCCAAGTGAAAGTGGGATGCTTCCTGTAAGATTGTTCTTACCAAGATACAATAAAGTGAGTCTCGATAGTGAGCCAATCTCAGTTGGAATCCTCCCTGCTAACCGATTCTGGAAAAGATAAAGGACTTCGAGTTTCAAACAGTGGGTCAGATTTGTTGGAATTTCTCCGGTGAGTGTGTTATTGTCCAGACCGAGATACCGCAAGCGGAACAACTGACCCATCTGTTCAGGAATCGGTCCACTAAAGTGGTTGTTTGCGAGATCGATTCTCTTGAGGAAGGTGAGGTTCCCTACGAAGGGAGAAATGGGGCCCACCAAGTTCTTGTTTGTGAGGATCAAGGCAGTGACCCTTTGAGGATGGCGGCGACCACCGCATGTGACTCCTTGCCAGCGACAGAAGTGGAGAGTATGGTTCCATGAGCTCAAGGAATGGAGAGGACCGTCGGTTATCAGATCTTTAAAGTGGAGCAAAGCAAGGTGATCGGTTTCGTTGGAGAAGTGAGCGGCTGATCTGAAGAACCATGGAAAAGAGACAAGGAGAAATGACCAAAATGCCCATAGGGTCATTGGTAGGAGCTCCATATAGTGTTTGTGAATGAAGGAAAGCCAAAGTGAGGAGACAAATATGGAGTGGATTCTGGAACCTTGATGACTAGAGGAGTCTTCTTATAAGATAGATGATTTTGGTGGGTCCCAGTTTACCATATTATTTTTTTTTTTTTTAATTTAAATACTGAATCAGCTCGCTTACCAAAACGGACGCCATTTCCGTACTACCCCACCAGTACTTACTAGAGACGGACGATCCTGTCAGGCGCTCTGTGGAGCCCACCGTGATGTATGTACTTTATCCCTACCGTCCATCCATTTTGAAATATCATTTTTGAGAATAATCCCAACAAATATGAAGATTGAAGGCTTGAGTGGACCACACTAAAGGAAGTAATGGGATTAAAAGCCTATCACTGAAAACTTGTGGGGGCTACAGAAGTTCAGGATCAAGCTGATGTTTATGTTTTCCCTCCGTTCATTTCTACGTGATCTTATGAGGTTGGATGGAAAATAAACATCACCATGGACCCTAAGAAGTTTTCAACAGTAGAAGTTCAATCACAGTGGTCCATTTCAGCCTTTGATCTGGCTCCTTTTTGAAATAATGTCTTAAAATAATTTATCAAAATAGATGAACGACACGGATAAAGTATATACATCACAGTGGGCCTCACAGATTCCCTGCTAGGACTGTCCGTCTCCAATGGTGGGGTAGTACCCAATCCCCCTGTCCAATAGGTGATGCAGGGTTTTATCCACTCCCATCAATTTTGACATTATTTTTGGGGATGCGCTCAAAAATAGGGCAACGGATTGGCTACTTCCACTGCCACAAGCCCGGTGGCCGATGGTTGGTGCTTTATGGACCTCACCATGATGTGTGTTTCATCCATGCTGTTCATTCATTTTTGACATATCATTTTAGGGCTTGATACAAAAAATGAGAGGGATATAAATCTTAAGTGGATCACACCATAGGAAAACAATAGTGATTGGATATCTACCATTAAAATTCTCCTAAGGTCCACTGTACTGTTTATTTGACATCCAATCCATTGATTAAGTCATACACACCTAGATAAAGGGAAAAAACAAATATTAGCTTGATCCAAAAAACTTTTATGAGGCAGCACCAAAAACAAGCTTGTTAATAAATCAACGTTCCTTTTGTTAACTCTATCTCCCTCTAATGTGATCCACTCCTCCAGCCATTGGGTATACATTATTTTTGGTCTCGTACCCTAAAATGATCTACGAGATGGATGAAATAAATACATCATGGTGCGGCTCACAGAGCACCGACCACCAGTCATTGGCTGCGGGCAGGGGGAGTAGCCAATCCGTTTCCCAAAAATAGGCGGATCCAAGGCTCAAGTATACCACAATAAGGAAATTGTATGGTACGTATACAGATATTCAAAGGGCCCACCGTAATCTTTATTTGCCATCCAATCAGTCGAAGGGTACCCAATACGCGTCAGTGGCGGGGTAGTACCCACTCTGCCTATCCAATCGGTGATGCAGGGGTTTTATCCACGCCCATCGATTTAATGCAAAATGTCACTTTAATATCACAAATAGGCGGATCCAATGCTCAAGTATATCACACAAACGAAATTGTACACTTACCGTTTAAAACTTTCTAAGGCTCACTGCAATCTTTATTTGCCATAATCAGTCCATAGAGAAACATGCCCTTTTTAAAAAAACGACATGAATATCATGTTCATCAAAACGCTTATGAAATAGCCAAAACATCACTTCAATTTTAGTCTCGGTAGGCACTCAATCACCATTGCTACAAGTGGTGTGGTCCACCAGAGATCTGGATCTGCTTCATTTTTCGGGCTCATGCCCTAAAATGAGCTGGCAAAACAGATGGGTAACGTCCAACGTTATATATAACCCATACATTAAAGTAGGCTGTAACTGCCTGACCAAGCTCGGTGTTACCTCAACCTGACCCAATCTCCTCCCCGCATCAGTTTTAGCCAATCTGATGAGTGTGCGAGCCAAGTTACATGGTTCATCTGATGAGATATACAGGACCCATTGTTAAATATAAGCGAGATTGAGATGCTCATCGTTCAGTATAGGTTATGAAACGTTGGACAAGGACCACAAGACAGCATTGTCTAATGATCTAAACCACACACGTTCAGGCACTTACCATGGATAGCCCATGATGTAGGAATTATGCCAGTTGATCGTTCTTAATTACCACCCAGTCAGAGATGATCCGTAGCTCTTTATCTAGAAACTGTACATAAGGGGCCCTAAAGAAAACCTCAGCACCCTAGTAGCTTGAAAACAACGTTGAAAGCAACTATAAATAAAGGGTTACATGCCCGTTTTGCTAACAGGCTTTTCAGCCTTTGCCCTCAGTTGGACCAGTCCTCCCCCAGCCATGTTGAGGTCCATAAGCTTGTTGTCTTTGGCCACCTCCCTAAACTCTTTCCTACTAATGGACTGCTAGATCACTTTGAGATCAGCCCTTTGAGTTCTCTTCTCCAAACTTTTATTTGAAACCAACTTGGATTGCAAACAAGGAAAAAGCTTAACTCTCCATATCTAATCCAGGTGCAGATCATCGAGTAGACTTTATGAATCATTTACATTTCTAGGCCTTCCTGGTAATCTCTACTAGAAGGTCGAAAACAGTAAATAGTCCACACTTAATAGGAAAAAGTAAATTCATTGGCTGACTATGATGACCAATCAGCATTAACTTTGATCCTCGGCCCATCTACATTTTAGTATCCACCAGATTAAACAGTTGGGATCATCTGAACAAGAACATATAAGGATGTCCAGCAGATGGGTTGAGGCAGGGCAAGCCAAATGTTCCCCATTGTTATCTTTGATGCAACGCGCCTGACTTATGGATCAACTAATTTTAAGATATAGGCCTGTGTGGAGCAGTGCATCTAATGAAGACCTATGTCACTTAAACGTCACAGTATGCCCCATATAGCTTCAATGCATTGTAACTTAAATCCATTCAAACCATTAAATGTGTAATCTCTTTTAAATTGGCCCCTCTACTTTCTAAAAATATTGCGCACTTATGATTCGTAGATGAACCACACATAAACTCAAAGTAAATATTGGGAGAAAAGCTATGCCCTGTCTCCTCCGTCACATAAAAAAGTAAATTTGGCCATGGACAAACCATGCCCTATTTGAGAAAACAACGATGAACAACACCAACTTGAAACCGCAATTTTCATACTTTTGTTACATTTCCACTCACCTGACGTATTTGCCTTGATGGTTGCCACTAACATCACTAGTGGTTCGATCAATGATTAGTCTCTCGGTTGTAGTCAAATTTCTAATAGTCATTACATAAAAAATGAGGCATACATAAATTCCTTAGGTCACATCAAAGAAAACACATAGCCTTTAAGTCGCACTAAAAAATCTCTTAGTGACCACTATATGTTTGAAAATCATAGTTTCTTGCTATTGAAGGGAAAAACTATTTTTGCATCCAAAACTCGTGGAATTATAATGGTGAAAATCAACATTGTTTCTTATGATGTGATATTTTCCGTACACTTCGTTTTGGGATCATGCCATAAAATGACCAAACCATGGACAGAAAGCAGATCTATTATTTTTATGGGCCACACTAAAGGAAAAGGTGGGTAGGAAAATTCATATCGTTGAAACCTCCCAGGGGGACCATGGCTATGATGTTATATGTGACTACATCATACCATCCATCTATATTGAAAGCTTATTTTAGGGCATTCCAAAAAATAAATTATCTTCAAATCTTAGTGCACTCATTTTTGTTAACCATTTAAAAATTTTTTGTCAATCATGTGAGCCGTTGTGTTATGTCTTCATCTAGTTGAGACCTTTTGAAAGTGAAGACAAAAAACAAGCGGAGTAGAAATTCATGGAGCATTACGGGTTCAAAAGAGATGTTTCATATGGGTAAATGACCAATAACCCTTTCAACTTTCAGACGTTAACAACAATATAGCTTCTAGATGATCTTGACTTAATATGAGTATTAATTTGATTATCCCTTAACTTTAAGTATTGACCATTTTTACTAAAATGATGAAAAGAAGGCTAGAAGGGTGGTAACTTTTCCACCAGTATAAAAGATAGCCCAAAATAGCAGATTCGATGCCATGTTTGATGGCATCGAGCTGCCATCGAACAATATTCGATGGCATCGATTAGAATCATGGGAAAAGGTGAAGACATACAAATCTAGAAATATCATAGAATTTCTCAATGGCATCGATTTTCAGATCAACAAATTTATCCATCAATTTGTTGAAATTTTCCAATGATTTTACTTAATGGTGAATGTATCACCACGGGAACTTTTTTTTTTAATCCAATAATCATTGCCAGATTGTATTCTTATGATGGCAATCCAACTTTTAACATGATCCTTCTTTTTTGGATTTGTGTTACATCCACAGGTCCATTTTCTCGTTTTTATATAATTCTAAAGCATGTTCCCAAAAAATATATGCACATCAAAAGTTCAAGTCGACCACACCACAGAAAGTAGTGGGAATAGAACGACTACCGTTAAAACCTTCCGAAGGTCCACTGTGAGGTTATTTGCTATCTAACCTCTTCATAAGGTCACACAGACCTGGATGAAGGGAAAACAAAAAAATCAACTTGTATGCACCCAATTTCCATTGTTCCTTGTAGTGTGGCCCACTTAAGTCTTATATCTACCTCATTTTTATCTTATTTTTGAAAATGATATGAAAAAAATGGATGAACGGTGTAGATAAAACATATATATCATGGTAGGCCCCACAAAGCCCTTGAATATCCATCTCTGGGTAGATCTTGGCAGGGTGGTATGCAATCATCGGATTTGGGGATGCCAATTCTTTGTCCCATCCTTTTACTAGGGGGGATGTTTATGATAAATCTAATCGCCATCTTTTTTTTTTTTTTTTTTTTTAAAGCTCATTTTACTACTTGAGACAAAAAATTGAGCAAGATATGATATTCAAGTGAGCCGCATTAAAGGAAAAAGTGGGTAGGGAAATTCATATAGTTAAAACCTTCCCAGGGTCGACAGTGATGTTTACATGCCATCAATACCATTCATAATTTCATTCTTACTGAGATGAACTGAAACCATAAATATTAGCACCATTCAAAACTTCTATGGCCTCAAAAATATTTCAACTATGGACGTTCAATCATCACGTCTTCATCCCATTTTGAGTATTGGATCCTGCTCATTTTTTGCCCTATATGCTAAAATGATCTCATAAAATGGATGGACGGGGTGGATTTCTCACAATCATCACACTGGTCCCCATATAAGTTTCCAGTGCCAGAGCTTACTGCAAAAGTCTTTGGCAAGAAATCTGGGTCTGGATCTGGGCGAGCAGATTAGGTGCAACTCGGGATCCACGGAGAAGGGTGGGACCCTTGACTATAGGGCCCACCATGATGTTTGTGCAAAATCCATCGCATTCATACGTTTTACGAGCTCGTTTTAGACTATGATATGAAAAATGAAGTGGATCCAAAACTCAAGTGGGCCACACGGGAGGAAATAGTATAGATTCAATGACCACTGTTGAAACATTAGTATGGCCACAAAGTTTTGTATCAGCCGAAGTTTTTTTTTTTTTCACTTCATCCCATTTGTCACGATCTTATAAATGATTTGGATGGCATATAAACATCAAGGTAGAGCCAAGGAAAGTTTTAACGGTAGACATTTCTTTCTCCAATTTTCGCTCTCATGTGGCCCACTTGAGTTTTGGATCCCTCATATTTGGTCATGTGTCATGAAATGAGCTCACAAAATGGATGGGCGGGTGGATTTCTCACTAACATCATGGTGGCCCCACCTACCTTATCAACCGGTTGGATGGCAAATAAATATTTTCGTGAAATCCGTGAAATTTTAATGGGAGGGATTCAATATAGGTAAATGTGTCAAATTAACATATTTCAAATATTTCAGACCTTAGTTAACAAACTAGTTGTTCTATATTCACCATTAGTTTTCGACTTCATATTCAGATTCGTACTTCGGATTTCAGATTTAACAAACTGCCTCATAGGAAGGACCATGTACATAAAATTTTCCACGTGGGGCCCACCTAGTGATCATATCAGATTGATTTTTTGAAATATGGCATGAGATCTAGTAGATTGTATCGATCAATCTCGACTGATAAACTGCCTCATAGGATGGACCAACGGTTGAAAATTCAGCAATTGGTTCTATTTTTTTCTTGAACGTTCAAATTTGGGTGATGGATCTTACAATTCAATCCGATCATCACGCATGCCACTAACATGGTCCGGATTCTATGGCCAAACCTTTTAAATTCACGATCAACTATTATGTGGTAAAGATGGCTGTCATGGGCCGGGCAACTGGGGTTGGTCTCGACCTATTTTGAACCTGGCATTGAATGATAAAATTCCCGAGCCCGGCCCATTGTGACCCCTGCGGTTCAAGGTCGGGTCAGACACCTGCCCTTGGAGAAAAATCAGTTTTGTTGACTCCTACACGCACACTGTAGTTCTCAAGCGATTGTCGGTTTAGGTAAAAGTACACTGCAATCTCTGCGTCTCTAATTGGTGGGTGTATGCAATTCAATCCGATCATCACGCATGCCTAGCAATGTTTTCCTAGTGGCCGTGGGTGTATGCAATTCAATCCGATCATCACGCATGCCTAGCAATGTTTTTCTAGTGGCCAAAATTTATTTCAATTCAACTATCAGGTGGGCCATCCCATGGGAACAAGACCCCGACCCTATTTTACCCATTGAATGGATATTTCCATCATTTTGTGAAGAAGCAATGAGACTTAGAAAAATCAACGTTTTGAAACATTCGCACACTGTAGTTCTCAGCCCAAAGATAAATAAATTCGGCCCTAATTATTTCGGATATTTTCAAACTTGGTCATCGGTTTGCCAAATAATCATCATGAACAAAAAATAAGGATCCGAAATTTGCACAACAAAAAACAATGAGATTAAACGTCCAACGCTGGTGGACCCATAGGGAGTTTTCAAATTAGATCAGGTAATACATTTATATTTTCTTCATCTCATGATAATGACCTACGTGCCCACTTGAGCTTTAAACATCACGATGGACCAGGGAGTTTTCATTTAGGTATTTCTCTCTCCTCGCAGTCCTACGGCCCACTTGAGCTTTAATCTGCTTAACTTTTTGTCCGTCGTAAAATGATATAGAAAAATGGATAAATGTTATAGATTTGTCACAAACATCAAGGTGGCCCCACAAATGCTTGGAGTGGATCCGGCCTCTGCCGGTATGACGTGACACAGATTACTGGACAGAGATTTCCTTCCTGCGCTGAGATGGTTAGTGGTTCCCACCGTAATGTTGGTGACAAATCCACCTGTCCATCCGTTATGAGAGATCATTCTATGAAATAAGACAAAATGAGGCGGATTCAAATCTCAAGTGGGCCACCAGAGGAAAAATCGAGAAAGAAATGCCTACCATTGAAACCTCTAGCTCGGTGTTTACATTACCACTGGGATGAAATGAAAACACGTAAAAAAATAATAATAATAAATAAATAAATAAAAGCCTAATCCTAATGTAAAACTTTTGTGACTATAGAAATGTTTCAACAGGTCACTGAATCAACACTTTTTCCTCGAGCATGGTCCACTTGAGTTTTAAATCCTTCTCAAATTTGATTGCATGTCCCGAAATTAGCTCGCATAACAGATGAATGCGTTGGATTCCTCGCCAACATTACGATGGGCTCCACCTAGCATCTCAATGGAAGGCTTTTGCAGGCATTCTGGTTACAGGATTGCCTTCTGACGCTGACAATAGCGAGGTGGCTACTGGGCACTTCTCCGTTTGCCCCAAGTTGATGTATTTGTTTTATCCATGCTGTTCATCTATTTTTCCAGGTCATTTCAGTCCTCAGCCCAAAAATGAGACATATCCAAACCTGAACTGGACCACACAGTCCATTTATTTATTTTATCCATGCCATTCATTTCAGTGTTTTCTTTATTACATTAATACGATTGAGCTGTGACCGTGTAAGTTTCATCCAACCTGTCCACCACAATTTATTGGGCCCGACTTTGATGGGCAGCCTAATTCATAACTCGAGTGAACCTTGGAATCTCTCCCAATCCGCTTTCGAAAGTTAAAATCAGGTAGATAAAAAAGTCACATGGGCCAAATAGTAGGGATTGAAGCTACCTAGAATCTGATATTTGTGTTTTCACTTCATCCATGTCTGTCGGTACTTATGGACATGATGGATGATAAATAAACAACAATGTGGGCCATTGGGACGTTTCAACGGTTTACATCATTTCCGCACTATTTCCTATAGTGGGGTCTAATTGTGCTTTGGCGGTGATTCGATTTTGGGATCATGTCGGTCCATCTTTTCTTCCATAACCATTTTAGGCATTAGGCCAAAAAAAGAGGTAAATCCATATCATAAGTGGACCACATTACAAGGTTTGCTCGTTTTTTTCAAAATAGTCTTAATAGACATTCATCATTTTTGTCCATTGGTGTGGTCCATTGGAGATTTTAATAACCTTAATGTTGATATATCATACTCAAATGGCCAAATGAAACAAATAGACAATATGGATATGCAACACGTTCATCAAGGTGTTCCCCATATAACATATGTCGATCCAACCTACACTGCAGCCTCTTTGAACGCACGACAAACGCTTTCACTAAACTACGAGTGGTCATGTATCCACCTAAGAAGATGTTGCATCAGGTTATGAAGGCTCAAGAAACAATTGAATCCTATACCTAGGCACACCAAACACATAAAATATCATTGATCCACTCTAACTTGTACTGCGAACCCTTCGAACGCACACTGGATGCTTTCATCAAACTACAAGTGGGAGCGTATCCGCTTGAGAAGATGTTGCATCAGGGTACGAAGACTTTGGAAACAATCGAACCACACTCTGATGCACATCGACCCACACTGAACCCTTAAACTAGCGCTAATCCACTCTGACTTACTGTGCATCCCCCCTTCGAACACACGTCAAACTCTTTCACCGAACTACGAATGGATGTGTATCTAACTAAGAAGATGTCGTATCAGAGTACGAAGACTTGAAATTCAAACCTGTTTTCACACGAACCCGTATGAGTGGATGGGATGGTTGTATCTAATGGATAAGAAGATGCCTAATAGAGAGTATAGCAATCCCATGGATTGACTCCAAGAAAATCATCCCTCTTAATCCCATCTATTTTGCTTGGGACATGTTTGGTTAAGAGTCCGGGATTGGTGCGTAATCCCCAAAGCGAGCACATAACATACCGGTGGTGACTTTCCTGAATATAGCAATCCCATGGGATTGCATCCACCCCGACACGACCATCATTACTTGCCATCCACCCTAATACAATCCAATCCCATGGGATGGGCCCGTCCAAACACGCCCTAAAATAGCACTGATGTACTCTGACTTGCACTATAACCCATTCGAAAGAACGTCGAACACTTTCACCGATCTACAAATGTGTGTGTATCCACTTGTGAAGATGTTGCACAAGGGAATGGAAACTTTAGAAATAATTGAACCCCACACCAACAGACACCGACTCACACCAAACCTCTAAAATAACATCAATCCACTCTAACTTTCGCTGCAGCCCCTTCGAACGCACATCGAACACTTTTACCGAATTACAAGTGAGGTGTGTATCCACCTGAGAAGACATTACATTAGGGTATGGAGACTCTGTAAACAATTGAACCCCACACTAACATACACCGACCGACACTGAACCCCTAAAATAGTGTCGATCCACTCCGATTTGCACTTCGACCCCTTAGAACGCATGTCAAACGATTTCTTCGAACTATGAATGGGTGTGTATCCACATAAGAAGACGTTGCATCAGGGTATGGAGACTTTGGAAACACTCTAACCCTACACCGACAAACACCGACCTACCCTGAATACCTAAAATATCACTAATCCTATCGTACTTGAACTGTAACCCCTTTGAACGCACGTCAAAGCTTTCACCAAACTACAATCGAGTGGGTGTGTGTCTACCTGAGAAGACGCAACATTAGGGTGTGGAGACTCCAAAAATAATCGAACCCCACATCCACGAACACCAACCCACACAAAACCCTTAAAATAGTGTTGATCCACTCCTAATTACACTACATCCCATTCAAATGCACATCGAACCCTTTCTTCAAACTAGGAATGAGTGCGTATCCGATTGAGAATATGTTATATCAGGATGAGGAGACTTCAGATACACTTGAACCCCACATTGACGCATACCAAACCCCTATAATAGCATTGATTTAATCCGACTTGCACTACGACCCCTTAAAATGCACGTCGAACACTTTCACCGAACTACAAATGGGTGCATATCCATTTAACAACACCGACCCACACTAAACTCCTAAAATAGCATTGATTCACTCTGACTTTCACTGCAGCCCCTTCGAATGCATGTCGAACGCTTTCATTGAACTATGAGTGGGTGCATATCCACTTGAGAAAATGTTGCATTAGGGTACGAAGACTCCAGAAACAATCAAACCCCACACTAATACAAACCGACCCAAAACCGAATACTTAAAATAACAATAATTCACTCTGACTTAAACTGTAACCCCTTTGAATACATGTCGAACGCTTTTACCGAACTACAAGTGGGTGCGTATCAACCTGAGAAGACGCTGCATCAGGGTACGGAGACTCATAAAACAATTGAACCCCACACCGACGCACATCGACCTGTACCGAATTCCTAAAATAGTGTTAATCTACTCCAACTTACACTGCAACCCCTTCGAATGCACATCGAACGCTTTTGTCGAACTAGAAATTTGTGCATATTAAATTGAGAAGATGTGGGGTGTGAAAACTCCGAATACACTCAAACCCCATACCGACGTCACGACGCACACTAAAATCGTAAAATAGCATCGATTCACTCCGACTTGCACTACAAACCCTTTGAATATACGTCAAACGCTTTCACCGAACTATGTGTAGGTGTGTATCCACTTATAAAGATGTTGCATAAGAGTACGAAGACTTTGGACACACTAAAACCAAACATCTATAAACACCAATCTACACCGACCTGCATTATAGCTCCTCTGAGCATACGTCGAAGTCTTTCATTTTTTCGACTTGTTTTATGGTGTAGTCCAACATTAAAGCATATTGAAAGCTCGAGAGGAACACACCATAGAAAACACCTAGAAAAATGATTTTAACATTAGACCTTCAATGAACTCTTTCTTATGGTGTGGTCCACTTGAGCTTCGAATATGCTCCATTTTTTAGTTGAAAATTATCTTCTAAAATGGATAGATGGAGTGGATAAAATACATTAATCAAGGTGGGCCCCACATAGTTTATTGAGTACATTGAGTTACTCATAAGTAATTTGTATCCTCCAGTGACTCACCAAAGACGGTGCAACCCTAGACTCAACAACGACGGTGCATCCCATCCTTGATGTATTCATTATCTATACATGTCATCCATCTAATTTTCTAGCTAATTTCAGGGCATTATCCAAAAAACTCAGGAAGATCCAATTATAAGGTGGGTCATGTCATAGGAAATAGTGGTGATCGACCATTAATCTGACATGAAAGTTTTGGATGAAGTTCATAATTTTACCCCTTCATACATGCTCATGTGACCTTATCAACGGATTGGATGGTACATTAAAAACAAAAAACTGCATTATGAAGTTTTTAATGGTAGTACGTTCATAATAGCCAATGTTTCTTATTGTATGGTCCACCTGATAATTAGATCTGCCACATTTTCAGGATAATACCTTAAAAGTTTATTTTTAAAAAAGGTATGGACGTCAAGGATATAGAAAACATACAGCAATGTGGGCCCCACATAAAGGGTTGCACCGTCTTCGGTAAGGTTGCGGTCTCGTACCTAACTATTGAGTCTAAGGGGATCTCTTACATGTAAAGGTCGGCCCACACTGTGGCCCTATCATTTCTTTTATTAATGATCCATATCATTCATTCAAATGTACAAATTATTTTGTGTCGAACCTAAAACAATGAGGCAGATTAAATAATAAAGTGGTCCACACCGTCTTAGATTCCATTCAATGATACATAGTTTACCCACTACTAAGACTTTCTATGGCCCACCTACCACTAGCTCAGATGTGCTTCGTTTTTTGTCCAATGATATAAAAGGAGACAGAAAATCTGTTGGACGGTATCGATCAACCAAGTTAATGTAGGTGGGGCCTATTTCAACCTTCTAAAGGCTTCGCCAATTTCAGGACAAAAGCTGTAATAAAAGAACCTAAACAATGAGTCAAATTAGAGTATGCTTGAGACTCCAGAGGACGTGTGAGTAGATTTTTTTCTCTTCGTGACTCATTTGTGAAAAGACCAAAGTAACCTCAGTGTACTTTTTAACTTATCCTACGTCTGTGTCACTAGCTTGGATTGCCTATGATTCCAGGGTGGTCCAATGATAAGAACCAACTGACCGGTAGAATAAGCTTATTCTATAGCGGGAACCCTACTGGACAAGTCAAGGGCCGCCCTCATCACAAAATGCATAACACTCATCCAATTAGGCATAATTAACACAAGGTTGGTGTAGATAATACAAGGCTTTGTATGATTAAAATTTACTGAAAATAAAGTATTAATTAACTAGCACCCACTATACGCATGGCATAGGTGAATGGATCCGCTATCGTTTTGGACTGAGGACCCATTGGAGAAGAATTTTCTAATTGGATCCATCACTGTCTTCATCCAATGTGAAAGGACATTCGAGTCTACTGAGAAAACTGATGCACTGTCTCACCATAGACTGGTCTTCATGTAACATACAGGGAAGTCAAGTCTAGCTACAGAAGTCATGGCTTATCTTCTCTCCAACCACTGAAAGAGCAAGTCCATGGACAAAAGTCATGGCGTTTCGACCGCTTTTTAAAGTAAGTTTTAAACCATACCCTATCTCCACCCATGGTTTTAAACTTCTCAGTGCCAATCCCCTGGCCCTGAGGATCCTGAGATGGTATGGTGTAGCCCATGGAACCTGAGCATGATATAGCAATCTGTTCACATTACATGTACGATAAAGATGTATCAATTGATTGTTATCAGAATAGTTTTTCCTCCTTATAGATGGTGAAATGGTTCAAACCAAACTTCAATAGGATGGTGAAATGGTCCAAATCAAACATGAATAGTGTTGATGGTTAGAATGTTAGATTGAATATCTACACCACCGGATCTTTCCCAAACATTTCAAAATACCCTTCGGTAAGTAGGAAGAACTTCCAGAACCACCCGTTGCTTTGGACCCAAGTCTCTTAGGGAGGCGGATTTGGTCCAACCTCTGCCCATCTCAGCAGCTATGAGTGGCCACCGTGATGTATGACTCTTATCCACACTGATCATCTATTTTTTCTCTTATCATTTTAGAGTATAAAACATAAAATAAGGCAGATCCAAGGTTCAAGTGGACTACACAATGGGGATTAAACTCTTACCGTTGAAAGCTTCTTGGGGGCCACGGAAGTTTTGGATGGAGTTGATATTTGTGTTTTCTCTTCATCCACCTTTATGTAACTTTATGAATAAGTTGGATGGCAAATAAACATCACGGTGGACCTTAGAAAAGTTTCAACGGTGAGAATCATTATCACCACTGCTTCCTGTGGTGTGGTTCACTTGAGCCTTGGATCTGCCTAATTGTTTGTCTTATCCCCTAAAATGATGGGAAAAAAAATAGATGGACAGTGTGGATAAGACCCGTACATCAGGGTCGCCCCTCAAAATTTATCCCCATTGCCAGCCGGAGACGGGCGGGTAGGACGCAATCGGCGTCGACCCGTAGAAGTTAAATGCGGATTTCCCGGTAACCCGGCTATGTGAGAGCCGGACGGGGTTTGGCTAGTACCACCGCCACCAGCTAGGAAGATAGTGGTCGGTGCTATGTGGAGCCCACCATGATGTATGTGTTTTATCCACGCCGTCCAACCATTTTAAAAGATAAATTTAGGGTTTAATCTCAAAAATAAGGTAGATCTAAATCTCAAGTAGACCACACCATGGAAAATATTAGTGATTGAATATCCACCATTAAAACCTCCTAGGGCCCATTATAATGGTTATTTGACATCTAACCTTTTAATTATGTCATAAAGACTTGGATGAAGGGAAAAAAATTATATATCAGCTTGATCCAAAACTTTTGTGCCCCGCACAAATTTTTTAATGGTGGGCGTTCAATCAACACTTCGTGGTCCATTTGAGATTTGGATCAACCTCGTTTTTAGGCTCATACCATAAAATGATCTGAAAGAATGAGTGGACGGCATAGATGAAACACATACATCATGGTAGGGCCCACAGAGCACCGACCACTAGCCATTGGCTAGTGGCAGGGGGAGTAGCTTATCCCTTTCCAACGAGAGAGCCACTGTGATGTATGTTTTTTACATCAATGCCATCAATCAATTTTTCCAGCTCATTTCAGGGCATGAGCCAAAAAAGAAGCAATCCAAGTGGACCATACCAAGGAAACACGTGGAATTATGACAGCCACCAATGAAACCTTCCTAAGACCTGCCGTGATGCTTGTGCTAATTTGCCATCCAACCTGTTCATACCGTACATAGACCTGGACAAGGGAAACATAAATATCAGCTTGATCTAAAACTTTTGTGGCTGCTAAGAAGTTTTTAATGGTGGGGTGTTTAATCTCCATCATTTCCTGTAGTGTGGTCCACTTGCACTATGGATCTGCTTCAATTTTGGGCTCATGCCTTAAAATGAGCTGGCAAAATGGATAAATGACATTAATGTAAAATAAATACATCATGGTGGACCCCACAACGCTGCCTATGCCTATGATAATAAGGATCACACCAATTCAAAGCATA
This sequence comes from Magnolia changhungtana, assembly GCA_030180095.1. NCBI lineage: Eukaryota > Viridiplantae > Streptophyta > Magnoliopsida > Magnoliales > Magnoliaceae > Magnolia > Magnolia changhungtana. The sequence goes on along the minus strand of JASAUF010000047.1, from coordinate 162,446 downwards.
AGCTAGGAACGAGCCCCAGAGATCACAAGTAGTCTATGGTGGACTAAACACCTACCATGCAACATAGCAATATTTCAGCACCAAGACTAGCCTTCAGGTCACCCATCACCGCATGGAGTTTCAATCAAATTAGTGGTCAAAATAGCTGATAATGGACGGCAATGAGCAAGCCTTGATTTTTCCTAGCCCAGGCTTGGTCCATTGCCAGCTTTAATCATTCCATAAATTCAACATCAATATCTACATCTTACTAATAAAAATGTTCAGTTACATTTTTTCTTTTCATTAAATTGTTTGGCTACGTATTGTAGAATTGGATGGACATGTCCATATCTTTGCAGTGAGACTGATGCAACCACCTAATAAAAGCCAAAACAAAGAAACTGATGTCCTGTTTAAATCAACCACACATTCAAGCATTCATCTTAGATATGACGGTAGAGATGGTGCCAGACAATCATAGCCCGAATCCAGTTGCACATGGTGAGCATGCCCTCGATCAAATCTTCTTCATATATGGAAAGAAATCAAGTCTACAAAAGAGGAAAAATAATAATAATAATAATAATAAAACAATGCCATATCTTCTCCTTACCCACTGAAAAGTAAGTCTATAGACAGAACCAATGCCCCACCTGCTTCTGTTTGAAAAGTATGCCCTCATCTCTGCACCCCATGGATGAAACAATTGATACCATAAAAAATGTTTTCTCCGCTTAGGATGGTAAAATGGTCCAAATAAAAGTTTGATGGGATGATCCCAACCATTTGATTAGCATGGGAAATTGATTAGCATGATCCCAACCGTTAAAATATGTTAAATCAAATATTTACACCGTCATATTGTCAAATTAAAATGGTTAAAAAGGAAGATTAGAAAATTTTAAAAAATAAATAAATCATTTTTTACCTTTGTTAATCCATTCTTCTTAATTATGTTTAGTTTTGTCCCATGTTAAAAAGTTATTAAGAAAACTAAGCATTGATTTAAAAACTCCTCACTAATCTGTGTTGTATTTGAAAACAACAGTATGCCATGTGAGCAACCTCGTGCAACCGCGGGAGCCACGGTTCTGGATCATAGTATGGTGTGGTGCAGTGTGTCTTTAATTGGCACTTTTGTTTTCCTGCTTTGGATGGTGAAATGGTTCAAACCAAACTTTGATTGGATGGTGAAATGGTCCAAATCAAACATGTATAGCATTGATGGTTAGGATATGTTAGATTGAATATCTATACCGCTAGATCCACCCGTTGCTTTGGATCTCAAGAATCTTACAAGTTCAATGTGAAATAAATGCGGATTCCTTGGAAACCCCATCACCAGGAAGACTCTATGAGAGCCACCTTGATGTATGTGTTTTATATCAATGCCATCAATCAATTTTGCCAACTCATTATAGGGCATGAGCGAAAAAAGAAGCAATCCAAAACTCAAGTGGACCACACCACACCAAACATTGGGAATTATGACACCAACCATCGAAACCTTTCTATGACTGTCATGATGCTTATGCTTATTTGCCATCCAACCTGTTCACACCGTCACATAGACCTGGACGAAGGAAAACACAAATATCAGCTTGATCTAAAACTTTTGTGGCTGCCAAGAAGTTTTTAATGGTGGAGTGTTCAATCTCCATCATTTCCTATGGTGTGGTCCACTTGAGCTTTGGATCAGCTTCAATTTTGGGCTCGTGCCCTAAAATAAGCTGGCAAAATGGATAAATGACATTGATGCGAAATACATATATAGATCACGGTGAACTTCACGGCACTGCATCGGGCAATAGGCTTTCTGACAACAAAGATCACACCAATTCAAAGCATGAAAGCTAGGAACGAACCCCAAATATCACAAGCAATACTGGTGGATTAAACACCTAGTGGAGTTTCAATCAAACTAGTGGTCAAAATAGATGATAATGGACGGCAATGAGCAAACCTACTCAAAATATTGATTTTTCCTAGTCCCGGCTTGGTCCATTGCCAGCTTTAATCATTCCATAGAGTCAACATCAATACCTATATCTTACTAATAAAAATATTCAATTATATTTTTCTTTTCATTAAAAATTTTTTATAAATTGTTTGGGGATAGATTGTAGAATTGGATAGACATGCCAATGTCTTTGCAGCGAGACTGCTGCAACTACTTGCTAAAGGCCGAGAGATAAGATCACCGATGGCATATTTAAATCAACTACACATTCAGGAGGATATGCTCCCTTCATCCTAGATCTGACGGTAGAGATGGTGCCAAATTATCAATCATAGCCTAAATCCAGTTGCGCATGCATGGTGAGCATGCCCTAAATCTAGCCGCCCAACTTCATTCTATATGGAAAAGTCAAGTCTAAAAAAAAAAAAGTAATCTCAGTGTACTTTTAACTTATCTTATGTGTAAGTGTCACTAGCTTGGATTGCCCGGGATTCCATGGTGGTCCAATGATAAAAACCAACTGAGAGTAAGCTTATTCTATAGCGGGGAACCCTGTTAGAGAAGTCAATGGCTGCCTTCGTCACAAAATGGATAACCCTCATCCAATTAGGCATAATTAACACAAGGTTGGTGTAGATAATATTAGGCTTTGTACGATTAAAATTTATTGAAAGTAAAGTATTAATTAACTAGCACTTACTATACGCATGGCATAGATGAACGGATCCGCGCGCAATCTTTTTCGACTGAGGGGCCATTGGAGAAGAATTTTCTACTTGGATCGATCACTGTCTTCAGCCAATGTGAAAAGACATTTGAGTCTACTGGGAAAACTGATGCACTGTCTCATCGTACACTGGTCTTCATCTAAAGTATAAGGAAGTCAAATCTAGCAACAGAAGTCATGGCTTATCTTCTCTCCCACCGCTGAAAGAGTAAGTCCATGGACAAAAGCTATGCCGTTTCCACCACTTTGAAAACTAAGTTTTGTGATGGATAAACCATGCCCTATCTCCACCCCATGGTTTTAAACTTCTCAGTGCCAATCGCTTCGGCCCTGAGGATCCTGAGATGGCATGGTGTAGCCCACGGAACCTGAGCATGATATAGCTAGCAATCTGTTCACATTACACGTAAAATAAAGATGTATCAATTGATTGTTATCAAAATAGTTTTCCCTGCTTTGGATGGTGAAATGGTTCAAACCAAACTTTAATAAGACGGTAAAATGGTCCAAATCAAAAATGAATAGTGTTGATGGTTAGAATATGTTAGATTGAATATCTACACCACCGGATCTTCCCTAAACCTTCTTGATCCACTCGTTGCTTTGGGACGCGGATTGCGTACCCAGTAACTCAGCACGCTAAGCGTACTGAGCAATATCTGTGGGGTCCACTATGATTTACCTGTTTTATCCACTCCGTCCATCCATTTTAACAGATAATTTGAAGGCTACATACCAAAAACGAAGTATACCCAAATCTCAAGTGGACCTCACAATGGGAAACAGTGTGAATTGAAATTCAACTGTTGAAAATTTCTCGGGGGCCATAGAAGTCTTGGATCAATCTGTTATTTGTGTTTTCCCTTCATCCATGTCTGCATGATAATATGAACAGGTTGGATGACAAATAAACATCACTGTGGGCCCTACGAAGGTTTCAACTGTGTAAGTCATTATTCTCAGTTTTTCCTATTCTGTGGTCCACCTGAGCTTTGGACATGCTTCAATTTTCGGCTCAACCGCTAAAATGAGATGGAAAAACCAATGGATGGAGTGGATTATCCACACACATTCAAAGTAAGCCCAACTGAGTTTACTTAGTACGATAGCTTAGTGGGTAACTCAGTACGCAATCCGATTTCGTTGCTTTGGACCCAAAGACTTTTCTTATTTTTTTTCTTTCTTCTTTCAATTTTTTTTCTTTTTTTATATTATTATTATTATTATTTTGTTCTCTGTTAGCTTGTTAGTACACCCACTGCCAGTTCACACATTAATTACTGCTACCCACCCCCACTAGGGAATCGACACCAAGACCTCGGTGTTGAAATTAAGGATGTATCTTTCACTACCACTTGAGCTTCGGACCCAAGACTCGGATTGCGTCCTACCTCTGCCCGTCTCAGCAGCTTTGAGTGGCCACCATGATGTATGGATCTTATCTACACCGTCAACCCATTTTTTCGCATCATTTTAGAGTAGAAAATAAACAGTGAGGCAGATCGAACGTTCAAGTGGACTACAGACAGGGGATTAAACTCATACTGTTGAAAACTTCTTAAGGGGCTACAGAAGTTTTGGATGGAGTTGATATTTGTGTTTTCTCTTCATGAAGGTTTATATAACTTTATGAATAACTTGAATGGCAAATAAACATCACGGTGAACCCTAAAAAAGTTTTAACGGTGAGAATCATTATCACTACTGCTTCCTGTGGTGTGGTCCACTTGAGCCTTCGATCTGCTTAATTGTTTATCTTCTCCCCTAAAATGATACAAAAAAATGGACGGACAGTGTGGATAAGTTCCATGCATCACGGTTGCCGCACAAAGTTTATCCTCGTTGTCAGCTGGATACTGGCGGGGGTAGGACGCAATCCCCGTCCGACTCGTACAAGTTCAATACGTACGAAATGCCGATTTCCTGGTAACCCCACCAGCCAGGTGGCTAGTGGTCGATGCTATGTGGAGCCCACCATGATGTATCTGTTTTATGCACGCTGCCCAACATTTTGAAAGATAACTTTAGGGTTTGATCTAAAAAATGAGGTAGATCTAAATCTCAAATAAACCATACCATGGGAAAACAGTAGTGATTGATTGTCCACCATTAAAACCTCCTAGGGCACTGTAATGTTTACTTGACATATAACCTGTTAATTAGGTCATACAGACTTGGATTAAGGGAAAAAATATATATTAGCATGATTCAAAACTTTTTTCTAAAAATTGTTTAATGGTGGGCGTTTAATCAACACTGTGCAGTCTATTTGAGATTTGGATCAACCTAATTTTTGGGCTCATACCATAAAATAATCTGAAAGAATAATTGGACAGCATGGATGAAATACATACATCATGGTGGGGCTTACAGAGAACAGACCACTAGCTATTGGCTAGTGGCGGGGGAGTAGCCAATCCCTTTCCGACGTGAGAGCCACTTTGATGCATGTGTTTTATATCAATGCCATCAATCAATTTTACTAGCTCATTTCAGGGCATGAGTTGAAAAAGAAGCAATCCAAGTGGGCCATGCCACAGGAAACAGTGAGAGTCATGGCAGCAACCATTGAAACCTTCCTATGCCCGCCGTGGACGTGGTCGAAGGGAAACACAAATATCAGCTCGATCTAAAACTGTTGTGGCTGCCAAAAAGTTTTTAATGGCGGGGTGTTCAATCTCTATCATTTCCTGTGGTGTGGTCCACTTGAGCTTTAGATCTGCTTCAATTTTGAGTTCAAGTCCTAAAATGAGCTGGAAAAATGGGTAAATGGCATTGACGCAGAATACATACATCACAGTAAACCCCACAGCGCCCCCTCTGGTAAATAGGCAAGGATCACACTAATTCAAACCATAAGCTAGGAACGAGCCCCAAAGATCTCAAGCAGTATCCGGTGGACTAAACACCTACCATACATCATAAGCAACATTGCATCACCAAAACTAGCCTTCGGGTCACCCATCACTGCACGGAGTTTCAATCAAAGTACTGGTCAAAATAGCTGATAATGGACGGCAATGAGGAAGCCTACTCAAAATATTGATTTTTCCTAGCCCAGGCTTGGTCCATTGCCAGCTTTAATCATTCCATATATTCAACATCAATATCTACATCTTACTAATAAAAATATTCAATTACATTTTTCTTTTCAATAAAATATTTGGCTACAGATTGTAGAATTGGATGGACGTGCCAATATCTTTGCAGTGAGACTGATGCAACCACCTAATAATTAAAACCAAAACAAAGAAGCCAATGTCCTGTTTAAATCAACCACACATTCAAGAAGACAAGCTTCCTTCATCTTAGATCAGACTGTAGAGATGGTGCCAGAATCATAGCCCGAATCCAGTTGCGCATAGTGAGCATGCCCTCAATCTAGTTGCCCGGTCTTCATCATATATGGAAAGAAGTCAAGTCTACAAAAAAGAAAAGTAAAAAAATAAAAATAAAAAATAAAATACAATGCCTTATCTTCTCCTTACCCACTGAAAAGTGAATCTATGGACAAACTAATGCCCCATCTCCTTCCGTTTGAAAAGTATGCCCTCATCTCCACCCTATGGATGAAACAATTGATCCCATTAAAACACGTTTTCTCTGCTTAGAATGGTAAAATGGTCCAAATAAAAGTTTGATGGGATGGTCCCAACCATTTGATTAGCATGGGAAATTGAAGTTCGATGGGTGGAACTGTCTAATAGATATTGGCCGTTAAAATATGTTAAATCGAATATTTGCACCGTCATATTGTCGAATTAAAATGGTTAAAAAGGAAGATTTGAAAAATGTAAATATATATATATATATATATATATATATATATCATTTTTTACCTTTGTTAATCCACTTTCCTTAATTATGTTTAGTTTTGTCATATGTTAGAAAGTTATTAAGAAAACTAAGCATTTATATAAAAACTTCTCACTAATCCTCTATATTTGAAAACAATAGTATGCCATGTGAGCAACCTCATGCAACCGCGGGAGCCACGGTCAGGATCATAGCATGGTGCGGTGTGGTGTATCTTTAATCGGCACTTTTGTTTTCCTGCTTTGGATGGTGAAATGGTTCAAACCAAACTTTGATAGGACTGTGAAATGGTCCAAATCAAACATGTATAGCATTGATGGTTAGAATATGTTAGATTGAATATCTACATCGCTAGATCAACCCCACATCTCAACATACCCTTAGAGAGGTAGGAAGAACTTCTAGATCCACCTGTTGCTTTGGATCCCAAGAAAGTTATAAGTTTAATACGTAATAAATGCAGATTCCTTGGTAACCCGGACACCAAGAAGAATCGTGTTTTATATCAATGCCTTCAATCAATTTTGCCAGCTTATTTCAGGGCATGAGCCAAAAAAGAAGCAATCCAAAACTCAAGTGGATCGACCACACCACGTGAAACAATGGGAATTATGACACCAATCATTGAAACCTTCCTATGACCCGTGGTGATGCTTATGCTTATTTGTCATCCAATCTGTTCACACCGTCACATAGACCTGGACGAAGGGAAACACAAATATCAGTTTGATCTAAAACTTTTGTGGCTGCCAAGAAGTTTTTAATGGTGGAGTATTCAATCTCAATCATTTCCTGTGGTGTGGTCCACTTGAGCTTTGGATCTGCTTCAATTTTGGGCTCATGCCCTAAAATGAGCTAGCAAAATGGAATAATGGCATTGATGCAACATCACATGGCACTCCACAGCACTGCCTCCAGCCAATAGGCTCCTGACGACAAAGATCACACCAATTCAAAGCATAAAAGCTAGGAATGAGCCCCAAACATCACAAGCAATATCTGGTGGATTGAACACCTAGTGGAGTTTCAATCAAACTAGTGGTCAAAATAGATGATAATGGACGGCAATGAGCAAACTTACTCAAAATGTTGATTTTTCCTAGTCCCGGCTTGGTCCATTGCCAGCTTTAATCATTCCATTGAGTCAACATCAATACCTACATCTTACTAATAAAAATATTCAATTACTTTTTTCTTTTCATTAAAAATTTTCTATAAATTGTTTGGGGATAGATTGTAGAATTGGATGGACATGTCAATATCTTTGTAGAGAGACTGATGCAACTACTTACAAGAAGCGGGAATAAGAAAACCGATGGCTTATTTAAATTAACCACACATTCAAGAGGATAAGCTTCCTTCATCCTAGATCTGACAGTAGAGATGGTGCCAAACAATCATAGCCTGAATCGCATGGTGAGCATGCCCTCAATCTAGTTGCCCAACTTCATCCTATATGGAATGAAGTCAAGTCTAAAAAAAATAAAATAAAAAAAATGCCCTGTCTTGATGTAGGATGTAGCATAGATACATTGGTTGGACCAAAAGAATGTGAATTGTTACTTGGCCCATTGGAGAAGATTTTCTAATTGGATCGATCACTGTCTTCGTCCCATGTGAAAAGACATTCGAGTCTACTGAGAAACTGATGCACTGTCTCACCATACACAGGTATTCATCTAACGTACAAGTCAGTCAAGTCTAGTTACAGAAGTCATGGCTTATCTTCTCTCCAACCACTGAAAGAGTAAGTCCATGGACAAAAGCTATGCCGTTTCAACCACTTTGAAAGGTAAGTTTTGCGATGGAGAAACCATATCCTATCCCCATGGTTTTAAACTTCTCAGTGCCAATCGCCTTGTCCCTGAGGATCCTATATAGCAATCTGTTCACATTACAAGTAAAATAAAGCTGTATCAATTGATTGTTATCAAAATAGTTTTCCCTGCTTTGGATGGTGAAATGGTTCAAACCAAACTTTATCAAACATGAATAGTGTTGATGGTTAGAATATGTTAGATTGAATATCTACACGACCGGATCTTCCCCAAACATGTCAAAATACCCTTAGGTAAGTAGGAAGTGATGGGGTTTTTTTGCCCCGTGCTCGACCTGTCGTGAGCCCTGCTCGACCGGTCGAGGGCTGGCACGACCAGTCGTGGGAGTCGAGTCGTAGCTCGACTCAAAGTCCAGCGAGTTCGGACTATTTTTCTCCGGGGTTCTCGACCGGTCGTAGGTGACCCACGACCGGTCGTGGGTGGTCTACCACCAGTCGTAGGTGAGCTACGACCAGTCGTAGGAGGCTAAGACCAGTCCTGGAATTTTCAGGACTAGTCGTAGGTTACGCAGTTTGTTCCGCGATTTTGCGCGAAACTGCGGATTTGAGTCCTTTCACAACTGGGATGCGGAAAGGAGTTTCCCAAAACTATAAAAGGGGTTGCCTAGGGTTTTTCTAGGTATCACAAAATAGCAAGAGGGTTTCCTAAAGCTTTACAAGGTATTTGCTAAAGGGTTTAGGACTATCAAAGGTGAGAGAGAGGGAGAAAGAGAGAGGAAGCTTATAGAAGGGAGGTTCTGCTCGTGGAGGTTCTCTACTTTGCAATCTACATCTTAGCGCTTCTATGTCCTCGTAATCGGTTAGATCTCTCTGTTTTCTCTATTTCTCTTATTGTTTATCCACTCCTGCGTGAGTGAAGAAGATTGTAACGTTCTACTTCATAGTGGATTGTTGATCTGGACGAGGTCCCGTGGTTTTTACCTCTTTGAGGGTTTTCCACGTAAAATCTCTTGTGTGGTGTGTGATTGATGCTTTGATTTATTTCATTGCTTTATCCATAATTCTGGTTTGTTTCGGGAGGTTAGATCCTAAGGTTTGTGCAAGGCATCCCAACAAAGTGGTATCAAAGCTAAGTTCATTGAACGGGTAGGATCGGTTTGAATTATGGAAGGTGGCTCAAGGATGATCAGCCTCAATGGTTCTAACTGGACCATATGGAAGGCAAAGATGGAGGACTTGCTTTATTGCAAGGACCTATATTCTCCAATCTCAAGCATATCAGCAAAATTCAAGGATATGACTGATGATGATTGGAAGAAGATGGACCGAAAGGCGGTGGGGTTTATCAGACAATGGTTGGATGATTCCGTGTTTCACCATGTGTCTCACAAACCACCATAAGCTTCATGGTTGAAATTACAAGGGCCTTGTCAGATGAGAGGAAGACAAATAGGTAATAAGATATTTCTGATAAGACGACTTGTAAATCTCAAGTTTAAGGATGGTGGTTCTGTGGCCGAGCACATGAATGAGGTCAGCAATATAGTGAACCCACTCACCTCTATGAAGATGGTCCTGGATGATGAATTGCAGGCTTTACTATTGCTTAGTTCATTGCCTGACAGTTGGGAGACATTGGTGGTGTCTCTAAGTAACTCCGCGCCGACGGAAAGATATCCATGGAACAGTGTAACCAGCTTGTCTCTTCAATGAGGAGACAAGGAGGAAGTCTCGTGGGTCTACTCAAGAAGAGGCTCTTGTGACGCAGAACGGGGAGAGGAAAGAACGAGGAAGGGCGGGAAGGCCCGAGATAAATCAAGAGGCAAGTCGAGTAACAGAAAAGAGGTTGAATGCTGGAATTGTGGCAAGAAGGGCCACTACAAGCATGAATGTCGTGGTAAGAAGAACGACAAGAAAGGAAAAGAGAAGGAAGATGAATCTGATTCCACTGCAGTCGCTTCAGATGGCGACATGGTAGTTATTCTTTCTACAGATCACGATGTATGTCTCACGGCTACGAGTCAGGGCACCGACTGGGTGATAGACTCGGGAGCTTCTTTTCATGCGACTCCACACAGGGACTCCTTCACAAGCTACAAGTCAGGTGACTATGGGACTGTGAAGATGGGAAATTCTGGCGTATCAAAGATCGTGGGAGTCGGTGATATTTGTGTGAAGACCGATGTGGGCCGCACATTGGTTCTCGTGGATGTGAGGCATATCCCGGACCTTCGCCTCAACTTAATGTCGACAGGAAGGTCGGATGATGATGGCTATGAAAGCCTGGTTTGTCATGGCGATGGAAGCTCATCAAGGGTTCATTGATCGTGGCTAGAGGAAAGAAGTGTTGCACCTCGCATGCAAGGTAAGTGTCGGTATGTGCAAGGGTGGATTGAACGCAGCAGAAGATTTAGCTATTGACATGTGGCACAAAAGCGTCTGGCCACATGAGTGAAAAAGGGCTTCGGCCTACTAGCAAGGAAGCAAGGCTCCTTGACGTGACAGTGTATGCCTCTCAAAACCCGTCTTGATTGTTTATCGTGAAACAAAGATAGAGTTTCATTCATTAAACCGCTTCTCATGTTAATAAAGTGCATGCATCGATTTGGTTTATTCGATGTTTGTGGTCCTATGAGGACAAAACCTTGGGTGGGGCATTGTATTTTGTTACTTTTATAGATGATGCATCTAGAAGGGTTTGGGTTTATGCTTTGAAATCCAAGGACGAGGTCTTTGGTGTGTTTAAATTGTTTCATGTTATGGTCGAGAGAGAGACAGGTAGACCATTGAAGTGCATCCGCACTGACAATGGTGGTGAATACATTGACGACTTTCATGAGTACTGCAAGTCCCAGGGTATACGGCATGAACAGACTGTTCCCAAGACCCCCCAGCATAATGGTGTAGCTGAGCGAATGAATCGCACCATTGTTGAGAGAATCAGATGCATGTTATCCCATGCGAAGTTGCCCAAGACGTTCTGGGGAGAAGCAATGCGCACGGCGGTGTATTTGATAAACAGGTCTCCATCAGCCCCGTTGAATGGAGAAGTACCTGAGAAGGTGTGGACTAGACAGGATCCATCGTACAGTCATCTCAGGGTGTTTGGATGCAGGACATCCGTTCACGTACCAAAGGACGAGAGGTCCAAGCTCGATATGAAGATCAGGCAGTGTGTGTTCTTAGGGTACGGTGATGAAAAATTCGGTTACAGGTTATGGGATCCGACCGAGAAGAAGCTCGTCAGGAGCAGAGATGTGGTTTTCTTTGAAGATCGCAGTATCGAAGACATTGGTAAGCCGAGAGAAGAACCAAATATTAGTTCAGTGTGAGCTAGAGGACATGGATCCGATTACTCCTCCCGTGGTGCCCGATGACGGGGGAGTACAAAGAAGGTGCGAGGGATGAGGGAGTTCCTTCGAAGATGGACCAGGGAGCAACCTTTCCCACTTGATCCACTGTTGAGCCACGGGTGAGGAGGTCATCTAGGACAGACATGTACCGTCCAAGAGGTACTCGCCGCATGAGTACGTTATGCTAACCGATGGGGGAGAGCCAGAAGATTATTCTGAGGCCCTAGTCGACGAGCATAAGGAGGAGTGGTTGAAAGCTATGCAAGAGGAGATGGAATCCTTGCATAAGAACTACACCTATGACATGGTGAAATTGCCTAAGGGCAAGAAAGCTCTGAGCAACAAGTGGGTGTTCAGAAAGAAGATTGAGCAGAAGAATTCACAGACGAGGTTCAAGGCCAGACTTGTGGTGAAAGGGTTTGGTCAGAGAAAAGGTATAGACTTCGAGGAGATATTCTCACCAGTGGTGAAGATGACATCCATACGGGTGTTGCTTGGGTTGGCGGCTAGCATGGATCTGGAGATAGAGCAGTTAGATGTTAAAACTGCCTTTCTCCATGGTGACCTGGAAGAAGAGATCTACATGTACCAACCAGAGGGGTTTGAAGTCAAGGGCAAGGAACATATGGTGTGTAGGCTGAGGAAGAGCTTGTATGGGCTGAAACAAGCTCCACGGCAATGGTACAAGAAGTTCGACTCATTTATGTTGAAACATGGGTATGACAGAACGGAGTCGGACCACTGTGTGTTCACGCGCAAGTTCTCAGATGGTGATTTCTTAGTTCTGCTATTATACGTTGATGACATGCTCATCATGGGAAAAGACATCAAGAAGATTGACAGGCTGAAACAGGAGTTGGGCAAGTCTTTTGCGATGAAAGACTTGGGCCCGGCTAGACAGATCCTAGGAATGGAGATAACCCGTGACAGAAGCAGCAGGAAACTTTGGCTGTCACAAGAGCGGTATATTGAAAAAGTCCTAGAGCGATTCAATATGAATGCAGCGAAGCCGGTTAGTACTCCACTGGATGGTCACTTCAGATTGAGCGACAGGCAGTATCCCAAGACGAAGGAAGAGGTGGAAGGGATGCAGAAAATACCCTATGCGTCAGCAGTAGGAAGTTTGATGTATGCTATGGTGTGTACACGCCCAGACATAGCATATGCGGTTGGTGTAGTCAGCCGGTATCTTGCCAATCCTGGCAAAGAACATTGGGCAGCGGTGAAATGGATACTACAGTATCTAAGAGGCTCATCCAGGTTAAGCCTATGCTATGGTGACGGAAAACCTGTGTTAGAGGGCTACACAGATGCAGATATGGCAGGTGACATAGACTCCAGGAAGTCTACATCGGGGTTCGTGTTCACGTTTGCAGGGGGAGCGGTTTCTTGGCAGAGCAAGCTACAGAAGGTCGTAGCATTGTCGACGATAGAGGCCAAATATATTATAGCATCACGAAGCATGTAAAGAGATGCTTTGATGAAGAGGTTCCTACAGAACTTAGCCTGAAGCAGGAGGAGCACGTGGTCTATCGCGATAGTCGAGTGCTATACACTTGAGCAAGAATCCAAGTCGATTCCAAGTCGAAGCACATAGAGATTCGGTATCACCGGATCGTGGGGATACTTTGGAACAAAAAGGTGTTACACTTGAGAAGGTCCACACGGACGATAATGGGTCGACATGATGACCAAGGCTTTGCTCAAAGGCAAGTTCGAGGTTTGTAGAAACCGTCGGCTCAAGAAGGTGGATCCCTCCCGGTCAAAAAGGGGGAGATTTGATGGGGTTTTTTTTTGCCTCGTGCTCGACTGTCGTGAGCCCTGCTCGACCGGTCAAGGGCTGGTACGACCAGTCGTGGGAGTCGAGTCGTAGCTCGACTCAAAGTTCAGCGAGTTTGGACTATTTTTCTCCGGGGTTCTCGACCGGTCGTAGGTGACCCACGACCGGTCGTAGGTGGTCTACGACCAGTCGTAGGTGAGCTACGACCAGTCGTAGGAGGCTAAGACCAGTCCTGAAATTTCCAGGACTAGTCGTAGGTTACGCAGTTTGTTCCGCGATTTTGCGCGAAACTGCGGATTTGAGTCCTTTCGCAACTGGGATGCGGAAAGGAGTTTCCCAAAACTATAAAAGGGGTTGCCTAGGGTTTTTCTAGGTATCACAAAATAGCAAGAGGGTTTCCTAAAGCTTTACAAGGTATTTGCTAAAGGGTTTAGGACTATCAAAGGTGAGAGAGAGGGAGAAAGAGAGAGAGGAAGCTTATAGAAGGGAAGTTCTGCTCGTGGAGGTTCTCCATCTCAGCGCTTCTATGTCCTCGTAATCGGTTAGATCTCTCCGTGTTCTCTATTTCTCTTATTGTTTATCCACTCCTGCGTGAGTGAAGAAGATTGTAACGTTCTACTTCATAGTGGATTGTTGATCTGGACGAGGTCCCGTGGTTTTTACCTCTTTGAGGGTTTTCCACGTAAAAATCTCTTGTGTGGTGTGTGATTGATGCTTTGATTTATTTCATTGCTTTATCCATAATTCTGGTTTGTTTCGGGAGGCTAGATCCTAAGGTTTGTGCAAGGCATCCCAACAGGAAGAACTTCTGGATCTACCCGTTGCTTTGGACCCAAGACTCTCGGGGAGGCGGATTGTGCCCTACCTCCGCCTGTCTCAGCAGCTTTGAGTGGCCACCGTGATGTATGGCTCTTATCCACACTATCCATCCATTTTTTTGTATAATTTTAGAGTATAAAACAAAAAATAAGGCAGATCCAAGGTTCAAGTGGACTACACAATGGGAATTAAACTCTTACCATTGAAAGCTTCTTGAGGGCCACAAAAGTTTTGGATGGAGTTGATATTTGTGTTTTCTCTTCATCCACGTCTATGTAACTTTATGAATAAGTTGGATGGCAAATTAACATCACGATAGACCCTAGAAAAGTTTCAACGGTAAGAATCATTATCACCACTGCTTCCTGTGGTGTAGTCCACTTGAGCCTTGGATCTGCCTAATTGATTGTCTTATCTCCTAAAATGATACCAAAAAATGGATGGACAGTATGAATAAGACCCGTACATCACGGTGGCCACTCAAATTTTATCCCCATTGCCAGCTAGAGACAATCCGCATCCGACTCGTGGAAGTTCAATACATAATAAATGCAGAATTCCTGGTAACCCCACCATGTGAGAGTAGGGCTGTTTAGGAGCCGAGCTAGCTCGAAAATCTTGCTCGACTTGGCTCGAGTCAGCTCGGATTGACTCGGCTTGAATGACCGATTCGGGTTGAGTCAAGCTAATCATTTAAAGTTCGAGTTGAGTTCGAGCCAAGTTCGACCAGGGGGCATTGCAACTCGACTCGACTTGAAGCTCGAAATCAAGCTCGACTCGGCTCGATTAATAAATATACTGATTCTCCTAAGATTTTTGAATTTTCATCAATGGAGAAGGATCAAGAACAGAATCCATTACTCTCTCACCCAACAAGCTCGAGCTCAACTCTAGGTAAACTCGACTCGACTCAAACCACTAGCTCGACTCGACAACTTTGGCAAACAAGTCAAGCTTCAATGTTGAGCTCAAGGCCGAGCTCAAGCTCGAGCTCGAACTCAAGTACAACATGGACAAGCCGAGCCGAGCTTAGCCCACCTCGACTCGACTCGGCTCGATGCCCACCTCTATGTGAGAGCCGGACGAGTGTTTGGCTAGTGACACTGCCACCAGCCATGTGGATGGTAGTGGGTGCTACGTGGAGCCCACCATGATTTATGTGTTTTATCCACGCCATCCAACCATTTTGAAAGATAATTTCAGGGTTTGATCTCAAAAATAAGGTAGATCTAAATCTCAGGTAGACCACACCATGGAAAAACAGTAGTGATTGAATGTCCACCATTAAAACCTCCTAGGGCTCACTATAATGGTTGTTTAACATCTCACCTATTAATTATGTAATAAAGACTTGGATGAAGGGAAAAAATTATATATCAGTTTGATCCAAAACTTTTGTGGCCCCCACAAAAGTTTTAATGGTAGGCGTTCAATCAACACTTTGCGGTCCATTTGAGTTTTGGATCAACTTCATTTTTGGGCTCATACCATAAAATGATCTGAAAGAATGTGGACAGCAAGGATGAAACACATACATTATGGTGGGGCCCATAGAGCACCGACCACTAGCCATTGGCTAGTGGCAGGGGGAGTAGCCCATCCCTTTCCAACGTGAGAGCCACTGTGGTGATGTATGTGTTTTATATCAACGCCATCAATCAAAATTTCGAGCTCATTTCAGGGCATGAACCAAAAAAGAAGCAATCCAAGTGGACCATACCACAAGAAATAGTGGGAATTATGACAGCCACCATTGAAACCTTTCTATGACCTGCCGTGATGCTTGTGCTAATTTGCCATCCAACCTGTTCACATCGGCACATAGACCTAGACAAGGGAAATACAAATATCAACTTGATCTAAAACTTTTGTGGCCGCCAAGAAGTTTGTGTTCAATCTCCATCATCTCTTGTAGTGTGGTCCACTTGAGCATTGGATCTGCTTCAATTTTGGGCTCATGCCTTAAAATGAGGTGAAAAAATGGATGAATGGCATTAATGCAAAATACATACATCACGGTGGACCCCACTGCGCTGCCTATGCATGTGAAAACAAGGATCACACCAATTCAAAGCATAAGCCAGGAACGAGCCCCAAAGATAACAAGTAGTCGCTGGTCGACTAAACACTAGGGGTGCACATTGAACCGGTAGAACCGTGGAACCGGACCGAAACCGACCAAACGGTCCGGTTTGGTCCGGTTCTAGAGTGCACCGGTTCCGGTTCCGGTTCCAAAAATCAAAGAACCGGTTACATCGATTCGGTTCTCGGTTTGGGGGTATGTAGAACCGAACTGAACCGTGAACTAATCCGTAGAATCAAACCGTGGATCCAATCCATAGAACCGAACCGTGGAACTAAACCTGGAACCGAACTTGGAACCGAAACAAGAACCCTTTGATTGTTTCTATATTTGACTCATGATTTATGGTTTATAATGTACCATTTAATTATTTTCATAAATGTATTTTTGCACACCTTATACAATATCTAAACCATTCATCAAATGGACCACAACATGGATGGACATGGGCTAGATAATAAAATTAAACATGCAATTGGGCTGGATTATAAAAAGCCCAGAACCGTGGAACCGTTCCGGAACTGAACTGGTTTTAACGGTTCGGTTCTGGTTCGGTTCTAGGGTGCCAACGGTCCGGTTCCGGTTCCAAATATCCTAGAACTGTTAGGAATGGTTCGGTTCCGGTTTCACCCCAGAACCGGACCAAACCGACCTGTGTGCACCCCTACTAAACACCTACCATGCAACATAAGCAATATTGCAACACCAAAACTAGCCTTCAGGTCACCCATCACCGCATGGAGTTTCAATCAAATTAGTGGTCAAAATAGTTGATAATGATGGCAATGAGCAAACCTACTCAAAATGTTGATTTTTCCTAGCCCAGGCTTGGTCCATTGCCAGCTTTAATCATTCCGTAGATTCAACATCAATATCTACATCTTACTAATAAAAATGTTCAATTACATTTTTCTTTTCATTAAATTGTTTGGCTACAGATTGTAGAATTGGATGAAAATGTCCATATCCTTACAGTGAGACTGATGCAACCACCTAATAAAAGCCAAAACAAAGAAACCGATGTCCTGTTTAAATCAACCACACATTCAAAAAGACAAGCTTTTCATTCATGATCTTAATTAGATATGACGGTAGAGATGGTGCCAGACAATCATAGCCCGAATTCAGTTGCATATGGTGAGCATGCCCTCATTCTAGCCTTCATCATAAATGGAAAGAAGTCATGCCTATAAAAAAAAGGGAAAAAAAATGCCCTATCTTCTCCTTACCCACTGAAAAGTAAGTCTATGGATAGAACCAATGCCCCCATCTCCTTCTGTTTGAAAAGTATGCCCTCATCTCGACCCCATGGATGAAACAATTGATGCCATAAAAAAATATTTTCTCTGCGTAGGAAGGTAAAATGGTCCAAATAAAAGTTTGATGGGATGGTCCCAACCATTTGATTAGCATGGGAAATTGAAGTTTGATGGGTGGAACTGTCTAATAGACATTGGCCGCTAAAATAAGTTAAATCAAATATTTGCACCATCATATTGTCGAATTAAAATGGTTAAAAAGGAAGATTAGAAAATCTAGAAAAAAAAAATAATCTGTTTTAACCTTTGTTAATCCATTTGCCTTAATTATGTTTAGTTTTGTCTCACGTTAGAAAGTTATTAAGAAAACTAAGTATATATTTAAAAACTCCTCACTAATCCACTGTATTTGAAAACAATAGTATGCCATGTGAGCAACCTCGTGTCACCACGAGTGCCATGGTCGGGATCATAGCATGGTGTGATGTGGTGTGTCTTTAATCGGCACTTTTGTTTTCCTGCTTTGGATGGTGAAATGGTTCAAACCAAACTTTGATAGGATGGTGAAATGGTCCAAATCAAACATGTGTGCATCCATAGTTAGAATATGTTAGATTGAATATCTATACCACTATATCAGCCCCAAACATCTCAAAATACCCTTAGGGACTGTTTGGCCAGGCGGATTAAGAGTGATTAGGAGGGATGGGATGGTAAAATCTTGGGATATGCCAAACGAGCCAAGCAGACCCGATGAACTTGTCCCGGGATATAGCAAACCCATGGATCTTAAACCATTCCACTAACATCACCATCATTACCTTAAAATTGATCCCATCCCTCTTAATCCCGTTCAATCGTGCCTGGGGCGTGTTTGGTTGTATGGATTGGAAGGGATTGGAAGGTAAAATCCCGGGATATGCCGGACGTGCCAAGCAGACTCAATGAACTTGTCCAGGGATATAGCAATCCCATGGATCTTAAACCAATCTACGGACACCACCATCATTACCTTAAAATCCATCCCATCCCTCCTAATCCCATGGGATCCGTCCGGCCAAACAGACCCTCAGAGAGGTAGGAAGAACTTCTAGATCCACCCGGTGCTTTGGATCCCAAGAATCTTATAAGTTCAATACGTAATAAATGAGGATTCCTTGGAAACCCCGGCACCAGGAAGACTCTTTGAGAGCCATCGTGATGTATGTGTTTTACATCAATGCTATCAATCAATTTTGCCAGCCTATTTCAGGGCATGTGCTAAAAAAGAAGCCTACTCAAGTGGACCACACCACACGAAACAGTTGGAATTATGACACCAACCATTGAAACCTTCGTATGACTGTCGTGATGCTTATGCATATTTGCCATCCAACCTGTCCATACCGTCACATAGACCTGGACGAAGGGAAACACAAATATCAGCTTCATCTAAAACTTTTGTGGCTGCCAAGAAGTTTTTAATGGTGGAGTGTTCAATCTCCATCATTTCCTGTGGTGTGGTCCACTTGAGCTTTGGATCTGCTTCAATTTTGGGCTCCTGCCCTAAAATGAGCTAGCAAAATGGATGAATGACATTGATGCGAAATACATACATCATGGTGGACTCCACAGCATTGCATGGGGGAATAGGTTTCTGACAACAAAGATCACACCAATTCAAAGCATAAAAAGCATTAAACGAGCCCCAAATATCACAAGCAATATCTGGTGGATTAAACACCTAGTGGAGTTTCAATCCAACTAGTGGTCAAAATAGATGATAACGGACGGCAATGAGTAAACCTACTCAAAATGTTGATTTTTCCTAGTCCCGGCTTGGTCCATTGCCAGCTTTAATCATTCCATTGAGTCAACATCAATACCTATATCTTACTAATAAAAATATTCAATTACATGTTTCTTTTCATTAAAAATTTTCTATAAATTGTTTGGGGATGGATTGTAGAATTGGATGGACATGTCAATATCTTTGCAACGAGACTGATGCAACCACTTACTAAAAGCCGAAATAAGAAAACCGATGGCCTATTTAAATCAACCACACATTCCGGAGGATAGGCTTCCTTCATCCTAGATCTGACAGTAGAGATGGTGCCAAACAATCCTAGCCTGAATCCAGTTGCGCATGGTGAGCATGCCCTAAATCTAGTTGCCCAACTTCATCTGGAATGAAGTCAAGTCTAAATAAAGCATTAAAAAAATAAAAAACAATTCCCTATCTTCTCCTTACCCACTGAAAAGTAAGCCTATGGACAAAATCAATGCCCTATCTTGATTTACGATGTGGCACAGATATATTCCTAGCATGGTTGAACTAAAAGAAGGTGAACTGTTAATTATGTCCACTCATTCATTCAGCATTCAAATTGCGCAGTGGAAGAGCACATACTCTGCTTCAGGAAGGATATCAGATGCGGAGAGATTGGCCCCTTTCTTAATCTGCTGGGTGGTGTGGAAAGCCCGCAATGCTGCGAGGTTTGACAGCAAAATGGCCTCCTTTCTCACCCTATTTGCTAAGGTGGATTGGTGGCTGAGGTATGTTTCTGATCGAAGTGGAGTAAGGTCGGCCCAAAAGCTGACCTCGTCAGCCGTGCGCATGAATTCGGGTTCGGTCTCTACATCTTAGATTCATGCTCAGACGAATGTTGTGTGCTGGATCAAGCCTCGCTGCGAATGGGTCAAGATTAATGTCGACGGTTCATGTAGGGGTAACCCAGGGCTCTCAGGCGGTGGGGGGATTTGCAGAAACGATAAAGGTGAGTTTATGTTTACTTTCTCCGCTCCGTATGAGCAAAGTACACACACGTGTGTGGAGATTCGGGCCATTCTAGACAGCCTATCCTTCTGCCTTCAACGGGGCTTCTATAAGGTGGAGATTGAATCCGACTTGCAACTTATAGTGGACATTTTGAACGGCAACTCATGTCCGGGATGGAAGTGGAGCTACTGGCTCAAGAGGATCCAAAATCTCAGGATGTTGGGCCAATCACGCATTGCTCACATCTTTAGGGAGGCCAATTTCCCGGCCGATGCTCTGTCCTGGATTGGGAGCGATACCCAACGAGCCTGTCTCTTCTTATCTGTTGCAGAGCTGCCGCAACATGTTAGGGGTCCACTCTTCTTGGATAGGGTGGGTTTGGGGGTGATTAGAGGTCATGATGGCAGGGCTTAACCATTTGTAATTAGCGTTTTGCATTTTCTGTTTTTTGTGATCATGATAGGCTTGCCCGGTTCTCTTTTCTGGGCATGCCCGAATGTAACCCGGTTCGTTTTGTGAATGAATAGAAACGTCTTTCTTTTTTTTTGAAAAAAAAAAAGGTGAACTATAAATTGGCTATAAATTTTGATCCGTGTATCATTACAAGATGCACAACCTATCAATCATTATTGTAATGGGCCATTTGAGGTAAATTGACCCACAACGTGGGTCGCGTCTGTTCATTTCGTTAGAAAACGCGCGCTTTCAGCTCAAAAATGAAATTTAAAGAAAAAAATTACTATTTTTAGTATTTCCAATTTTTTTAATATTTTTTTAAAAGAGTTTTAATTTATTTTTTTTTAATTTTTTTTTTTTAATTTTAAGAAATAACTTGTAATGATGCTAGGAATTTTCTAGCAAAATTTTATTTGGAATTTTTATTTTTAGAAATTAGGATTTAGAAGAGTTTTACTAGAATTAAAATTTTTATTAAAGTTAGAATTTTGCTATTTTTGATAATTACGAATTTCGGTTTAAATTTTTTTTTTCTTTATTAATGGTGTAAGAGGGACACATACATATCAGATAATAATCAATCAATTTATTTTCAGAATTATTTCTTCCCTCGTGGATTCGAGGCATCTTTGTGTGGAGTCCAAAGAAACTCATTGGATTCGGAATAGTTATCCTTGAGAAAGATGGTGCTTGACCTCATCACGTCCATCCCTGCGTCAGTTAGTATCATACTAGGCTTTCTCCTTGGATCTATGACTTATAACAACGAGTTAGGCAATACTCCCATGGACAATGCTCAAGGGAATTTACCTTTAATAGCGATGACTTTCGAAGCGGCGCAGCGAGAAAATTGACAAGTCATGCAAAGGTTGTGGGCTACCATTGATCACATGACAGAGGCCCTACGGCAACTCTATATTAGTGGTGATGATCCACCCCGTAGGTGCTGAAATTCATAATCATGTTGATCATAGGGTGATACCGACGGTGAACCACATTACATGAAACAGACCAAAAATAAAGTATATCCCAATCTCAAGTGGACCACATTACATGAAACAGTTTTGAATGAATGTCGACCATTAAAAACTTTTTGGGGGCCATAAAAGTTTTGGATGAAGCTGATCTTTAATTTTTCCCTTCATCTGGGTCCGTATGACCTAATCAATAGATTGGATGTCAAATAAACAGTACGGTAGGTCTTAGGGGGATTTTAATGGTGGATATCCAATCACTATTGTTTTCCTGTGGTGTGGTCCACCTGAGATTATATCCCTCTCATTTTTTGGATAAAGCCTTAAAATGATCTGTAAAACTAGATGAACAGTATGGATGAAATGCATACATCATGGTGTGGCCCACAGAGCACCGACTACCACCCACCGGGCTGGTGGCAGGAGGAGTAGCCAATCCGTTTTCCTTTGGCACAACCCAGGAAATCCGTTTCTAGAAACAGATTAGCTGGTGTACACCACACACCTGGTTGGCATGTTTACATCACCAGGTTTTGTGGGTCCCTTCATGAGGTATGTGTAATATCCCAACCGTCCTTCTATTTGGTGAGCCCGTCCTAAGGCTTGAACCGAAAAAATAAGACAAAATCCAAATATCAAGTGGGCCACACTGCAGAAAGCAGTAGGGGATTGAACATTTACCATTGAAACCTTTTTTGGGGTCACAGAAGTTTTGTATCAATATGATATTTGTTTTTCCTCTTCATCCAGGTCTGTGTGGTCTAATGAAGAGATTGGATGGAAAATAAACATTATTGTGAGCCCTATTAATATTTTAATGATACCAATCATTGTCCCACTGCTATTTGTAGTGTGGTTCACTTGTGGACGCAGATTGCGTCCTACCCCCGCCCGGACGGTAATCCGTCCAGGCAGGGCTCTGTGGAGCCCACCGTGATGTAACTGTTTCATCCTGCCGTCCAATGATTTTTTCAGAAAATTTTAATATGTGAACCAAAAAATGAGGCAGGTCCAAGGCTTGAGTGGACCACAAAGTGGGGATTGAACGTCCACCATTAAAAGCTTCTTGGGAGCCAGAGAAGTTTCGGATCAAGCTGATATTTGTGTTTTCACTTCATCCACGTCTACGTGACCTTATGAATAGGTTTTATGGTAAAAAAAACATCACGTGGGCCCTTAGAAAGGTTTCAACAGTGGGTGTCATATCAGTGCAGGTTCCTTTGGTGTGGTCCACTCAAGCCTTGGACCTGCCTCATTTTTTGGATCACATATTAAAATTTTCTGAAAAAATGGTTGGACGGCGAGATAAAACAGTTACATCACGGCGGGCACCACAGAGCCCTGCCCGGACGGATTACCGTCCGGGCGGGGGTAGGACGCAATCCGCGTCCGTTCACTTATACTTTGGATATGATTATTTTTGGGAATTTTGTTCTAAAATGATCTCCCAAAATGGACGAACGCCGGTGCAACTAGGCGCACTATAACCTATAGTCTCGGAGAGCACTAGAGTATGTCTTCTCTACGATAATCCATTTTCTTTCTTAATAGCTATCCCAAGCAGAGGTTGCATTTGGATCTCGTTAGCATACAAATCTCCATCTGGACTGTCCATTAGATTCCACCCTCTTTGTAAGTTTCCTTGGAAATTTCATTTTGATTGGATAAACCAAGCCATCTCATTAGTGAAATGCATATATAGATCATAGGTCCAATGATGAATGGATAGGATCATTAGACTGATGTGATTTTTTCATATAAATAGGAGAAGCGTGGAATGGAGCTAATGGAGGGTCTAGATAGGTTATGTGCATAGGAAGGTGTTTTCTATGCACTTAGCGCGCTGGATCTATTTTCTCCATTTGTTTATTCCCAATGTTTTCTTTGGTGTGGTACTGGAACTTTGTTTATAATTTAATGTTGGGTTCAACCCCTAAAATGAGCTGTAAAACGGATGGATTGTGTGGATAAAGCACATACATTCATGGTGGGCCTAAAGAGTTTCTTGTGATGTGGCCCACTTTGATGTATTTATTTTGTATACATTCATGGTGGGCTTGACAGTTATCAGGTGGACTATCCCATAGTAAACAGTGGTAGTTGTATGATAGGGGGAAAAAAATCATGTGGTGTGGTCCACCTGAATTTTGTATATGCTTCATTATGTTTGATCTGATTCGTCCTTCATTATAGAGTTACATGCAATTTGTTTCGCTGTATCTATATATAGCATTGATCAGGAGCAAAATGTCATCTGGATCAAGAAAAAGAGGAGCAAGGGACATTGGGTGGAAACATGGATGGCTTGTGGAGGGAAATAAATATGGAGTCATATGCAACTATTGTGGCCAAGTGATACGAAGTGGGGGTGTGTCTAGGCTAAAGGAACATTTGACAGGGGGATACGAGAATGTAAAAGACTGCCCAAGTGTAATAAGGCCAGTGAGAGAGGGGATGAGAAAAGTGTTGACTGAAGTGAAGTCACACAAGTTGCAACACAGGGATTGGGAGAGGGATCTAAAAGAGGAGCTACGAGGCGCTAGATGAGGCCTAGTGCTATCGACGAGCAAGATGATGACGACGAGGAGAGGATCACATATCCCGATGACTACGTTAAGGCTCGAGATAGGAGGGAGTTTAGACAAGTGATTCGTGAGTCTCGGGCTTTAGAGTAGGAGGGGGAGCAAAAAAGACAGTTTGATGAAAGTAGGCTGTCGTTTGGGACGTCCCGACATGAGGCTGGTGAGAGCAGCAGATGATTTGAGGAAGGCAGCGGGCATGACCTACAACGCACACAAAGTGCTCGTGTCACAGATGCCCCTATTGCAGGCGTTAATCAAAAGAGATTAAAAAATATACGAAACAAGAGGCTCAGGGAGAAAGTGGGGGGGCGCTATATCTAGGTGGTTCATCTCGAGCCATGTACCGGCAAATGCAGTAACTAGTCCTCATTTCAAACATATGATTGAGGAGGTGCAGCGTGCAGGGCCTGACGTGAAGCCTCCCACACCACAGGAGATTCTTGGCGTCTACCTCAATCGGGAGTACGAGTAGATGCAGGCTTGGGTACGTGAACTCAAGCCAAACTGGAAGCAGTATGGGGTGACAACCATGTGTGATGGGTGGACAGGACCCATGAAATTGTCTATTATTAATTTCATGGTGTACTGTAGAGGTCAGCATGTTTTCCTCAAGTCCATTAATGCATCAACCAAAATAAAAGATCACGAATACATATATGATCTCCTAAAAGGAGTTATTAGAGATGTTGGGTCCTAAACTGTTGTCGAAGTTGTGACGAATAATGGCAGTGCATTCGTTAAGGCGAGGAAGAAATTGATGAGGAAGTACAATCTCTATTAGACCCCGTGTGTGGCATACTGCATTGATTTAATGCTCAAGAGGATAAGCCAGATAGATTCTATCAGGAGAACCATCCAGGATGCGAGAAAAGTGACAAACTTTATGTACAATCACTCATGGTTGTTGGTTACAATGTGTGAGTATTGTGAAGGGGACATCGTTAGACCAGGTGCGACACGGTTCGCCACAAACTTCATTGCACTCGACTACTTATACAGGCACTGCGTGGGTCTCAGAAATTTGTTCAGATCTGAGAGATACTTCGAGTGGAATCAGAGGAAGACTGAGGGTGCAAAGAACGTATCGAAGATGGTGCTTTCCGATTTCTTCTAGGATAGAGTTCACAATGTCGTTTCTATCCTGCATCCGATTTATAAGGTCCTACGAGCCGTAGATAATGAGATGTGGCTTTCGATTGGGTCAATATATGAGCTTATGAGAATTATGATAGAGCGGATAATGACTACAATCCCCGGTTCGTACCAGTGGGTGATCAATATCATCGATTATTGATGGACCGGGACTCTCGAGCATCCACTCCACCAAGCTGGTAAGTTTGTTACGTTTACCTATATTTTTTATCACTTACATTTGCACTTTAAGCATCACTTCTGTTTGCATGTTAATACAATTAAGTAACTAATATTTGAGTTTTAGCATACTACCTGAATCCCAAATTTCATTATAAACGTTGGCTCCATGATAATAACGATTTGACGATGGCTGTCTACGAGGTGTTCAAACGATTGTTCCCAGGATCGACAGCGCAAACAGATTTCGGTAATCAGGTAATGCAATAAAATTTCTTCCTTATAGCCTTTAGAAATATGGGTAATTAAAAACAATGACTTGTGAATCCGTGTTTACAGTTATTGCAGTTTAAGGATGTTAGGGGTACATTCTCATCCGCACTAACAAAAGTATCGACTGAAACGATGATGTCGTGTGAGTATGGTAACATAATTAGGTAATTACATTTTTCGTTTAAACTTCAAACTAAAACAAGTTCATTATGGATATATAGGTGAGTGGTGGGCGATGTACGAAGTCGACACGCCCGCACTGTAGTTATTGACAGTCCATGTTTTCGCACAGACTGTATTCTCTTCACCGTGTGAGAAGAATTAGAGCATATGGTCATTCATACACACCAGTAAGAGGAACAAGCTGGCATATGAGAAGTTACAGAAGCTTGTTTATTGCTACTACAATATGAAGTTAAGAGAGGTAGTTGCGGGTAGACTGATACATGGAGGAAAATCTGGACCGCTGGACCTGTTGTCTATAGGTACCATGGCACAGATAAGTGATGATGATGAGGACCTACTTTATAAGTGGGTCAAATCATCTTATTTAGATGATGCGGAGGGAGACCCTGCTCCACAGGTAGTTGAAGGAGCAACGTCTTTGGTTATCAATGTCGATCAGGTACTAAGCCAACAGAAGGTGGATACAGACTCCTTTGATCCTTTGGTGAGGAGTTCGACACGTTCTAATGAGGGGTGAGGAAGCATCTTCATGGCCTCCTCCCCATTATCAAGTCGTAGTGAGTGATGATGATGATGAGACTCAACCCCCACTCGACACTGGTCTTGGGGATGACGACGATGACGACGACGACGACGGTGATGAGAGAGGGGATGACGACACTAACACTAGTATAGGTGGTACTAGCGGGATGGGGGTGGCAGTGGTGAGGGGTACACGACGGCTCAAAGCCAACAATCCGTTGGCCAATTCACTGAGAGCAGAACTTTGACCATGCCACTCAGGACGAGGACCATAGATCTCGTCCACTATCCGGGATGAGAGCATCAGAGCCCACATATATGTTCAAACGTCGTTTGAAAAAGAGAGTCGGATGCGTCGTAGCTGATGCTCACACACGCATCTTGTCATTTATGGACATAAGTTCATATCAGGGGAGCTCCACCTCTGTCCCACCTTATGCTCATGGGGGATATTACGAGTATGGTCATGACAACTCTGACATTCAATCACGCTTATCTACCCATGGGTATAGGAAACCGAAAGATAATTTATCCATACTTTTCTTTATTTTGTTTTGGTTTTTGGGTCAAGCCAAGCCGAATAATCTAGCACAACCCATTAATAACCAAAGTGGGCAAGTAGGGTTCAACACAAGCCCAACCTATTTACTTAAACGAACATGTTTCTAGCTCGAACCTGATCCACTGCCTAAATAGTTTGGCCTGAACTACCACAAAAGCAAGTTGGGTCAGTTAACCTGCAAACCAGCCCGACCTAGGCCTGAGGCTAACCCATTTTAACTTAAGTCTAGGCCTGTTGGTGGGTCTATATTAGGCCTAAGCCCAACCCATTTAGGTCGAGACTCTAACCCACATGCCAATCTGGCATGTTTGTTGCCTAATGTAAGGTATAATTCCCGTAAGGAAAATAAATATAAAGCAAAGTTCAAAAGTGAAATGGTTTCCTTATCTTCGTTAATTATTTCATACCTCGTTAATTCCATGCTCTTTAGTAGTGCCATTGGAAAAAAAAGAAAAAGAAAATAAAAGAAAAGTTAAAAAACAACTGGAAATTGCGCTATTAACTAATTGCTTTGACAAACAGTTCATGACTTGAAAGTGGCTATGTTGTATCAAACCAGCATTCATTTTCAGGTAAAAAATGCTAAAATAAAAAATGCAAGGGAAAAAATGCGTGCGTGTGTGTAAAGCTGAATCTGGCCACAGACAGCAACATGTTCATCTATAAAGAGTATGCATACCTCCTAATCACAGGCCAGTCTAACATACGCTTTCCCATATCCAATAGAGAAGTTGAGCATTTTTGCCTTTTTTCTATAGGAAGCAAAGGCTTCCTGAAATAAAGTGCAAAAAACTAGATTATAATTTCTCTACCTGTTAGGATACAGTGGGCTCCAGATTGCAACTATCTTACTTGAAGTTGGACTAAAGAGACCTATAACTAGAGTTGGGCCAGGTGGGTCCTCCCTCCCTCTCTAACCTGTCCATATTCATCCATAATGAGAGACTTTCCCAGTGTGGCTATAAATGCCTGCCGGGAGCATTAATAATCTTGTAACATTTTGAACAGAAATAAGGGCATTAAATATTCAGCATGGAGAACAGTCAGAAACAAATCTTTTGAGGTAAGAAAGAAACTCTGGAAAATTAATAAACTTCTGATATATATTATATCTTTCCCCTCTATTTTCACATTTCTTGTTTTCCATTTTATGATGACTTCATGAAGAATAAGAAGGCTAATGGTTACCATCTTTCCTTCATATATTATAACAATACATGGAGGATATAAGTGAGGAGATTCTACATAAAAAGAAAATGTGACCAACAAGATGTACATATTAAGGCCTGTTTACATGTTGGCCGCTCCTTTTTTTTTTTTTTTTTTTAACAACAGACTTTTCCATTGATAAAAAGGATTTACAACCATTCAGGTGGGACCCTACAAAAAGGAAGGGGACCACACCCATCATATGAACCTAACTGCACACTGAAAACTCTGAAGCAACGAAACTAAGAGACGCAAAAAACAGAGAAGCCGAGCGAACGAAACAATCAGGTACGCCGAATGTTTCCGAGGCCCGCCTGATCGAGGAGGAGGGCGCCTCGAACATTAGCAGGCAGAGCAAACTTGGAGACATAAAAATTGTTAGGATTACCCTCGGTGGCTAATCTAGCCAATGCATCAGCCACGGAGTTGCCTTCTCTGAAGGTGTGACTGAAAGACAGGTTGAGGGAACGACGGAATTCCTGAATCGCACCTATCTTATACCAAATTTTCCAAGGAACAGAGTCGTACCTGTCAGCGGCTGCGTTGGCAATAGACAAAGAATCTGATTCGATAATGATATTGCGGAGGCCCAACTTGGAGCATAACGTGATACCATCAAGCATAGCTTGGGCTTTTGAATTGGATTTGATTAGTCTAATCTTTGCCAGATTGGGTGGGGGAAGGAAACAAATTGGAAAAGGGAGAACACTACAAGAAAACTGGCCTTTACCGGTGGTCAAAACCACCGGCAAAGACCCATAAAACCGCCGGAAAAACATTTGCCTGTGGTTTACTAATAGCCGGTAAAGGCTTTACCGGCGGTCAGGACCTTTACTGACGGATGTGTTGGACGCTGCTAAATCGTCAGTTTTTGCTGCCCTACCAGAAAAATAATCAAAAGCTACGGGTAAAATCCGTAGCTAAATACGATTAGTCCCGAGATATGCCCATAGCCATTGGTACCGTAGCTCTTTATAGATCTCATGGCCACTGACAATCAGTAGCCATAGAGAAAATCTTTAAAAAAAAAGCTAACAAGAAAGGACAAGAAAAGGTGACCCACATGTATACTAGTTTATTTTATTATTATTATTTTTTTACACCAGTCTAGGCAGCTAACATACCTTGGTTAATGTGAATGATCTCCTTGTTGCCAATGATTGCCATTGTTTCCAACGGACTGGTTTCTTCTGTCAATATTTGGTGAGCTGTGTATCATAGCCATTGATGATGTGAAAAGAATGAAAGCACACCAAAAGCATGACCACCACTCTTCTTCATTCCGAGTCAGCTATGAAATTAGGTTGCCCGCCTTGGCACATATACTCATCACAAACCAAAGCTAATCCCCAGTCCTTCCGGAGCTGGAATATGTCCTCAATGAATGTCGAGCCCGATGACCCAATGAACACATTCGACATGGCACAGATTGTCTTATGCAGCATGGCTTCAACCTCGGGGACAAAAAGGCATACATATAGCTTAAACCCAGGTAGGGGCAAGGATACTTCCCAACAAAAATCACCCATATAAAAATGCAGTTATGAGAAGGTTTCTGAAATTCCACACATTATGTTATGAGAAAATCTAAATGGCTGATTTGTGAGTCCACAGATAATAAATAAATAAATGTCGGATCATGTCACAGACTCAAGACATTCTGACTCAGAGTTCAGTCGGGTCAGGAATGAGTTATTCAAGCACTCCTTTGTCACCAGGTTCTACAGAAACCTAGTGACTGCCTGACCCAAGTCTGCATTGAGTTGATTATATGCTTATGAGTAATTGATCATTATAAATCTTATTTGGGTTTGTTTAATTTGTTTCCTTTTATCTACTCTTTAGTTCATAGAAAGAAATGAGTAAAAAGCTCTCCTTTTTACAACAATGGATCCCATTTCGAGGAGCTGTGACCTGGCCTTTTCACTAGAGGTATGGTCTTGCTATTCTGCATGGTTAGTGCCTGTAGAAGATCAGTTTCACTTTCAGCTGCATCTGTAGACAGATAAATTACTGGCACATTGGCCCTCTCCACCACTCGGAGAATGCACTCTTCTGCCTGCGGAATTGGAAAAAAAGCAGCTCTCCTTTTTCACATTGTTGAGGAGTAAAATACCTTCGACTGGTGAAAAGGAAGGCACGTGAAAAGAGTAAAGGCATCGTACGGTGGCACAGTCAGAAATACCTTTGGCTGAGCTATTCCAAAACTCTCAAACAATTCAGGGTGCTTGATTGGAAGCTCAATAACCTGAAAACAATGAGATGCTTAATTGGATCCATCAATACAAATTAATTACCTAACATGGATCATGAACTCAGTGCTTTGTGAAGAATTACCAAATCAAAAGAAGAAAAGCAGATATATATCACTGGGATATGCTCTCCAACTGCAAAAATAAACAAAGGGCCTGTTTGTTTTTCCAATTACCCCAGTAATGTGAATTTGAATCTGAAAAAAAGGTGCTTTTCCTTTAATACAAAATAATTCCACTCCCCTTTAATCTCTTCATCTACCATTGACCTTTTCCTTTCCACAAAATCTGGACTAGTGGTCACATGTAATTATCTCACCCATATCCTCATCATCAAAGCCTTATCCCAACTAATTGGAAATGTGTGATTACCTCAGGACAATAAAACATAGAGGTGAATGCTTATACTACCAGGGGAAAATGTAAGCTGGCTTCTAGTGAAGTTGAGCATTTTGGATTCATATTTCATAACCATAGATGTCATTCCTCGCTACTTTAACCGTAGGCATTCTTTTACAGGTCATAAACGGAAAACGGCAGCCTTATATCTTTTAGATAGCAAGCCCAACATTTGAAACAAACATAATCTGGTGTCAAAAGAAAATACTAGAGAGCATATGAAAGGAAGAACCAAACCTCACCTTTGCATTTCCTCTAGCACCAAATGTTAACTGTTTAGGCTCGCCATATGACAAATTCAAAACATGCAGCTCATCATCTCTTACGTAAGTGAGCATACTTCCATCTGGAGAGAGATGGGGATCAATAATTGGCGAACCTGCTGAGCTTTGCAGCTTAAGTTCTGGTTTAGAATAGGACACATCCTTAAAACAGATCTGTTGATTGAGTGCAAAATCATGTCATTATTAAGTTTAAGCCATGTGTAAAAGGAATAAGTAACTGTCATACTTTCAGAGGATCAAATCATCAAAACCAAAATCATATATAGACGAAAGGCAACAACCAAAAAACGAACGAATTGTTTGAAGTAGGACAATAGCAGTAGGATTTCACAACATTGATGACTAGCATAAATTGATGTCTTGAGTCTGCAAATTGAAAATGAAAAGCAAATATGAAGAGTGGAAACTTGCATCTCAAGAACTGACACCTAAAATTTTAGGACTTCGTTTTATTCTTCAAGAGCTAATACGGGATTAGTTACAATCGAAGTGGTCAAGCAGATAAATTGAGAGATACATGGTAGAAAAGTCATCAGTAATACAGGCGATTACTGTGGCTATAGACAATAACCAAAAGAAGAGCTGAAAGAAAGCATTGACAACCATGCCTACCTTCTCCTTTTGCAGGGTACGAAGATGTGTCTGAAACTCATTGAGCTTTCTCAATGATAAGTCATGTTCGTCCACATTAAAGTGATTGGCCACAGCATCATTTGAATGGAAGTAACCAGAAATCTCTCCATTGATCTTTTCAATCTGTGCTTTTATTTCTGCAAATTGTTTGATGCGCTCCTCTTTCTTTATTCTCAGATCTTCTACCAATGGAGCAACTGATGCAAGTTGTTCTTTCAGGGATGCTAACCTTTTCTCTGTCTGAAAATGTAAACCCACAGAATATATATATATATATATATATATATATATATATATATATATATATATATATATATATATATATATATATATATATTTGAGCTGCAGCGAGACCAATGGTTCATGATAAACTCATTTCAAGTCCAAGCATTGAATTGTTGTTGATCCAATAACATATCAGGTGTTTTAACTGAAATGAAGCTTCCACTAACATGATCGTGAACAAAATAATGACCCAAGATATACGATGCAAGATAAATAGCTTGGTCTAATTAAAATACCATAACTTCTAGAGATCCGCATTAAATCAATGCATGATCAGACATCTAGTGATGTGCATTTGGAAATCTTCCTAGTGAATGAAGAGAAAAAGAAGAAAGAATGAATGAAAAGGAAAAATAAAAAAAGAATACATTCTCAAAGACATAATTCAATTGGTACAAAACTGGAATAATGTGAGATGTGCAGAAAAAGTTGTGGCTTCAATTTGAAGAGTCTGAACTTTCCGCTCAAGTTCTGATATATAATGGGCCTTCCACTCTGTCGAGAGCAACAAACTGACGATTTGCAAGAATCCTGCATTGAGTAACATCCAAAACAGCTCAAAGGCGAATTTCAAAATCATCAAACAATCTAAACTAAATTCAAGATAGGACAATTGAAACTTCAGCCCACATCATACATTTCGTGTTTCAGTTCATCAACCCACTGCCTAAATGCAACTAACTCCTCTGTCACCCTCACTTCATGGATCTATTATAAAAAAGAACTCACATCAGATCACACAAAACCACAACATCTAAATTACAGAAAAGAAAAGAATTATGTAAATAAAATTACGATGAGCATCTCCCATCAGATCACATAACAGACATAAATGAACCCAAATTGCCCAAAAGCATCCACAGCTATTTCACGTCATAATATCTTACCACAACAATCAATCATCAAAAGCAAGTCAGTGAAGTGTGAAAGCCATACATGCCAAACAAAAGATAAAAAGAAAACAGAATTTAAAAAAAAAAATAAAAATCCACAAACCTTGCAGCAAGAAGCGATGAAACGCACTCATACGAACTATTCACATTAGGAAATCCTGCTCTGGGTTTTCGTAAAACCGCAACGAATACCTTGATATCATCTCTAGTGAGTTGATCACTGTACCATCACAAAATAAACAAAAGACTCATTGTTAAGCTTAAAAATAAGATACCTTGGACACACTTAAAAATATAATACAAACCTAAGAACAAATCATTGTAAATTTTCAAATTAGAAAGTATATGATTTTAAGCTCTAAAAACTGCAAAAAAATAAAAATAAATCTATGAACAGATCCAGCGACTAATCAAGCTTAAAAAAAAAAAAAAAAAAAAAAAAAAAAAAAAAAAAAAAAAAACATTAGCTTAAAACCGTAAATCCACACAAAAGAATACAATTCAAATTAAACAACAGATCTTTGCAAGTTGCCAATCGAAAAATCTACCACATTTAGTTAAAAGAAGAAGAAGAAAACACTAATTTAAACAAACCCTATAACTAATAAAACAATATTAAGAGAAGCCTTTTTAGCTTAAAAGGGCCATGCAATTCTCAGCATTGTAAACATGATTTGCTCATTGATACCCTACTTCTGCATGTTAGGATGGCACTCATTGTGTTTGTATTCTCTCGTATAGTTATTAAAAAAGAAATAAGCAAACACTCACAGTCAGAATTGCTTTTCCAGTGTTGTCCAGCTTCAGTCCTGGACCTTTCATATCAGTTTCAAGGAAAAAATGTTTTCCTTTTACCGCTTCTGTCATTGCAATGTCTCTTAGTTCCTGCATGTTTTCCATGGTAATGTTGTCATTGTATTTCAACTTTGCCATCTAATGGCAACAGGAATAGAAGTTGAATGCCTATAGAATAACTATTCAAATGGACTTTGCAGATTGTGAGCTGAATTGAGATTTACTTACTAGAGCCCTTTTCCAAGTATCTTCTGCCAACTTCATCATCACAAAATAAAGGAAATCAAGATAAATGACAAATCAATCGAAACTAAAACTGGAAGAAGATGGCACAACACCAACCTTCTTTTTGGAGGCTACAATAAGCTGGGCATTAGCATCTGCATATGTTGCCATGTCATTGACAGCAGCATTCACCTTGTCCAGTGTGAGCCTCCCCCTCATATAGCTGCAATGCAGAAAAATTGAAACCCGGGATTGGCTGGGTAGCTTTGGCTGTATCTACTTAGTTGAAACATGCTGATGTAGAAGTTAAACTGCTTAAAACATGCAATATGATGCCCTCAAATTGTGATAATAAAAATTCTCCCTTGTCAATTCAGCTTTCCCTGCCCACGTTCTGACCACTTACAAGGAGAAATAAAAATGGCCGACAGAGTGCATTGTGCCCTTCTTGCTAAACTCGACAGTCTTTCTTTTCTCTGGTAGGTATGAGACAGTTAAGAATATATGAACAGTAGATGCTTTGTGATCAATTAACTCAAGTCTGAGACTTATGTTACATAATCACAGCAGTATTGCTGCTAGGCCCACTACATCTAGTAGACATCTGAATTCTCCACACAAATCTACTGAATTTAGCCAGTGAAGAAGCTACTTGTAGCCTACCCTGTGAATTATCGCCAATTTATCCAACTGGTTTGACACTTCATGTTCTAGGAGTTCCATTTGGCTCCTATACAAATCCTAAAAATTTAGCAAAACTCAAGCTTCTGTGGGAAAAGTGAGCATTCAATAGTATATGTAATGTATGTCCCTAATAATTAGATGCATTACGATAGATATCTTTCTAGGAACTCTCTTCACTCGTCTCTCACAACATTCTTAGAAATCCATCTCCATGTATATACTAGCATATAGTGGGGTTTACAGGGCAACCCATTATCAACAGTGACATATTGCCTTTAACTAAAGCAATTTCTTCCTTCCAACATTTAGTTGAAAGATCAACAAGTTGACTATAGATTGGTTCTGGAGCAATTTGCTTCCACCACATACTCAAAAAATGGCTGTGAATGGTCCAAATAAAGGACATCATTGATTCACTATGATACTAAGACACCATCAAAATCACTATTCAGAATATCTACTCACGGTGACAAAGAGTCAAGCTCCTCTGCAGTGATAAACCAGCAAGGTGCTGATGCACGGCCCTTTTTCTCCTGCAGATAAAACAAATCAATGTGTGAAAAATAACAATGATACTTTCATCAGCCTAAATCAGAAATTTAAAATTTAAAATATTAATGTACCAAATATATCAAAGGTTTAGGCTGAAAAATGGGGGGAAAAGAAGAAGAAGAATGCAACGCAATTCAGCAGACAATTCAACAGCAAAACCAATGGTAGAAAGCAATTTAGTGGCCAAATCGGATCTACAACAGAACAATCAGATTCAAACAATCCATGGCGAACAAATCAAAACAGCATCAGATGAAATGCACTTCGAATTCTCAAATTACAGAAATAAACAGTGAAATATCAAGCAAAACAAAATCAGAATTTTCGCAAATCGAAATCGAATTCTGATACTAACCAATATGGTCTCTTTACTTTAAGAACCCATATGTCTACCAATCAGGCCTACTGGATACGCATAATCCTTCAATCTCATGGGCCACCGATCCAAACATGCAGTCTATTTGATCAATGATGGCCCACAAACTTCAACATCTTATGTAATGCATAACCAAATGTATGCTGCAGGCTCATGGACTAAGATATCAGCATCTTCATGCAAATGGACCTCTGATACATGACCGTCTTCTCTTAGACAACACCTCTATACTAATCCACAATTAGGGAATCGACACTACAAATCCCTAATTAGGGATTCGAAACTCAAAATTTCCCAATACACAAATCATTGCATAATGTTACTTGAAGGATTAAAAACTGCCAAAAAAATGCCCAAATTGATATGAATAGATAAGGAGAGAGAGAGAGAGAGAGAGAGAGAGAGAGAGAGAGAGAGAGAGAGAGAGAGAGAGAGAGGGAGATACCCGATGTTGCAGCAGAATGCTCCTTGATGTGCGGTAGATCAAGCGGAGAGAGAGATACCTGATGTTGAAGCAGAGGGCCGAGGAGATAGAGAGAGAGAGAGAGGGACTAGGGTTTTGAGAGGGGAGAGAGAGAGAGAGAGGGATAAAGAGAGTGAGAGGGAGAGGGAGTGGGAGAGTGAGAGTGAGAGAGCGAGCGGAGAGGGAAACGGAGAGGGAGAGGGAGAGGGTCGGAGATGGAGAAGGAGAGGCAGAGAGAGGGAACGACCGAGAGAGGGAGGGAGAGGAAGAGCGAGCAGAGAGGGAACGGCAGAGAGGAATTAGGTTAGGTTTGTTTTTTTTCTTCTTTTATATATAGGACCCTGCCAGCAGCCGTTAAAACTGGCAGCCGGCAAAGGGTTGGCCCATCAGTCGGCCATGGCCATTTTTCTTGTAGTGACATCTTAATGTCTTTTTTGCTTCACATAGGACTTTTGGTTAAACCAAATTACCATTTCGTTCTGCTCAGAATCCTTTTGGGTGAAATTCCAAAAAGGTCGAGAGAATCACTGCTGCATGGAAACAAGCCCTTAGACAACTATCAAGTTATCTTCTTTTTCTTTTTCCGAGAAGACAACTATATTCATTACATCAGAAGCGGGGAATGGAATTTCCAAAATACAGAAAAGGGACTTGAAGCTCCAGATTAGTCAAGCTGAAGGACAATACAAACAGCAGCCCCAGCAGCCACGGTAAACAAAATGTTTAGCCCTGCAGCCTACTTGCTGTGTCAACTAATGTGTAACATGCATCTTCAACTCTATCAGCAATGGTATCAATGCTAATATATACCAGGAAACACAGCTTGTCTAATTTATCAGCGTCATAACAGCATAGCATATCTCTAATCAATATTATCATATCAAACTTCAAATTTCAATTAACTTTTACACAGTAGCAGTGTTAAAATTCGCCCACCTGAATCACGTATGGCCCTTATAATTTTTGGGCCCTATGCCTATAATTTAGTGTGGCATCTAACGATTGGAGTCGGTATCATATAATGATGGTGGGCCTGGCAAAAATCAAGGGTAGACGTCTCTCTTCCAATTTGAACACGGGAGAAAAGAGGTCACCCTTGATTTTCGAGGGTCCGCCTTGATGTGTATTTGAAATTCACTTCGACCATGAGATGTGTAATCTCACTTTAGGCCTGGGACCAAAATATCTAGCTAACCTATGATTCATCTGGGACCACAAAAGGAAAAAGTTGAGAGGTGTAATCACTGATGAGGCTCATTTTTTGGGTCCAAGATCCAAGATCTAAGATTGGCAAGCAGAAGTTGGAGCAGGAGTTTGAAGTGTGATTTGAAGTGGAAGAATTACCTAGATATAATGATTATGCAGCTAAGTTCTTTAACTCTTTTTTGCCTTTGGGATTTGATCTTTTGATTCTATTCACACTGTGATTCATTGGTACCATGATTCTTCATATTAAAACTGTAAATTTTTGTCTCTTATTTGCAACTGGTACACATGCCATGCTGACTTGCATCTGATTCACAGTAAAACAACTTGGTGAGTGAAACAAAAACGTCATGGATCAGACTTCGAACTACACGAGAAAGTTAGAGAAAAAATGTGAACCTCAATACATTTTGTGCAGTGTTGTGTTGTTTCACTGATAAGTAATAATTTACAATTACTTTGAGCCATTTGGTATAACGCTATAAACCCATAAACTAACAAGGTCAAATCTGCATGGACATTTACAATTGTTGTAGGCATTTCCAGGGACTGCTACCCCATTAGAAAGATGTTGGTCACATCTTTGAAAAACAATCCACTCTATCAAATAAGAAAAGGAAAAAACACTGAAAAATTAAAAAAGAGAGCAGGTTGTTAGTGGCTATTCAAAACGAGATACAATTTAGAGAGCTAAATGATGGTCCAAGCTCATAGTAGAAATTTAAATTAAATCAGGGCTAAGCCTGTTATTGGGTCTATATCATAGGCCCGAGCCCAAGCCATTCAGGTCAGGACTGGAACCACAGGCCTATGATAAATCAGCATGTGGGCTCGCATTTTGTAGACATCCCATCCAAGTATTAGGTGGGCCCCATCATGTAGATGGCTCAGCCCTGACATCAGGGCTGGACAAATCAGCATGTAAACAAATGCATGTGCTAAAACCATGGACAGCCTAGAAAAAAATTGCCGAGCTTGTTTAAACCATCCACCGTTTTCATCTATGTGGCCTAACTGATGAGTTAACCATCCTCACAGTTATGTACATGGTAGAGCACACCTGATACATGGCTCAGATGTCCTGCACATTTTCCAGGTTAGCACGTATCCACTTGCGGAAGTGCATGTGGTGCCAGCAAACATCCCCAACACATGGCTCAAATGTCCTGCACGTGTAAGGTTAGCACATATCTGCTTGTAGAAGTGCAAGCGGATCTAGCAAACCTCTTTAAAATCCATGCACTCCGCATTCCTTTGGCTTCTTTAGCATGAGAGCGGTGAATTCTACAGGTGTTATTACTGTTGTTGGAATTGCCGGTAAGTAATAGTGTTGTAGAGATATAGATATAACAACGATTAGGAGATGAACTCCTGCTAAATAGTCATTGCTATACAGACATGTTTATTTTGGGGAGGACGAACTAGAGAAAAAAAAAACCCTGCTGATTTTTCATTCTCGAGTCTCAGCACATGTTGTCCGCAACTTGAGAACTCCGAATCCCAAAGAATGATCTTCGCTGCAGCTTCTTATTGGTAGTTGTGAAGAGCTGGCCCATGTTTACCTCACAGGTGGCACAGTTGGTGATTGCCCATGTGTATCTAGAGAAACAGTTCATCAGCATTTTCTTTCAATCTAGAAGAAGCCTATTGAGAAAATTACTGAAAACTCCCCATTTGGGGAAACCATTCTAAGCTATCTGATTCTAAACCAGCTACAACCAAAATAGCTGCAAGAGGCAAACATGATAAATTGATGGGTCTGGAGGAGAATCCAGTATGGACAACATGTATGATCAGACTTAATAGGAGGTGTGACCTAACACTAACTTGGGCATCTGAACCCAATTTCTTAACGAGTCCAATAAATGGGACGCGCACATTAAAATCGGGTCGGATCCAACAAGTAGCTGGATCCACGGGTCCGGGTACTCATTGATTGTCCTCTGGTTTTTTCACAGTGTGTAGGTAGCATGTTGCTTCTACTAATCGAGCACCACGTGAGTCTAACTTTCACGAGATCCACCCATCGCTCAGGTATGTTGCTCATGTTTACCCAGGAATCCAAAAATCATAATGGTTTTATAGTAAACCTACCCAACAAGACCAACTAGAATTGAGTGGGTCAATCAATGTGACCTAACGCTAACTAAAGCACTCAAACCTGATTTCTTAATGGGTTCAATAAATGGGACCCAGACTATTAAAATCGGGTTAGGTCCAACATATCTTCTTGACTCACTTTTCTTTCCCACTACCTACCAGATTAACTCTCTACAGACCATATCAAGTGCTTATCTACACCAACAAAGTCCATGTGAAGATCCTTCCACCTCTGCCTATATCTCTCCATCAACTAAAAATGAAAATAGCCTTAATAATTGACCTTCTTGACATAAATTCAAAAAAGAAAAAAAAAAAAAAATCTGATACATTCATCTCCCACCTTACCTTTGTTTGATCACTCTCTCCCAGAGCTTCATAGTATCACTCATAGGTGTAATATCATGATAGTTGTCGCTTAGTGCAACTCTGCATATCTCCTTTACTCTTATAAATAGGAACCATTGTAATTTTTCTTCATTCATTTCTGGCAATTTTTATATTATAATATTGTTGAACAAAATTTTCAACTAAAATAAGATAGTATCTCTCACGAACTCCAAATCTATACCAATATACCATCTGGTCCTAGGGCCTTTCCTTATCTTTGTCTTTCTCAAAGCTTCTTTTATTTCAAATATCCCAATGATACAAAAGTATCTATGGTATCTGACGTCATTTATGTTAATGACTTTTATCCTCTGGTCTTATAAGAGTTGATCATTTAACAAGTTCTGGAAATAGCTTCTCCATCTCTCATTAATCTCACCCTCCTTTAACTAATACCCTTTAGTCATTACTCTTAATACATCTAACCCTTCCTCTCATTTTTTTGACTTCGCATGCATCTTTCTCAATTTCTTTATCCCCAATCTATTATAAAGATCATCAAATGCTTTAAGTAGCAAACAAACATACAAATCAATTTCTCATCCCTAGGATTCTTCTAAATTGGAAGCTTCGCACCAGCTTCCTACCCAATCTTGAAAAGCAACTACGAAACAAAGCATTCTTGTCCATGACCAGCGTAAAGATATTGTGGAATTAGGGCAACAATGTGCAATCCCCACATCAAATATTTGTCCAACGGTGCACCATAACTCCACTGCCCACTTTATATCTAATATGTCCTCTTAACCAAGCGAGCATCAGAGGATTTATCAAAGATGGCAGAGGTGTAACTATGCTGGAGTTCTTTGGCCCAATAGGAACTTGTGACCCCAACTTCACTAAAGCAGGTGTCAAACCAGCAATTGATCACTTTTTTTTTTTTGAAGATGCAATTGATCATAATTTTATCTCATCATTGGTTAAAGGAGACTCAAGGAACAATCCATTGGATGATTGATGGTAGACCTCGTTGGAGATTATCGGACTGAGGAAGCGGTTGAGGTATGCTTATCATTCTCAGTGTCATTTCTATTGCTAGTACATTCAGCTAACTTTGAGGCTGATAGGCTAGCCAAGGAGGTTTTATGTGTGCTTGGTACCGTCATTTAGGACAGGTGTAATGACTTCTAGTTTGTCTTTCTTATGTTTTGCATTAGCAGCATCCATATTGATTACTCCCAATGGATGTTGGGTTGCATATTCTGTTTTTGCTTTTTGGTTTCTTAATAAAGTTTCCATTCATAATAAATAAATAAAAAGATATTTTGGAAGTTGTGGAAGACATTTAGTTGTAAGCAAGTTTGACTACTAAAAGTTAAGTTTCTGGAATCTTGGTGCAAGATCCTCTTAATTTTCTGAAATCCTGGTGCCGGATCCTCTGACTTCTTGTCGCTCCGACTTGGAATCATGCTTAAGACTCGCGCTCCAGCTTCCTAGCTTTCTATACTTGTTAAAATTTTGAAACAAATGCTTCCCTCGTAATGTGTAGATGAGC
The DNA here is from genome assembly GCA_030180095.1 of Magnolia changhungtana. NCBI lineage: Eukaryota > Viridiplantae > Streptophyta > Magnoliopsida > Magnoliales > Magnoliaceae > Magnolia > Magnolia changhungtana. The sequence continues at coordinate 121,022 of JASAUF010000047.1, read as the reverse complement.
TGGTAGAAACTGTAGTGTGCGTGAGTGATCTAGGGTTCAATACCTGGTAATGTTTCAAATAAATAAATAACAGATGCTTCCCTGTGCTTTCACTAGAATCTAGTGTCGCCTAGCTTCACACTACGTCCAACTATATTCTGTAATGCAATTGATTTTTTGAAATTCCAGGCATGGTATTAGGATTGTCTTAGAATCATAAAGTTGGATTATTGATTTGTTTCAAATGTAAAGAAATATAGGTCTAAGGGAGTGACAAATTTAAGATTTTTATTTAGCCATTCGATCATTTTTAGGTTTCTCCTAGCCCTAACTGTGTTCTTCCCTTGATCTATCAGATCTCATGTTCTTTCTCTAAAATCCCTACTGCCCTAATTATCCTTGGTGAGGTGCAAAACTACTAATTACGCCAATTAAAGATGTATATAATCAGAAGGGGCCACTGTCAAAGAAACATCTATATAAAATATGTACTGGTACAGATAATTCATCAAGTAGTGGTCCTCAAAATTCCCAACAGGATGACAAAAACAGCATCTCAACATCATGAACCTCTTGAAGCATTGATCCTTGTAATTTAGGAAAATTACTGAGATTTCAATAGAGGGCGGCAATGGGTCATTCTCATAGGGGAACCCACTCCAGGACAAAGATGTGCCCGAATCACTCCCATACATCGCCTCCACCTTCCCCATAAATCCCCCACAAATCTTCCAAAACCGCCTCTCAATCAACGAGCTGCCCGTTGGCCCCACCATCCCCAACCACCTCCTCTTCGCAACACCTCTTTTCCTTAACATCCTTATCGTACCCACCAAAACACTTGACCACATTGAAGAGGTAGCAGAGGCTAGGATCCTTGCCCTTGAAGACGACAACAACAACCCACTTCTCGAGCTTGCGGCTACAATGGTTCTCAAGGAAGCAGGTATACTCTAGTTCGAAGGTGGCCAGCTCGCAGGCGGATGGGTGGAACTGGAGACAGGAATAGTCTGGGATTTGGTGGGGAAGGTTGAGGAGGAGATGTCGAGGGTGAAGGGTGTGTCCAGCTCTTGAGGGGAACCATGCGACAGATGCCGTGGCATTTGGCCTCAGGTTGGATCTTGGAGATGTAGGAGACCGGGTCCTGGAATTCGTATTCGAAAGGCTAGTAGACAGGGGCTTGGGGGAGAGCTAGGGTTTGGGATGAGGTGCTGGAGCAGTGCCTTAGGATGCCTTTCTCTGCTGCCCGAGGACGGCCTTTTCCAATTGCAGAGAGAGAGAGAGAGAGAGAGAGAGAGAGAGGGTTCTTGGGCAGGCCAAGAGGGAGAGAGAGACAGAGAGGACCGAGGATGTTCTCGAGAGAGGGCTGGACGGTTAAGAAAAGACCATTGAGAGAGAGAGAGAGAGAGTTGAACTGGAGCCCATGTTTGCTTTGAGATAGAAAATGACCACGGTGGACGCCACCTTTTACCCAGTGGTCTTTCATGGAACATATGAAACTGAAATTCCCAACTTGGACCCTGCACGTACGGACAGAGCGTTTGAGGACGAAAACACTCTTGTATATCAAAGTAGACCTATAGCTACGAATTATAACCGTAGTCATAGGTACCGTAGCCGGTCTTGCAACCTCCCCCACTCTGAGCCCAAAATTTATGAGATCCAAATCGCATGTGGAACACACCACATGAAACCGTGTTGATTTATAATTTAAAACTTTTTAGGCCCACAATGTAATTAAATTTTAGGAAACATCAGAATCAATGAATAAAGACTCATCCAAATATTTGAACGTTTAATCACCACAGTTTCCTGTAATGTGGTCCACTTATTTTGGATCTACTACACTTTTGAGCTCTTACCCTAAAATGTTAGGGTGAAACAGATGGATGGCGTGATTATAAGATACATATTATGATGGGTCCCGCAGCCAACCTAAGTGGATCCACTGGCTCAACCAAAAATGTGCGGCCCTAATCATGGGGCAACCTTGATGTATTTATTGTATATCCCAGCCGTCAATTCGTTTTTCTAGATTTTTTTACATCATAATCACAAAAATAAAAGCAGATCTAGATCTCAGGTGGACCCCACCATAGGAACAATAGTGATTCACCATTAAAAATTTATTATGAGCCACAAAAGTTTTAAATCAAGTGACTTTCATCCAGGATCTTATGACCTTATCAACTAATTGAAGGAAAATAAATATTAAGGTGATCTCTTAGAAAGATTTCAACAGTGGTGCTCATTCAATTCTAACTGTTTACTCATGATATGAGATGAGAAAATGGATGAATAGCATGTACGTACAACACTGATATTGAGGTGGCCAATGGTCAAGGCCGTAATTAATCCACACTGTGGGGAAGGCACTAGAATTGCGTGTGCCCCCACACACAAGTTCCTGTGGTTCTTGGGAAGCAGGAGGGGCATGGATTTCCTACGAAAGCCTCCAAGCAAGAAGTTCCTGTGCAAGGATGCTAGGTGGGCCCACTAAAATGTATGTCAGAAATCCGTTCCATCCATCGGTTTTGAGAGCTTAATTTAGGACATGCAAAAAAAAATAAAAATGAAGGGGACCACTTGAGAGGAAAAATTGGGGGAAAAAATTCCTACCCTCGAAACCTTCCTGAGCTCCACCTAGGTGTTTATATGCTATCCAAACCGTTTATAAGGTCATTCCTAATGGGATGAAGCGAAAACACTGAAGAGATAGCCTGATACAAACCTTTTATGGCATTTAGAATGCTACAACTATGCTCATTGAATGCCCATTGTTTCCTCTCGTGTGGTGCACTTGAGTTTTGGATACACCTCATTTTTTTGTCGCATGTCCTAAATTGAGCTAGAAAAATGTATGGACGGGGTGAATTTCTAACAAACATTTCGATGGGCCCACCCAGCATCCTTGCATAGCAACTTCCTTTATCAGGGAATCCGCCCCTTTCCATGAAAACTCTCCTCCCATAAGTCTATAAACATCAAATAAAGGAGTATAAATACTAAATTATTATCTTATTGTGATATTTAGAAAATGATAGATGAAATAGATTTATCATAGTAATCTCTATGCCCCACATAACTTCGGCCACTAGAAATCCCTGAATGCAGTTGGTCCTTGTAATCCTGCTGCCTATGGAAGCGGATTGCATAGTGAGTAGAGCTGGGCAATCCTGACCCGATCCAGTGGATCCGACCAAATCCGACTAGATCCGACCCAATCCGAACCGATCCAACGGCCTGAATCGGTGCGGATCGAGTAGCTCAGGCTAGATACGAAAGCTTTTTCGGGTCGAGTTGAATTCATGCCTACCCGAACCGATCCGATCCGACCCAATCTGGATGTATGTGTTTCGTTCATTCCATTAATCCATTTTTAAAGTTCATGTTATAGCTTGGTACCAAAAATGAGAGGAATATAAATCTCAGGTGGACCATACCACATGAAAACAATAGCGGTTGGATATCCACCATTAAAATCCTTCTAAGGCTTACTATACTATTTATTTGACATCCAATCTGTTGATTAGGTCATACAGTCCCAAATGAAGAGAAAAAACAAAGATCAGCTTGATCCAAAACTTTTATGGCCTCAAAATGTTTTTAATGGTCGACTCTCATTCAACATTGTTTCCTGTAATGTGGTCCACTTGAGATTTGGATATACCTCATTTTTAGACTCATACTGTAAAATGATCTGTAAAAATATATGGACGGCATGGATGAAACACATACGTCATGGTGGGGCCCACATAGCACCGACCATGTCTGGAGGAGTAGCCAGTCCGTTTCCCTCTTTGTGCGCCACCATGATGTCTATCTTACATCCACTCCAGCCTCCAGCTGCTATAGGTACATGTCGTGAGAAGACGAGCATTGACGCTCCTTAAGCTCCGAGTTGTAAGAACGGCTCAAAGGATATCAAAGTTACATGGCCCACAGTGATGTATTTATTATATCTACACCGTTCATATACTTTTAGATATCATTATAGAGCATTATCCAAAAAATCAATAATATCCAAAGATCATCTGGACCACACCACAAATAGTATTAGAGAATGATTTTCATCGTTAAACAATTCGTTTGGTCCCCACGATAGTTAGATCTATCTTATTTTTCGTCTCAAGCCTTAAGTCGAGCTCGCCAAATGGATGGACGATTTGGATATAACACATACCCCATTATCAGACCCATAGAACTTATATACAGCAAGTCACATGCTTGTGTGAAAAGGATGGCACTGCATTTTTGTGTAGTGCACGTCAACACTATAATATGTCTGGTGAAAGCACGGATACAGTTTTTTCAAAGTCATGTGGGGCCCACCTTGCTGTATATGTTTTATCTAAGCCGTTCATCCATTTTGACATATCATTTTAGGCCTTGAGCATAAAAAATACTGTATATTGAAGGCTGCAGTGGACCACACCACATGAAACAGTTGAATTAAATTTAAACGATCCGAATTGTACCCAACCCGATCTGACTCGATTTCCCTGACTGAGTCGAACTCGGTTCGGGTCAGGCCAACCAAGCATCGGATCGGTCCGAGTTAGGCAACCCAGACTCGGTCCCGGATCGGATCTAGTTTGGATCAGGCCATAGAGATTTCGGATCAGATCGAGTTATACCCAATCCGATTCGATCTGGACCGATGCCCAGCTCTAATAGTGAGTAACTCAGTACGGTTAGGGCCAGTTTAGGATGTTGTATTAGACTGGATTAAATGCAATGAAATTACATATAAGCCCATCATAACACCTGTCAGTGGTTGTCGTGGATTTGTAGTGGATTTAAGAAGGTAAGGATGTTAAGAAATCTTGTTTGGATGGTTTATGGGATTCAGCCATGTCCATCCGAAAATTTGTGGAAGTGTTTGGGAATGCTAGGATATATTGAGATACAACGTGTTGCACTATGGGTCTTGTTGACAGGCAGCCACAAAAAGAGCTCTAAATGCGAAATCCCAATGAGGTCAGTGAGGGCAGCGTAGCTGAGATTTCCACGGACAACGACATCAAAGAAGAAGTTGTTCTTGTACTTGGTGAGACAGGAGCGGTCAAGGAAGACCTCGAGAGTGCCTAATTCGTTGAGGGTGAAGGATTTCACGGCTTTTGGGAGGAGTCTGCAGGCATGCCGCTGCGTCGGAGGATGCCGTGGATTGTAGAAAGAGAGCTCAAGAGAGAGGTTTAACGAGAGTTGAGTGAGAGAAAACAGAGAAATATCAGAACTTGAGAGATGGGTTTTTCTATTCTAGCTGAAAACAGAGAAAGAGAGAGCTTTAACGAGGGTTTTGGGGAAAGAAAGGGGGGTTTTGGGACGTTGATTTCTTTTGCAGGAAGTTCCTGCGCAGGAAACCTAGGTGGGGCCCACCGTGAAGACTATGAGAAATCCACCTCGTTCATCCATTTTGTGAGCTCATTTTAGGATTTGAGACCAAAATTGAACATTATCAAAGATGCAAATGGGCCTCACTAATGGAAAATTTAGGTAGGGAAATTCCTACCTTTGAAACCTCCTTGGGGCCAACAGTTATGTTTAAATGCAATCCATACTGTTCAAAACGTCATTCCTATGGGGATTAACTGAAAAACAAATATTACCCTGATTCAAAACTTCTGTGGCCCCACAAATATTTCAACTGCGGAAGTTCAATCCTCACTTTTTCGGCCCACTTAAGTATTGGATCCGGCTAATTTTTGATCAATTGTACTAAAATGAGCTCACAAAACGGATGGACGAGGTGGATTTCTCATATACTTCATGGTGGGCCCCACCTAGGTTTCCAGCGTAGGAAGCAGGAAATCCGCAGCCGAATTTTGGTCGGGCGAGGGATGAGCGAAGCCAGGCAGAATTAGCAAGGTGGGATTAGAGAATCCCTTCTATCAGAGGTACAGTTTATGAGGCGTTACTCACCCAACCATCCAAACATACAATGGATGGATATCGGGATCCAATCCCACTTAAAACGGTCTACTTCCATCCATTGTCGTGGGCCAAACACGCCCTTAAGGTACAGTGGGGTTCGCCGTGATTTATATATTTTATCCACTCCTTCCATCCATTTTATCATATAATTTTAGGGTCTGAGCCCAAAAATGAAGCACATCCAAAGCTCAAATGGACCACACCACGGGAAACAGTGAGAATTGAATGTATACCGTTGAAATAGTCTTGAGGGCTACAAAAGTTTTTGATCAAGCTTATATTTCTATATTCCCTTCATTCATGTTTATGTGATGTTATGAACAGGTTAGATGACAAATAAATATCACTGTAGGGCCTAGAAAGGTTTCAACAGTGGAAATCATTATTCCCATAGTAAACACCACTGTGGGGCCTAAAAAGGTTTCAATGGTGGAAATCATTACTCCCACATTTTCCTTTGGTATGGTTGACTTCAGATTTGGATATGCTTCAATTTTTGGTTTCAGCCCGTCAAATGATCTAGGAAAACGGAGGGACGGCGTGGATAAACCACATCCCTTCAAGGTAGGCCCATCAGAGTTTACTGGTACGATAATAGCGTACTGAGTAACTCAATACCCGATCGATTTCATTACCTATTGCCAAGCGAAACGACACGGTTTGGCTGTGAGCTTCCACCAGCCAGGTGGCTAGTAGTCAGTACTATGTAAACCCTATCATGATGTATGTGTTTTATCAACACCGGCCATCCATTTTGAAAGATAATTTTAGAGCTTTATACAAAAAATGAGGTTGATATAAATCTCATTTGGACCACACCATGGGAAAATACTAATGATTTAATATCCACCATTAAAAACTTCCTAGTGCCCAATGTAATGGTTATTTGACATCTAACCTGATTAGGTAATAAAGACTTGGATGAAGGGAAAAATATATATCAGCTTGATCCAAAACTTTTGTGGCCCCAAGAAGTTTTTAATGGTGGTAGTTCAATCAACACTGTGTGGTCCATTTGAGATTTGCATCAACCTGATTTTTGGGTTCATATCATAATATGATATAGAAGAATGGTTGGACGGCGTGGATGAAACACATACATCACAGTGGGGCCCACAGAGAACCGACTAGTAGCCATTGGCTAGAGGTGGGGTGAGTATCCGAGCCGTTTCCCAAGCGAAATGCCCCCAACTGTTCTATTTTCAAAAAACTTAATATGTAAAAGTAAAAATCAAATGTCTGCTCTCCCAACGTTCGTCTCTCTCTCTCTCTCTCTCTCTCTCTCTCTCTCTCTCTCTCTCTCTCTCTCTCTCTCTCTCTCTCCTCTCACTCACAGCTTCTCTCCGACCATTAGATAGAGAGAGGACAATTTACTCGAAACCCTACCTCTGCATTCTCTCACCTCTGCCTCGCCTTCTCTCTCCCAAGAAAAACCCAACCCCCCTCCTCCCTTCCTCTCTCACCGGTCTCCTCTCGCCCGATGAAACCCTTGATCTCTCTCCTATCTATAATGGCGATGATGGTGAGAATATGATGATGTGATCTGGTCCGTTAGTCTGCATTTTCATGGCATCCAAACCCCGACAACAACCACCAAGTCATCTTTCTCTCTCTCTCTCTCTCTCTCTCTCTCTCTCTCTCTCTCTCTCTCTGGTCGAATGTCCTTTAATTTCCTGTTTTTTGATGTGCGATTCAGGGATTTCTAGGGCAAATAGATGTATTTTGTCACTATTCTTATGATTTGATCTATTGATTGGCCTCTGGGAAATCGATTCTCCATCTGTATTCTGCTACGATTATGGTCTCTTAATAGGTTTTATAATACAATCAATGGTATCATGAAATATTTTCCAGAAAATGGTAGTTTGGTCCTTTTTTGAGGACATTGAGTGTTGTATTCCGAATTCATTAGTGTGTTGGATTTGGTGATCCAGGGTTTGGATAGTTTTAGTTTAATGTTATTCTTTCTGAAAAGCATTTTGGTTTTTTCTTTATCATCTGTAGAGGTTGTTCATGAGCACATTGTGGATTCGAATTGGTTCTAATAAGGATTTTAATATGTTCATCTAGGGTAGTCTTTCTGATTTTTTTCCTTGTTACATAAAGGCTATCAGCGAATGTATTGAGTTTTAGATCAGGGATTCTTTAGGTTTTTAGATTGGTTTTAGTCAAGAATCCTCCATGGGTTCAGATGGATTCATTGATCAAAATTCTTTAGAATATGGTATTTTGGTCCCTTTATGTTCCCCTTGTAGAGACTGGTTGTGAGGGTATTGTGTTCCAACTTGGGAAATCATTAACCCTTTTAGTTTTGGATTATTGAAGGCTTTGATAGCTTTTATAACTTAATGAAATTCTTTCAAAAAATAGGGAATGGGTCTCCATCTTTTTTTCCCCCCCTTTAGAGATATTTGGCAAGGAAATTTGAGTTTATTATTTGAAATTCATTATGAATGATTCAATCATTTCTTTCCTTTCTTTGTGGAGCCTTCCTTGCCCGTCTTAAAACTCATACCTCATAGGAAGGCTGCTACATTTCAGTCCACCTATTTCCACATCAGTCCACCTATTTCTTTTCAATCTTGGAAGTTGGCATGGACCATGGAAGTATGCCCATGGTTCAGAGTATTGTACAATATGACTTGGTATTGTTAGATTCATATTGGTTTTAGTGGGAATTAGTTCGAGTTGGACCACCTATACAACTATGTTTCTTTATTTCGGAATTTGAATTGTGCTAATAGAGGTAATATCCCATATGGTCCAAATCCTTATAAGCCTCCGTTTGCTGGTGGAGCAGTAGTAACATATCATACATTTAAGGAAATTATCAGTCCTGAGTGCTCCAATCCCTCTGATTTTTTTTCTTATTTTCACCTAAATCTATTATCAAACAATGCAGTTCCTTTTTCTTAATAGGGGAATTGGATTTTTTTCAGCTTTTGTCTGTGTTATTGACCAATTTTCATCTTGAAATTTTCTTTTGAGTTAATTCCTCCAAATAATTCAATGGTTTTCAAGTGGTCTTTACTTGGAATTATTTAAAGATGTCATCAATTTGCCAAATTCCAATGGATTAAAAAAGACTTCTCTTTGATCCAGTTTTTAACTTATTTATTTGAACAAAAGAATGTGCTTTTTTTTTTTTTCCCTTGCTGGTACAGATCCTTTTCCCCTCATTTCATATTTTCCTTTTTATTTTTAGCTTTTGATTTCCCCATCCATCCCATCCAAGAAAAATGCTTTTCCTTTCTATAGAATTATAGAATCCCCATTCCATGATTTCTTTCTTGCTTTTCCTTTTTTCCTAATTACTATTTTTTCCATTGTTGTTCTGATTACTATCTTCTTTCTGGATTTACAACTTGTTAGATGCCTTTGATCTCATTCTAGCTGATGCTTGGAACTTTGTTGCTCCATTTGAGAGCTAACAACATCTACTACAACAATGCTAAAGAGAAGCTCTTCAAAAATCAATTTGTTTTTGGCACCTCCAACACCAACGGTTACGAAGTGAAGCACATGTATGGACATGATGATCTTTCCACCCAAAATTACTTTAGAAGGCTTTTCTTTTGATTGATAGATCACGGAAAAATGGTATTTCTATGTTGGAATCTAAAATGAATTATTTATTTATTTATTTATTTTTTATTTTTTTTTTGTTTAGTTCTTTTGATGGGTTAAGTATGATTATAGAGTAGCATTCTTCAATATTCAACATGAATTGTTGGTGTTGTTTTCATCTAGGGCCAGTTTTCGCACACGTGGGCCCATCAATCAGTTATTTTGATTTTTGGATGGGATTCATGTAAAACACTTGTTGAGTGTGGGGCCACCTTATTTTGCGTGTGACATCTATTCCATCCACTTGATTGTTGGATAATAGGGCTAGTTTTGGATATGTACGATGAGAGAATGAAAATTAGCACTTGATCGATGGACTGGATATTACACTCACAACATGGTGGGCCACAGGGTTTGCTTTTTCTCTTGTTGCATATAACAGTTATTGTAGTAGATTTTGGTCCCTAGTTGTTTGTGTATTGGGTTTCACTTTGTATGGGTGTTGTTGAGGAACTCTGTTTCATCGAATAATACGTCCTAGCCATTTAATTGGTGAAATTTTCTCCATAAGATATATGACCATGGGTTTAGTACTATGGAGAGGACACCATGCAAATTTGCATTAGATAAGAAAAATTGATTAATAAATTGATTAAGAAAGATGTTGAACCTCTAATGTAGATGAAGACATATATTACTTGCATTGTTTGAATATTGGAATGATGATTTAAATAGATTATAAGACACCTTGCCATCCCCTTTCTTTTTTGCATTTTTCGTTCAGTCTAATAAAATTATCGTTACCGTTTAAGACAAAATTTTATTAAAGAAGCCCAAATGGTGAAAATATACATTAGTTTAGGAAGACAATGCATAAGAGTCCCCAATATAGAGAGAAGATGTACAAAGTCTTCCCTTAGCTAGTGAATTGATCAATTTATTGCCCTCTAATATAATTTATATTATATATATATAATATTTAAAAATAATAAAATCCTACCTTGTCTGATGCAGGACATGAAATTCAAGTATGATGTGCAAGATTTTCAGGCTTTATATCACACTAGTTTAGATACAGTTATACAAAATTTCACATCCCGCACAAAAGTTCAAACACTTAATCAAGGGGAATCTTATACGGATCCAAGCCTACACATGCTAAGGTTGGATCAATCAAAATTATAGACCAAACAATAATCAAAGGAGGGTAAATTCATCCACACATGCATAGAAATAATTCCCCCAACTCAAGGGATTCAGAACTTTCAATTCAGGGAACCCTAAGGTTGAAGAAAAGTCATAAAATTGGAGATTTGAATAATTTAGGGTTAGGTTTAGAGATTTTGGGTGAAAGAGGAGTGAAAGAGAGGAGAGAGACGAACCCGAGAAGTACTACACATGTGGACAACAACAATGGCCCAGACACATGTGCGTGTGATCCCGCCTGCACATGTGTGCGGCCTACTATTCAGAAAAAGGCTAGCTTGGCCCTGGTCGGCCAGGGGTGGACTCTAAAACCTCCAAATTTTTGCTTGATCTGATGCACAGTTTGTGCGTGGTGCTCCGTCGAAGTTTCAGCCCTCCTGCAAGGCTAGATTTTGGAAATCTAGTGTAGAGGAAAAAATGGCTGCAATAGAGGATGGATTTGAAGCGTAGATGATTGTATGAGAAGAGAAATATGGATGGAAGAAGGTGGGGGCGAATTGGGATGGGTGTGGCTTCGCACCACGGTAGTAGCCCTTCGAAGAAGGGAGAGTTTCATACCCAATTAGGCTTTCACAACTCAGAGAGGAGCAGGAAAATGCAGAAATTTTATTTAATCTTTACTGAAAAATAAAAGACTTACAAGAGGTGCCTATGTATAATAAAACCCTATACCCCAAAACAAGTGCCATGTGCGCAACCTATTACTTAAAGACGAAGTAATAAAAAATAATAACTAATTAAAGTAATCTAAACCATTCATGATATTCCTAATAATAATAATAAGCAAAACTCAAAGTACTAGATTAATTAGAATAGTGGGCCATGATCATGAGAACCCATGGTGGGATTCACATGACTATCGGGTCCACTTCAACGAACCAAAACGCGGTCCTCTAACTAGGAGGCCCTCCCTGGACGTCGTCATCGATCCCGAAACATGCCCCATGTGCGCAACCTATTACTTAGAGACGAAGTAATAAAAAAATAACAACTAATCAAAGCAATCTAAACCATCCATGATATTCCTAATAACAATAATAAGCAAAATCCAAAGTACTAGATTAATTAGAATAGCAGGCCACGATCATGAGAACCTATGGTGGGATTCACATGATTATCGGGTCCACTTCAACAAACCAAAACGCAATCTTCTAACTAAGAGGCCCTCTCTGGATATCGTCATCGATCCAGATCGATGGTGGGGCCCTCCTTTTCCTTGCGTACGTGTGTAGGGCGGCGTATGTGTGCGCGTGATGTTCACATCAACTCTCTCTGGCTGCAAAGATTTCGCCATTAGCAAAATAAAATTCCTGAACCACTCTAAGATGTTAGAATCAAGTCTCTAAAGCTCCTCCTCAGTGAGCCACGTACTGTCTGAAGCTGGGCGTGACTTCCACTTAACTAGGTACTTCTGAAACCCACCGTCCGACGTTGATACTATCTGATGGTCTAGACTATCCTCTATTTTCTCTCTGGGTGTGGGAAGGGTAGGTATAGGAGGTAGAGGTTGGGAAGAAGGGTTGGGAAGAGGCTATGGATCAAGGGACAAGTCTGGGGAATCAAGATGTGTGGGTGAAGGGTTGGACAAAGTATCAGTGGTCCCCTGAAAAGTAAATAGATCCTCCACATTCAATGTGGAACTAATTCCCATGGAAGGTGGAAGATTTACCACATACGCATTGAGACCGTTTCATTTTATAATGCGAAACTAATTCCCATGGAAGGTGAAAGATCTACCACATACTCATTGAGACCGTTTCATTTTATAATTTTGACTAGATCCTCCACATTGAATGTGGAACTAATTCCCATGGAAGGTAGAAGATCTACCACATACACATTGAGACCGTTTCATTTTATAATTTTAAAGGGTCTAGCACTACGCACGTGTAATTTATGAATGACCCTTTGAGGATATCGCTCGGGCCTAATGCGGACCATCATAGAGTCCCCTATATTGAATTCCTTGAAACGTTTATGCTGGTCTGTAGAAAATTTATAATGTTCATTACTATTAGTAATCTTTTGCCTGATTTCTTGATGTAATGAATGTATGTGTTGAGCAAAGGACCCTGCAAACTCTAATGGCCTATGGGATGATGACATAGGGACAAAATCAATAGGCTTCCTAGGCTTATAACCAGTAACGACTTTAAAAGGACTTAGACCTGTGGACCTATTGACAGAACTATTGAATACAAACTCGGTTATAGGTAGTATGGTGTCCTAATGAAACTTATTTTCTACTAGGGCAATGGTCTTGTCTCGACCGAAATGACCCGTGACCCCTCCTGAATGTAACTCCTAGATAAGAAAATCGTGAAGGGAGGTGCGAGATATGCACAAGCGATCACTCCTAAACAAATATCCATCTAACATCAAGTACTCACCGCTAGCTCCTGACGGGCTCTCTAACAATGATGCGTACACAACTCCAAAATCTGGACACTCAAAATAATCTTCTTTGATGCGCTCGAGGCCCGTGACTTCGACACTCATGGAATTGAGTAACGCGACTCGATAACTCAATGCGTCAGCAAGTTTATTCTCTACACCAGCCTTGTGCTTAAGCACAAAAGTTTACTCCTGAAGGAATTGAACTCACTTAGGGTGCCTAAGGTTTAATTTCTTCTGAGTGTTTAGATATCTCAAGGATTCGTGATCTGAGAATAAGACAAATTCTTACGGTAATATGTAATGACGCCAATGGCGTAGTGAATGAACTACCGCATAGAACTCTTTGTCATAGGTGGAATATTTTTGTTTCGCCTCATTCAGTTTCTCACTAAAAAAGGTGACAGGGTGCCTTTTCTGACAAAGTACTCTTCTTATGCCGACTTTAGGCGCGTCACATGCGACTTCAAAAGCTTTTGAAAAGTCTGGAAGTTGCGTGACTGGAGCTTCAGTCATCCTGACCTTTATCTCCTTGAAGGCCTTCGAGGCTGCCTTTGTCCATCGAAACTCTCCCTTTTTTTTATCTTATAAAGTAGATCATCAGCAAGGTAAATGCTGATGATCTACTTCAGGATATGTATTCTTACTCGGAGGAGGAGCTATCTCATGATCGAGTAAGAAACAGACATCCACAGCTCTTTCATCTATGGAGGCTGAGTACATTACATGTTGTGCTGCAGTTCAGGAGTGTGTATGGGTTCACAGATCTTTACTAGGTTTGGGTGTTATACCGAGCGTTCGTCAGCCTATATCGTTGAAGATAGATAATACTTCTGCCATTGACTTGGTGAAGGACCCTAAATACCAACAGAAGTCTAAGCATATTGAGATCAAGTATCATTACGTCCGCGATCAAGTAAGAGATAAGAAGGTTGCCCTCAGCTACATTCTTACTAAAGAGATGATGAATGATCCCATGATGAAACTTATAGCTAGAGATCTATTTTAGGTTCACGTCAGGCAGATGAGATTGAGAAAAACTTGAATGATATACTTGTTTTTAGTACCTTTGATCTTTCATTAATGAATAACACATTCCATTTATTTGGTATTAAACACTAATATAACTAGGTAAGTAGATCATCAGCATTTACCTTGAGATCATGTAGGATTTCTATTTTTGTCAGTAGGCCGGTCACCCACTCGCATGGGTTGACCAACCTTCAATGTACAAAAAAGGTACATTTGGGGGCGATGTTCATACATTGAGATATGAACTTCTCTTTATTGTGAATAATAAAAGATGAGGATATGAGTGAGTCATATCTGCCTATGATCTTAAAAGATTGAAGATGAGACTGATAAAGTCGAATAACATAATCGCACCATTCCTTTTCACGCGATCAATGTTATGGCCTGAATTGATAGCCAGGTTCTGAGGTTATGAGATGAGTCGTACCTCATGTAGAATGACCTGCGTATTGTAGACCCGACATATACCTAATATTATCTACTTTACGACGTGGATTGTAGCCACATGAGGGGACCTTTTACCAACAGATTATTTTGATTCGATCTAATCATTGCAACGTGCGAGTAGCCAGTCGTGTAGGTGACTCTTTGTGTCCTTAGCTACCCTCCTCTTGTGTTTAGGAGGATGAGATTGAGTGTCACTACTTTAGTTTACTATGATGAAAGGTCCTTGATTGGATGACTCGATTATGCTAGAAAAGCAGCTTGATTGATTCTGAATTACACATGCGTGGGGAAGATCCCATGATAGCTACACCAAGTTTCTGGAACTATAAATACACACTTGAAGACTTATCTACCGGCAGTATCGAGTTGTTTTTATTAGACTTTTGCAAATTTTTTTTTTTTCTTAAAAGCATATATATATAAAGTATTGTTTTAAATTGATTTTAGCCGAAGTTTGTGAAAAATCAAGTTTTCGAAATAACTCAATAAGTTGGATAAGTGCATATGTTAGCCGAGTACTCCAGATCGGGAGTTAACTCCATTCGGTGTGGTCATGTGGACTAGGACAGGCATTGCAAAGCTTAGGTTATTGAGTATTAGTTAAGTGATCACTTAGTACTTTAAGACCTGTGAGAAGATTACAGTGATCTAACTGGTCCCGCACCTCTGATTCTTTTGATCGCGATATTTAGTTTTAATTGTTATTAGGTGAGTTAGATGGACAAATTTTTATGCCTATCCCACAATGTGATTGAGTGGGAGATGTTGGTCATAGGCCCATGGGGCCCACTAGTGGGCAATCATTAGTGGGTGGGTCCTATGAGTTTAGGCCTCTTCCTTTAGAAGATATTTTCAAATAGAAATTTGAATAAGGCTGGGAGATAGGGATAAGACCGGATAATCCGGTCTCATCCATACTCCCACCCTTTCCTATAAAAAGGGATGAGTTCCTCTCGTGAAAAGCATCATGAGAAATATTGAGAGTACAAAGAGGCATAGTGGTTGGTATATAGGAATTTGTCCTTGGGACGATCTAAGCCATAGATCATAATCCGGGGCCATCTGCACCGTTGAATCAGAGGGGTGAACAGACTCATCTGCTCCAGTAGTAAATAGGCGGGCCGCTGGATCTGGAGCGTTAATCTTCGGTTTCGTGAAGGTTCTATATCGTGTAGACCGTCAGATCTTGAAGGTTCACACTTTCGCACAATGATGATGCTCTTATAGTTCATCAGGATGTGGGAGAACATCTCAGCAGGTTCCTGAGTTACGTCGAAGTGAAAGAGGATTGATTCCCCAAAGATACTTCGATATTGAGGGGGCAGACATTCTCTTGCATTACAGTTGATGATGATGAACCTGATTCGTATTAGGATTCATTATTATCTTCTAACTTGGCCGATTGGGTGACTGCTATGGATGAAGAGATCGCTTCTATGGAAAAGAATAAAGTCTGGAAACTTATTGATCTGCCTTCCAATCGCAAAGCGATAAGTAATAAGTGAATTGGTATTAAAGATCAAAAGAAATGTAGATGGTACAGTAGACAAGTACAAAGCATGATTAGTTGCTAAAAGTTTTATACAAAAAAAAGGCATTGATTACGAGGAGACCTTTTCACCTGTTGCAAAGTTCTCAATCCGCATGATCTTGTCCATTCTCGTAAGTTTAAACTTAGAGTTGTATCAAATGGATGTAAAGACCGCATTCTTAAATGGTGACTTGGATGAAGAAATATACATGCAACAACCCATGGGTTATGCGGACAAAAAGCATCCAAAGAAAGTCTGCAAATTGTTGAAGTCTATCTATGGGTTGAAGCAATCTTCAAGATAGTGGTACACGAGGTTCACTTAGTCATCACTACTTTTGGATTCACGATAAATGAAAAAGATCATTGTGTATACATGAAACAGTCTAGAAGATCTTTTTTGATATTATCTCTATATGTAGACGATATCCTACTAGCTGGTAATGACATGCAATTGTTGATATTGACTAAAGATTGGCTATTCTCGAACTTTGAGTGAAAGATCTCGATGAAGCCAACTTTATTCTTGGAGTAAAAATCATCAAGGATCACCCTAACAAATTTTTAGGGTTGTCTCAAGCCACCTACATACAAAAGATCTTAGAGCGATTCAGGATGAAAAATTCAAAAGCTGTTGAAACCCCTATGGATAAAGCTGCCAAGTTAAACAGGAAATCGTGTCCCCAGACTGAAGCCGAGAAATTGGTTGTCCTCGGTACCTTATGCAAGCGCAGTAGGGAGCTTAATATATGCTATGCTTTGCACCAGACCAGATATTAGCTATGCAGTTGGCATAGTTAGACATTATCAGAGTAACCTGGGACAATCTCATTTGGAAGCCATCAAACGTATATTCCTCTATCTTAGAGGAACAAAAGATATAATGTTATATTATGAAGGCACTAGCCTCGAGCTTAAAGGATATTCTGATGCTGCTTGGGGTAATGACGCCTACAATGGAAAGTCTACTTTAGGATATGTATTCTTACTCGGAGGAGGAGCTATCTCATGGTCGAGTAAGAAACAAACATCTACAATTCTTTCATCTATGGATGCCGAGTACATTGTATGTTGTGCTACAGTTCAAGAGTGTGTATGGGTTCATAGATTTTTACTAGGTCTGGGTGTTGTACCGAGTGTTCGTCAACCTATATCGTTGAAGATAGATAATACTTCTGCCATTGACTTGGCGAAGGACCCTAAATACCACCAGAAGTCTAAGCACATTGAGATCAAGTATCATTACGTCCGCGATCAAGTGAGAGATAAGAAGGTCGCCCTCAGCTACATTCCTACTAAGGAGATGATGGTTGATCCCATGACGAAACCTATAGCCAGAGATCTATTTTAGATTCACGTCAGGAAGATGGGATTGAGGAAGACTTGAGTGATATACTTGTTTTTAGTACCTTTGATCTTTCATTAATGAATAATACATTCCATTTATTCAGTATTGAACACTAATATAACTAGGTAAGTAGATCATCAACATTTACCTTGAGATCATGTATGATTTCTATTTTTGTCGGCAGGCCGGTCACCCACTCGCCTGGGTTGACCAACCTTGAATGTACAAGAGAGGTACATTTGAGGCCATGTTCATTCACTGAGGTATGGACTTCTCTTTATTGTGAATAATAAAGGATAAGGATATGAGTGAATCATATTCGCCTACAATATTTTAAGATTGAAGATGAGACTGATAAAGTCAAATAACATAATCGCATCATTCCTTTTCGTACGATTAATGTTATGGCCTGAATTTATAGCCAGGTTATGAGGTTATGAGATGAGTCGTACCTCATATACAATGACCTGCATATTGTAGACCCGACATACACTTAGTATTGTTTACTTTACTATGTGGATTGTAACCACATGCGGGGACCTTTTACCTACAGATTGCTTTAATTCGATCTAATCATTGCAACGTGCGAGTTGTTAGTCCCATAGGTGACTCTTTGTTTCCTTAACTACCCTCTTATGTATAAGAGGATGAGATTGAGTGTCGCTACTTTAGTGTACTATGACGAAAGGTCCTTGATTAGCCAGACTTGGTTATGCTAGGAAAGCGGCTTGATTGATTTCAAATTACACATCTGCATGGGGAAGATCCTGTTACAGCTACGTCAAGTTTCTAGAACTATAAATACACACTTGAAGACTTTACCATGTGGATTGTAACCACGTGCGGGGACCTTTTACCTATAGATTGCTTTAATTCGATCTAATCATTGCAACGTGCGAGTAGCCAGTCCCATAGATGACTCTTTGTGTCCTTAGCTACCCTCATTATGTGTATAGGAGGATGAGATTGGGTGTCACTACTTTAGTGTATTATGACGAAAGGTCCTTGATTGGCCAGACTCGGTTATGTTAGGAAAGCGGCTTGATTGATTCCAAATTACACATCTGCGTGGGGAAGATCCTGTGACAGCTACACTAAGTTTCTAGAACTATAAATACGCACTTGAAGACTTATTCACCGGCAGTATGATCGAGTTATTTTTAATAGACTTTTACAAACAATATTTTTTCTTTAAAGCATATATATAAGTATTGCTTTAAAATTGATTTTAGTCGAAGTTTGTGAAAAATCGAGTTTTCAGAATAACTTGATAAGTTAGATAAGTGCGTATGTTGGACGAGTACTCCACATTGGGAGTTAACTCCATCTGGTGTGGTCATGTGGACTAGGACAGACATTGCATAGCTTGGGTTATTGAGTACTAGTTAGGTGGTCACTTAGTACTTTAACACCTGTGAGAAGATTACGGTGATCCAGCTAGTCCCACGCCTCTGATTCTTTTGATCATGATATTTGGTTTTGATTGTTATTAGGCGAGTTAGACGGAAAAATTTTTGTGCCTATCCCACAATGTGATTGAGTGGGAGATGTTGGTCATAGGCCCGTGGGGCCCACTAGTAGGCAATCACTAGTGGGTAGGTCCTATGAGTTTAGGCCTCTTCTAACTTCTTCCGTTAGAAGATATTTTCAAATATAAATTTGAATAAGGATGGGAGATAGGGATAAGACCGGATAATCCGGTCTCATCCAAACTCCCACCCTTTCCTATAAAAAGGGACGAGTTTCTCTCGTGAAAAGTATTATGAGAAATACTTAAAGTACAAAGAGGCATGGCGGTTGGTATATAGGAATTTGTCCATTTAATTTGTCTTGGGATGATCTAATCCATAGATTGTGATCCGGGGCCATCTATACCGTTGAATTAGAGGGGTGAATAGACCCATCTGCTCTAGTAGTAAATAGGCGGGCCGTTGGATCTAGAGCGTTAATCTTCGGCTTTGTGAAGGTTCCATATCGTGTAGACCATGCCTTTGTCCATTGAAACTCACCCTTTTTTATGCAATCCATGATTGAAGCCATAATGGAACTGAAGCCTTGGATGAACCGCCTACAGGTGCCTTGGTCGTGAAAGCTGTGGACCTCATCAATATTGCGGGTTTCAGGCCAATTGACGATGGCCTTGACTTTCTTGGGATCCGCCTATACGCCCTCAGCTGACACAATAAAACCTAAGAAGATAACACTACTAAATAAAAATGCACACTTCTTTAGGATGGCATACAATTTCTCGGCTCTAAGGATCCCACAAATCTGCCTCAAATGGTTGAGGTGTTGTTCCTTGGTCATGCTATAAATTAAGATATCATCAAAGTATACGACTAGAAACTTCCCCATGAAGGGCCTCAACACTTGGGTCATCACATGCATGAAAGTACTTGGGGCGTTAGTCAGCCCAAAAGGCATAACTAGTCACTCGTATAGCCCATCCTTTGTCTTAAAGGTCGTCTTCCACTCATCACTAGGGTGTATGTGTACATGGATTTGGTGATAACCACATTTGAGGTCAATTTTCGAGAAGATAGTAGCATTGGTCATCATATCCAACATGTCATCAAGAGGCGGTATGGGAAACCGATTCTTGACTGTGATTTTGTTGATAGCCCTACTATCAACACACATCCTCCATGTGCCATCCTTTTTAGGTGTAAGAAGAGCGAGCACGACACACGGGCTCATGCTCTCTCGAATGAAACCATTTTCTAGGAGCTCATCAATCTGTCTCTTCAATTCTGCGTGCTCCTTTGGGTTCATTCTGTAATGAGGGAGGTTTGGTAGAGTCG
The DNA here is from genome assembly GCA_030180095.1 of Magnolia changhungtana. Classification (NCBI taxonomy): domain Eukaryota; kingdom Viridiplantae; phylum Streptophyta; class Magnoliopsida; order Magnoliales; family Magnoliaceae; genus Magnolia; species Magnolia changhungtana. Next base: position 100,783 of record JASAUF010000047.1, on the reverse strand, counting down.
CCCCAGAGACTAAATCAATGGCATGCTGTATATCCCTCAAAGGGGGAATCTCATTCAGTAGATCATCAGGAAAGACATCACGAAACTCATGCACTACCTGAATGACCTCAGTGGGTAACTCTACACTAGCATCTGATACACTTTTCCTAGTCACAAGGGCGTATACCATTGAGTCCTCCTCCGTTTCTCGCTCAAAGTCTTTGACATTTAGAATATGGAGAGATTTGGACTTGGATTTCGACTCCTTCAAATCTTTTGAGCCGCTCACACCACTCTGTGTGGTGGCCTCTTTTCCAGTCGTGTTCTTGGGTGGAAGTAGATTTAGCTTGACTTTCTTACCCTCAAACAAGAATGTACACACATTCGAACGACCAAATATGGTGACATCCTTATTATAGAGCCAAGGTCTACCTAGAATGATATGGCCCACATCCATGGGAACAACATCATACCAAAGTATGTCTTTATAAGATCTAAACTGAATAGGAACAAGACAATGGTGCGAGATTGGAACGGATGTTTCATTAACCCAGGACACTCTATAGGGTTGAGGATAGGCTTCAAGCTTCAAGTTCAATGCTTCACAGTGCTAGTTGATGCCACGTTGGCGCAACTACCATTATCCACGATCATCTTACAACTTTTTTCCCCACATTTTACATAAGTATAGAAGATCGTGTTACGGTACCAATCATCAGTGTTCTTGGCTTGAGCAAGGGCGCAACGCACAACTGCGAGGGTCGTAAACTCTTGCGCTCCCTCTTCTTGATCACTAGGGGTTTCTACTGTTTCATATTCTTCCTCTTCGCCGTCACTCTCTGAGGGCACTACTTCTATTTACCCATCAATAAGGAGCACCTTGGTGCCCTCTCTCGTGCCGCACTGGTGGGCAAAGTGACCAAACCCTTAATACCTAAAGCACCTAGTTGCTCCACTCTTACGTGAGCTAGACTTGATAACTTCTTTACCCTTATCATCCTTAGGCCTGGATTGAGAATTATTGTAAGGTTTGTTTTGGTATCCAGTGTTAAGCTTAGCCCCATAAGGGTTGGCCTTAACGCCAGAATCGTGAAACTCAAACCGCCTTCTCATAGATGCTTTAAGGTATTGTTCAACCTCCAACACTACTTGATACAACTGTTCAATAGTGTCTATGTCTTTGGCGAGCAATTCTCTCCTAATGTCGGAATGGAGGCTCGTTTTAAATCGAGCAAGGGTGAGTATGGGATCCTCATCAATTTCACACCTGGTCAAGTACTCTTCGAACTTCTCAATGTATTTCGCCACACTCAAGGAACCTTGTCGAAGAGACTGTCATTCCTTAATCAACCGTATGCAATAAGAGAAAAAGAGGTACTTCTCTTTAAGCGTTTCTTTTATTTTTTCCCAGTGGACTATTGGGAGCTCCCTTGCTCTTTCTTTCTTTTGCTCTACAGTAGTCCAAAACCTCTTTACTTGGCCAACAAACTTCATCTTTGTGAATCGGACTCGACGAGCATCCGACATGTCATACCACTCAAAATAGTGGTTCATATCCGCCAGCTAGTCTAAAAAAGCTCTAGGGTCCAAGTGGCCATCAAACGTAAGGGCATCTATTATAACTCCCTTGAGGAGTTGCATATTTGGGTCATAGTGATCATGATGTCCTCACGGGGTGGGTGCACGGGTCCGCGCCCATGACCAATTCCTTGGCCACCTCCATTCCTTAGTCTATCCTCTTGACCACATACCTGAGATTAGCATCTTCCCCAATGATGGGGTTTGCCCCGACGGAGGTCTCTAGTTGGGTAATGCACACATTAAACTGCTCAAAGCGTTGCTCCATACGTTGTTCCAAGCGCTTACCCAAAGACTCAAACTGCTAGGTCAGCTTGTTCATTGACTCTTGCAAATTACTACATGTTTAGTGTAGGGTATAAGCCAAAACCACGACCCATACGTGTGGGCATAAAATTACTAACTCAACTTAAGGACTTTCTAATATTACTATATGCGCTTAAATGGGACTAAATGCTCCTATAGGACTTTATATGTGGGAAACGACACAACACTACTCAATTTCCAACACCCTATCTGCCCAAACAATCTGTCAACAGAAAATCCAGCAAAGAGATATGAGGATTTTCTGATAGCAGAAAATTCAGTAGCTTATATCAGAAATTATGGACCTCTAAACAGCTCTATACGATGATAACTTAATGCATGATAGGCACAAGTAAACTAAACTCTAAACATACAATGCATTCCTCTATAAAAAAAACCTTGTGCTCTGATACCAAATTTGATGCAGGACATGAAATTCAAGTATGATGTGCAAGATTTTCAGGCTTTAGATCACACTAGCTCAGAAACAGTTACACAAAATTCCACATCCCATACAAAAGTTCAAACACTCAATCAAGGGGAATCTTATGTGGATCCAGGCCTACACATGCTAGGGTCAGATCAATCAAAGTTATAGACTAAACAAGAATTAAAGGAGGGTAAACTCATTTACACATGCATAAAAATAATTCCCCCAACCCAAGGGATTAGAAAATTTCAATTCCGGGAACCCAAAGGTTGAAGAAAGGGCATAAAATTAGGGATTTAAATAATTTAGGGTTAGGATTAGGGATTTTGGGTGAAAGAAGAGTGAAAGAGAGGAGAGAGATGAACCAGAGAAGTACCGCACGTGTGGATAACAGCAATAGCCTAGACCCACGTGCGTGTGATGCCACCTGCACGTGTGTGGGGCTCACTATTCAAAAAAGGCCAACTTGGCCCTGGTCGATCAGGGGTGGACTCCAAAACTCCCAAATTTTAGTTCGATCCGATGAACGGTTTGTGCGTGGTGCTTCGCCGAACTTTCAGCCCTCGTATAAGGCGAGATTTTGAAAATCTGCTGTAGAGAGAAAAACGGCTGCAATAAAGGATGGATTTGAAGCGTAGATGATTGTAGGAGGAGAAATATGGATGGAAGAAGGTGGAGGTGAATCGAGATAGGTGTGGCTTCGCACCAAGGTAGTAGCCCTTCGAAGAAGGGAGGGTTTCGCACCCAATTAGGCTTTCACAACTCATAGAGTAGGAAAATGCATAAATTTTATTTAATCTTCACTGAAAAATAAAAGACTACAAGGGGTGCCTATTTATAATAAAACCCTATACCCCAAAACTCGCGCCATGTGCGCAACCTATTACTTGGAGACGAAGTAATAAAAAATAACAACTAATCAAAGCAATCTAAATCGTCCATGATATTCCTAATAACAATAATAAGCAAAACCTAAAGTACTAGATTAATTAGAATAATGGGCCACGATCATGAGAACCCATGGTGGGATTCACATGACTATCGGGTCCACTCCAACGAACCAAAACGTAGTCCTCTAACTAGGAGGCCTTCCCTGGGCATCGTCATCAATCCAGATCAATGGTGGGGCCCTCCTCCTTGCGTAGGTGAGTAGGGGGCGTGTGTGTGCGCGTGATTTCCCCATCATCGTCCGTCCATTTCTTACAATTTCCTTTCCTCACCCAACCTGTCGTGCCTGAGCTCCTCTCTCTCTCTCTCTATAGCATGTTTGAGAGCTAATTGACGAATGCATGGTTGGACATCCAATGCATGCCAGGTGGCTCATGATCAATGACAGCTGTAGCCTACATTATGCATATGAAGACCATTAAAATCATAGGCTTATTGGACAATCAAGAGTTTGTTATCATTGTTTCAAGCTAGAGGAGAGTTATTTGATACTCTAGTCACCTAAAAACGTGGTAGAATGAAGGATCCTTGCTACATCAATCTTCAACCTTTTTTCAGTTGAATGTGTACTATTTTAGCATTTCTATTTTGGTATTGCCATTGATTAAGGCACACATGGCAGCCATAGTGATCGGGCTGCTGATCTGATAACTCAGCCAAGTTGATGGACTATAGGCCAAAAATTGCAATTATTGGACAAATTTCCCTGCCATGATCGTCCCATTAAGTTTTTCCAAATGATGGTTTTTATTTGGGTGGTAGATCTGGTGCCTCACTATGTGGATGGGCTATTGATATAAAAAAACAACTTGATAACTCTCGTTGTCTTGTCTTATCTTGAAGGATTAAACTTGAATGTAGACTTGTTCTTCTAACAATTCCTTTTAGAAGCCCAGTGATATGATGTCTGCCACAAGCCAATCCTTTTTCTGGCCTATGCACTTTGTGATCCACTAGGTACACAGTCAAAATTAGCAAATGTTTGTGATCTCTCTTGTTCAATTCATTATTCAAATATTTTTATGTTTTCTCCCACCGGAAGCCTACAATATGTAGTAGTTTAGACGAGAAAATGTAAATTACATGTGGTTTTTTTATATTTTTTTATATTTTTTTATTTCCTTTTAAATAACAAGAAATAGTTAACCACCCAATCCACTACTTGTGATAATCTGGATAACATGAGATGAAAAATAAACCAAAATTTATGCTCCACTACACCTTCCTCCATTGCCCCCCCCTTTTTTTTTTTACCATCAAAATTGTTAGCCACCATAATTGGTGGCAATCAATTTTAATTTATATATCTGGCCTAAACTTGACCCAAGTTGTCAATGGGTCAGGTTCATACCGAAACCTAGGCTAGCCAGGTCTAGGTCTGGATCTTGCATAGCTGGACCTGGATTTATTTACGGTTGAGACACCGATTGAGCACCTATTGGGTTTTTGGATCTAAGTTTGAGTTGGGTTGGGGACAATTAGGAGCATTTAGTTAGCCCTACACTATGGATGGATTAGATCACACACGTGTCACTTTGACAGATGCATGTTGTGTAGACAGGTTCTCTTATATGTGTATGGAATAGGTTTCTTTACTAGAATAATTGCAGCGTATCAAGTGTATATAATTTTATAGACATGAGCTACGCCAAACTAGACCGAAGATAACAATTGAGTACCTATGGGGTTTTAGATCTAAGTTTGAGTTGGGTTGTGGACAATTAGGAGCATTTGGTTGGCCCTACACTATGGATGGATTAGATCACACACACATGTGTCCCTTTGACACATGCATGTTGTGTAGACAGGGTCTCTTACATGTGTATGGCATAGGTTTCTTTACTAGAATAGTTGCAGCATATCAAATGTATATAATTTTATAGACATGAGCTACATCAAACTAGACCCAAATTTAACTAAGTCAATTAAATGGACCTTACCTGTACTTAACTAGGCTAGATTTTTAACCAAATCCAAACGATAAGACCCGATCCCGAGACCTGATCTCTTATCGGGTTCGATTTATTAGACCTGATTGTAAACTGTAATAATTGCAAAGGACTGTGCTATACATCAAGTAGGAGATCAAATAACCTGAATAAATGACGTACCTAATTGGGATGTCATCTCTGTAAGCTTGATGTCGCGGTCTTCTGCACCTTATACTCTTTAGAGAAGCACTAAGATGGGAATAGAAGCTTTAACGTGTGTAGGCTTGGGACCCAACCTTGTTCAAGTATTTTAGAGGATTAAGGAGTTGGAAACCCATCAAAACTCCTCTCCCTTTAGGGTTCACACGAATTTGTCAATCCTAGTCCAACTAGAAAACTGTGCGTGTGTCACAGTTGTAGCGCACAACCCCTTACATGATTTTTGATGAATCACTACTGAGTGGGTTCCACTGTTTCTCCCGATCACACAATCCAACCCTTAGGGCGATCCAGAGCGTTGATCAATTAGGCTTACCTTATAAAATTCTTATACCAAACTCATTAACATCATGTGGTGTTCATCGGGAACCCATCGATAGCCCTACCGATCCTATCGTGACCCGTGTGGTGGGCCCAACTTGTATGCGACTCCATTGACTCTGATCACTCATTCAAAGATGGTTTTTGTGCATACTCGTATATGATAGGACCATTAGATCAATGATCAATCACACTTACGAAGTTGGTGGGGATTTGGTCCTAGCCCAATACAAGTCTAGTATAGCTTGTAATACAAGGCCTATCAATCTTCTATCAACTTGATTTTGAGGTTTGCTTGACTATGGGGAATGTGCAAGAGAACCATCCTATCCAGTATGTGTGCTACCTAATGTTGGTAGGGCTCTTGGGTCTCCCTTACCTAGGATGCAAAAATCAAGTTGATCCAAAACACAAGTTGGCCATACCTTAGGGAACAGTTGTGAAAGGGATGCCCATCCTTTGCTTTGTTGGGCTCATCATGGTGGTTATCCGCCATCTAATCCATTCATTTAATGCACCTCATTCACTACGGCATAGGAACACCCCTTCGAATCATGTTGTTCCAAAACTTAGGAGAGCCACACAATGTGAATATAGTGGTTTTAAGGATGACTTTACACTATTCTTATATTGTGGCTTAGCCACATGTTGGGCCAGCCCCTCCCCCCCCCTTAAATTATTTTTTTTTTTAAATTTTTTTTAAGGTCAAGGCTAAAAATGTGGTGGATGGGGTGGATCTTCTGCGCATGAAGCTGTTATTGGTGTTCTTTGAATTTTGGGCCCAATTAAAATTGGGTCGTTGCTTCGACCTAGTCTATCTTAACCCATTGACTCAACTTGTTGCATCCCATATTTACAAGGATCATGCACTAAACAACCTTTCGTTAAGGTTGTTCGACATCTGAAAATTCATAATATATGTCATTCACAGTGTCCAACTCGATCAATAGTCTTGATTTTTAGACAATAGTTAGTGAAATGCATATTGTGGAAGGGAACAACATATAACTTTTAATGTAGCAAAATGCATACTAGTAGGCTGTTAACTCATCAAGGATGAAATAGCGTTCAATTGGATAAGTAGTGTTGATTGTTAGACAATAATTAGTGAAATGCGTGCCGAAAACTTTTAATGCAGCAAAATGCATATTAGTAGGGCTAGCTGTTAACTCATCAGATTCCGGTTGGCTCCTATAGTATCCATATGGGGCCAACCTAGTTATGGTCTTCCTAGGCCGAGTTCCCTTCAAGCCTAGGTCTACTTCTTAAAGGCCCAAGTTTAGATCCAATTGAGTTTGGGTTTAGAGTTGAATTTGGGACAAATAAGAGCATTTGGGTGGTTGATCCCATAAGATGCATGGATTAGATGTCCTACTAAACACATGGGGCTCTCTTACACATGGGTGGCTTAGGAAACCTCATTTGGGTGGTTGATCCCATACGATGCATGGATTAGATCACACGTCCTACTTAAACACATGGGGCTCTCTTACATGAGTGGCTTAGGAAACCTCATTTCTTTAAAGAATAGAGTAGTGGTCTAATGTGAACCAGACCCAAGTTGAGCCCAAAGTGCTTTCTTAAACAAATGATGGTTTAAGTGGTCATCACCATGATTTTTATTTGAAATCTACCTCGATTGCCAGGAGCTTCTTCCCATATTAGGCTTAAGGCCCAAATATCAACCCAATAACTGATTCAATTGGGCCACACCAAGGAAAAGAGTTCGGAGGGTGAGTGTCACCTATACATTATTTCCAATCGTGTGGTACACTTGAATCATGAATGGATCTGGTATTTCACCCTTATGGCTAAAACTGGGTTAATTACCTACTGGTTGGAGAGGATTTTGAACGTACGTAATGTTGGATCCCACCCTTACTACACAATTACCCTAAATTTTCCTAAAAGATTTTTATTGACTGGACTCAGATTGTGCACTGAGAGCTCAGCACCCTTTACCATGGTGTGAACTCCATGGGGCCCACTATGATGTATATTATTTATCTACGCCCTTTGGTTAGGTCTATATGACCTAATTAACATGTTGGATGGTAAATAAACATTACAGTGGGCCTTATTTATTTTATTGCTAGCATTCAATCACCACAATTTCCTTTGGTGTGGTTCACCAGCGATTTGGATCCGTCTCATTTTTGGGAACATGTTCTAAAATGATCCAAAAAATGGATGGACGGTGTGGAAATTAGGGAATGGGTCTCCTCTCTTATTTATTTTTTCTTTTTTTTCGTTCTTTTTTATTTCCTTCCTTTAGAGATCTGCAGTGAGGAAATTTGATTTTCTTATTTGAAATTTGTTATGAATGATTCAATCATTTCTTTCCTTTCTTTGTGGAGCCTTCCTTGCCAGTCTTTCAACTCATACCTCATAGGAAGCTTGCTAAATTTCAGTCCAGTTTTTTCTACAGACTTGTTTATTTTCGATGTTGGAAGTTGGCATGGGCCATGGATGCATGCCCATGGTTCAAAGTATCGTCCAGTACGACTCATACCTCATAGGAAGCTTGCTACATTTCAGTCCACTTATTTCTACATGTTTCTTTTCAAAGTTGGAAGTTGGCATGGGCCATGGAAGCATGCCCATGGTTCAAAGTATCGTCCAATATAACTTGGTATTGTTAGACCCATATTGGTTTAGGTCAGAACCGACAACTGTCTCTTTATTTTAGAATTGAGTTGTGTTGCTACAAGTAATTTCCCATCTGGTCCTAATCCTCAAAAATCTCCGTCTTTTGGTGGTAGCACAAGTAACATCTCGTGCATTTAAGGAAATTATTAGTCTTGAGTGCTCCAATCCCCCTGATTTTTCATTTTTCACTTTTTTCTATGCTATTGACCGATTTTTCCTTGATATTTTTTTCCTTTTTCAATCCACCTGCATGTTTCCATCTTGAAATTTTCTTTTAAATTAATTTCCCCAAAGAATTCAACGGTTTTCAAGCGGTCTTCAAACAAAATTGTTCAAAGATGTTGTCAATTTGCCAAATTCCAATGGATTAAAGAAGACTCCTCTTTGATCCAATTTTCAACTTCTTTATTTGAATTTTGAACAGAAGAAAGTGTTTTTTTCCTGCTGGTACAGATCCTCTTCCCCTCATTTCATCTTCTCCTGTCTATCTTTAGCTTTTGATTTTCCCATCCTCACACAAAGAAAAAAAATGTTCTTCCCTTGCTACAGAATTATAGAATCCCCATTCTTGATTTCTTTATTGCTTTTCCTTTTCTCTTAATTGCTAATTTTTTCATTGTTCTTCTGATTATTATGTGTCTTCTTTATGGATTTATAGCTTGTTAGATGCCTTCAATCTCATTCTAAATGATGCTTGGAACCTCATTGTTCAGTTTGAGAGCTGCAACAACATCTGCAACAACAATGCTAAAGAGAAGCTCTTGAAAAATCAAATTGTTTTTTGCACCTCCAACTCCAACGGTTGCGAAGTGAAGCACAAGTATGGACATGACGATCTTTCCACTCAAAATTACTTTGGAAGGCTTTTCTTTCGATTGATAGATACGTAAAAATGGTATTTGTATGCTGAAATTGTTTGAATCATGAATGCTTTTTTCCGTTTGGTTCTTTTGATGGGTTAAATATGATTATAGATTTGCATTATGCAATGATTAGATGAATTGTTGGTGTTGATTTCTTCTGGGGCCAATATTTCACACACATGGGCCCATCTAACAGTTATTTTGATTGTTGGATGGGATTCCCATGAAACACTTGTGTGTGACGCCACCTTATTCTGCATGTGACATCCAATCCATCCACATGATTGTTGGATAGTTGGGCTAGTTTGGATATGTATGGTGAGAATGAGACAGCACTTGATCGATGGAGTGGATGTTACACTCACAACATGGTGGGCCAAAGGGTTTGCTTTTTTACTTATTACGTACAACAATTGTTGTAGTAGATTCCAGTCCTTAGTTATTTGTCTATTGGGTTTTTCTTTGTATGGATGATGGAGAGGGACTCTGTTCCATCGAACAATACACCCTAGCCATTTGATTATTTTTTACTTATTCCGTGCAATAGTTATAATAGTAGATTCCAGTCCCAAGTTGTTTGGCTATTGGGTTTTGCTCTGTATGGGTGATGGAGAGGAACTCTGTTACATCGAACATTACGCCCTAGCCATTTGATTGGTGAAATTTTGTATGTTGGATATATGACTATGGGCTTTAGTACTATGGAGAGGACGCCATGCAAATTTGCATTAGATAAGATAAATTAATTAGAAAAGATATTGAACCTCCAATGGTGATAGAAGACATAAACTTGCATTGTCTGAATATTGGAATGCTAATTTAAATAGATTTTAGGCACCTTGCCATTTGCTTTCCTTTTTGCATTTTTTCCTTCAGTCTAATAAAATTATCATTACTGTTCAAGCTAAAAATTATTAAAGAAGCCCTAAGGGTGAAAATATATAAGAGTCTAGGAAGGCAATGGATAAGAGTCCCTAATACAGAGAGAAGACCTATAAAGTCTTCCCTTAGCTAGTGAATTGACCATATTAGTCAAAGGACTTGTGAAAAAAGAAATATCCAAATAGATAGTGCCTAGTTTAATACTATTAAGGATAAAAACTAGATCCAACTTATCATATTGCTAAAGTCAATCTCCACCTAGGACTTATATTTGCCCATCCTAGAATAAAATATCTTTGTCCTTATTTGATGCCAACAACTTTCCTCTATTTGAGGAGCGAACACACATCAACCCAAAAAAAAGTAAATTTAATCATGCGTTGATCATCTTTAACAACTCCGACTCTGGATGGCCTTGGATTACTAAACAAGCTACTATCCATATAAGTTTCCACCAACCTTATGGAGGATTCTAGACAACGACACATGAAGGTGGTTGCAAGAAGACATCGATCACTCTCTCCAATCATGGATGAGGTTTTATTTGGGTGTTCCTTTGAACTCTTCGTTGACCCATTCCAATCAACCAAGGATATCTTAGTTTTCTCTGCTATTTGAACAACACCACTCAAGCTAAAATATGCCGAGAAAGAGGAGCACCAAGTAGAGGAAGTTGACTTGTAATAAAGGTAGAGATGGTCAATAGATTCTATCCTTCAACTTTAGAAGCATTATTGGAAAAGCTTGTTACTACACTTTTTCCCTCTCATTTTGTTAATTATTTAGTCTAATATTGCGAAGGATGATGGATTCTTACTTGGTGAATGTTAAAAGCTAAATTCACAGAAGTTCTAAAATAATTCTAAGAGATTGATGAAATCTGCTTCCTTGTATAGATCCTTTGCTTATCAAGTATGAGGTTTTGAGTAACTGTTTTTCTATAAGTATCAACCAATCCCAAAAATGATAAGATATGTGGCGTATTGAACATACAAAACCTGTATTGGTAAAAAACTTTTCGCACAAAAAATCTTCAAAAAATATTGTGAAAATAAGGGAAAATTTTAAAAACTGTTAAAATTAAGCGGACCCAACTAAAAAATGTTAAAATTAGAACCGACCCAAAACCGTTTTTCCCAATATAATTGGTTGACGAGATACATCCCAAGGTAGATGTTGAATTGTAATTTTCCACATGTAAGAGACTGGTACATGAATCATCCACAGTGGACCATTTTCAATTATCTAATTTGTTAATACTTCCCAGCCCATTTGGAATGCTACAAATTGATCATATGATTGGATCTATTTTAATTGTCCAAATTGTTTATATGATTGGACTCATTTTAATTATCTAATCCCTTCTTAATGATTGGGATTACATCTTGTTATCCAAATCGTTAATATTGTAGGGTGCCTGTTATCACTATAAAAGAAGGTAGAGCCTATTTTTAGTGATCCAATTAATATGGTAGGGCTTGTTTTCAATGATCCAATGATTAATATTGATTAGGAACATTTTCACCCATATGAGTATTTGATATGGTTGGGCCATTCCAAGTGATTCAAATCATTCATTTGATTGGGCCTGTTATTGAGCAAGATTTCAAGTATGTGAAAACTAAATAATGCCCCAAATTTTTTGTTGGAATGACCTTTTGTCAATCAATAAAACTCCATATACAGATTAACTTTCTAGTCTCTAATAAATACATTATTTGAAATTACCACTTATGAATGATTGTTTTGTTCGAGGCTAACCAATCTTCATGCTAAGGGTCTTTCCTATTTTAGGATACTCTTGATCTTAGTAGGGTTTGATAGTTTACACATATAGCTAATTACATCCTCAACACACAATACGAAACTTCACTAAATGTTGAATATCAATCACCTCCAATAAAAGGATAGTCAAATCCATACTCAACGATGAGCCTATCCCAAACATTTTTTTTTTCTCCTTTTACTTGGATCTTTGAAAGATGTAAGATTTCACTTCCTAAAACCCGTCATGATTTTGAGCGAACAACTTGCTCCCCACAAACTTGAATTCGATTCCCCTCCCTTTGGATTACTTGTCACGAGTTTGTCCGAATGACTTTGGTCATGGGTTTGCTCCCCATAGAGACAAGTACGATTCTCCTCCCCATGGATTAGACATCACAAGTTTGGGTGAACGGCTTTGGTCCTGGGTTTGCTCCTCATAGACATAAGTTTGATTCCCTCCCCGTGAATTACCTGATGCACTTGGTTGGCGGGTGATTGTATGTATCCGCAGGGAATGGTCACACCTTAAAGGGTGGGGACACCTGTCGTTATAAAAAAACTTTCCAAAATCGATCTCGAGTTTAGGAGAATGGCTTTGGTCGTGTGTTTGCTTCCCACAGACACGACTTCGATTCCCCTCTTCGTGGATTACCAGTCATGAGTTTAGTAGAATGGCTTTGGTTGTGGGTTTGCTCCCCACAGACACAAGTTCGATTCCCATCCTGTGGATTTCCCATTAGGAGTTTAGGCGAATGCCTTTGTTCGTGGGTTTGCTCCCCACAGACACGAGTTTGACTCCCTTCCTCGTGGATTACTCGATGTATGTGGTTTATTAAGGATTATTTTTAATCCTCACATCTTAATCCTGTGCCCATCCTTTCCTTTCAAGCTTGATCTTGCCCCTATATGCGTAAGCTCGTGATGCTTAACAACTGAGGTTGATTCCCTCCCTGTGGATTACCCAATGCATGTGGTTGGCAAGTGGTTACTGTTCACAACCCCAAGTGTAGGGTCGCGATGTAGTAATAACTCAGTAAGACCGAGGTCAAATCCACAGGGACTAAATTTGTACGTATTCTGAAAATAATTAGAATTAAAACTAGAAAAAGATCTAAATTGAAATCTTGGGTTAGACTCAGAATTAGGGTTCACCATGGAAGCTTGGGTACGTGTCTATGCTGAGATGGATAAGTAGTTCTGGTGAATGCCTGAGGGTTTTGGAATTCAACATATACCTCAAGATTTTTCTCCATCGATAACCGACTAGAACGTTATGTTCCATCAGTTAATAGGTCCATATACGATCATAATAATGAGAATGAGGATTATTATCAGCCATCGTATTCTCCCACATATGATCTGTATGACTATAACCAGTGGAAACATCAAAATTGGGAAGATGAACTAACAACATGTTATAATGATTATTCTCTTGGATACCCTACCAGTGAGATCCAACTAGAAACGATCCAAGAGGATTCATTTCAGCATAACATGGCCTGTTTTACGAAAACTATAAAAACTTTGGAAGCACTTACTTCAAGCGATATTTCTCTTAGGTCCTCTAACTTTAAAATCCAACCAGAAACGATCCAAGAGAATTTGATTCAAAATTCCTTCCAAACTCTAGAGCTTAGCCAACAAAATACACTCCAAAGACTACAAGAACTTATAAAAGATATTCAACGGGGGAGTTCACATGATGCGATTGTGGAGAACTCTGGAATTTGGAATAAAGAGTTGGATTCTATTAATGAGCATACGGTAAAATTTCCCGATGAGTCGATCTCGATGACTGTTCAAAAGAATGGTGAAGAGACATGGGTGTTTTTCAAATATAATGATGATGACACACTCGAGTTCAATGATAAGGAAAAGGTATAGTTTATGTGAACCTCAACCCAATCTAGGAATAGAATGTGAGGAAAGTGATCTCATCCCAAGTGTGCACTTCACTGAACTCGAATGTGCAACCTCAAGTTTGGTCCAGGTCAATGATCAAGAAGTACATGAAGTGAGCGGTTATAACGAGCTGCTCCACTCATCTAACCTGTCTAATTTAAAAGTGGATGAGTTCCTTACAACCCACCCTTCTATATCTTGTGAGACATGTTTGGATGATTCCCCTGAATTGCATGATGATATGATTCAGGAGATAGACAAGTTGCTCGATACGACTCTGGAATTTGAAACCACCCAGTTGAGGCTACTATCTGAACTGTCGAGTTTTGACGATTCAATGCCTCTTCTGAGTAGTATCAATGAACAGAGTTCGCACATCAATACTTCATCTATTGACCCTCAATTTGTCTACGCAGGGCTGGAGCAAGAGAGCATACCTCCATCTACTTTTAAAGATGATGAAATCCTTGGGCAGATCATCACACACTTCAATGTGGAAAATGAGTTAGTCTCAGCTGAATGTCTCAACTCTTTGGACGATTGCTTGGCACACTTTGCAAATTCAAATGAACTTATGATAAAAGAAATAGTGGATGCCTCGCAAGACAATATCTCGGTAGTTGTCATGGACCGAGAAAACCCTTATTCTGAAGCCTCTTCCTCCCCAGATCCTCACTATCAACCATTAAAGGAGGAGGACCTGACAATGAAATTGAAGTCTGACACTTCAGAATGTGTTAAGACTACATCGCAATAGATGGCACCAATGTACTAAAGTACAAGGGACTAGTGAAAAACCAAGTTTATCTAGAATGGTTTGAGTCACAATACGCGGACTCATCTCGTACAAAACTGGTACCGGTGGAAGCCAACTTCCGGATTGATTTCTGAATAGTTACCTCGTTCCATACATGTGAACGAATATTTAATTTACCCTATGAAAAACCAAGAGATGAATCTTCCTTCGCACAAGCACTAATCGATAATAATTTCTTGCTAAAAAACCGATCCTTGTTTACCAACCACACATTATCTAACCAAATCCAATTCTCTGATTCACCATGGGATACTAATGTTGAAACTTCTTCTGTCACAGGTGAATCGTATATACTTTGGATACCTCAAGCATTTTAACAGAAAATTTCTTATGAAGTACATAAGTTTCTCTGGAAAGTCATGCTCTAGGGCGTCCAAGCCTATTGCAAAAAAGGGCTTTTGGATGATCCTGTTGAGGAACTTACTGAGAAACTTATCAAGATATTGGCCGGAAGAGGAACCTTGCGGCATGCTCGAATAGTTTTTCCCTACTTTCATAGGACTAGGGTAATTTGCTTTATACTGTTCTAAGATAGATGGTTTTATGCCATTAGGTTAGTTTTCTTCCTGCATTGTTTTAGGATAGTTTGCTTTCGTGTCTTCACTCTTGTGCCGACCGATTTCAATGTTGTGATCTCTATGGAAAAGTCTCTTTCGATTCGTTATCCAAGTACTGTCTTCCCATCACTTCTCATTTACTTTCGATGTCTCATGTGCATTGCATGCTCATATCTTTTACATTAAGGACAATGTAGATTTTAGGTTGGGGGTGGGAGATTAGGTTACCTATCAGTATTTTCTTGGTCTTGAGCAAAAATTGTGAAATTTTTTAAATTTTTCTGGAAATTCGAAGCGATTTTGACGGCCATCTAGGGCATTTAGAATTGCAAGATATGTGATGTTGATAATTTATGACTCTTGGATTCAGTTATCTGTTAGATTTCACAGTTAAGTTTGAATTGTTAATCTATTATTAGAAGTTGTAAACATTGATTGAGTCATGAATTCACAGGACACATCTCGCTTGCACATTAAGGTTTCAGTTCGATATTGAATTGTAACTTGGTGATCATTAAGCATGGAAGTAACCAACCTGGGGAATTGTCCATCTTGTTCAATACGAAGAATATAGAAAAAGAAAAAGAAGTTTTTGAAAAAAGAGAGAGGGAGAAAAAAAAGAAAGAATGAATGAAAGAAAAAGAATACCTAGCTAAAAAACAGTTGTCATCAAGAAAGGGTTGGGTGTACGATCTTCAACATAGGTTTGCTCCCTATAGGTGTGGATTCAATTCCCCTCCCCCTCGATGGAAAAATCAAAAGATGAAAGAATGAAAAAAAAAAGAATTGTAAGGCAAGTTCTGGTTTAAGTTTTGGTTGTCCTGAATGCTCATTCGATCATCAATGTATCATAGAAATTGACAATTGGATCTCTTAATGATGGTAAGCCGAGATTACACTATACACCCATGGAACTCAATGTTTAGAATTTTTTTAATTCATGGATTAATACTTTGAACTTGACTATGAAGTTTACCATGCGCTTGAGGCCAAGAGAAAATAATGCCCAACATTCATGAATCCTAGAATTCTAGGATCTGGATTGTTTCGCACAAATCACTCAAGTTTAGAGAAATCGTTCTGTACTCTCAATATATTTTTCGCATACTTTGCTCAGGACTAATAAAATGCTGGTTGGGAGCTGTGTTGAGGGTCAAATATTGCATATCAGACCCCAGTTATTGCCTGAATTTACGAATATGGTACTGTTAATGATTCAATTTAATTGTGTTTATACTGCAAAGTGTGTTTAGGAGCTTGAACTGAAACAGGGTCCTAAAAGCATGAAATTAACGCTTAGAAGTCACTAAGGCAAGGGACGGACTCCAGAGGACCAAGATCGACGGATTTGCAGGCCAGAGATCCAAGGAAATTGAGAAACTGAAGCTCAAGTGGCCTGAAAGTCAGCTAGAATGTAAGATCACAAGGTTTCCACCATCCGTTCGGATAAAAAATTCATACATGGACTGAGGACCATAAATTAACCGTACACATCGAAATTCAACCGTTGGATCCTTGTGGAAGTGTCCCAACGGTTAAATCATCCCACAAAATACCGATATGGGGCCCACCTGATATCTGGACATGCTTCAATTTTGGTCTCAACCGTTTAAATTAGATGGCATAATAGATGGTCAGAGCGGATGTCTCATATACCTTAAGGTGGGACCCACCTTACATGGTGGGTGTGCACAACACACATGCATTGGATGAGCATCAATCAGAGGAATCGGTCAACAGAGCTTTAACCGATTCTTTCTAAAAGGATTTGAATCCTTCTCTCCCACCTCTGTGAACACTCGAAACAGAGCTTGCGGCCCTTTCTTGTGGGCCAACACCGTGATTCGACGGACCAATCCGGACCGTCCATAAGACTTGCATGGCCCCTCTCACTCAGGCCTAGGTGGTGGAGTTTCAAAAGACAACAGAGATCGGATCTCAATCGTCCAAACGTAGGACGAACGGTAAAAGCACAAGTCTCGTGGGCCACACCGAATCTGAGCCAAAACAAACCATACCTGACTGGTTTTTCGAGAGTAATCTGGTGGACGGTGTGGATTTCTCAAATGCCAGCTAAAGTGGGCCCCACCGAGCATCAGCGCAGCTCCCTACGTTAAGAATACGTGTGTCTGAGAGAAGACCAGACTTCCGTCCGTTGCATGATCATGGTGGTGATCGGACCGTCCATTTGGACGGTCCAAAAGCTTACCAGGGGCCGGCTGTCCATCACCAAGGAGTCTGAACGGCTCAGATTTCGAAAGCAGTCATTCCTCTGGCCCAAAAAGGGATCAAACACAAGGTTTCTTTTGCGTAACCAGAGTCAGTTGTGTAAACCGACTTGCTTGCTACATACGTCCACACCGACTCCACCTATCCAGCCACCGATTGGAGTTTCCTATAAAGGAGGACGCACAAGAGAGAGAGAGAGGGATCATCTAAGTTTTGGGACGTGAAGCACAGGAGAGAGAGGGAGATTAGAGTTTTTTTTCTAGTTTTTTTTTTTTTCCATTTAGTTTTTTTCTTCTTTTCTTTTAAGAATTAGTTAATCATGCCTGTGGTTAGCTAACCTCTTAGCTAGGGCTAAGAGGAGAAGCTTGTAACATGATTAGGATGGTAGCTTTGCTTTAATTCATGGTTATTGAACTCTTATGGATTCTAGCTTGATTATTAAGGAATACTTTTAGTTTTTAATGGTTTATTGTGACTCAAATTGCAGTAGATCTGCAAATAGCTTTGAGTATGTTCTTTTCATTATGAGATTGTGAACTTAGGAGGCCCTGTTGTTCACCATTGTCTCCTGGGCATGGTTGGGTGACGGAACCCTTCCTAACTTTCACAATTTTCTTATGATTGGTTGTGAGATTGGTAAATTGTTGTTGTTTGCCATAGTCTCCTGGGCATGGTTAGGTGATGGAATCACTTCCAAATTTGCACCAATCGTATCTGTTGATGATTAGATTCATGAGACGTTCAGAGATTTGACAAATCTCTTCTTACCAACTGGATAGGATAGAACTTTGATTCCAGTTGTGTCCTTGAATCATTGCTAGGTAACTTCCAAATTGCTACAAGTGGATCCTTGGTTCCCTAGTTTCCTACCTTTGAATTTCTCATATTTTAGTAAATATTTCATCATTGTTCCCTCAATTACATTCGATTTAGATTTCATCTTAGTCTAGCTCTAGTTATATTTAGTTTCAGATTATGTATAGGTTCCAGTCCCTTGGGATTCGACCTCGGTCTCACCGAGTTTATTACTACATCACAACCCTATACTTAGGGAGTGAACATTTAGCCAACCATAGACATGATTGAAACCAAATCTCTTAAATAAAGCATGAAAAATAAACTAAGGAATAGGAAAAACTCTTTGACAGCTGCTCCACCCTTGTGGAACTCCAACTTTTGTACCGAGTTGGAAAAATCTAGAAACCACCTCAAATTTACACACTCTGCGCAGTTTCCCCAAATAGACTTCCAAAACATTCATTTTTTAGACTCAGAGTTTCAATATATATTTTTTTAGGACAATTTTCAGGATTTCTTTTCTTTTTCTTCACTTCAAATATTCGATTCTCTTCATTCCTCACTTGATTTCCTTAGATCTTTGGTATGTGAATTCTTTATTAATGACTTCTAAATCTTCAAATCTTCATTTAGTAATCTTTTGATCATAAATTTTCTTTTTGGCATCGATTTCACCTTAAGCTCTCGAAATCACCTCGCACATGAAAACATGCATAATTAAATAGATTAAGCACTATCATGTTTATAACACCAAGGTATAAATAAGGGGGAATATGTAATATTTCACACTCAACAGTTAAGTGCATCCACAAGGAATGGTCTCTCTTTAAAAGGTTGGGGATACCCTGTTGTTATTAAAAAAATTCCCTAAACCCGTCACGAGTTTGGGCGAGAATGGCTTTGGTCATGGGTTTGCTCCCCTCAGACATGAGTAAGATTCCCCTCTCCATGGATTACTCAGTCACGAGTTTGGGAGCTTTGGTCATGGGTTTGGTCCCCACAGACAAGAGTTCGATTCCCCTCCTCGTTGATTACCCATCACGAGTTTGGGCGAACAACTTTGGTCTTTGGTTTGCTTCCCATAGATATGAGTTCTATTTTCCTCCTCGTGGATTACCTGTCACGAGATTGGGCAAATGCCTTTGGTCATGGGTTTGCTCCCTATAGACACGAGTTCGATTCTACTTGTGGATTACCCGTCACGAGTTTGGGTGTATGGCTTTGGTCGTGGGTTTGCTCCCCACAAACACAAGTTCGATTCCCCTCCCCGTGGATAACCGTCACGAGTTTGGGCAAATAACTTTTATCATGGGTTTACTCCCCATGGACATGAGTTCGATTCCCCTCGCCATTGATTACCCGATGCACGTGCTTGGCGGGTGATGCATGCATCCGCAAGGAAATAGACTCACTTTACAGGGATAGGGACACCCTGTTGTTACATAAAAAAAATAATCCCAAAACCTGTCACAAGTTTGGGCGAATGGCTTTGGTCGTGTGTTTGCTCCCTACGGACACGAGTTCGATTACTCTCATGGATTACGTGTCACGAGATTGGGTAAACTCCTTTGGTCATGGTTTTGCAACCTACAGACGAGTTCGATTCCCCTCCCTATGGATTACTCATCATGAGCTTGGGTGTACTGCTTTGATCGTGGGTATGCTCCCAACAGACCCGAGTTTGATTCCCCTCTCCATGGATTACCCAATGCACGTGGTTGGCGGGTGATTCCGTGCATTCGTAGGGAATAGTCTCGCCGTAAAGGGGCAGGGACACCATGCCATTATAAAAAAAAAAAATTCCCAAATTTACAAGTATGGTGTTTCTCATCATTGCTATATCAAAATTATAAGGGCAAGAAAGAGAACAAAAGAGAGAAAAGAAAAGACTTGAAGGAGCTAAGAAAATGAAGGGAGCTTAACGGGGTATTTTTAGACGTTGGACTTTTCATAGAGCTTAACCTTGAAGAGAGCTAAGAAATTGTCTTACTTTTGAAACTATGGAATCCAATGGTTTGTTGGTTATTTCACGTCATAATAATTATTTTTTTGGCCAATTAACTTGAAGGACGTCTGGTTCTAATAATAAGGGTGCTTTTCTAAACTCCTTTGAAAGTTATTCTTTTTTATAAGACCTTAGTATAAAAATAGTAAGGGTGCTTTTCTGAACTCCTTTGAAAGAGCTCAATAGTGTTGCAGAAAGTTCTTTATCTCAACTGAAGACTCTTGAAATCTTAACATCCTTTTCGTCATCACTCCTCACTAATGGTGCGCTAAAATCATCCTACAACTTTTATCACTTAGTAATTGCTTCCATTTACTAAGAGTACTTTTTTGAACTCCTCACTAATGGTGCGTTAAAATCTCGTCAATAAATATTTTCGATTTCAAGGTCGAATCAAGACCACAACCAATCTAACTTCGATGGTGTCATTTTGCCACGTAAACTATTTGTGCACATGGGGGAAATCATGCTCTTGACAAGCAATTGTTCATTTTTTGAATGAAGGTAATTTTCTCTTCCGTTTAAAATGTTTTTTTTTTCGTGCGCTCATGCTTTTGATGTTTCTGAAACAACTAACACCCTACAACTTATCACTGAGCAATTGCTTTTATATCGATTATGCATGTGTATCATTTTTGCTTGTTTGACCAAATATTGAGAAGAACCAACACTGTTAGAGCCTTTGATTCTTATGGGGTGTTTTCAAATGTTGGATTTACATATAACTTAACTTTCAAGAGAGCTTAGAAAATATTTTACTTTTGAAACTATGGGATCCAATTGTTTGTTGGTTTTTTCACATTGCAATGGTGTGTTTTTTTTTAACCTAGCCAATTAACATGAGGGACATCTAGTTCAAATAATGAGGGTACTTCTCTAAACTCTTTTGAAAGTAATTATTTTTGTAAATTCGAGCATTCGAAAGTAAGCCCATGACCAATCTAACTTCGATAGTGTCACCTTACTGCATCACGACTATGATCACCCATTCATGATCATATGTTATCTTCAACAATTGCTCATACTACAGCTTATCATGACGCAATTGATCTATATGGTCTTTGCTTGTTTGACACAAACCGAGGAAGAAACAACATTGTCGGAGCTTTTGACACTTCTGGTGTGTTTTCAAATGCTATAGTTTACATAGATCTTATCTCTCAAGATAGCTTAGAGAGTATCTTACTTTTGAAACTATGGAACTCGAATGGAGTTTTGGTTATTTCACATCGTAATGTTGTTATTTTTATTATCCAATTAACCATAAATATGTCTACTTCTAAATTGGTACTTTTTCTAAACTCCTTTGGAAGTTTCTTTATGAGAAGTCCTTTGGAAGTTTCTCTATGAGAAGTCCTTAAGCAAAAGACATTGCATTCATTTTTGTTCTTGAATCTTTATCCTAACAAGCGTCGAGGAGTGGTAATCCATGAAAGAATTGGTGTATATGAAAACACCACTAATAAATGCTCCGTTTGTGGGAAATGGTTAAGTGGGGCATTAAAATATTAAAATGCGTACCTTGGAATAGAGACCACTTGTGTTGGACGTGCACACCACAAAAAAAAAAGGGACTACAAGATATTTATCGAATTGATCCCTTTCGCCTTAATTACTGTAAGGCACTGCTGGAAAACTTCTCTTATTGCCAACACTAAGATTTTTCATTGAGAATAATTGTGAAAATGTAGTGAGTAACTTCATCTAAGAATTCGTCTTCAGACAACACTGCCAAAATGTCATCTTAATGTCTAGTTGAAAACCTTTTTTTTTTTTTTTCATTTTATACGTACTATTGATACGTCTAACATATTTCTGTTCGTCACAATAGTTTTTCCACACCTTATTAATATGAAGAAGTGGTACTATTGATGTCTCTAACATATTTTTGTTCATCACAATAGATTTTCTATACCTTATTAATGTGAAGAAGTGGTTTAAAGGCTGGCCGAACCTATTTAAAGTTACCCAGCTAGCAGTTATTCCTAATCAAATATGCATTTCGCTGTATTGGTGCTCCTTTCTACTAGTTAAAACATAGGCAAGTAACAAGTTAAAAGGCTTTAAAAAAAAACTTATTTAGGTAAGTATCTTTTGGCACATAAGTTAATTTTACAATGATGCTTACCAAACTAACTGAAGTGAAAAAAGAAACTAAATGACTTACGTGAAAAAGTAACCTATTTGGTGGTATCCAAAGAGACCCTAAATATGTCCTTTTGATGCTCGGCTTCTTTTCCATAGACAGCTGGTTGTTATAGCTGCAGCATGCCTTTTTTTCTCTTATTCAAAATTGGCATGCATTGAATCTTTTTCTTTCTTTCTTCTTGTTCTTGTTCTTGTTCTTCTTCTTCTTCTTCTTCTTTTCTCTCTCTCTCTCTCTCTCTCTCTCTCTCTCTCTCTCTCTCTCTCTCTCTCACACACACAGAATAAGGAAAAAAAAGAAAGAAGCCAAACTGCTCTTATCAGAGAGCACTGCATTCTCCAATCTCATTTTTTAAAACTGGTAATGGTGGTAGTCTATTAGTTTTCGAGTGAGGATTTACACTATCAAGCCAGAGGAACAATTGTTTTCTGCAGTTTTTTTTTTTTTTTTCCAGAAATTGATTGGAGCAAGAGACCTTTGTTATTCTAAGCATCCAATAATGAAGTTTGCTTTGATAATGGCAGAGGACATTGATAAAGTACTGCTTGATTTTTAGATCATTGACGTATAGAATGGATTGTTTTCATTAAGTTGTAGTTGTTTCTTTGTAGATCTCTTGAGATTTTTCATGTTGGAAAAAAGAAAATTGTCAAATGTCACACACTCCAATTATTTTCAAGCAGAAGATCCATGTTTAAAAATTAAATAATTTTCAGAGCATGTTTATGAAAACACTACATTTTCTACCAATGAATGGTGTCTTCTCGAGTAAGAAGTCTTGCATTGTTATCCAATATTATAATTTTATGGAATCTTGTATTCAAGTGGTCAAGTATGTGTTTAGATGCCTTGAATGGTGTTGAGTAGTTCTATCAAGGAAATACTGTTGAGATCATTTATAGCAGAGTTGAATGGGTATGCTTTTGAGTTGCTAACCTTGAAAGACCATGCCTATAACTCATTTATAATTTCCTTGTTGTTTGTAGATGTTGCATAGGAAGAATGATGATATGAATCTGAACTCCTCTTGGAAAAGGAGTTAAAAAAAAGGAATTAGCTGAGGAGTAAAAAAAGAATTAGCTGAGTAAAAAACGAATTAGTTACTCTTTCTCTCATAGATAAACAAGGGATCATGTATATATGGATGTGAGTGTGTGCACACTCGTGTGGGTGTGTAAACACACATGCATATATACATGATCCCCTGTTTATTAGTTGGTGAACTTCCACAACAGTGAAGCATTTTCTATTACTTGCATGCTTATGTGAAAGCATGAATCTAGAGCATTTGGCATACATTGAATTGCAATAATTTGTTTCCAATTGGGTATTGAACTTTTTAGAAGTTGAATTACGTCATCTTTGGAAGATCAATAGCATGTAATATTGCTTAGATGAAGCGGTCTACTATTACTGTCATTTAGTCTAAGCACCAAACAATATGGGATTTTGGTTTTGTATGCAACTACTGAAGATAACCTTGTGCTTTTGCCATTTAACGTGCAGAAAAAGGAGTAATGATTACTTCTTTTGTTGAAGAAGATATTTGTAAAATTCAAATGGATGATGTGGGACCAAACACTTTCCTGTCAATATCAATGAGACTAGAACAAGATTCAAAGTCTAATCTTGTCAATATTGACAGGAGATAATTAATGTGTGGGGTTTCTGCATTTTGAGCTCCATCAACAGTCCTGACATTTGATTGGGACGGTTTGAGGTTTCGCAGATTCAGACGTTAGGACCCAACCGCACATCTGGGGTTAAGCAAATTTGGGTTGGCTTGGGATTAATCACATGTATTTTGGTTAAGGTTTCATTAGCTTGAAAATCTTTAACATGCTATCCAGTTTCTTTGTAAGGCAATGCTTTCATAATGACTGTTCTTGCTAAAACTTCAGTTTTTTTTTTTTTTTTTTTTTTTTTTTAATTTTATTTATTAAATGTTTTCGATATCTTAGATAGAAGTCCAAGCAATAGAAATGGTTGGCATATGACATGCTTCCTCGGCACTTGCTATTATGGCCTTTATGTGGCCTTCCAATCTCACATGCTATTTGAACATAGATCTTCTAGTGAAGGAAGCCCTTAAAGTCTCCTCCACAGCCCCAAAATCTTTACTTAACGTAGACTGGCAAAAGTTTTAAGATTGACTATCCACCAGACATCAACCTTCCTCTTTCACCCTGATTTATACGAGGCTTGTCATGGCAAAGGTTTGCATTGAAAATACCCGCATGACAACATTATCCCATTCCCATCTAAAGCTAATATTTTCTCAAATTAACAGAGAAAGGGGGAGAGACTAAAAATGAGTCGTGATATTTTCTTTCTTTAAGGATTAGATGGCTGATACAAGTTTGTCTTTTTAAAAATACTCAATAAATAGTTTGCCTTTCCAAAATAATCAAAAGATAGACACAATTAAATTTTTTAATAGTTGAATGGATTGTGATGATCTAATATGCTGATTCTGTTTGATGTAAACTGAGTCTATAACATAAACTAACACAATAATGGTAACTAATGTATATTCTATTTTGGGTAAGCTGATTTTATTTTCAGTTTTATGGTCAGTATGCTCATTTGTAGATCAATCAATAGAGGCTTTTCTGGTTATGAAACTTTTATTGGTCCTGCAGATATTCATACTTCAATTGAAACTTTTAAGATTAACCTGCGTAGCTGATCTTCATACTTCAACACAGACAATCTCTCTCTCTCTCTATCTCTTTCTCTGTTTCAATCCCTGCCCGAGCTCTTTATCTGAAATATAGGAGCCCACAAAGTGGGCCATGATGTGAGACAGCCTGCACCCCACTTGTGGGGTCCACCGTGATATTTTTATGTCATCTGACCTATTTATCAGGTAACTCAGATCTGGAAGAAGAGATTTCATATGTCAGCATGATCAAGAACTTCTGTGGGCCCAAGCCGTGGGGGCCTACCATAATTTTATTTGTTATTGGTCTCACATACTTGGATGAACGGAAAACACAGATATTAACTTGATTCTCAAATTCTGTGGACCCCAAATTTTATCAAAAAACTGTGGGATCTCATCTTAGGGGTCTAGTTCAAATTTAGTGGTCTGGTTCAAATTTATGCCATACATCAGGTTTTGAGGCGGGACCAATACTCTCCAACGTGGATAGTGGTGACACCCCACCTTATTGTTAGTGTATGTATGTGGTGGGCCCCATAGTCGCGAGGGCCCACCATGTGATCTCTCTCTCTCTCTCTCTCTCTCTCTCTCTCTCTCTCCTTGCCTCTCTCTCTCTCTTTGAAATATAGGGGCACACAAAGTGGGCCACAATGTGAGACAGCGTGCACCCCACCTTGTGGGCCCACCCTAATATTTTATGTCATTTGAACTGTTCATTAGGTCACTCAGATCTGGAAGAAGGGAAAGTTCATATGTCAGCATGATCCAGACCATCTTTAGGCTCATGCCATGTGGGCCCACCGTAATTTTATTTGTTATTATGTGGTTCCACGCTGTGAGGGCCCATTGGAATGTTATTTGTTAAGGAACTTGTTGATGAGGTCTCACATACCTGGATGAACGGAATACACTAATGCTAACTTGATTCTCAAATTCTGTGGGCCCCTATTTTTGTCAGAAAACTGTGGGATCTGGATATCCCCTGTGAACCTGGGTGTTGGGTTCAAATTCATGCCATTGGGGACACCCCACCTTATTGTTAGTGTATGTATGCAGTGGCCCCCAGTGGTGAGGGTCTGCCACTGATGCGATCTCTCTCTCTCTCTCTCTCTCTCTCTCTCTCTCTCTCTCTCTCTCCTCTCCCTCTGTTTCTATCCCTGCCTCTCTCTTCTTTGAAATATAGGGGCCTAGGAAGTGGGTCAAGATGTGAGATAGCGTGTACCCCAACTTGTGGGGTCCACCGTGATCTTTTTATGTCATTTGTTCATTAGTCACTCAGATATGGAAGAAGGGAAATTATGTTAGCACGATCCATAACCTTTGTGGGCCCACGCCCTGGGCCCCCACCATAATGTTATTTGTTATCCAACTTGTTGACGAGGTCTCACATACGTGGATGAATGGAAAACACATTAGCTTGATGCGTGCTGTGGGGCTCATATTGGCGAGGCCCCACCACTCTCTCTCTCTCTCTCTCTCTCTCTCTCTCTCTCTCTCTCTCCCCCTGTGTTTAATATCCGTCCCTCTTTCTCTGAAATATAGGGGCCCACAAAATGGACCACGATGTGAGACAGCATGCACCTCACCTTGTGGGGTCCACCGTGATATTTTTATGTCATCTGACCTATGCATTAGGTCAGCATGATCAAGAACTTCGGGTCCACCATGATATTTTTATGTCATCTGACCTATTCATTAGGTCAGCATGATCAAGAACTTCCATTGGCCCACCTCGTGGGGCCAATGGAAAACATAGATATTAACTTGATTCTTAGATTCTATGGGCCCCAAATTTTGTCAGAAAATTGTGGGATCTGGACATCCCCTGTCAACCTGGGGGTCTGTTTCAAATCCAGGCCATACATCAGGTTTTGGGGTGGGACTATACTGTCCAATGTGGACAGTGGGGACACCTCACCTTATTGTTAGTGTATTATGTTGTGGGCCCCATAGTGGCGAGGGCCCACCACTGACTCGATCTCTCTCTCTCTCTCTCTCTCTCTCTCCCTTTTTTTCTATCCCTGCCTCTCTCTCTCTCTGAAATATAGGGCCCCACAAAGTGGGCCATGATGTGAGACAACGTGCGCGCCACCTTTGGGGCCCACTCTAATATTTTTATGCCATCTGACCTATTCATTAGGTCGCTCAGATCTGGAAGAAGGGAAAGTACATATGTCAGCATGATCCAAACCTTCTGTAGGCTCACACCGTGTGGGCCTACCGTATGTTATTTGTTATTATGTGAGTCCACGCCATGAGGGCCCATCGTAATGTTATTTGTTAACAAATTTGTTGATGAGGTCTCACATACCTGGATGAACAAAATATACTGATATCAACTTGATTCTCAAATTTTGTGGGCCCCTATTTTTGTCAGAAAACTGTGGGATCTGGACATCCCTTGTTAACTTTGGGGTTGGGTTCAAATCCATGCCATTGGGGACACCCCACCTTTTCATTAGTGTATGTATGCGGTGGGCCCCACAGTGGCAAGGGGCCCACCACTGACACGATCTCTCTCTCTCTCTCTATGAAATATAACGGCCCACAAAGTGGGCCACGATGTGAGACAGCGTGCGCCTCACCTTGCGGACCCACCCTGTTATTTTTATGTCATCTGAACTGTTCATTAGGTCACTCAGATCTGGAAGAAGGAAAGTACATATGTTAGAATGATCCAGACCTTTTGTAGGCTCACGCTATGTGGGCCCACCGAAATGTTATTTGTTATTATGTGGTTCCATGCCGTGAGGGCCCATTGTAATGTTATTTGTTAACGAACTTGTTGATGAGGTCTCACATACCTGGATGAACGGAATACACTGATATCAACTTGATTCTCAAATTCCGTGGTCCCCTATTTTTGTCAGAAAACTATGGGATCTGAACATCCACTATCAACCTGGGGGTCGGGTTCAAATCCATGCCATTGGGGACACCCCACCTTATCGTTAGTGTATGTATGCCGTGGGCACCATTGTAGCATGAGCCCACCATTGACACGATCTCTCTCTCTCTCTCTCTCTCTCTCTCTCTCTCTCTCTCTCCTTTGTTTCTATCGATGCATCTCTCTCTCTCTCTCTCTCTCTCTCTCTTTGAAATATAGGGGCCCACAAAGTTGGCCACGATGTGAGACAACGTGCACCCCACTTTGTGGGCCCACCCTGATATTTTTATGCCATCTGAACTGTTCATTAGGTCACTCAAATCTGGATGAAGGGAAAGTACATATGTCAGCATGATCCAGACCTTCTTTAGGCTCACACTGTGTGGGGCCATCGTAATGTTATTTGTTATTATATGGCTCCATGCCGTAAGGGCCGATCGTAATGTTATTTGTTAACGAGTTTGTTGATGAGGTCTCACATACCTGGATGAACGGAATACACTGATAACAACTTGATTCTCAAATTCTGTGGGCCCCTATTTTTGTCAGAAAACTGTGGGATCTGAACATCCCCTATCAACCTGATGGTCGGGTTCAAATCCATGTCACATCCCACCTGATTGTTAGTGTATGTATGCGGTGGGCCCCATAGTGGCGAGGGCCCAGCACTGATGTGATCTCTCCCTCTCTCTCCTCTCTTTCTATCCTCTCTCTCTCTCCATTTCTATCCTCCTCTTTGAAATATAGGGGCCCACAAAGTGGGGCATGATGTGAGACAGCGTGCACCCCAACTTGTGGGGTCCACTGTGATATTTTTATGTCATCTGTTCATTAGGTCACTCAGATCTAGAAGAAGGGAAAGTATGCCAGCATGATCCATAACTTTTGTGGGCCCATGCCCTGGGACCCCCCACCATAATGTTATTTGTTATCCAACTTGTTGATGAGGTCTCACATAACTGGATGAATGGAAAACACAGATATAAGCCTGATTATAAAATTATATGGGCCCCATTTTCTGTTAGAAAACAGTGGGATCTTGATGTCCCCGATCAACCTTGGGGTCGGGTTCAAATTTATGCCATACATCATCAAGTTTTGGGGTGGGACCCATACTGTCTAAGGTTGAAATTCGGGAGGCTTCAACCTGACAGACCCAAAATTCGGTTAGTCTTGGGTAGGATGTATCGGGTTCGGTTTCGGGCTTAGGCTATACAAAACCAACTCGATAAAGTTTTGGGTTGGGCTCGGGTTGCCCGACCTAACCCGAACCTGATCAATATATAAGTTATAAATTATCCACCCGACCGAGCCCACTTGGATTGGCTTGGGTTAAGAATTCCCAACCCGTGGTTGGGTTGGAGTTGAGGTATTGGAACCTTGGTTTGAGGTATAGCACCAACCCGACCCAACCTGCCTGATTTTCAGCCCTAACACCGTCCAACTTGGACAGTGGGGACACCCCACCCTACGTTTTGTATATATGTTGTGGTCCCCATAGTGGTGAGGGTCCACCACTGACTCTCTCTCTCTCTCTCTCTCTCTCTCTCTCTCTCTCTCTCTCTCTCTCTCTTTCTCTCTCTCTCTCTCTTTTCTATCCCTCCCTCTTTCTTTTTCTCTGAAATATAGGGGCCCAACAAGTGGTCCACGGTGTGAGAGTGTGCACCCCACCTTGTGGGGTCCACCATTATATTTTTACAGCATCTGACTTGTTCATTGGGTCACTCATATCTGGAAGAAGGGAAAGTCATATGTCAGCATAAACTATAACTTTTGTGGGCCCTGCCGTGGGGGCCCACCGTAATGTTAATTTTTTTTATCCAACTTATTGACAAGGTCTCACATACTGGATTAACGGAAAACATAGATATCAGCTTGATTCTCAAATTCTGTGGGCCCCAATTTTTGTAAAAAAACTGTGGAATTTGGATGTCCCGTCTCAACCTGGGCCCACTGTGATCATTCTAATTATCTAGCAAGCAGATGATATGGTAGACTTGTGATTTAGGTGTGCCACACCAAGGTAAAAAGTTGGGAGGGATGTCCAATCCATGATTTATGTGTGGTTTGGAGGGTGGGTGCCTCACACACATTTTTCAGTTGTGTGGTCCACCTGAATCATAAATGGCGTTGATTTTTAGGCCTTGGGCCTAACATGAGCTAACTTGTCTAATGGTCATGTGGCATGCACATCATAGTGTGGCCTAGCCTAGCTCGGTTTGTACGCACGTACTGTGTCATGAGGCAGGAGACCACTAAAATCTCTCTCACTGACCAACGGAAAAAAATTGGAGGGCGGGTGTCCCCTGTATTCTTGTATCTCATTTGATCCAAGATTCTGCTGACTTTTGAGTTGTATGTCTACTATTGGTTCACACACTCCATGTTTGGAGTAGATTTTAAAAATACATGACAGGTTCACACACTCCATATTTGGAGTAGATTTCAAAAATACATGATAGTGGACAACACCCTAGCTAAATCACATCTTTTGGTCAAATGACCTTTATGTCACTTAGCAGTTTGCCAAGCTACGTAGGCCCTGGCCTCCCTTAAGACAGTGAGGCCCTTAGCGTAGGGGCACCTTAATATATCTAATTTTCCAGATCATTTTGGGGCCTTAGACCAAAAATGATGAACAATGGTAATTGACTGTGTTACTACTAAAAACTTCTCCTTTATGATCAATCACCATTGTTTCCTATGATATGTTCCACTAGAGAGTTGGATCCGCTTCATTTTTGGGTTCATGCCCTAAAATGATTTGGCAAAACGGATGTACCACCTGGATGTAGAATACTTATATCAATGTGGGCTCATGGTAAGCGCAGACTGTCATGGGTGACGCATCCCCACACCCAATCCGCTCCTCGTCGCACAAGCCATTCACCCAACAGATTATCAAGTGGGCCCCAACGCAAGTCCTTTTTAAAATCCACCCTGTTCACCAGGTGCGTCGTCCATGTTAGGCCCAGGGTACTAAAAAATCAACTCAGTCTATGATTCATGTGGACCATACAATTGAAATCAGTGTAGAAGCTGTGATGCCCACCCTTGAAACTTTTTCTCTTAGTGTGGCCTGATTTTTTAGCCTCAAGCATGAATTCTTTGTGTGGTACCTAATTGTTTTCATGGATTTCACATAATCATTACACCGAGTCTTGTAAAAAAGATCAACAGATTTCTCTCCGACTGTTTCCCTTGGTCAGGCCTATCTTCATGGATGTGGCTAATTTTTTAGCATGAGCCGAGATGGTTAGCATAGATAGGAGAAACACGTCAATGTGGGTCCCTTGCAATTGAGGAGTTGAAAGTAAAATACATTAGGCGTAGTTTTCCTACTCGCTGCAGATGACTTTTTTGTTTTTTTGGAAAGAGTTGTCATTCGTGAGGGAACTTAGAGCCAGAAATCAAGTTCGCCCCAACATATACGCAGGAGCCAGATGAGTTTTTTACCTTTAGCGGTTGAGATTTGATAGTGCACAAGGCTCCATCTCTAATAAACGTTGCCTGGATAGTAATTATTTCAAAGAGGAGGAGTCATCAGCTTGGTTGGGCCCCATTGTAGTGTTAATGTGGGACGCGGATTAGGTACTACCTCCGCTCGCCTGTTCGGAGCTCGATACACAGGCGAGGCTCCCAGGGTCACCGAGGGGCCACCGTGATGTTATGAATTTTATCCACACCGTCCATCCATTTTTACATATCATTTTAAATTATGAACCCAAAAACAATTAAGATTCAAGGCTCAAATGAACCACACATTGGGCATTAAATTCCTGTTGTTGAAAAATACTTGGAGACCACAAAAGTTTTGTATCAAGATGATATTTGTTTTTTTTTTCTTTTCTTTTCAATTCACCCATGTTCGTATGTCCATATCAACAAGTTGGATGGTAAATAAAAAACACGGTGTACCCTAAGAAGGTTTCAATGGTGTGCATCCTTAGCACCACTGATTCCTATGGTGTGGTCCAATTGAGCCTTGGATCTGCCTTTTTTTGATCCAGTATTCTAAAATGATATGAAAAAAAAATGGATGGAAGGTGTGGTTAATATATTCATACATCACGGTGGCCCTTCAGTGGCCTTGGAACCTCCGCCTGTCTTGATCTCCGAACAGCGGGGTTAGTACCTAATCCACGTCTGTTAATGTGAAATCCACCTCAACAATCAGGTGTATAACCTCATTTTTTTAACCTAGGACACATAAATCAGTCCCATCCCTAGTTCAGGTGGAACATAAGATTGAAAACCATGTGCATAGAAAGCACACCTTCTAAACTGTTTTCCATGGTCTGGCTCACATCAATTATGTATGGGCCTCACGCCTAATAAGTTTTGGTGTTCAATTTAATGGTTGATGTGGATTTCAAATGAAGGTCAGGTCGAAAACGAGGTGCTCCTAAACCAAAGGCCAACCCTAACCATTGGGCTTTTGACCTCCTAAAACTCAAGCGCCATTTTTAATTGTGCTTGATTTAGACTAGGTACAATATCTTATAATCTTGGCCAGGTCGATTAGCGTTGAGGAAATTTTGTAGCATATATATATATATATATATATATATATATATATATATATATATATATATATATATATATATATATATATATATATATATATATATATCTGTGTGCACGTGCATGCACACGCAAGTGCATGCATGATCTCATGGAAATTAGATGATTCAACTTCTCATTCGTAAAATAAAGAAATTGAAAGTTTTAGGAGTTCTCATGATCTCTGTTAAGAACTTTGTAGGAGTTTTCCCGAGCACGATTGCACAATCTCTTGGCCCATCTATCATGTGCCTGCTTTCTTTCGGTTAAGGTTATGTCGGCTTAGGCCAGGCACATTAAAAATTTTGAATACCCCAACCTGAATTGTTGAAAACCTGGCTAAGGCTAACCCAGGCCTAACTCGTTGGAGCAATGATGTGTTGGATGTTGGGGGGCCCACTGTGGTAACCACGCCATCCATACGTTTTGTCAGCTCAGTTTAGGGCATTAATATAAAAAAATAAATGAAGGAAAACTTAATAATGGACCACACGATAGGAAAAGTTGGATAATGACACCCACCATTGAAAGCTTATTGCCATCCAACTTGTTGATGAGGTCCACGTGACCTAGATGAAGGGAAAACACAAATATTAGCTTGATCCAAAACCTGTGACCCCTACAAAGTTCTTAACAGTGTGTATTCAATCCCTATACTATGTGGTCTACTTGAGCTATTTACTTAAATTTTGGGAAATCCCCTAAAAAGGAGCTAGAAAAACTGATGGATGGCATGGATATACAACACATACATTA
Source organism: Magnolia changhungtana (assembly GCA_030180095.1). Taxonomy (NCBI): domain Eukaryota; kingdom Viridiplantae; phylum Streptophyta; class Magnoliopsida; order Magnoliales; family Magnoliaceae; genus Magnolia; species Magnolia changhungtana. Next base: position 67,585 of record JASAUF010000047.1, on the reverse strand, counting down.
AAGTGGGCCCACAATGCCCCACACATCACCACACCACCACAAGGTGGCATGGGCAACGCCAGGATATGCATCTAAAAAAGGTATAGAGTTTCTTTCAAAAATTTTACAAAAATACTATGTAATTTAAAGTCGCAGCTTTGGTGGATCTGGTGGAAATGGGTAGGATCCCTGACTGTGAGGCCTACTGTCACGTATGTCTTATATCCACGTCGTCCATACATTTTGAAAGCTCATTTTAAGGCATGAACCCAAGACTTAAGCATATCCAAATCTTAGGTGGATTATAATATAGGAAATAATGGTAATGGATCATTAAAAACTTGTAATGGGCCATAGAAATTTTTTTTTATCAAGTTGGTATTTTGTGTGATCTCTTTATATCTCTTTGTGACCTTATCAATAGGTTGGATGGAAAATAAACATTTTGATGGCCTACATGAATAATGATGGGAATTCAATCACTACTGTTTGTGGTATGCCTACTTAAATTGAGCTTTCAAAATGGATTAAGGTATGGATGCAAGGATACATCATAGTGGGCTCAACAGTTAGAGATCCACAGACCTCGAATCCACCCAAACTAGGTCCCTAGTTTACATGTTTCTTTTTCAGAAAGGCTTTCAATAACAGATCATTAAGATTTGGCAAGGGAAGTTAGGGTGGGTGGCTTGGGTGGGTCATGAATCTGACCATCAGGTCTGTCATCCCATGTTAGATTCAGGACTTGAACTCGGCCATATCCATGATTCAAGTACACCACATGATTGAAAACAGGGTACAAGGCACGCTTGAGACTATTTCCCTTGATGTGAGCCATCTGAATCACATATAGGTTTGAGTTTTGGGCCGTAAGCCTACATATTGGTGTGGCATCTAATAGGGCCCTATAGAAATCAAGGGTGAATATATCTTTTAATTGTATTCTTTCATGTGGCCCACCCGAATGATAGATCATCCTAATTTTTTGTCTGGGTGCCTAACGTGGGATTACATATCTAATGATTGGAGTAGATTTCACATGCATATCGCAGTGGCTAGTGGGGCACCTTAAAAATCAATTACTGGGCAACATAACCTATTCCTAAATTTTTGGTGATATATTACAAAAAAAGAAAGACCCAACCTTGATTTTAAGTCCACTCGACTACTGTATTAATACCAAGTGTATCGCAAAACAGAATTAGCTATGGCCTTGGTCTGTCGCTAAATTGTGATAGATTAAACAAGTCACGAATAAACGACGGTGTTCTAAAAGTTAGCGACGGGTATGATCCATCGCTAACAGGAGAAGATTAGCGACGGTCTTATCCGTCACAGTTTTTGGTCGCAAAAATGAAAAAATGATTGTATCCGTCAGTAATAAATGACGGTTTTCTGAAATTTAGCGACGGGCATGGTCCATTGCTAGTCACAGAGAAGATTAACGACGGTCTTCGTCCGTCGCAGTTTACTGTTATAAAAGGGTCACGATGGATAGGATCAGTTGCGAAATTGTTATAATAAATGACGGTGTTCTAAATTTTAGCGATGGGTATGGTCTGTCGCTAGTCAAAGGAGAAGCAACTAATGAAATCCGTCGTGAATTTCTAAAATTTTTGCAAAAAGAAAAAAGAAAAAAGAGATATATCCTTGTTTTTGAATCCATAAAAATATAGACCAGATCAGAGCTCCAGTCGTTCCAAATTCTCTCCCTCTCTCACCTGCTCCCGATCTCTCTTCCTCTCTCCTTCGCTCCCTTCTCTCTTTCCCTCTCTTCGTCCGTCTCTATTTCCCTCTCTCCCTCTCCCTCTACCTCTCCCTTTAATAGAAACAATGATTCTCGAGCTATTGATTTGATCGAACTTCCTACGATCGGATTTTGCAGGTTTGGAGCAGCTGGAGCTTTGATCTGGTCCATATTTTTAGGGATTTTAAAGTTTTTATGCTATTTTTTAGGATCAAAAGTTGTTTTTGGAACTAGATTTAGGGCGTTTTGTGCCAAAAATGGCATGGAGAGGGGTTTAAGGACCTGGAGATTTGATTCTCGTTTGGTTGATTTGATTCCATTTCTTAGGTTTTCGGGACAAAAAGGAAATGTCCCTTCTCTGAGGAATGAAAACCGATTTCATCATTGCTTTGGGCTTATACAAACGAGGCGAACCATTACATAAGAGGAGTGGAGGGTATTATAATTCCAAGAAAATAGATATCTGTGAAGATGTTTGCGGCCAGGTTCTCTCTATCTATCCATCCATCTATCTATATAGATGGATCTGCTCTTTTATTATTTAATTTTCCGTTAATGGATAATGGGCTTATTATCTTTCAGTTGCCTATGCATTTTATATGACCATTTGCATCTGAACCGATTTGCGTATGTTTGGTTTCTTTCTTTCTTAGCTTGTTTTTTTTTTTTTTTCCCCTCAATTCATTGTATTTGTTTGATGAGATTTTCCTTTTCTCTTAGCATATCTCGTGTATTATGGGAATGTTTATGTTTTGGAGGTTTCAATCACAAAGTTGCTGATTTGGGTATTTGGCATTATGGTTGTTTGTAGGAATGAAAAAAGATAAAAGGAAATTAGTTTTGCAGGAAATTTGATTAGTCAGAAGGATGAAAACTGATGAAATGTATCGTCGTTTTGTTTTGTTTTTTTTTTTTAAAAAATTTTTTTTTTTAATTTTTTTTTAAAAATTTAAAATTTAAAATTTAAAATTTTAAAGACCTGAACAATACACCAAAGCCCCAGACTGATGGAATGTGTCCTACACCCTTAAACCATTGGGGATCATGACATTTTGCTCGTCTTTTTAGAGATTTCTGTAGTTTTAGTTCATGCGTTATTTGTGGGGATATTGCTTTTTATTTATTTATTTTGATTTATAGAGAGTTGCTTTAATTCAAGAGCAATGCTGTTGTGAAACACACTTCAGAAAGTTCCATGAAGTGTGTTCGAGACAAATGTGTCTGGTGACAGGGACAATGGATCTGGTGGGCTGTGCCACATTGATATCACATAGGCCAAAAGTCACGGGAAATATGGATTTTATCAATTTTTTGGGGGGCTCCTGGTTGGGAGGCCCAACCAATTTTTCAGGCTTGGACTTGGGCATGTTGCGTTAGGCCCATGCCAGGCTCAGGCCTTGGGTCTTAAGTGTCAGGCTGAGCCCGGGCATAGCCTTTACCATGGAGCCCACCTTGATGGTTATATTCTATATCCACTCTGTTCTTACAGGAGGAAAGGTGAGATGCAACTCTTTATGCTTGAATTCTATTGCATTAGACATCTCAAGAAATACAATGCCACATTTGATGTGCAGGTTGTCTCTGAAGATCATGGCATGAACCTTGATAAAGTCCGTATTGAAATGCTTGGTACTGCAAAAAAGGTTTGTAATAGTATTTAGATGTACTTGAATGTGCTCTAGGACTTCTAATTTTCTTTAAATAGGTTACTGTTTCCCTTGATGATACCATTGTTCTACATGGTGGTGGTCAGAAGAAGCTAATTGATCGAAGAACGATGTGAGAACGTTTGTGAGCTCATCTTGGAAAGAACCACTAGTTTTGATGTTGTTTTAGTTTTGGAAATGGAATGTATGGCTTTAATTGGTGTCTTTGCTTCTGACTTCTGGTCTCAAATGGTAAAATTGTGAAAAAATTGCAGATTTTTTAATGTGCTTTATGTGATTGTATTCGCAATTTAAGTCTATGGAACTTGGTTTTTTTAAGAGATCCATGGTTTTGACTTTTATAGCTTGAAAAAGTTGGGCTGATTGGAATTTTCTTTTCACTTTCAGATTAAAAGATGCTTCGGTGTTGTTAGTTACTGGTGAACAGAGAAGTCATTGGTGAGTTTTTTTATGCTTTCTATTTTTAGTGAATCACACCTCAGAGACAATACAAGCAGTATATTCAATTTACCTTCAAACCTGCACAACCTACTATTCCTGTTGACTACTGTGACAGCATCCGGGTGGCAAGCAAACTGAAAATTTTCAAAGCTACATTAAAGAATGAAACTGCCACTAACCATAAATAGAAAAGAAGCTAGACAATGTGGTAGACCTCTATGACAAATTCCTCTCCAGGAATGATCTCAGGCCTGTGTTCAGCATCAGCCAAAGCCTCTTTGAGTTCACCAACTAATGACTCATTTTTGTGCTTACATATACTATTACTCTCTCCTTCTTTAGAACTTTGTACATTACTGATCTATCCTATGATTGTGAATATGGTTGTAGTTCTCTTGGGTTCGATATTATTACGAGTGGTTTTGAAGGGATTGTTTCAGCTGCTGCTGCTGCCGCCTATGGGATTGAAGTTGTTGCGGAGTTTAAGCCAGTTGAACATCCGATTAAGCCTCTAGACACTGATCAGCCAGTCAGATGTCCATTGCCCAAACCCAACTACTGATTCTCTATTCTGTTGTAACTATATATCATGATTCTGTTTTTTTTTTTCTTTTTTTTTTTCTTTCTTTCTGATATGAGTGATTGAATCGGTTTGAAGAACTAACATTTTTCTATCGTATGGTAATTATATGCTATTGGTTGTTCTTGACACTCATCATGAAGTGATGGATCAAGATTCTACTCAAGGATCACACCTCTACTTAAAAATTTTCAAGTAGCGCCATTTCTACTTACACATTTTCTTTGTCATTGTTATCTGTGTTCTCACTCTGGGTGGGAAGGATATGATTGAGTCTGCATGATCTGGTTTTCATGCTTGTGGGGCTGCAGCTCAAATCAAAGTGTTATTATTTCACACTCCATGCTGGAGATATTTTTCACATTGGAAGAATTTATTGGTTAGGATGAGCTGTTCAAATGACATCTGCAAGCATGTATGAAGCACTTTGCAAGCATGCTAGAAGTTTAAAGGATTTGTCATGCATTTGTTGTATTTGTCCATATCATGTGTTAAATGGGAGCATATAGTTTTTCTGTATCTATCGTGCAAATGCTTCTTCTTTTTTTCTTTTCTTCTTTTCTTGTTCTTTTTTTTTTTTTTTGTTTTTTTGTTTTTTTTCCCCTTTTTTGGGATTCCCTCTCATCACAATGAACAGAGGGAAATTGGTGTGCACCAATCGCTAGCCTACATCATGTATGCTTCAACTTTTCTCTTTAAAAATATAGGTAGAATACATTATCATGACCCTGGTTCTTAAAACAGAAATTCTTTTTAAATACAACCTTCTACCTTGCAAGAAGCAAGAAGGCAGGTGGTTTTGTTATCAGATCTCTATATATAATGCAGGCAGTTTTTGTGGATTTTAAACACTATGCCTTGTGCAACATTGGGTCATGATGGAGGTCCAACAATCACTGGTCCCAAGCCCATTCAGATCCTAAATCTGAATTATTAGTTTCTGCAGTTGAAATACAATCCATGTTTTTTTTTTTTTTTGATGTCCTACATTTATAAGGTAAATCAAATAGTCTGTTTGGATAATGGAGAAAGACCACAGATTTGGTTGGCTAATTGCAATCAAATCATTTTCTTCATGAAAACTGGTTAGATGCTTATTGCCTTTGTTTAGTTAATGTGCTTGTTGGACTTTTATGGTTTATTTATTTGTGTAATTTTATTTTTTTTTTTTTTTTTTTGCAGAACTGTTTTGTCTTTACCCCCAAATTATTAATGGTGCGCATTCAACAATTACACTAAAGACAAAGAACGTGTTCATTGAATGCACAACCACTTATTTTCCACATTTGTGTTGGGGACAACACTTCATGGAATTTCTATTGGGTACTCTTAGATATGGTTCTTTTCAGTTCTCACTTCTTATCACTTTGTCCAAAAAGATATTTATGTTTATCATGCATTTTCAAACTTTAAGCGAAACAAATATTAGTGATTTTTGTGGCTGGAAGCCTTCTGATCACGAGGATTGCTCTTGCAGATATCTTCAGATATGGTGTGTTTTTCTATTGTGGGTGGGCCCCAAAAGGGTTTAAAAACTAAAGCCCTAAAAAAATTGCTAAAAAAAAAAGAAGAAAAAAAAGTCAATATCTTACTTATTTTTATCAGTTATTTACGCAAGGGATCGAGTTCCTATCTTGCTTACAACAGATGTTGACAGCCGTGGTTTAGATATTCCAACAGTTGATCTTGTTGTGAACTATGATATTCTGAGGTTAGAACTCTTATTGAACATTTCTCTTGATTTGAAGTTGTGTGATCCTTGGGAATGATTGGCAAACACTGGTTTTAAAAAACTGTACTAGTTCTATTTGATTGGGTTGGATTAAACCTGGGTGTTAACTGAGACACTAACATTGGTCAATCCGAGATTGAACTAAACCGGCATGGTCCAGCATGAACTAGTACTAATCTGCAGTTGATCCGGTTTGGACCAACATTACTTTTACTTTTTATAAAATTTTATAATTGATATAGAACAGAACCAGTGCTTGAAGTGTTTGGACCAAACTTACCCTTCACTGGTTCAGACTCTGTTACCGTTTTTAAAATGTTGATACCAACTGTTCCTGCTTTGTAAAATCTAATTCTAGAAAATGTTTACAAATTCTTGACTAATTGCAGGTATCCACGGGATTATGTTCATCATGTGGACCGTACTGCAAGAGCTGGCAGAGGAGGGCTGCCGTGAGCTTTGTTACATAGGTTTATTTCAAGAAGCATGCTAAATGTTTTTTTATTTTATTATTCATTTATTTTTTGAGAGGTAACAATGATTTGATTAAAAAAGCGGATTACAAAAAAAAGTGGATCAGTGCGCTGAGAAAGCGAGAAGGTTATCCGCCAACATGAAACAAATTACAACCGATTTTGATTTATTAAAGATGTGTTGAGGATACATATTTATTGTTTGTTTGCTTGGTTGTGGAATAGATGACTGTGGAAGAGAGCAAAGAGGCAGATATAAGTACTGGTAGAGAAACTCACAGAATCTCTTGAGGAATTCATGACAAGGTATTGCAGTTGTCGTCTGCATTTTTATTTTATTTTTTCATCTCATTTATAATCTGCCTGTCTAGGTACATCCCATTGTCTTGCATAATGTGGGTGAGAGGTATTCCTTTCTTCCTGGATCTTTCTCCATTTCCTTTCAGATCCTCTACTTAAAATGGAAACAGAGGAGGGTTTGAGGCAGGAATCAAGTTGTGTGTAACCCTATTTATGGCTCATGCTGCTGGAAACAGATTCATATCCATATTCATAACTTAGTTAAGGAGCATGATGGAGCAGAATTCTAGCAGGTTCGCTTGTAGGATTGTCCATTTTAGCTTTATATATGATTTGAGCCGGAGGCACACTCTTACTTTTTATCTCTTAGCTAGGCTTACACAGGTACATGGAAAGTTATGACATTATGTTGACTGTGTTATTCCGTCTTTAGATGCATAATGATATATGTTTGACTCTTTTTTTTCTTCTTCTTAGGCTTCTGTTCTAACACTTGATGCAATGTGCTTATAATTCTGCAAAGTCAAAGAATAAGTTTCACCTTTGGGGAAGCCATTGGAGACATGGAGATTCTTTACTATTTGCTCTAGCATGTAGCCAGGTGACCCAAGCTTCACACTGAATTACAGATTTGTCAAAGCCAAAGTCTTTCTTGCTGTGCGTTGATCATATACAATTAACTGACTCCTAGGGAAAACCTAAGACAACAGGAAATTGCATGATCCGTTATTGATTTCCACCATGATTTTTCCGATCCACATAAATCTCCACCAATCTAGTCCAAAGATGAGGGTGTGGAACTGAACACGGTTTTGGCTAGGGGCCACCCACACATTTTTTATGAGTCCCTTTGGCTGTAGGAATCCTATTTCCGATGAACATGTTGATTGTTAAAGTTTGCCTTTGAAATTTCGGGGAAACATATAAAAAAGTTTTATGATTTTTGACAATAAAATGTCCTTTTCTTATAGTTTGGCTTAAATGATTTCAGATATCAGGTGGTTGGAGGCAATCACATCTGATGGAAAATTTTATGGCTGGGGATGGAATAAGGTTGGTGTTTTCCCCTCTCCATCATTGATCTCTTGAATTAAGTGAAGTCCTCATCATAGGGATACAGATCTAGCAGCCATCATAAATCATTCCAACTGGTATAAATGAAAAGGGTTATAGCAAAGTTTGTACATGTCATGAGGTTGCCTTCTACTACAGTTTACTGACAAGCAATTCCAACTAATGCATGACTAAACCATTGTTGTCGAATTTGGAGCCAGAATCATTACAATCGACAACAAGCTTATAAAGCTGCAAATATGGGATATGGTCAATAATCTCAGATCTTTTTCTGGAAGATGGTTGCAGGATGAATCTTTGAATGTATTTTCTTGTATAGATTTTCAATTCAATGTCCTTTCTTCATTGAACTGTAATAAATCAACAACTTTTATTTCAATCTTTTTTGGTTCTTTATGTTGATTTGTCTAAGTGGTTTGATGGGTACCACTTCACTACTGGCTTAGTTTTCATTGAATGTAGACTAATGTTGGGTTTTTTTTTTCTTCCCTTAATTGTATAGGTGGGTTGATCCTCTTGAGGCCTGATCATGGTGGCCCACTCCAGTTTGCAGCAGTTGCAGTGTTTCTTAGTAAATTATACAAAAACTATCTTGGTATTGTTAGGAGTTATGGAGGGAGTTGTGCTTCCCAATCATTTTCCATGGTGTCGTTTGTTGATAATGTGGGTTTGAAGCTCATCATGTTGTGTGCATGAGATCCAATCTGTCCATCATGTTCGCCACCACATTTTCTTCTTATATCCCAAAACTCAGGCCCATTCAAGCCTTAGAATTCAACTACATTAATCATTTTGGTAGTTTTAGCTGGTGAATCTCTGATTTTAATTTTTTCCTAAAACCCATTTTAGGATTCTTTCCCTTATGCTTAGCTAATCGACTAAATTCCATGTTAATCCAACCAAAATTGCATGGTACACAACTGGAGTTGGAGAATGTAATATAAAACATGATGGAAAAAAAATCCTAGAATGTATATTCATTGCATTTTGAATTTCTTGCACCTGATAAACAAGCAGTTATTGTAAAGAGAAGTAAATGCATATAGCATACAAGTAATAAATAAGACAAGTAGAGGTTAACAACATGAAGAGTATGGTTAAGGTTTTGAGTAACACAACCATGCAAAGGAACTGAAACAAGAGCCAAAACACAGTGGATATGGAGAATAATTCAACTGTTGCAACCTGAAAACCATGAAATTCAGTTAGAACATTAAGAATAGCAAGTAAGAAGGCATAAAAACCTTGTCTGAAGCGGTAACAACAACTGCTACATTGTCTCTATCAAAAAATTGTAGCCTAAAATGATCTATTACCAGTAGGCCAATGGAAATGGAATTCATTAGTAAGGGTCATTTTTCATGTTTGCCTGCTCAGAAATGGTTGGAAATAGAATCCTTCAGGAACTCATTTCATGTGAAAAAAACATTATACGATTCATTCTCAAAAGCTGGTTATTAGATTCCACAGAGAAAATATAACTTTTCTAGAGGGTATTGACTCTCTTGCTGTAGATCTGATCTAAGACTGATCAGATCTAATATTTATTAACACTAAGGGCTCAACTTTAGTTTTGATCAAATCTGGTGTAAAACCAATCAGAAATACTCCAAAGCTATAAGACCCGACCCATATTCCTGCATGTGCATGTGTATGTGTGAGTATGCACTTCATTTCTTATGGTCCCGCGATCTTACATACCGGTCGAATCCCGGTGACCCGCGACCCTCGGATAGCATTTGTGGTCATCCTTGAGTCTGGTCACATTGACCCAACTCGGATCGGCTCAAAACCTATGCCATCATGTTCGCATCGTCGTTGCGGTTCCAACGACGCGTCTTGTGCGTCCATCCGACTTATGGATCAAAAGTTATGAACATTACATAGTATGACCCTTAATCATGTGGCCCACTTTTGTGCAATGCATGTGGACCACCTCCTTGGCACAAGTCCCTATATACATTATGCACACACCACATAAATTCTATGGAAAACAGCACCCACCTCAACACACACTACACGAGCCTAGCTTAAAGCCTAAGCATTGTAAACTCCTCCCTTAGGCAATGATTGTTTTTCTTACAAACTCATCATGACCCCTTTTTCTCTCTTTATCTTTCTCATTTCCCTCCATTTCCCTCCATTTGCTGGAAACCTCTCCCTCTCCCAACGTCCATTTCTCCCTCTTTTCTCCAACCCTCTAATCCCCAACATACTTCCAATCCCACCATTAAAAATAGATCTCCACCATTAAAACCTCTTCTTAGGCTCAAGATCTCCTTAGTGTGGAAGTTTGAAGGCTAGCTTTGCATGTGGGTGAATATAAATTTCTGATTTCTTTCCTGACCTTTAATCTTCTTTTTTCTTCATAAATAGATCATATGGGACCTACCAATCTATGGTGGGGATCCCATTTGACCCCATGGATGTGGCCCTTTGGCCCATCCTACATGCATGTCATGATACATGATGGGGCCATTCTCCATGGACCCCATCATGATGTATTGTATTATCTACTTCATTCCAAGGGCATCTAGACCCTAAAATTCATGTTGGGATGACATCCCAACCACCCATTTTAGTTATGGATCATGCATGCATTGGTTTATTGTTGTATGTACAATCTACATAGTTATATGGATGAGATTGAATCTTGGAAGGGCCCATTAGTGGCGGGTCCCTACCCCCATGGCGGGGTTGTATTTCTTCTTCTCCTTTCTCTTATTATTATAGATGATGATGTGTGTGGCCCACTTGGTGGGCCTAGGACGTCCCAAAATTCAGCATGGGTGGGACGCCCCTACCACCTTATTCCATGGTTTTTGGACACCCTAAATTAATGCATGCAAGTGTCCTGACCTTAGTTCATAATCTAGACATGTGTGGGGCCCGCTAAGGAAGGCCACACACCCTTTTAATTGCTGAGATTATTAAGATATAGGCTGATATGTCCAGCCATGTATTGCTGTCCATAAAATCTGCACTGTTGCATGGACTGTCATGGTCAATGTTTGTCATGGATTTTGGATCATGATTTCCACTATTTTCTTTATGACTATGAGGTGTAACATGAAGGTGTGGACCCCACCTTGAGGTGTGATGGATCACACCTCAGATGGCCCATGAAATGGTACCCAAAAAGGGAGGCCCATAGGGGTGGGAGGTTCACCTTGTTGGACCGTCCAGCCCACATGTATAGAGGGAAAACACAAATTTCAGCTTGGTTTCTCTAAGGGGTGAGCCACTTTTGTGGACCCCACCTTGCTGTATTTTATGGAAAAAATACTAAACATTCATTTTCCCCATCGTAGATGAAGTTTGGGCCCACCTTATTGGATAAGCATTGCATGGACAACAACATTTCACTCTGGATAGATTGTAATTTCAAATTTAATTAAAATATTTCTGAGTATTCAAAAATCACGAAATTTTGTGGAGGTGTGGCCCACCCATGGAAGGACCACCCTGCAAATTTTCAGGGCCATTGGGCCCTTGTACCATCCGTGGTGCGGCCTAGAGTGGCCCACCAGGATGGGGCATCCAGCCTTGGCTAGCCGTCCAGGCCACTTTGTGGGCCCACCTTAATGTATTTTATATCCCACTGTTCATCCATGTGGGGTCCATAGGGAATATGATCATCATCCCCTTCAGTAGCATCCAATTGGGGCCCATTAGATGAGTTTTTTGGCCAAATACCTGGGCCCATAGAGATGCCTACACATGGGACGCTTGACCCATTGGGCTCTCTTCGACGTCCATCCCAAATTACATATGGCCCATCGATTTATGTGTTTTATCTACTCTCTTCATCTGGTAGACCCCCTTTGACATGTATGGGTCACCAAGAACTAAAATAAATATATAAATTAATTAATTTTTGAATTTCCAGCAAGCCAGATTGTGAGTGGGCTAGAATTTCGGCAATAGGCCCATGGTTGCTGCCCATTAATGAATGTTTTGGGGTAGCATGGTCTACCAAATTTAGGGACATTATTACACATATCTTGCCCCATTTAAATTAGATTTTTGGGCTTAATTTGTGCATCTTTAAGGCCCATTCCAATTGGGTTTTTATTGGACTAGTCTTCTCAGTTATTTGTTGGGTTTTTCTAGGCCCATTGTCTTGAAACTTTTGGATAGGCCCATTGGACCCTTGGGGCCTATATTATCATGCCATTGTGATAGGTTTTATAGGCCAAATACTCAAGTAGTTGGGCCCTTGCTTGCCCATTAAAATAAACCCATGATTGGGCCGAGATGTGAGGCCCAACTTACTTGTTTTAAATATAAGGATCACCCATATGTTGGAATAATGGCTGCCCATTGGGCCCACCACAATGAGTGGACTCATGATCTTTATGGTTGGGCCCAAACCTTGCTTGATGGCCCACCATGTTGCCTATGTATTAGGCTTAGTGTATGGCCCACTAGGCTATGGATTGCTTGGGCCTTGGACTTTACTTTATATGTATAGCGGACTGCCTTCTTGGGACCCAGATGAGGTTGGATGTCCTCCTTGGTGGCCCTAAGGTAGGCCCATAGGGTTCCTATAGGTGGTCAAAGGTCCACCTTGGGCCCTTGATTAGGATCGCTTCTTCTTTAGGTTTATGACCCTCTTAGCTTGTGGGCTACCCTAAAGAATTGGGCCCCCACTAGAGAGGACTTCTCCTTAGATTACTTGTTTATGTATTTAGACCCTGTCCTTCTTTAGGAAGGAGGAGTATGATCCACGTCATCACCGCCGAGTAGCGCGTTTACACTATTATGATCTATATGCATAATTTGTGTGAATGGATTACATTATGTGTGGCCATTGGGTCGACATAATAGAGGGATGGAGTTTCTCCCCTTGTGCACATCGAGTGCTTGAAGCTAGTGCATGATCTGTGTGCGTGACTCATGCATTGGCATCGTATTTCATCCACCCTTGCTTCCACAGGGACATTCGTGGATGACCGTATGTGTGGACACCAGAAATATATTTGAGCATATCGGGTGTACAGGATGCCAATGGGTGAAATTTCCAAAACTTCTATGGTACCAAGGATCTTCCCCAACGCCATGACTGAGTGAAAACTATGAGCGCACGAGAGCCTTATACCGTTAGGCCATGACTCCCACTGTCGTGTAGTCGGTTGGGAAGGGATGTGGCCTTACCTGCCTGGTGTAAAAAGGCATTGTTAGGCTGAGTTTGACCAGTTGTAAATGGGTCCGTTACCGTCAAGCCTTGTTGGTGATTGGCTGTCCACAAGCGGGTAGTGAGGTCTCTTACACTCGTTTGACTGTACGGGTTTGGAGAGCGGTAGTCATCCAATAGTGTAATGGACCCCAGTGATTTTCTTATGATTGGAAATGTACTTGATATGTGGATTTGGATATGAGCATTGGCATCACTTCACATCGCATTTGCATCGGATACTTAAGCCCCTTTATGCATCGCCTTGGTATGACGCCCAGTACTCATTTCATTATATTTATGATAAGCTTCGGTAAGGATAGCGATATTATCATTGATGCTGTTTCCCTTCCTGTATCTCCTATTATTCTTCTGCGCACCATTGTCACACACTTTCACCACCCTCTAAGCTTTCTATAAGCTTATGCACGATTGATGCGTGCAGGTGATCCTAGGCCAGTATTGTAGCGGTAGAGCTTGGATTAGAGTTGAGCCGAGGACCCTCAGTGTTACTGATCTTCCTCCTCCTCTTGCTATCTGATTATTTCCATTCTGCTATGTACTTGTAAAAATTCAAATTTATAGTGGATTTTGTGATGTGTCCCTTTATTATTTTCGAGATTTACTTATTATGATATTGGGTATGCTCGTATTGGAAATGGTTATACGGTTATGGAAATCCTCCTTGTGGGATCCCAGGATCGGAACCTACCTCAGGACCTGAGAATGGGATACTATGGAGGCTGTTGCGGCCAGAACCGGCTATCGGTTCCTTGTGAGTCCGGTTATCGAGTCTAGGGCGTGACAAAAGTCGAGGAGCTTTTCATCTTGCGACAGGCCACTCGGAGTGCCGAGAGTTCGGCTAATGACAAGAGACGAAAAAGAGGAGGTATAACCGCAGATTGTTAGCAACAAGAGGAGAAGGGACGAGGACTCAAGCAAGGGTGAGCGCCCGAGCCAAAGGCCCGAAAGTAGATTTCGTTCCAACACTCCTTTAAATGCCACCCCTGAGCAGGCCCTTATGGAAGTCCGGGATAAAAGGATCTGGAGGTGGTCGAACAGGATGAAGACCGATGCCGACAAGCAAGACAAGAGGAAGTACTGTCACTTCCATTGCGACCACAACCACTCCACCAGCGATTGCTTCAACCTCAGGGAAGAAATTGAAACCTGTTGAGGGTCAAATATTGCATATCAGACCTCGATTATTGCCAGATTTTACATACACAATAATGCTTTATGGAGTATTTTAATTGTGTTTTGTTGCAGGATGCAATCAGGAGCGTTGACTGAAAATTGATAGTAAAAGCATGGATTTGACACTTCGATGTCATCAAGGCAAGGGACGGGCCCCAGTGAACCAAGATTAATGCCCAAGATCAAAGGAAATCAAGAAACTAAAGCTCAAGTGGCCCGAAGGACGTCCAGAATGCAAGATCACAGGGTTCCCGTCATCCGATTGATACGAGACTTCATACGTGACCTGAACGCCCTATATTAACCGTACACGTAAAATTTCAGCTGGTGGATCCCCCTGAAAGTGGCCTAACGGACAGATCAGCCCTCAGAATCATGATTCTAGGCGCACTTGATCTCTGGATATGCTTCAATTTTGGTCTCAACCGTTAAACTGAGGTGACAAAGTTGATGAGTGGATCGGATTTCACACAAACATTACAGTGGAACCCACATGTACACATGTGTGTACATAGCAGAAATTCACCGGCCGCGCGCCGGTCTTCAATAGCTCGGTCAGCAAGTGCTGACCGAGGAACTCTTTAAAATTAAAAAATATATATATATAAAAGCGTCTTTGCTGACCGACGCTGGTTTCTCCAGTGGGGCCCACTCCTCATCCAAGTCACCAATCGAGACCGTCTAATGTGTAAGGGGGGGGGGGGGGTATTCACCTCATCAAGGTGGCATTTTTGCCCCATACAAGCGATCGGAGAATCCTGGCGGTTAAACACAGGTCGGACGGTGGAAGAAGAAATCTTGTGGGCCACCACGGTTTTGATCCAAAACTGACCCAGTCTAAATGGTTTTTCGTGGAGATCACAGTGTGCGGAATGGATTTCTTCACAAACATCAAGGTGGGGTCCACCGACTTTCACGACATTAACGCGGAAGCTCTGTCTCGCAACAGAGCTTGCGGAAGATCTCCGTGGGCCACCATCATCACTCTTTTCAATGATCCAAGCCGTTCATCTGCTCTGACAGGTCCCAGTGACCTTCGCCTAGGTGGAATAATTTTAAAATACATCAAAGATAGAATTTTGACCGTCCGATCAGAAGACTGACGGTAGAGTGGGAGATCAAGTGGGACGCACTAATTTCACTCAGAATACACCACTCCTGGGCATTTTTTCGCTCTGGAACCATTGAACGGAGTGGATTATCCAAAGAAATCAGATCGTGGGTCCCACCATCAGTCCAGTGCAAGAATGGCGGTGATTTTGCGATCCAATCACCGCTGTAGTGGTCGTGGGCCACCAGAACGACTTCAGATGGAAGATCTGAGCCATCTATTGGATTCGGGTGGACGTGCTACGCATGACCATGGAAATCATCAAAAGCAGGGTGGCAGAACCCGTTCGCATCACGCTGAACGTCTGAAAGATCACCACGTAGTTGTCTCGGAGGGTCATGCTCGAAGAAGATAGAAATGATCTCTCCTTCTCCAAAATTTTGCAACAGAAATAATGGACGGGGTGGATTTCTCAATCAGTGGGGTATGTGGACCCCACTGATGCCACCGCAAGCTATTTCGCGTTTTGCTGTGCGCGACCCGTTGGCTTTGTAAAGGAGTCTCGATCGACCTCCCCACCTGGTGCTTATGTAAGAGAGAGAGAGAAACAGCAGCAGGAGAAGGGAAAACGTGAAGGCTGGGAGCGTGGGACGTCAAGAGAGAGAGAGACAGGGAGTAGAGTTTGGTTTTTTTAATTGTTTTTTTTCCTTCTTTCTTTTCTCTATTTTATTATGAGATCTAGCCCATTCATGTGTGGCTAAACATCTTAGCCAGGGCTAAGAGGTGAAGCTTGTAGCGTGATGGGATGCCTCTTTGCTTGTGCCTTTGTTTAGACTGAACTGATGTTGATTTGGGTTTAATTAAGGGAATGTTTTTAGTCTTTAATAGTCTGTTGTGACTGAAATTACAATGGGTCTGCGATGGCTTTGAGTATTTCTTTCTCCTTTTATGTTTTATGATGTCAGGAAGCCCTATTGTTCACCATCGTCTCCTGGGCATGGTTGGATGACGGTAACCCTTCCTGACCTTTATGGCATGTTGATTGGTTGGTAATTAGTTTAATTATGTTGTTTACTTTGTCTCCTGGGCATGGTTTGGTGATGGAATCCATTTTAATTTATACACCTTTCATCTTTTTAAACACTATCTCAAATAAGTTCAGTTTAAATTCCATGATTCTTCGAGCAGGCATAAGATCTCCCTGATCTCTACAAGTGGATCCTCTGAATCCCTAGTTCCCTTTCTCTGAATTTTCTGAAATTTTAGATTAAATATTTCACCATTATTCTTCAAATTACACTCGATTTAGATTTCATCTCATTCTAGTTCTAGTTCTAGTTGGTTTCAGATCACGTACAGGTTTCAGTCCCTGTGGATTCAACCTCGGTCTTACCGAGTTTATTACTACATCACAACCCTATACTTAGGGAGTGAACAAAACCCTCATCCGCAACGGGCATTTACAGAGGTATGTTTACATGAAGAGAGAGGAACGCTCAGACAAAGAGCTGAACAACAAAGTAACAGGAGAGATCTACACGATATTCAGCGGGCCTGCAGGAGGAGGGGACTCTAACAGAGCACGTCGAGCTCATGCTAGGAGCATAAGTGGCAGCAGCTCGAAACACCATCTTTAACCTCACCTGCAGACCCCTGAAGAAACAGAGGATGACCCCTTGGAATCTGACATTTGACGAAGATGCCCGAGGAATCCACACCTGCACGACGGTGCCCTGGTAGTGGCCATGACGATAGCCAATTGCAAAGTACACCGTATCTTAGTGAACATGGGTAATTCGGCTAATATCATTTTCACCGTCGCCTTTGATAAGATGAGAATTCCAAGATCTCCATTCCGACCCGTCTGAACTCCCTTACTTGGATCTTCGAGGGGAGCATACTGCTCCCAGTTACTGCAGGAGTGGGGCTGTACATCGAGCCGAGTCGAGTTAACGTGGGCCAGGCTCAGATTGACTTGTACATTCTCTACTCGAGTTCGAGTTCGAGCTCGAGCTCGCCCTCGAGGTCAACATTTGAGCTTGGCTTGTTTGCCAAAGCTTTCATGTCGAGCTCGTGTCGAGCTAGTGGATCGAGTTAAGTTGAGCTTACCTCAGGTCGAATCGAGCCTGTTCCCACGTCAATTTATTATATTTTTTTCTAAAAAATACAAATTAAAAGTCAATAATATTAACTCTAAAATGTCTCACATGCCACATTACTATGAAAAAAAAAAGTGTCATATATACCTCAAGATACCACATGTTGGTCCTCAACTTCAAATCCAAAGGGCAAAAACACATCACAAAATAAAAAACCTTAAACAAAATTTTAAAAGCTTACATTCCTTCAAGTAGTTTTAGATGCATTCTAGACCTTGTTTTCACTTTCATTCTCCTTCTCATACTCTTCAACATCGAAACTGCTACCGCCCCAAACTGGATGCAACCAATCTTGCATACATATCAATGCTTCAATTGTTTTCGAGGCAAGTGAGCTTCGATACTTGCTAATGACCCCGCTCCCTGTGCTAAAAGCTGATTCTAATGCCAAGATTGAAATTGGAATTGATAATATGTTTCGTGCCATTATTGAAAGTCTAGGGTATTCACAAGCTCTCGACTTCCACCACTGCAAAACATCAAAATCATCTTCTTGTAACCTTATGACCGACTCCTTTAGATACTTCTCCACTTCTGATTCAGTTTTTGCGTATAAATTTCTTCTTCGTCTAAAAAAGACAAAGTCACGTAATCATTTTCCTCTAGTAGAAGTACTACCCGACCCCTTAGATTGAGGAGTAACTTTTGTACTAGATGTTGCGGCAAAAGTACCAACATATGAAGTGAACAACTCTTCAACTGGAACATGAATAATGACAGTCTCTACTGAAACTCTTTCAGAACTGGAATAAAGTGATCTGAAAACATACTTAACCATTGTCATCTTATACCGTGGATCCATAACAACTGCAATGGCCATTAACAAATGACAGTTAGCCCAATACTTATCAAATTTCATTTGCATTCCCAAAGCTATCATTCGTAAAAAATCTAGACCCTCATCAGCACACTTTTTTATAGCGTCCATAATGAAAATAACTTTTAGAAGAAACTGATTTCCCATAGGATAATTATTCCTTGAAAATATCTTCGTGTAATCGTAAAAAGCTTTGAGAAACTGATGAACATGTTCAACTTTCGTCCAGTCTTCATCACTAGGCACATATGTGTACATTTAATCATGTGTCGCAAATTCAGGGAATGCAACTTCAAATTCCAAAGATGTATCCAACATTTCATAAGTGAATTCCAGCGCGTGCAAACATCTAACTTCAACTTCTTTTTAGATTTCAAATCCAAACAATGGATTATATCATTTCATGTGCTCAGTCTTGAAGGTGACCCCCTTATATATTTAACATTATTTCGTATGTTAACGATCGTGGAGTCAATTGTTTTCAGTCCTTCTTAGACAATCAAGTTCAGTACGTGGGCACAATATCTAACTTGAAATATTTTACTCTCAAAGAATAAATTTCCAGCTGCCTTAAATTGATTATGTAAAAAAAAAACCAAAATGTCGCTGGAAGAGGTATTATCTAAAGTTATTGAAGAGATTTTCTTTTCGATGCCCTACTCGACAAGACAATTGTAAATGTAGTCAGACATTACCACACCAGTATGAGGAGGAGAAACGTAGTGAAAGTTTATAATCTTCTTTTGTAGTTTTTAATCTTCATTAATGAAGTATGCAGTTAATGATATATATATCATTTTTTTTATTCGATGCCATCCACATATCTAAAGCCAAACTTATTCTTGATATGGATGCTAGAAGAGCTTTCAAGTTTGCTTTCTCAATCGCATACATCTTCATGATATCTCTCTTCACAATAAGACGAGAGGCCTTCTCACATGTGAGATTAAGGAATTTGCAAAATTTTATAAAAACTTTGCTTTCTACCATGCTAAATGGCTTCTCATTAACTATCACCAATTTTGCATACCACTCTTTTAGCTTTTCCGGATCATACTTATAAGTGGAGAGTGTAGCTTGGGAGTTGTCATTTTCAGAAGTTGTAAATGAAAGCAGCTGTTGGACTCCACTCATCGATGTTCTTAGTCTCTTCACACATTTATCATGATGCCTATGATAATGAGTAGTAGAATAACCATAATGCTTGCCGTAAAGAGTTTTACAATACTTGCATCCAACTTTAACCGAACCATCTGGTAGCGTGATCTCATCAAAAAATTCCCATATTGCTGATCTTTTTTTTTTCCCTTTCATTAAATTTGAAGTCATTTCAACTTTGTTTTTCAATATGTCTCCCTCTACGATAAGAGATGTAACCGACGCACCGACACTGGGGGTACTTGAGTTTTCCTTACTACTCATCTATAAATCAAAAGATAACAATGATAAGGTAAGATCAATGCTTTTACAGGTTGCAGTAATCAAACAATCACATTTATATGTGTATATATAAATATATAGTACAAAAAAATATCGGGGCCCCTCCATAAACTGTAAGACACAAGTGTCTCAAATAGTTCCCTAATAAATAAATCCGTCAGGGTACATACATATAAATAACTATATATTGTTCCTAATTATTTCAAAATTTATTTACTAATTGTCTCTAAATATCTCATATATTCCTACTTGTCTCTATCTAGAGGTGTTAATTGTCTCTATCTCATTCGGTAACATACCATGTACTGTCCTCATACAGTTTACATGCGAGCCAAAATTTCGGCAGCATCTCCCCATATTTTTCAGATATATGTAAAATTCAATACTAATTAGTTGCCACATGTAATCCATTACACATGGATAGAGGAAATCAATTAGTAAAAACCACATATCCAGAGAAAATATAGGGAGACACTACCGAAATTCTAACTACATGTAAACTGAAAATGAGGACAACCTAAGTACATGCTATGGTACCGAACTGTCCAAAATGGGACAATTTAGAAATCCAAAAAGAACAAGCATTTTCACTCGAATGACTATATTTGTTTAATATAAATTCCTAAATGAGGGGATACATTGCTAAACCACTAGGTGACCTAAATACTAATTAACAACATTAGTTAACAAAGAATCATAAGCATAATATTTAGGGTCAAATATTGTATATTAGACCCCAGTTATTACCTGATTTTATGAACGTGATACCGTTTAATGCCCCATTTAATCGTGTTTGTGATGCAGGGTGTATTTGCGAGCTTGGATTGAAACATGATACTAAAAGCATAGAATTAACACTTTAATGACACCAAGGCAAGGGACGGACTCCAGGGGACCACGATCGATGGATGTACATGCCAAAGATTCGAGAAAATCAAGAAACTGAAGCTCAAGTGGCCTGAAAGTCCACTAGAATGCAAGATCACAGGGTTTCCACCATCCATTCGGCTTGAGACTACATTTATGGCCTGAGGACCATAATTTAACCGTACACAAAATTTCAGCCATTGGATCCTTCTAGAAGTGGCCTAATGGACATATTATCCCCTTAAATCTTGATTTAGGGCCCACCTGGCATCTGGATATGCCCCAATTTCGCTCTCAACCCCATAAATTAGATGATAAAAGGGATGAACGGAACAGATTGCTCATATACATAACAGTTAGCCCCCACATCGGGTTGAGCGTACACACATTGCACGCGTTCGCGTGCAATATGGGATCGGTCAACAGTCTTTGACCGACCCCCGCCCGTTCCTTTCCATTCCGTCTCGCACCAGGAGACAGTGTCCAATGCTGTCTGACGGTGTGACAGCCAGTGGGCCCCACTCGACGCCCGGAGTGATGATCTGAACCGTCCATTATATTAAGAGGGTAGGCGTGACCACCGCCTGGGTAGTAGAATCTCGGAACACAATGAAGATTTGATTTTAGCCGTTAAAATGGATGATAGACGGTGAAACAAATAATCTCGAGGGCCACACCGAATTCAATTCTAAAAAGACCATATCCAAACGGTTTTTAGAGCCTCATTCACTGGATAGACTGGATTGCTCAAACAATCCTGATCATGGGCTCCACAAATCACCAGCGTAGCCTCATGCGCAAGCCCTGTTCTGCGCACGAATCTGACGATCCAGGTGGATAACCACGGCTGGCTGATGGGGAGATCCAACCCATTCATCTTCTAGGCAATCCGAAATATCCTAAAGATGAGTCAACCCTGCTCTTGGAAGATCACGGCCGCGGGTGAAAACAAAATAATAAGATTGCTGTTTTTCTTGATTTCGCACGCGGCTGCGTATCTCCTATGCACTGGTTAAGTAAATAAGGTCGATTCACCAGCCGACCTAGTGTAAGACCCGTAACTTAAACCGTACCATTCGGTCGGCTTCCGCAATTCTACCGGTCGAATTCCGGCAACCCTCGACCCAGTTCCGACGTTGCGTACGATCCTAAGCCGAGTCCCGCATGCAGAAGTCGGTTCGACTTGAAACCTGTATCTTGACGACCGCACCGTCGCCGCGATTCTAACGTCGCGACTCACGCACCGACCCGATACCCAGGCTAGAAGATGTCGGCTTGCGTTCAATTCGAATAAAACACCGCACGTTGCGAACTTCGAGGGAATCTCTACGAGATGTCCCATCAATCAAATCAATCACTCAAGTCAAGTCACACCTACCCAAGTACAACAACCCATGCCTCTCTCTTACACAAGCAAGCCCAAGTCCACTCTCTCTCTCTCTCTCTCTCTCTCTCTTTTTCAACTCTACCCATGCCCATAACATCATCCCTCCATCCCTCCCTCTCCTTTTATTTTATTTCTTTTTTTCTCTCTCTCTCTCATTCTCCCATTTTCTCCCTCTCACACGTCCAAGCTCTTCTCTCCCTTCCAAGAGCAACTAGTGTGGCCCACTTTCCCCACCCCTCTCATCTCTCATCCACACCATTAAAAGTCTATCATCCACCGTTGAACGCGAAGGCAAGGAGCTTACAAGTTTAAGGGAGCAAGAAGGAGGCCAACAAGATGGGTGTTATACCATTGCTTTCAATTTTAAAGGGCCCACTTGTTGTGGGACCCACATGATGTATGTATTGTTTAAGGGAGGGCCCATTAGTGGCGGGGTCCCTCCCTCCTTTACCGTCACTCTCTTTCTCTCTCTCTTCTACTCTCTTTTACCCAATTGGATGTAGTGGGCCCCACCATTTAGAGCTCCATTTATACCATCCAACATGAATGGTGGGACCCACCATGAAATACCCTGACCCATAGCTCAACTGGTAGACTGAGTGGATATACCTCGTTCCAACACTTGAGGCCTTGGTATCCATCCCTAGTTGAGGTGGCTAATGTGGGTGGGACCCACAATGATGCACGTACATGTGGGACCCACCGAAATGTATTGTTTTTGCACGCCGTCCAGTGTCTCTGGACGCTGGACAGGCAGCGCCAGTTCAAAAAAAAAAAGATTAAAAGAGGGGAAGGTTGGAGTGGGCTGCTTATGCAGGCCCCACCCTGACGTATGAGGATGATCCACACCGTCCATTCTGTTCTTCAAATAATATTAGGCGTTGAGCCAAAGTTTCAAGGTGATCTGATCATCAGGTGGGCCATACCATCTAAAATCACGTAAAGACATGCCAGAATATATAAAAGTACTTAGTGGGACCCACCTGAAGTTTGGATGCAGTTGAAACCCAGTCTGGACGGCCTGAAAAGTGGGACACACATAATGGGTGGGCTGGATTGTGAATCACATTACGGTGGTCCCCTTTTAAAAAAAAAAAATAAATAAATATTGCGACAACTTAGCTGTCTGCCGTTGCAAGTGGGCAGCAGGCAGGCTATTGGCGTGGACGGACAAGTTGGGCCTCACGGCTCCACGGCCGTGGCCCCACTTGATGTGTGAGTTTCATCCATGCCATCCATCTATTTGATGAGATCATTTTAAGGCACGAGCCCAAAACGAGGTAAATCCCAATCTCAAGTGGACCACGTTACAGGAAGCAGTGTTCATGGGGCTGGCCCCCATGAACAGTTTGGACAACAAATAAATATTTCGGTGGGACCCACCTGAAATTTGGTGCGGCTGAAATTTGGTCTGAACCCTCTTTCAAGTGGGACGCACATAATGGCTGGGCTGGATTTGCACACCACATCTCGGTGGGACCTACCCCAGGACACGTGTGACCTTATGAACAGGTTGGTGGCAAACAAACATTACAGTGGCCCCTGGTCTGCCTGACCATGTGACCTTATCAACAGGTCGGTTGACAACCAAACATTATGGTGGGCCATGGTCCACATGACCTTATGAACAGATTGTAGGCAAATAAGCATTTCAATGGGCCTTACCCAAGGCCCATGGGACCTCATGAATAGGTTGGATTGAAAATAAATATTACAGTGGGCCCTAGAACCATGTGACCTTAAAAATAGTTTGAATGGAAAACAAACATTTCTGGTGACCCGTTGTTGAGGTCCACCTTGACGTGTATAGGCCCATTGTTGAGGCCTATCTTGATGTATTGGTGTCCCGTTGTTGAGGCCCACTTTGGCATATATGGGCCCATGTTGGTAGGCCATCTTGACGAGTTTTTAGGCCTGTTGTCGGGGCGTACCTCTATATATATAGGCCCACGTTCTGAGGCCCAAATTGATGTACCTGTAGCCTATTGTTGAGGCCCACTTTAATATGTATAAGGCCTATGTGATTAGGTCCATTTGATACACATGAAACTTACGTGATTGGGCTCATTTTAATGCATTCTAAGGCCCATGGGTGATGACTCATTGCAATGTACCTAAGGCCCATTGGTGAGGCTCATTGGGATGTCCCACTTGATGAATACAAGGCCCATGAGATACGGCCCATTTGATATATTTGAGGCCCAATGGGATATACCTAAGGCACATTGCCATGTGTGACTCCACCATGATTTATTGGTATTTTTAGGCGAGCCGAGCCTTGGGGACAATGTTGGTTTGACGTCCACATTGTACGAGTAATGTTGGTTCGATGTCCACATTATAACTCTCCCTGAGGCCACTGATAGGCCCGTATCTGTTTCATGCAGGCCATCTAGGCCCATCTTCATTGAGAGGATAGTTTATTGCTTTATAACATGTTTAGCACAGCCCATGATTCATGATCATACGCATCATATGTATGCTTGAGATGAGGAGTGTCTGATCATAGCATGTGCCTTCGGGCAGACTGTTTACGCCCCCCCCCCCTGATAGGCGGAGTTGCCCTACATGAGCATGTGCTTCACGCAGGATGATTGCATGATTGGTAGTGTGGTTCATGCATTTGCATCTGTATGATTGAGATATGCCCTAGCGACATCAGGGCCATAGCCTCCACAAATATATCGTGGGTGACTGGTTGGATACCGAAAAATCTTGTTCCAAGCAATTGGGGCGCCATAGATGTCCCTGGGTGAGAGTCCCTGAACCTGATGGTACCAGAGGATGACTCCAACGTCGAGACCGAGTGGATAAACGAGCGCACGAGGGCCGAATACCATGAGGTCGCGTCTCCCACTGTGTCGTGGTCGGTTGGAAAGGAGTGGTGGCCTTACTCGCCCGAGAGCAGGGGGCATTATTAGGCTGAGTTTGACCAGCTCGGAAATGGGTTCGCTATCGACGTGCCGCATAGGTATTGGCTGACTATTGGCCAGGCGGATAGTGAGGTTTCTTACGCTCACTTGACCGTGCTGCTTGGAGAGAGACAAAGTGCCATTTGGAGTGTACCGAACCCTGATTATCCAAACCGAGAACCGTACTCGATTTGATGCTCTAGTGAGGAGTTGCATTGGTATGAGGATTGACATGCTTGACTTACATATTGCATCGCATGGCCTTGTATGGCCGATAGCATTTACATCTTGTATTGCATAGCCTTGGTACGACTAGTTGCATTTCGTACTTATCAGCATGATTCCGCATTACTCCGGCATTGCATTCTGAGCACGTTCGCACACACTTACACCGCCCTCTAAGCTTTCTATAAGCTTATGCACGATTGATGCGTGCAGGTGACGCCAGGACGCAGTTGTAGTCTCACCGCAGTTGGAGCGTGCGAGCTTTTGGAGTTTTTGTTATTTGCACTACCTTGTATTTCTCTTTCTACGCACTGTATTCAAAGTTTTTGTTCATAGTGGATTTTGTGATGGTGTTCTTGTGCTTATTGTTCGTGGGTTATGCTTGGTTATGCTCATTACGAATCAAATGGATTATTAGAAATCCTCCTTGTAGCATCCCAGGATCGGAACCTGGCGTATGAGCGCCGAGAGCCGAGAATGGGGTTCTACGGAGGCTGTCGGCGCCGGATTCGGCGATCGAAAATTTTGTGAGCCCGGTCTCCGAGTTCGGGGCGTGACAGAAGTTGGTATCAGAGCATAACTTAGGAATAACCGAGAACGGCATCACATGTTTGCTATGAGTTGAAGGCGGTTAAGTTCCAAGTGCGAAACCTCCCGTTTGACTTCCCTAACGTGCGATTCTCGAAATTTATTGGTGCCTTATCTTTTCCATAGAACATGCCGCCTAGGAGAGCGACTCGAGCGCGCCCCGATCCACCACCTGAGGCTCCAGCCTTACCACCCGCGCCTCCCGTTCCACCCCCAGAGATTCCTGCCCCTCTGCCTAAGGATGACTTTCCTTCGCCTGATGCCGGTACGGATCCGACCGTGCCTGTGAGTGCCTCGCAGTTACAGTAGATGTTACAGGCTGTGACAGCTGCACTTTAGGGGCAGGGCAGACGCCCAGTTGTTTCTACAGCTCAGGCAGAGCAGGAGCGCGCGAGTGCCCTTCTCCGCGAGTTCAGACGGATGGATCCTCCACGATTTCAGGGCGAGCCAGATCCGACAGCAGCTGAGAGATGGCGCTCCGATGTGGAGAAGATTTTCGATATTATGTCATGTACGACCGAGCAGCGAGTCCGATTGGCCACATTCCTTTTCCAGGGTGAGGCAGAGCACTGGTGGACCTCTGTTACCCGTGTCGTAGGACTCGATCATGTCTGGACATGGGAGGATTTTATCAGCCGATTCGAGGAGCAGTACTTCCCTGACCACATTCGTCGTCAGAGGGCTCGAGAGTTCGAGACTCTAGTACAGGGAGATATATCTGTGGCGCAGTACGCAGCTCGCTTCGTGGCGCTGTCACGGTATGCGCCATATATGGTTGATGATGAGGGGCGGAAAGCCCGCCGTTTCAAGAGCGGCTTACGTTACGGTCTTCGAGGCCGTGTTATTGGGCACGAGCTCTCGACCTTTCAGGCGGTAGTACGTAGGGCCCAGATCTACGAGACTGAGTGGGCTGACTCTCAGAGCGATCGAGATCAGAGGAGAGGCCGAAAGAGGCCAGCCCACCCGGTAGCTCTCAAGAAGATCGACGACCACGCAGGTATAGGGATCATCCACCCGCTAGAGTACCAAAGCGGTAGCACCGGTGACACCAAGCGACACAAAGAAGTGTCGGTGGCACCTTCTGCGCCACCCCAGGCTTGTTTCCGTGGACTTGTTTTGGATGTGGAGGTTCTGACACCGCATATCTGAGTGCCCCCGTCCTCATCTACAAGGCGGTCTGAGGACCGCAGCAGGTCTCCAGACCAAGCGACCACAAGAAGCCTTCAAAGCAAGAGTGGCGACCTCGGCCACCTCAGCCACCGAGGCCCCAAGAAGCGAGCAGAGACAAGAAGATAGGCAAAAGCAGAGGGCAGAAGCAGCGAGACGTGGGACCTCGAGAGGGGACCACACTCCCCGCACTCCAGCTAGGTTTTATGCGGCTCAGCAGGACCCACAGACCTCGAGAGGAGTCATTGAGGGTATACTTCCTGTCTCTTTCATGCATCGCCCGAGTATTGTTTGATTCCGGCGCTTCGCACTCATTCATGTCTGAGGATTTTTGTCGATCGACTGGATTGCCGACCGAGTTTTCTAGCGAGGGATTGACCGTATCGACGCCATTGGGGAAGACCACAGTGTTGGGCCGTTCCTGTTCGTCTTGCCCCGTTTTGGTCGGTGATATATTCTTACCTGCAGACTTATTTGTGCTGCCGATGACAGATTTCGATGTCATCTTGGGCATGGATTGGCTTGTCGAGTACCACGCCATCATGGACTGTTCCGCGAGGATAGTCACGTTCTGCATACCCGGCTTGCCGCAGTTTCAGTTTGTTGCCGAGCCTCGAGGAGAGTCACTGTCATGCTTGATGTCCTGCGCCGATGTGGAGCCCGTTGTCGATTGTATCGATCATATTCCGATTGTCTGCGACTTCCTCGACGTGTTTCAGGAGATTCCGGGACTGCCGCCTCGACGCCATATTGAGTTCGGGATTGATCTTGTGCCTGGTACCGCGCCTATCTCGAAGGCCCCGTATCGTATGGCACCGATGGAGCTGCATGAGTTACAGCGGCAGTTGGACGAGTTGCGAGAGCTTGGATTTATTCGTCCGAGCAGTTCACCTTGGGGAGCACCGGTACTCTTCGTCAGGAAGAAGGATGGCTCGTTGAGGCTCTGCGTCGACTACCGCGAGCTCAACCGGGTCACGATTAAGAACAAGTACCCACTCCCGAGGATAGATGATTTATTTGATCAGCTGCAGGGTGCATAGTTCTTCTCGAAGATTGACCTACGTTACGGTTATCATCAGATTCGTGTCCGAGAGGAGGACATCCCGAAGACGGCTTTCCGGACGCGTTACAGTCATTTTGAGTTTCAGGTTATGTCCTTCGGACTGACCAACGCACCCGCGGTCTTCATGCAGTTAATGAACGAGGTCTTCCGTCCATATCTCGATCAGTTTGTTGTGGTCTTCATCGACGACATTCTGATTTATTCGAGGACCCGTGAGGATCATATGCAGCATTTGGAGATCGCTTTACAGACCCTCCGTGCCCACCAGCTGTATGCGAAGCTGGAAAAGTGCGAGTTCTGGCCGGAGGAGGTGAAGTTCCTCGGTCACGTGGTGACGAGGGAGGGTGTCGCAGTGGACCCCTCGAAGGTTGAGGCAGTGCGTCAGTGGAACCAGCCCACGACAGCATCCGAGATCCGCAGTTTCCTTAGTTTGGCGGGCTATTATTGGCGTTTTATTGAGGGCTTCTCCCGTATCGCGGCCCCGATGACCAGGTTGACTTGGAAGGGCGCATATTTTGTTTGGACTGATGCATGCGAGCGAGCATTTATGGAGTTGAAGGACCGTCTGACGTCCGCTCCTGTCCTCACTCTTCCCTCTGGGAGTGATGGATACGTTGTATTTACTGATGCTTCGCGTATTGGATTGGGTGCTGTCTCGATGCAAAGACGGCAGTGCCCAGTAGCTTTCGCGTCTCGTCACCAAGGTCCATGAGCCGAACTACCCTACGCATGATTTGGAGTCAAGGCAAAGCAGCTTGTCTTCGCACCGAAGGTGTGGAGACACTATCTCTATGGGGTCAGGTTCGAGCTCTTCTCTGACCACAAGAGCTTGAAGTATCTATTCTCTCAGTCCGAGCTGAACATGAGACAGAGACGCTGGATGGAGCTTTTGAAGGACTATGATTTTGACCTCCAGTACCACCTGGCAAGGCAAACGTGGTGGCGGATGCCCTCACCGTCCACCACGAGGCTCTGTAGCACACCTGATGATTCAGGAGTGGAGGATGCTCGAGGATATTGCAGAGTACGACTTTGATTTTGGTCTGCAGTCTACTATCGTTCAGCTATCGAGCCTGTCGATTCAACCCTCTCTTGTCGCAAGGGTGATCGAGGTTCAGCAGACAGATGAGTCGTTACAGGATTATCGAGCAGAGGCAGCATCTGAGAGTCAGACAGATTGGCAGATGGGTGCTGATGGTGGACTTCGTTTCAGAGGCCGATTATGTGTCCCGGATATTCCAGAGTTGCGCAGAGATCTTATGACCGAGGCACATCGATCGCGGTTTTCTATCCACCCTGGCTCGACGAAAATGTATCGTGATATGAGGAGACAGTATTTCTGGGCGGGGATGAAGCGCCGGTGCCGCTTTGTGGCCGAGTGTGACACATGCCAGCGTGTCAAGGCCGATCATCAGAGACCTCCTGGTCTATTGCAGCCGTTGAGCGTCCCGATGTGGAAGTGGGAGTATGTGTCGATAGATTTTATTATGGGTTTACCGAGGACTCAGCGCGGTCATGACGCCATTTGGGTTGTTGTGGATCGTCTGACGAAGTCGGCACATTTTCTCGCGATGCGTGCGACCTTGTCTATGGACCGGCTTGCGAGGTTATGTATCGAGGAGATTGTGAGACTGCATGGCGTTCAGCCCTCGATCGTTTCTGACCGAGATTCGAGGTTTACGTCTCAGTTTTGGGGGAGCTTCCAGAGAGCGATGGGGACTGATTTGCAGCTCAGTACCGCGTATCATCCGCAGACCGATGGCCAGACCGAGAGGGTCAACCAGATCCTTGAGGATATGCTTCGGGCCTGCGCGATTGACTTCAGTGGTAGCTGGGATAAGCATCTGCGATTGGCTGAGTTCGCGTACAATAACAGCTATCAGGCGACCATTGGCATGGCTCCTTTTGAGGCACTGTATGGCAGACCGTGCAGATCTCCGAGTTGTTGGACCGAGGTTGGAGAGCGGCGTCTCCTAGGTCCCGAGCTTGTGCAGGAGACTTCAGAGGCTATTGATATCATCAGGCAGAGGATGCGCACAGCTCAGAGTCGGCAGAAGAGTTTTGCTGATCGCCGACGTCGTCCCTTGGAGTTTGATGTAGGGGACCATGTGTATCTCAAGGTCTCGCCCATGAAGGGCGTAGTTCGATTTGGAGTGAAGGGCAAGCTTGCCCCAAGATTTATAGGACCTTTCGAGATCACTGGGCGCGTTGGTGCCATGGCCTATCGGCTTGCCTTGCCACCACAGTTGTCTGGCGTCCACAACGTTTTCCACGTCTCTATGTTGAGGAAGTGTGGGTCAGACGTGGTTCCTGTTATTGATTGACAGCCGTTGGAGGTTCGTGAGGATGCTTCTTACATTGAGCAGCTAGTTCGTATCCTTGATCGGAAGGAGAAGGTCCTCTGGACCAAGGTCATACCCTTGGTGAAGGTTCAGTGGGGTCACCATTCTGTTGATGAGGCATCTTGGGAGCGCGAGGCTGAGATTCGGGAACGCTATCCACATCTCTTTGATGATTGATCGTATGCTGTATCTTGTATGTTGTCTTCGACTTTATATGATGATGCCTTGTTTCCTATTCTATTCTGAGTTATGTTCTCTTGCGATGATTGAGTAAATTTCGAGGACGAAATTTTTATTTGGAGGGGAGAGTTGTAAGACCCGTAACTTAAACCGTACCATTCGGTCGGCTTCCACAATTCTACCGGTCGAATTCCGGCAACCCTTGACCCAGTTCCGACGTTGCGTACGATCCTAAGCCGAGTCCCGCATGCCGAAGTCGGCTCGACTCGAAACCTGTATCTTGACGACCGCACCGTCGCCGCGATTCTAACGCCGCGACTCACGCACCGACCCGATACCCAGGCTAGAAGATGTCGGCCTGCGTTCGGTTCAATAAAACACCGCACGTTGCGAACTTCTCGAGGAATCTCTACGAGATGTCCCATCAATCAAATCAATCACTCAAGTCAAGTCACACCTACCCAAGTACAACAACCCATGCCTCTCTCTTACACAAGCAAGCCTAAGTCCACTCTCTCTCTCTCTTTTCAACTCTACCCATGCCCATGACATCATCCCTCCATCCCTCCCTCTCCTTTTATTTTATTTCTTTTTTTCTCTCTCTCTCTCATTCTCCCATTTTCTCCCTCTCACACGTCCAAGCTCTTTTCTCCCTTCCAAGAGCAACTAGTGTGGCCCACTTTCCCCACCCCTCTCATCTCTCATCCACACCATTAAAAGTCTATCATCCACCGTTGAACGCGAAGGCAAGGAGCTTACAAGTTTAAGGGAGCAAGAAGGAGGCCAACAAGGTGGGTGTTATACCATTGCTTTCAATTTTAAAGGGCCCACTTGTTGTGGGACCCACATGATGTATGTATTGTTTAAGGGAGGGCCCATTAGTGGCGGGGTCCCTCCCTCCTTTACCGTCACTCTCTTTCTCTCTCTCTTCTACTCTCTTTTACCCAATTGGATGTAGTGGGCCCCACCATTTAGAGCTCCATTTATACCATCCAACATGAATGGTGGGACCCACCATGAAATACCCTGACCCATAGCTCAACTGGTAGACTGAGTGGATATACCTCGTTCCAACACTTGAGGCCTTGGTATCCATCCCTAGTTTAGGTGGCTAATGTGGGTGGGACCCACCTTGATGCACGTACATGTGGAACTCACTGAAATGTATTGTTTTTGCACGCCGTCCAGTGTCTCTGGACGCTGGACTGGCAGCGCCAGTTCAAAAAAAAAAAAGATTAAAAGAGGGGAAGGTTGGAGTGGGCTGCTTATGCAGGCCCCACCCTGACGTATGAGGATGATTCACGCTGTCCATTCTATTCTTCAAATAATATTAGGCGTTGAGCCAAAGTTTCAAGGCGATCTGATCATCAGGTGGGCCATACCATCTAAAATCACGTAAAGACATGCCAGAATATATAAAAGTACTCGGTGGGACCCACCTGAAGTTTGGATGCAGTTGAAACCCAGTCTGGACGGCCTGAAAAGTGGGACACACATAATGGGTGGGCTGGATTGTGAATCACATTACGGTGGGCCCCTTTTAAAAAAAAAAAATATATTGCAGGAAAGATTGTTGCTGCTTCTTGACAGTCACAGTGACCGCTGCGGCCGCCTGGCGAGCGGATTTGAGCCGGGCCTCACGGCTCCACCGTGGGCCCCACTGATGTGTGAGTTTCATCCATGCCGTCCATCTATTTGATGAGATCATTTTAAGGCACGAGCCCAAAACGAGGTAAATCCCAATCTCAAGTGGACCACGTTACAGAGTGCAAGTGTTCATGGGGCCGGCCCCATGAACAGATTTGATAACAAATAAATATTTCGGTGGGACCCACCGAAATTTGGTGCGGTGAAATTTGGTCTGAACCCTCTTTCAAGTGGGACGCACATAATGGCTGGGCTGGATTTGCACACTACATCTCGGTGGGACCTACCCCAGGACACGTGTGACCTTATGAACAGGTTGGTGGCAAACAAACATTACAATGGCCCCTAGTCTGCCTGACCATGTGACCTTATCAACAGGTCGGTTGGCAACCAAACATTATGGTGGGCCATGGTCCACATGACCTTATGAATAGATTGGAGGCAAATAAGCATTTCAATGTGCCCTACCCAAGGCCCATGGGACCTCATGAATAGGTTGGATTGAAAATAAATATTACAGTGGGCCCTAGACCCATGTGACCTTAAAAATAGTTTGAATGGAAAACAAACATTTCTGGTGACCCGTTGTTGAGGTCCACCTTGACGTGTATAGGCCCATTGTTGAGGCCTATCTTGATGTATTGGTGTCCCGTTGTTGAGGCCCACTTTGGCATATATGGGCCCATGTTGGTAGGCCATCTTGACGAGTTTTTAGGCCTGTTGTCGGGGCCTACCTCTATATATATAGGCCCACGTTCTGAGGCCCAAATTGATGTACCTGTAGCCCATTGTTGAGGCCCACTTTAATATGTATAAGGCCTATGTGATTAGGTCCATTTGATACACATGAAACTTACGTGATTGGGCTCATTTTAATGCATTCTAAGGCCCATGGGTGATGACTCATTGCAATGTACCTAAGGCCCATTGGTGAGGCTCATTGGGATGTCCCACTTGATGAATACAAGGCCCATGAGATATGGCCCATTTGATATATTTGAGGCCCAATGGGATGTACCTAAGGCACATTGCCATGTGTGACTCCACCATGATTTATTGGTATTTTTAGGCGAGCCGAGCCTTGGGGACAATGTTGGTTTGACGTCCACATTGTACGAGTAATGTTGGTTCGATGTCCACATTATAACTCTCCCTGAGGCCACTGATAGGCCCGTATCTGTTTCATGCAGGCCATCTAGGCTCATCTTCATTGAGAGGATAGTTTATTGCTTTATAACATGTTTAGCACAGCCCATGATTCATGATCATATGCATCATATGTATGCTTGAGATGAGGAGTGTCTGATCATAGCATGTGCCTTCGGGCAGACTGTTTACGGCCCCCCCTGATAGGCGGAGTTGCCCTACATGAGCATGTGCTTCATGCAGGATGATTGCATGATTGGTAGTGTGGTTCATGCATTTGCATCTGTATGATTGAGATATGCCCTAGCGACATCAGGGCCATAGCCTCCACAGATATATCGTGGGTGACTGGTTGGATACCGGAAAATCTTGTTCCAAGCAATTGGGGTGCCATAGATGTCCCTGGGTGAGAGTCCCTAAACCCGATGGTACCAGAGGATGACTCCAACGTCGAGACCGAGTGGATAAACGAGCGTACGAGGGCCGAATACCATGAGGCCGCGTCTCCCACTATGTCGTGGTCGGTTGGAAAGGAGTGGTGGCCTTACTCGCCCGAGAGCAGGGGGCATTATTAGGCTGAGTTTGACCAGCTCGGAAATGGGTTCGCTATCGACATGCCGCATAGGTATTGGCTGACTATTGGCCAAGCGGATAGTGAGGTTTCTTACGCTCACTTGGACTGTGCTGCTTGGAGAGAGACAGTGCCATTTGGAGTGTACTGAACCCCGGTGATTATCCATACTGAGAACCGTACTGATTTGATGCTCTAGTGAGGAGTTGCATTGGTATGAGGATTGACATGCTTGACTTACATATTGCATCGCATGGCCTTGGTATGGCCGATAGCATTTACATCTTGTACTGCATAGCCTTGGTACGGCTAGTTGCATTTCGTACTTATCAGCATGATTCCGCATTACTCCGGCATTGCATTCTGAGCACGTTCGCACACACTTACACCGCCCTCTAAGCTTTCTATAAGCTTATGCACGATTGATGCGTGCAGGTGACGCCAGGACGCAGTTGTAGTCTCACCGCAGTTGGAGCGTGCCGCCGAGCTTTTGGAGTTTTTGTTATTTGCACTACCTTGTATTTCCCTTTCTACGCACTGTATTCAAAGTTTTTGTTCATAGTGGATTTTGTGATGGTGTTCTTGTGCTTATTGTTCGTGGGTTATGCTTGGTTATGCTCATTACGAATCAAATGGATTATTAGAAATCCTCCTTGTAGCATCCCCAGATCGGAACCTGGTGTATGGGCGCCGGGAGCCGAGAATGGGGTTCTACGGAGGCTGTCGGCGCCGGATTCGGCGATCGGGAATTTTGTGAGCCCGGTCTCCGAGTTCGGGGCATGACACCTAGCCTTTAGCTGGTACAAAAGGAAGAGAGGTGATGAGAGAAGGGGGTCGACTGCTGGGACATGGATAGAGAGAGAGAGTTTTCTTTCTAGTTTTTTCTGTTTTTCTTTCTTTCTTTTCTTTTCTTTCGAGGCGTAGTTAATCATGCTTGTGGTTGGCTAACTTCTTAGCTAAGGCTAAGAGGTGAAGCTTGTGGCGTGATGGGAATAACTTCTATGCTTTGATTCATATTTAAGTTGAACTGTCTTTGATTATAGTTTAATATTAAGGAATGCTTTCAGTTTTTAATGGTTTGTTGTGACTTAAATTATAATGGATTTGTGATAGCTTTGAGCATGTTCTTAGCATTATAGGGTTTGTGAATTTGGGAACCCTGTTGTTCACCATCGTCTCTTGGGCATGGTTGGATGACGAAACCCTTCCTAACATTCATACATCTCTTTAGTTGGGTTGTGGATTAGTTTAATTTTGTTGTTTACTTTGTCTCATGGGCATGGTTTTGTGATGGAATTCACTCTAATTTACATCTGTCTTACCTCTTGAAAACTAGATTAAATGAAGTTCAAATCGAGCTTAGTGACATATCTTCCAACTGGATGAAGATGGGACTCGAAGTCCAGTTGAGTTCATGAATCAAGTGTAGATCTCCCTGATCTCTACAAGTGGATCCTTTGAATCCCTAGTTTCATACCTCTAAATTCCTTAAATTTTAGATAAATATTTCACCATTATTCCTTAAATTTATTCAATTTAGATTTCGTCTTAGTCTTGTTTTAGTTCTAGTTATTTTCAGATTACGTACAGGTTTCAGTCCCTATGGATTCGACCTTGGTCTTACCGAGATTATTACTACATCACAACCCTATACTTAGGGAGTAAACAAGTTTTTGTCACCGTTGCCGTGGACTGACGGCTACGATTCTCTGAAATTAATTAGCTTTAGAATTATGTTAAGATTAGGATTTTACTAACTTTAGGTTAAAAATTTTTTATTTTATTTTTAGAAACTAACCTGTTTCCGGTTTTGTAAGATCCTGATATAAACTTCTAATTTTGGTAATCCCTTTCTAAATTCTCTAATTTTTCTAATTTCTATTTTTAGAATTAGGGTTTATTTTTTTGAAATTTTCTATTTTCTAATTTTAGATTTAGATTCTTCTTTTAAGTAACTTTCAATTTCTAGTTTTAGAAAATTTTCCCTTTTTAGAAACTAACATAGCTTTTTATTTCTAAGATTAGAAACTTCCTTTTTAGAAACTAACTCTTCTTCTTTATTTTTTAGAAAATTTCTAATTTTAGATTTTCTGTTTTTAGAAACTAACTTGTTTTGTTTTCTTTTGCAGGATTCTAACATAGACCTCCAAATTGGTAACTTCTTTCTAATTATCTCTCTTCCTATTTCTAGATTTCTTATTACTGTAGGATTTTTTTTCTTTATAATTAGATTCAGAGTTAGGGTTTCACCATGTATATGCGTGAGTGGGAACGTTAGTATGCTGAGAATAATAACATATATTGGGATGATGATTATGATAGAAATTCGCCAATGTCTCAAAACTTTTCTGAAACTATCATCGAGAACCGGCCGGAATATAAAGATCTACCGGTTAAAAAGTTCTTACGTGATCATATGCGGGAGAATAATTACACCTAACGGATTAACGAAATATTACGTGAGTATTGGGGTTATCATAATTATGGGCGTGAGGACTATTATCACCCATCAGATAAGAAGAAAACAATGCGTGAATATATTATGAGTGATAATATGTATTACCAACCATCAGATTCTCCCACCTATAATCCGTATGGCTATAATCATTGGAAACATCAAAATTGAGGAAATGAACCAACAACATGTTATAATGATTATTCTCTTGGATCCCCTACCTTTGAGATCCAACAAGATTCAATTCAGCATAACAATCCTTGTCTCACAGAAATTAGAAAATCGTTAGAAGCACTTAATTCGCGCCTTGATAAGGTAGATGAGGCTTGGTCATCCCAGCCACAATTCATTCTAGAAATATAATGCGAGGAAAGTGATCCTAACTCGCTTATGAAGAATTCTGGAATTTGGAATGAAGAGTTGGATTATGTTATTGAGCATATGATTAAATTCTTTGATGAGTCGATCTCGATGACTGTCCAAAAGAACGGTCAAGAGACGTGGGTATCTTTCAAATACAGTGATGATGACACAACTCCCTCACATGACACACAAGATTTCAATGATGAGGAAGAGGTTGGTTTATGTGAATCTCAACCCAATCTGAGAATAGAATGTGAGGAAAGTGATCCCATCCCAAATGTGCACTGCACTGAACTAGAATATGATGAGTATTGGGATGACGATCATGAATGTGCAACCCCAGTTTCCCTGGAATTAATCTCAAGTTTAGTAGAGGTTAATGATCAAGAAGTACACGAAGGGAGCGGTCATAATGAGCTACTCCACTCACCTGACATATCTGATTTAAAAAAGGATGAGCTCCTTACAACCAACCTTTCTATCTCTTGTGAGACATGTTTAAACGATTCCCCTTAATTAAATGATGATATGATTCAGGAGATAGACGAGTTACTCGATACGACTCTAGAATTTGAAACTACCCAGTTGAGGCCACCATCTGAACTGTTAAATTTTGACGATTCAATGCCTCTTCTGAGTAGTATCAATGAACAGAGTTCGCGCATTAATACTTCGTCTACTGACCCTTAATCTGTTTGTATAGGACTGGAGCAAGAGAGCATACCTACGTCTAGTTTTAAAGAGAATGGATTCCTTGGGCAGATCATCACGAGCTCTAATGTGGAACATAAGTCACGCTCAGCTAAATTTCCCGACTCTTTGAATGATTGCTTGGCACACTTTGCATGCGAATTTAAACGATCCCATGTCAAAAGATAAAATGGATGCCTCGCAAGACAATACCTCAATAAATGTCATGGACTGAGTGAACCCTCATTCTGAAGCCCCTCCTTCCCCAGACCCTGAATGTTTACCATTAAGGGAGGAGGAGCTGAAAATTGAACCGAAGTCTAACACTTTGGAATGTGTTGAGACTACATCACTTCTTGTGAAGTTTTCTAAACTTTATCTACTTGTAGTCTTTGATTCACCATGGGATATTAACATTAAAACTTCTTATGTCACAGGTGAATCGTATATACTCTGGATACCTCAAGCAATTCAATGGAAAATTTCTTATGAGGTACATAAGTTTCTCTGGAAAGTCATGCTCCAGGGCATCCAAGCCTATTGCAAAAAGGGATTTTAGATGATCCTGTTGAGGAACTTACTGAGAAACTTATCAAGATATTGGTTGAAAGAGGAACCTTATAACATGACTGAGTAGCTTTTTTCCTGCTTTCATAGGAAAAGGATAGTTTGCTTAATGTTGTTCTAGGATAGTTTACTTGATGTCGTTCTAGGATAGACGGTTTTATGCCATTAGGTTAGTTTGCTTCCTGCATTTTTTTAGGATAGTTTGCTTTCGTGTCTTCACTCTAGTGCTGACCGGCTTTCATGCTGCAATCTTTGGAAAGTCTCTCGATTCATTATCCAAGTACTATCTTCCCATCACTTCTCATTCACTTTTGTTGTCTCACGTGCATTGCATGCTCATATCTTTTACATTGAAGATAATGTAGATTTTAGGTTGGGGGTGGAAGATTAGGTTTCCTAATCAGTGTTTTCTTTGTCTTGAGTAAAAATTGTGAAAATTTTTAATTTTTTTGGAATTTCTTGTGAATTTGATGTGATTTTGACAGCCATCTAGGGCACTTAGAATTTCAAGATACGTGATGTTGGTAATCTAGGACTCTTGGATTCAGTATCTGTTAAATTTCACAGTTAAGTTTGAATTAATAAGCCAGAATTAGAAGTTATAAACATTGATTGAGTCATGATTTCACATGTCACATCTAGCTTCCACATTAAGGTTTCAGTTTGATATTGAAGGGTTAACTTACTCGTCATGATCAATTGAAGAAAAAAAAAATACCTAGCTATTAAAAAAAAAAAAAAAACAGATACCTTTGGAAAGAGTTAGGTGAATAATCTTCACCATAGGTTTGCTCCTTGTAAGTGTAGATTTAATTCCCTATGGATGATATGTGAAAAAGGTTTGGGTGTACGGTCTTCACCATAGGTTTGCTCCCTTGGCATTGCTTTTAATAGAAAAATCAAAAGCTAGAAGAATGAAAAGATGATCTGTGAGGCAAGTTTTGGTTTTAGTCTTGGTTATCATGAATTCATTAGTTGGTTACCAATGATATCCTGAATTAGAGAAGTGAATTTTAATGATGATGAGTCGAGATTGGACTATACACCCATGGAACTCAATGTTTAGAATATTTTCTAATTAATGGTCAATACAATGAACTTGATTATGAAGTATAGGATGATGAGCCCAATATTCATACATCTTAGAATTCTAGGATTTAGATTGTTCTCAATAATCACTCGAGTTTATAGAAATTGTCCTGTAAATCTCAACTTATTTTTCGCATACTTTGCTCAGGACTAGCAAAATGCTGGTTGGGGGTTGTGTTGAGGGTTAAATATTGCATATTAAACCCCAGTTATTACCTGATTTTATGAACGTGATACCGTTTAATGCCCCATTTAATTGTGTTTGTGATGCAGGGTGTATTTATGAGCTTGGATTGAATCAGGGTACTAAAAGTATAGAATTAACACTCTAATGACACCAAGGTAAGGGACGGACTCCAGGGGACCACGATCGATGGATGTATATGCCAGAGATCCAAAAAAATCAAGAAACTGAAGCTCAAGTGGCCTGAAAGTCCGCCAGAATGCAAGATCACAGGGTTTCCACCATAAGTTTGGCTTGAGACTTCATATATGGCCTGAGGACCATAATTTAACCGTACACATAAAATTTCAGCCATTGAATCCTTCTAGAAGTGGCCTAACGGACAGATCAGCCCCTTATATCCTGATTTAGGGTCCACCTGGCATTTGAAAATGCCTCAATTTCGGTCTCAACCCCGTAAATTAGATGAGAAAAGGGATGAACGGGATAGATTCCTCATATACATCATAGTTGGCCCCCACATCGGGTTGAGCGTGCACACATTGCACGCGCTAGCGCGCAACATGGGATCGGTCAACCATCTTTGACCGACCCCCGCCCATTCCTTTCCATTCCGTCTCGCACCAGGAAATGGCGTCCAATGCTATCTGACACTGTGACAGCCAGTGGGCCCCACTCGACACCCGGAGTGACGATCTAAACCGTCCATTGTATCAAGAGGGTAGGCGTGACCATCACCTGTGTGGCAGAATCCCAGAAGACAATAAAGATTTGATTTCATCCGTTAAAATGGATGATAGACGGTGCGACAAATAATCTTGAGGGCCACACAGAATTCAATTCCAAAAAGACCATATCCAAACGGTTTTTTGAGCCTCATTCACTAGATGGATTGGATTGCTCAAATAATCCTGATCATGGGCTCCACAAATCACCAGCACAGCCTCGTGCGCAAGCCCTGTTCTGCGCACGAATCTGACCATCCAGGTGGACCACCACGGTTGGCCGAT
The DNA here is from genome assembly GCA_030180095.1 of Magnolia changhungtana. NCBI lineage: Eukaryota > Viridiplantae > Streptophyta > Magnoliopsida > Magnoliales > Magnoliaceae > Magnolia > Magnolia changhungtana. Next base: position 27,299 of record JASAUF010000047.1, on the reverse strand, counting down.
GGGGGATCCAACCCGTTCATCCTCTCAGAAATCCGAAATATCCTAAAGATGAGTCAACCCCACTCTTAGAAGATCACGGCTACGGGTGGAAATAAAACAGCAAGATTGCTGTTTTTCTTGATTCCGCAAGCGGCTGCGTATTTCCTACGCACTGGTTGCGTAAATAAGGTCGGTTCGCCAGCCGACCTAGCCTCCAGCAGCTACAAAAGGAAGAGAGGTGATGAGAGAAGCGGGTTGACTGCTGGGACGTGTATAGAGAGAGTTTTGTTTCTAGTTTTTTTTTTTTTTTTTTTTCTGTTTTTCTTTGTTTCTTTTCTTTTCTTCTGAGGCGTAGTTAATCATGCTTGTGGTTGGCTAACCTCTTAGCTAGGGCTAAGAGGTGAAGCTTGTGGCGTGATGGGAATAACTTCTATGCTTTGATTCATGTTTAAGTTGAACTGTCTTTGATTATAGTTTAATATTAAGGAATGCTTTCAGTTTTTAATGGTTTGTTGTGACTAAAATTACAATGGATCTGTGATAGCTTTGAGCATGTTCTTAGCATTATAGGGTTTGTGAATTTGGGAATCCTGTTGTTCACCATCGTCTCCTGAGCATGGTTGGATGACAAAACCCTTCCTAACATTCATACATCTCTCTGGTTGGGTTGTGGATTAGTTTAATTTTGTTGTTTACTTTGTCTCATGGGCATGGTTTTGTGATGGAATTCACTCTAATTTACATCCGTCTTACCTCTTGAAAACTAGATCAAATGAAGTTCAAATCAAGCTTAGTGACATATCTTCCAACTGGATGAAGATGGGACTCGAAGTCCAGTTGAGTTCATGAATCAAGTGTAGATCTCCTTGATCTCTACAAGTGGATCCTCTAAATCCCTAGTTTCCTACTTCTGAATTCCTTAAATTTTAGATAAATATTTCACCATTATTCCTTAAATTTATTCAATTTAGATTTCATCTTAGTCTTGTTTTAGTTCTAGTTATTATCAGATTACGTACAGGTTTCAGTCCCTGTGGATTCGACCTCGGTCTTATCGAGATTATTACTACATCACAACCCTATACTTGGGGAGTGAACACATAAACATTTAAAGAAGAAATATTGAAATATATAAGAGAAGAAAATATTTGATGAAAATTTAATATTAAAATTTTGAAATATAGATTAACTTTCTATGGATTGAAGAATTGAATAGCCTACCTAATGGTTTGGATCTTGACTTCAAGTTTTTAAATTGCTTTGAATACACTAGTCAAAAGTTTAAACCATTGCCAGAAAGAGGAAATAGATCCCACTGTGGCAAGAAAAATAACAAAAAATTCAACCAGAGAGAGAGAGAGAGAGAGAGAGAGAGAGAGAGAGAGAGAGAGAGAGAGTCTAATGGGTTGTAGTTCTTATGAGTTAATTACGATCACTTGTTCAAAACTCACATATACAGGATGAAAAAGATATCTTTCTCACTGGCTGTGGGGGTCCACCTAGATGATGTTCAAATTAAACTCACACTTATTCAAATATGATGGGTTTTTCTTTCTACATGTTGGATTTCTTTGTAGAAAAGCAGATATTTCTTTATTAATCTTTCATTGTTCCTAGGAAGTAATCTTTTATTGCTTTATGTGAATGATATTATCATTATCAATAATATTTTTCTCTTTTATCTTGCTTACTCATCAAATTAGGATCTAAATTTACTACAAAATATTTAGGCTCTCTTCACTATTTTCTCAGCATAGATGTTATACCCTTGATGAATGTGTTATACATCATTCTGCCCATCGGTATTCACCCCCAGTTTAGGACGTTATCCCAAAAATTAAGAAGATCCATATCCAAATCTCACTAAAAAAAGTAGTAAATAGCCATTTAAAACTTTTTATAGGCTTAAAAGAGTCTTGGATCAAGCTGATCTTTGCATTGTCACTTCATCAAGGGGTTAGATGGAGTTTTATCACTTGGCTCCTTATATTTGCTTAAATTTTCGAACCACATCCTAAAATGAGCTGATAAAATGAATGGACAACATGGATATACACATCATCAAGGTGGTGACGCAAGGATGAACGTGATGAGTTCGATCACCGTCTTCCTCAAGGATAACTACTCCGAATCCATGGAGCTTCTCTGGACTCCTCACAAAGATTTCTTGAATCCACGAGGAAAAAGAGCAAGAAAATAGAAATAAATTCCAATAAATTTGAAATTTAATTGATTAATGAAATAAATTTGTTCACAACCCTTTAAATAGGGGTGCCAAGAAATGAGAGAGAAATCGGAAGCAAACTACAACCAAAGCTCCTAGAAACTCATAACTTACTATAAATAGTAAATTTACTTTTTATGGTAAGTTTCCTATGTGGATTCACCATGTTATTCTCCTAATTATTCTAGGCACTTCTCATGTTGGACACAACTCCTAAAGCCCAACGGATGAAGAGTTATAATCAAACTAAAACTTACTATAAATAGTAAAAATGGAATTAAACATGGAATTCGACCATCGATATGATGGAATCTCACAAATTTGGCGTTGGTAACCCAGTGTAGCCGAGTTGGTTGGCTAAAGTAGCTCGTACTACCCCAAAATCATATATGGTGTGTTAAGTAACTCATTCTAGTTTGCGAGATATGCCTGTTTTAAGGTTCTGACGGTCTTGATGATTTTTGCTTCTGATCGGGCCTTCTCTGATCCATCTTGGACATGAAAGTGTCCATGACCCACTCTACATCAGTCTCCTCCTCTTTAAAAGAACTCGTCCTCTCGTACTACTTTGGTTCATGATACTCGATCTGGTGCACCATATTGATACCCGGATCTAAAGTTATGATCAATTTATGGTCCACCTTCTTTTGATCCAACCATACTTGGAATGTATCTATGACATGTTCTGCATCAGACCCCTCCGATTGGAAAAAAGTCATCCTCGAGTTACTCAAGGAACTTGGTTCATGATTCTGATATAACTTTTGATGCTGATGTTTATTAATCATTTTCTTTTATTTGGCATTAGGCTCTTAAGTTGACACAGTACATGCACTTATGCTTTCCTTGACTTGACTAATATCGATCAGTTCCTTCACTTCTGTCTTCGAGATCTCACATTCCTTCTGATAATGTGGGCAATTAGACAGACTTATCCCTCTGACAAGATTAATGTGGTTTTTTATATCTTGTATGGGAGGCAATTTATCAGGGAGTTCATCGAGTACAATCGCCTTGAACTCCTGCAACATGGGTTTAAAATTTCCTTGGATGTTCACAAGCTCCATATATTCTTTCTTTTCAACTAATGGATATATATCTCTTGTTTCCTCAGATTGTTTAACAAAAGTCTATTCAGTTGTGAGAAATTGTTACTCAACTTTAGAAGTCATGGGTTAGTTCTCCGCTCTCACAAGGAGGAGGCTAATCTTTCTACCATTTTCAGTAAATTTAAATACGTTATCCTGACTTCTATGCAAAGCAATAACATCAATATTATTTTGCCATGGTCGACCAAGTAACGTATGGCAAACTTCCATGTCACAAAGTACTTGATCATTATAGTTTTTACCAATTGAAAACGAGACAGTACATTATTTGGTTACCTCTGTTTTGTTGACCTCCTTGATCCATGCAATCGTGTACGGAGATGGATGTTTTTTTTGTTTTCAGTTGTAGCTTTTCCACCATTATTTTCCACACGAGATTCTTACTTCTCCTGACATCGATGATCACATTACAGATTTTTTGGCTTACAATGCACCTCGTTCGAAAGATGTTGTCTTGCTGTAATTCTATTTCTATCTTTGTCATGTATAACGGTTTCCTCATGATCAAAGTGGTAGCCTACGATTTACCATCATCTAATGGTGGTTTGCAGAAATCAAGGTGGTATCATATAGTGACCATGGGTATTTGAGCATCACTTTGAGCTCGGGGTGGAATTAACGCATCAGCAATACGGTTGAGGGTTGCCTACAGCCCTCACATAGTCAACTGACTCTCTCGGTGGAAAGCTTCCATTTTTTCTAAAAGATAACGAATCCTTGGATCATTGTCCACAGGACTTTTATTCATACCTTTGTTGTTTGCCATCAGCCCGAGGGGAATCCTCACTTTGATACCAGTTGACACAGGAATGAACGTGATGAGGTTGATCACCGTCTTCCTCAGGATAACTACTCGGAATCCACGGAGCTTCTCTGAACTCCTCACAAAGACTTCTCGAATCCATGAGGAAAAAGAGAAAGAAAATAGAAATAAATTCGAAATTTAATTGATTAATGAAATAAATGAGTTCACAACCCTTTAAATAGGGGTACCAAGCGATGAGAGAGAAATCTGTAGCAAACTACAACTAAAGCTCCTAGAAATTTGTAACTTGCTATAAATAGTAAATTTACTTTTTATAGTAAGTTTCCTATGTGAATTAACCACGTTATTCTCCTAATTATTCTAAGTACTTTTCATGTGGGACACAACTCCTAAAGCCCAACGGATGAAGAGTTATAATCAAACTAAAACTTACAATAAATAGTAAAAACAGAATTAAACATGGATTTTGGCCGTCGATATGATGGAATCTCGCAAATTCGGTGTGGGCAACCTGACATAGCAGGGTTGGTTAGCTAAAGTAGACATCCTACCCAAAATCATATATGGTGCGTCGAGTAACTCATTCCAGTTTGCGAGATATGCCTGTTTTAATGTTTTGACGGTCATGATGACTTCTGCCTCTGATCGGGCCTTCTCTAATCCATCGTAGACATGAAAGTGTCCGTGACCCGCTCTACATCAGGTGGGCCCCACAGCAAGTGTAACAACCCAGGTAACACCTCACCTAAGGTTGTGAATATGCTACAGAGTTTAGTGCATTTCACTTCCAGTGGAATTGGATTAGCTAAACACAACTGAATCCAAATCCACATTGATTTAGAGACTTAAATGGGTGGCATGGGTGCTGTTGATGGGTCAGTTGGCTAGAAATTTCCAATAGACTTGGGCTCAAAAGCCTACTAAATTAGTGAAAAAACTGGGCCCATATCCAGTCTCAAGTCCCATTCCTTGGACTCAGATTCTGTAGTGACCACGGACTGGAGTAAGCCATCCATAGCCTTCAGCTATGGATTGCGTTTGGTTGGGTTGGGTTGAAGCTTGGATGAATTTTTTAAGTGGGTCTAGTTTCCATGATGATGATGGACGATTCCGATCATCATATCGTCTCTGCAGGTGGGTTTGGAAAACACAAATATCACTAAACTTTTGTGGCCTCAAGAAGTTTTAATGGTAGGTGTTCTATCACAATTGTTTCCTGTGGTGTGGTCCACATGAGATTTGAATCTTCTTCATTTTTGGGCTCATGCCCTAAAATGATATGGAAAAACAAATGGAGGGTACAAAACACATACATTACAGTGGGCCCCACAAATCACGGATCTATGATCCCACTAAAAGGTCACGTTGATTTAGCGCTTGCAGCTGCAACTGTCATAAAATATACTTTTGCCCATTGAATGTCTACCCCATTTTTGTTCCCCTACCAACCAATCAGATGTTTGAAATGATATGATCTAGGCCAACCAGATGGAAGCGGATTGTGCAGTGAGGAGCTCACCACGATATACCACGTGTGGATCCTCTGTGGGGCCACCATGAGGTATGTATTTTGTCTACCCATTTTTCTAACTAATTTTAAGATTTGAACCCAAAATTGAAGTATATCCAAAGCTCGAGTGGACGACACCACAAGAAGGGAATTCAACGCCCGCTGTTGAAAACTTCTTAGAACTATAGAAGCTTTGGGTAAGCTGGTTTTCCCTTCATCCATCTTATGAGCAGGTTGGATGACAAACAAACATCACTGTGGGCCCTAGAAAAGTTTCAACCGTGGATGTCATTATCCCCACTGTTTTCTACAGTGTGGACCACCTGAGTTTTCGATATGCTTCAATTTTGGGCTCATGCCATAAAATAGATGGACGGCGTGGATAGAATGCCTACATCACGGTGGGCACTCCTAACTACTCAGTCCCCACCCAACCAATTGGACATGTTAAATCATATGATCAAAGCTTCCCACCATTGGGATTATTAGGGCGCCACAGGTTTCATTAGGCTTCCAATCCATGGTGGGCCCACAAAATGAACTGCTTAGATTAATTTATATGTGAACACATAAGATGGCGAAGGGTATATGTTCTGTCTATAATATGATGGGACCCACAGGTGATGGTTGTCTGCTAGCTGCAACCCACAACCCGTAAGGGTTGCAAGTCTGCAACCCCCAAGGGTCGCAACGTAGGAAAAGGAGAGAGAGAGAGAGAGAGAGAGAGAGAGAGAGAGAGAGAGAGAGAGAGAGAGAGAGAGAGTACCAATCTCTTCGGTTCCAGCCTCTAGGCTTCAGGCTCCAGCGAATGGTAGGAATCGTCGGATAGTTGGATTCGATTTGGGAAGGAGAATGAGAAGAATAGGAAAAGGAAAAACTGAAAAAGGGATCCGGTCCTTGGATTTGGGAAGGAGAATGAGAAGAAGAGGAAAGGGGAAAATGGAGAAGGGCAAGTGTCCGGTCGGCTAGTCTTGTTGACTGTTGGATTAGGGATTTTTTAAACCATTGCAATTTATATGATACTGAGTCGAGTCGAGTTCGAGCCAAGTCGAGCCTGAGTCAAGTCAAGTTTCGAGTCGAGTCGAGTTGAGTGACTTGGTGCTCAAACTCGACTCATTTTCTGACTCGAGCTCCCTGGTGTGACTCGACTCAACTCATCCCAGTGAGTCGAGGTGAGTTTTTTCGAGTCAAGTCGATCGAGTTTCTCGAGCTGACTCGACTCGTGACTAGGCCTACGCAGGAGAGTGGCAAAACCAAATGACGATAATGGTTGACTTCCTGGTAGTAGACTGTCCCTCTGTATACAACATCATTATTGGCTAACCATCTCTCAATGGTATGAGGACGGTAGTCTCAACCTACCACCTCGTGATGAAGTTCCCCACCGACCACGGCGTCGGGCGAGTTAGAGGTGACCAGCACAAAGCCCGTTAGTGCTATTTTATGGCATTGAGGGCAGGAGAGTGACAGAATGTAGCTGCCGTCACAACCATGGATCCGCGAGACGAGTCCTTCGAAAGAGGATACTCGATGGACGAGCTAACGACTGTACCTCTCTATGAGAACAACCCATCCTAAATTGTGTAGTTTGGCTTGCTATTAGCTCCAGGACCGCGGGATAAAATTATCGACGTATTGAAGCGGTACGCTGATGTCTTCGCATGGTCCCACCAAGATATGCCCGGCAACAGGCCAGAAATCATGGTCCATAGATTGAACGTGGACCCCGACCACCGACCTATGAGGTAAAAGTGGTGAGCATTTTAACCAGAACGATATGCATTGTCCGGGAATAGGTCGAGAAGCTCCTTGCGGCCGGGTTCAATGAATAAATCTACTATCCCAATTGGAACACAAATGTCGTACTGGTGAAGAAGTCCAACGGGAAGTGGAGGGTATGTGTCGACTACATGGACCTAAAAGTAGCATGCCCCAATGATAGTTTTCCTCTCCTGAGGGACCAGCTGGGCATGAGCTGCTATGCTTCACGGATGCTTACTCGGGCTACAATCAGATCGCCATGCACCTGCACGACAAGCAGAAGACGTTCTTCGTCACCAACAAAAGGGACTCTACCACTATAAAGTCATGCCCTTCGGATTGAAGAATGCTAGAGCCACATATCAACGGCTCGTAAATAAGATGTTTGCTCAGCAGATCGGGCATTCCATGGAAATCTACGTCGATGACATGTTGGTTAAGAGCACTAAGGTAACAAACCATGCGACCGACCTCGAGGAAATGTTTGCCATATAAAGGAAGTATTAGATGGAGTTAAACTCGAATAAATGTGCCTTCGGTAAACTACTCCTCGGGATGGCTATGTAGGCCACCTCGGATGCTCGACCTCATCCTCATACTACATGTTTCTTCTGATTCCAACCACTCAGACTTTATTGAAGAGATCTGTCTGAGATCTTTGCCAAAGATTTCAGAAGATAACCGCGACACATTCGGGATATGATTCCCTCTACAATACGCACCTACTAAATAAGGAGATTGCCATCTACACTAGCGCACCTTTTAGTTATAAATAAGAGCATATCCAATGGTGAAAGATACACACAAATCACACCAAAAAATCCTATGTTCTACTGGACCTAGCTTGCCTATCTGACTTTGGCATCGGAGGATCCCCTGTTGCAGACAGGGTCTCCGTTTATATCATCTCTTACAGGTACCCAGTGGTCTAAGGAGGATGTCTAGATTTCTGCATCAACAGAGGTTTCTCTACCAACTGTTTCCTTTAGTGTGGCCCTTAGGCCTAATGTGGGATTACATGTTTATGGTTAGGGTGGATCTCGTATACTCATCATAATGGGCCCTATAAAAATTCAAGGGTCACTGAACCATCATGATCCATATTTGATTCAAGTGGGGCCACACCTAAGGAAATAATTTTGAGAGATGTCCACCCTTGATTTTATAAGGCTTTTTTTGTGATGATTATTTGGAATCCACTCAGTTTGTTAAATGCATCACAAAAGTTTAGGCTTGAACCTAAACATCAAGCTCATTCGAGATTCAGGTGGGCTGCACCAAGGGAAAGGGTTTAGAGGATGAGGGATGTCCTGGACCCATTTTCAATTGTTTTAGTCTACCTGAATCACAAATGGGGCTAATGTTTTAGGCTATTAACTTAGCATGGTAACACACCTAGTTGCTGGGGTGGATTTCACATAAACATGATTGTATGGCCCATTCGAGCTACCGACCCCTTTTCTTGCAAGAATAAAGTTCTAAAAAATTCTAACCTAAGGTACTCCATTGACAATTACTTAAATTAATGGTGTGGTTTATTGAAAACATCTTTGAAAATGGTACTAGAATGTAAAATTTTATGTAGGTGGATTTTTGTAAAATTACCTTTTTCTTTTCTTTTTTTTCTTTTTTGAAAATTCAAGTTTAGTGCTCCTTGCACAAAATGGGCAGGCTATGGCTAGCAAAGCAACTGTTTTCCATGTTAAAAGTGGGTATTCACACCAAGACTAGGAGTTGAAAGTCTTGCCAATATCTTCAAATTCTATTTAAGAAGGGGGGCCTCATTTTTTGAGGCCCTAAAAGAGCATTAATAGATGCACATGATGTATGGATTTAATGTCCTACATCCATCAAAGCAGGCTCCACACTCAATTTGGAAGGTTCTTAATTGTGTGTGTCTCATCCCAATTATGCCAATATGGCAAACATTTGAGACATTTGGCTGTTAACCAGGTGGGGCATCTATATGACATATGCCCTGTCTAAAAATTCATGTTAGCACACTCATAAGGTACACCACACATGTACGTTTAAAAAACTTTTTATTTTTATTGAGTGATGTTGAATTTTCTTACTAATCATCCATTTTTCACGTACATGTGTGACCTGCTTTATGGGGGCAAATATAGACTGAATTATTAAATGGATGGGATTAGTTAGGATCCATTTGCACTCATACAGTAGCAAGCTTAGGCTAGTCCTAGCCCACCAATGATCAATAAGCTGACTATTGTTAGATGAGTAAGTTGGAACTGGGCCATGGAGATAAATGTCAAAATGGGGGAAAGTCCTCATTGAAAACTTTGGTTGGCTCTCCCTGGATGCAAATTGAGTAGTGAGGAGCTCACAACCCTCTCCAGCTACATACAGTTGCTAATAAAATCTCGCCACTTAATGAGCTTTTTCAACGTGCATACAGGCTCTTTTCTAAGAAGTTCTTTAATAACCTACATTAATTTAATTAATCATCATTGGGCAGATTCGGTTAGAGATTTGTCAACGGAAGTTGGGGTTCTGCGGTGTGAGCAATGAGTTGGTAGCTTGGGTGTGCCCCACCATGATGTTTATATGAAATCCACCCTAACCATTAGGTGCATCACCCCATATTATGCTCATTGCCCAAAACTCTACCGCATCTATGATTCAAGTGGACCACGTGATTAGAAATAGGGTACAAGCAATGCTTACCCTCAAAATTGTTTCCCTTGGTGTGGCCCATTTGGCTATTGTATAGGCCTGATTTTTGCACCCCAAGCCTAAAGATTGGTTTGACATCTAACGGTTGGAGTAAATTTCTTATAATCATCACAGTGGGCCCTGTAAAAAAATCAAGAGTGGATGTATCTATTTTCTTTTTGCTTGGCCCACCTGAATAATGGATTAACCTTTTCTTTTTTCTTTTTTCTTTTTTTTTTTTTTTTTTTTTTCTGTTTGAACCTAACATGGGAATACACACTTAGTGCTAATGGCCCACCTAAATAATGGATTAACCTGATTTTTTGGCATTGAGGCTAATTCGGGATTGCACCTAATGGGAAGAGTGGATTTCACATATACACTATGGTGGGCCCTTAAAAATCAATGGTGGGCTATCATCTCTCAACTATTCTTAAATTTCCGTTAAAAAAATAAAAATAAAAAATCCACCTTTGATTTTATGAGGCCTGCCTTGAGGCCACTCAACATATAATTCAATGTTAGGTTCAAGGACAAAAATTCGGTTTTGATCCAGGTAGGCCACACTAGAGAAAACAATTGGGAGAGTCTACCCTTGGAAGGTCAGGATTGGTGTGTGTGGGCTGTTTGTGTGAGGATAAGTTGTCACAACTTTATAGTTTGGCAGATGAATGCCTTATTTTAGCTATGCATCTACACATGCATGTTAACAAACATGTGTGTGAAAGTACATCCATTCATTAGGCAGGGACCTCTGGTGATTGTGCCTTTGGCCTAAATAACCATGTCAATCCACCATCCATTCATCATGTGTACTGCCTAACTTCACTCTAGAACCTAAATATCAAGTGTTCCAAAGCACAAGTAGGCCATACCACAGGGAAGTCGGGGCCATCATTAATTTTATGGGGCTTACACGAACAGTTAGATGACATCCAATCCATTTCATCTAATGCACCTCATTCACCGGATGTAGCATCACCCTAAATATCTTCTTTTTTCATAACTTAGGTGGGCCACACAATGTTAATATAGTTAATATAGGGGTTTTAGGGATGCCTTCACACTGTTCCCTATGCTGTGGCCCACCTGATTGTTGGGCAGGACTTGCTTTTGTGGTTAGGGAACGTGTGCTAAACGTAATAGATGAGGTCGCTCTTATGCACATAAAGCTATTGCTTGTGAGCACTCCCTTTTGAATTTTGGGCCCGATTAAAAGTGAGCTATTGAAAGCCCAGTTCAACTCTATCCTAGCCCATTGCCAACCCTTTGGAAGTACAACCTTAAATATTTATACGTTTGAGGGGTAGCTAGATGGTGGATCATTTCCCATCACCACCCAACTAATGTGATTTTGTGGGATCGTTTCGTAATGCAAGGGTCCACTAGCTTAATCAACCTTCCATTAAGGTCGTCCCACATTTATAGGGATCATGTGCCAATCAACCTTCGTTTAAGGTCGTCTGAACTTTGAAAATTTTGGCATATACTTCTTCCACATGGTGTCTAACCAAATCAAAGGTCTTGATTATCAGACAGTGGTGCAATGCCTACTGTGAGAGGGAACAATATAGAACTTTTAATGCAACAAAATACATATCAGTAGTGGTGTCAACTTGTTGGGTTTGGGTAGGTTCTTATAATACCCACTTTCCAGCTAACTAGTTTAGGGACTTGTTAGGTTGTGTCCCTAAGGCCCAAACTCAGATCCAATTAGGTTACCCATGAGGTCTTTGGATATAGGTTTTGAGTTGAGTTTGGGCGAGCCAGATTCATGGATCTGTTCATGCGCACATCTCACTTTAACACGTGTATGGTGTGTAAACAAGCTCTCTTATATATGAGTGGAGTAGGAAATCTCCTTTCTTTAATCAATATATATATATATATATATATATATATATATATATATATATATATATATATATATATATATATATATATATATATATATATATATATATATAACTTTGCAGTTAAAATAAATTGGAACCCACCTGCAGACTGACTAGCCAAACTAATAAGATCCATCTCATGAATCTGACCTGAACCTACTAGACCTGATTTTAACTGGGTCTAAAAGGCAAAAGCCAAACCAAACCTGCTTCTTAATGGGTTCAAAATATGGGACCTGACCTGTTACAATCATGCCAGATGTACATGAAACTAAGAATCCAAGTACCCACTGTTTGGAGATTGATGAAAAGGTAAAGAAGGGCACATATACCATTGTGGCACATGTTTGGGATATGCGGTTTATTTACAAGGTGGGGCACCTATGTGACATGTCCTGTGAAAAATTCATGCCAACATTCTCATAAGGTAGGACATGCGTGTATTTCTGATGGTGATTTTTCTTTCTAATCATCCATACTTTCTACCTACATCGATGACCCACATCTTCACAGATAGCCCCTTTAACTATTAGTTAGATTTCTGCCATGAGTTACAGTGGAATACGTATACTTCAATTTTACTCCATCTCTCTTCGCTCGGATTATTACGTCATGTGATCTTTGTGGAGAGTTCCAATTTAATAATGTTTTACTTGAGTGACATGTTGGCTTGATAAAAGATTGATTTTTATATCGTCTCTTCATCATTGTGATTTATACCTACTTAACTGGTTTGATGAAAGATACACACCATGGTATCCCCACACCCAATCTAGTTGGCATCCCATTCCAATTATTCTACATGGTGTGGCGTGTTTAAGTTATGGATATAGGTGATTTGTGGAAAAAGAAAAGAGAAATTTACCACTGTACGACCCATTTATGGCCCATTTACCCGCTTAAGCCCACCCCTTTTTACATGACTAGAAGACTTACAAAAGGTCGAAAATGCCCCTGCTTTTTCCTTCAAGCGGATTGGCTGGTGCTTGAAGGCAGAGATTCCTATGGCTACGGATTATAACTGTAGCCATTGATAAAAATTTAATCTGCCCAGCAGTACCGCCGATCCGGTGGTAATGCCACCGACCTTTGGACGTCTGCGCGGTAGTGCCACCTGGGTTAATTTTTATTTCCTCTATGGCTACGGATTATGTTATTATAACCGTTGCCATAGGTCCGACCATAGCATATGCCATTACCAGCTATGAACGTCTACAATTGAAACCCTTTCACGATCACAGAAGTTTTGGATCATTATGAAATTTATTTTTCCTCTTCATCCAAGTCTTTGTGACCTTATGAATAGATTGGATGGAAAATAAATGTTATGATGGGCCCTACAAAAGTTTCAACGGTGAAAATCAATTTTCCACTGTTCTTTGTGGTGTTGTCCAATTGATCTTTGGATATGAGTTTTGTTTTTTTTTTTTGATAATACTCCGAAATGATCTCGAAATATGGATGAATGCTGTGGATATAATAAATACAAAACTGTGGAGCCATGTAACTTTGATTTCTTTTGAACCGTTCGTACAACTCGGAGTTTGAGGAGTGTCAGCGCTCGTCTTCGAGCACCAACTGATCCGCTTGAATGAAAAAGCAGGGGCATTTTTGACATTTGGCAAGTCGTCCGTACAGCTGGGGCTTATTCTGGTAAGGTAAAAATGGGTGGGCTTAAGCAGGTAAATGGACCATAAATGGGTCGTACAGTGGTAAATTTCTCAAAAGAAAAAATAAAACTCATTATGGTAGGAAGCTAAGTGGGGCCTATCGCTGATGTTTGTGAGAAATTCACCCATCCTAGTCCGTTTTGTCAAATGATGGCGTGCCCAAAAAATGAGGCAGATTCAAAACTAAGGTGGACCCAACAACAGGAAAATAAAACCGGTTAGGGAAATGGCTATGGTTGAAAAGCTCCTTAAGTCCACCATAATGTTTATATGCCATCCTTGCCGTTCATTAGGTCATTGCTAGTAGGATGAAGGGAAAAAGAAAAAATATTAACATGTTTCACAAAAATATTAGCCTATTTCGAAATTTCTGTGGCTACATAAATGTTCAATGGTGGACATTCCATCCCCACTTTTTCTTGTCACGTGGTCTACTTGAGTTTTGGATCTACCTCATTTTTAGGACCATATCCTAATGTGATCTGGCTAAGCGGATGGAGGGGTTGGATTTCTCACAAACATCACGGTAGCCCTGTTTTGCTTCTATGCCAAGAAGTCAGGCCACAGGAAGCCAATTGCCTGTGACGGTCCTATGCCAATAAGTCAGGCCACCAGAAGCGAATTGCTAGTGACGGCCTCTGCAGGGAGTTCCCGTGGGATGCGGATTGGCCAGTGAACTTATGGTCGGTGCTCTGTGAGTCCATCATGATATAATGATATATGTGTTTCATCCGCTGCTGTCCATCCAGTTTTTCAGATATTTTATGGTATGAGCTAGATCAAATGGACTAACATCATGGGAAACAGTGTTGATTGAAAACTTACAATTAAAAACTTCTTGGGGTCATAAAAGTTTTGGATCAAGCTGATTTTTTTTTTTTCCCTCCATCCATTTCTGTATGACCTGATCAATAGGTTGGATGTCAAATAAACATTATAGTGGATCCGATGAGGTTTTTAACAGAGGACATTCAATCTTTATTGTTGTGTAGTCCACTTGACATTTAGATCTACCTCATTTTTGGGATTAAGCCCTTAAATGATCTGAAAAAATGAATAGACGGCGTGGATAAAACACATACAACAAAATTAAAATACAACGGGCTACAGTCGAAATTAAAATGTAAGATCACTTTTCAATCGGGCCTCACTTAGACCATGTACAGCCCATCGCAAACGTGGCCCAACCCGTCTGTGACTATTGGAAGGCAATCCTGTAATAAAAAGAAACTTATAATGTCAGGATGGAAAAGGTGTGACTATTAGAAGGCAATCCTGTAATAAAAAAGAAAGAAAAAGAAAAGAAACTTAGGTCGGGATAGAAAAGTTGCAATGTCGCATGAGCCCACTAGTGTTTTGGTTGTAATCCTATTTTAGGTTGAGAACCATATATTAACTTCATGTCGACAACTGTCACCCTATAAACAATTTCTCTTTGTGTGGCCTACCTAAATTACATATTGTCTTGAATGTTGGGTCCAAGGTCTAAGTTTTGGTATGTCGTCTAATGGTTGGACTGGATTTTATATGATCATCATGGTGGGCCATGTAAAAATCAAGCAGGGGTGTCTCTCCAAACTCTCTCTGTTAGTGTGCCCCACCTTAATTACAAATCAATGTTGTTTTTTTAATCCCGTGCTTAACATGAGATTACACATCTAATGGTCAGAGTGGTGGTCATATGGCGTACATGAGATCACATGTACATCATGGTGGGACCCTTCAAAAATCAAAGTTGGTGTTTGTAAAATTCCTTTTTGAAGGTATAAGTCTAACCAATTGGACCCCATGTTATGGTACGTCTAAAGGATAACTTATAATTTATTAAGTGAATGGGACCTCCAAGCCATCTAGAACCCACATTGACCAACATTTTTCATGAAAATCATCCCTATCCACTCATCAAGTGGCCACAATTTTATTTTATAATTTATCAATGACTATACATTGTCTTATGTAGTGTGGGTCACTTGATGAGTGGAAAGGATGATGTTTGCACTAGGCGTTCCTTATGGTGGGACCAACCTATTAGGAGGATTGGATTTCATAAGAACTTAGATAGGTATGAAGTTGTCCACTGGGTGGACCTTAGACTCTGGTCCAAACTCGAAACATTCTCAGCGTAAACTGCTAGAGATGGATGCCCACCCTTGATTTCTTAGGGTTCCGCCGTGATGTGTATCTGAAATCTGCTCCGACCATTCGTTGTGCAATCCTAACTTATTCTGAGGATTGAAAAATTAGGCTGACATGTGATTACAGTGGGCCACAATAGAAAAACTTAAAAGCTGGGAAAATGTCCACCCTTGATTTTTTACATGGTCCACCCTGATTATTAGATGAAATCCACTCCAACCATTATAATGAGACACCCAAAACTAGTCTTGAGGCAAAAAACAATGGGCCCATATGTGATTTTGGTGGGCCACACCTAGGGAAACCATTTTGAGGGTGTGTTGCCTTCCCATATGTGATTCAGGTGGGCCACACCTAGGAAAACAATTTAGAGAGTGAGTGTTGCCCTGTATTCTATCTCTAATTGTGTGGTCCCCCTGAATAACAAATGCTGCTGATTTGTGGGCCTAGCATGGGGTGACTTGCCTAGGGGCCGGGGTGGATTTCACATAAACACCACAATGGGGCCCACTTGAGCCACTCTCTCCCCCGCTCCAACAATGCAACCTCTCCCTCCTACTCTCTCTGGTCTCCTCTGGACGCCATTGACAGTTCCTCTCCCTCTCTCCTTGGTCTGGGCTTGGGCTCAGGTTGGCAAAAACAATTAGGATTGGAATTGAGTTGAACCACCACTTTGGCTCATCATGGGCCGCAGTTGGATTCGGGTCAGGAGGGCTAGCTTGGATAGAGCTTAGCCCATCAATAGCCCAGGTAGTTGACACCCCTAGTTGAATAATTGGCCCGCTGAATAATTATGGTTTATATTGGAAATATAACATGTCACTACGCCAAAATAGTGAATTTGTGACGTAGTTTTGCGACGGACTTCGTTCGTCGCAAAAATCGCTTGGTTTAACGACGGATTTAATCCGTCGCTAACAGAAAACACCCGTCGCCAAGCTCGTCCTCGAAAATCCGGTCCGAACGTCGCGGAATTTCGCGACGGACCAAAATCCGTTGCTAAAATCTGATTTACGACGTATGGACGGACGATCTTTGTCCGTCGTAAATTAGCGACGGACTAAATCCGTCGTAAATTTTGATTTTACGACGAATTTCATCAGCTGGAAATTCCCTCCCAAAATACCAAAAGGCGACGCTTTTCAATTGCTTTTGCGATGGATCATGGTCCGTCGTAAAAGGACTTTTGCCACTAAACATTTTTTTATTTTATTTTTATTTTTTTAAGAATATGGTCAAAAATTAAGTTTTTTTAGTCTAATAATTGTTTTTTAATAGAATTTTGGTGGTTTAATTATACATATTTGTATCTAAGATTATTTTTTAACAATCAATTGAATGCAAAAAAAATAAAATATATTTTGCTTTTATACCGAATGAGTGGAATTTTTTCTTTCTTTAATTTAAAAGTAATATTTAAATGATTTGTAATATCACATGAAAAAGAATGTTGAGAAGTTTAAAAAATTTAACAATGTTTGAGAAAAAATTTAGATCTTGAAAAAATAAAAATTGTGATTTAATAAAAAACTTTTTTTGTGGGGAAAAAAAAGAATATTGAATAAAGTTGATAATTTTGAAAAAAAAAGAATTTAATTTCGAGAAAAAAATAATATCCTGAAAAAAAAATTAAAAAGATTTTAAAAAATGTGAAAATTTTCACAATGTTGAAAAATGAAAATATTTTGAAAAAGAAAATGAGTGCATTTTGAAAAATAAAATAAAATTGAGAAGTTCGATAAAAATTTACCAGTTCGAAAAAAATGCTTTTCAAAAAATTTGGAGAAGTTAGAATTCGAAATTTTAAAATAAAACAATATTAAAAAATCGATACTTTAACAAAAAAAAAAACAAACATTTTGAAACGAAAAATAAAGTTGAAAAAACTTGTGATTTTGAAAAATAATTGAGAATGTTCAAAATTTTAAATTAAATGAAAAAGTTATTTATAAAAACACAAAGATTTTGAAAAAAATATATCATTTTAAAAAAGAAAATTGAAAAGTTGAAAATAAAATGATGCTTTTGAAGAAAACAAATTGGCATTTTGGAATTTTTGGGACAAAAAATTAAAATTTGAGAAATTTTTTGAGATTTTGAAAAAAAAATTAAGAATTTGTATTTTAATTTTTTTAAAAAATATTTTATAATAAAAATGATACGTTGTTGAAGTTTTCAAAGAAAAATTAAGAGTAGAAAAATATACATTTTGAAAAAAAATAATATTATTTTTAAATGGAAATTGAAATTTATTTGTGAAAAAAAAAATAATATTTTTTAATAAATTATTTGGCACATCCACTAATTGAACCTTTAACCGTTTTCGGATAATCTAATTAGTCCATATTGAAGAGTAAATAACTTCATATGTTTAAATCAAACTTTACTCAAATTGTTGATCAATCTTGTATGCCCAATATCTTTCTCATATGTAGCCTTATCGGGGCGCGTAACTAGTCAAATTGAGGGTATTGATTAGTAAAATAGAGTGAATGGACCAGACATATAAAATGGCCCAAATATTCTAGTCAAAATTGTGACCCAACTTATTGACCTCACGAGAACCTAAGAATTGATGTTAGTAAGTTTTGTGGGCCCCATCATAATGTGTATCGAACATCAACACCATGCATTTGATGTGTCCCCTTTAGGTTATGAAATATCTCAAAAATAATCCATACACAAAACTCATGTGGGCCATACCATCTAAAACCATGTGAAGACATCTTAAAAAATATAAAAGCACTTGGTGGGGCCCACATGAGTTTTGGATGCGGTTGAAACTTGGTCTGATCCCTCATCCAAGTGGGACACACATAATGAGTGGGTTGGATATGTGAATCACATTTAGGCGCATCAATATATGATTATGAATATTTTAAGGAAACCCCTCTTCACTACATGTAAGTTACTCATTACCCTTAGCATACTGAGTAAACTCTGTGGGGTCCACTGTTATTTATTTATTTTATCCACTTCGTTCATCCATGTTAATAGATAATTTGAGGTCTAAAGAACAAAAATGAAGCATATCCAAAAATCAAGTGGACCACACCACAGGAAATAGTGTAATTGAACCTCTACCATTGAAAATTTCTTAAAGGCCATAGAAGTTTTGAATCAAGCTGATGTTTGTGTTTTATCTTCATTCATATCTTTTTGATATTATGAACAGGTTGAATGGCAAATAAACATTAGTGTGGGCCTAAGGAAGGTATCAACGGTGAAAATCCTTATTCCACGTTGTATCGTGTGGCATGGTCCACTTGAGCTTTGGATTTATCAAAAATTTGGGATCAACCCACACTGTTCATCCATTTTTCGAGATCATTTTAGCAAATTATTCAAAAAATAATCATATCCAAAGATTAAATGGACCACACATAAATACCACAAGGGGTGATGATTTTCACCGTTAAAAAATTCGTAGGGCCCACCATACCGTTTATTATCCATCCATTTTTTCCATAAGGTCATAAAGACCTGGATGAAGAGGAAAAACAAATTTCTTATCCATCCAAAACTTCTATTACCCCAAAAAAGGTTTCAATGGTAGACATTCAATCCCCCATTACTTTTGATGGTGTGGTCTACTTGATAGTTAAATGTGTCTTATTTTTCATCTCAAGCCTTATGACGAGCTCGCCATATGGATGGACGGTTTGGATATAACATATACCTTATGATGGGACCCACAGAACTTGCTGACGTCACCCCGCCCATTCCAGGAGGCAGATTGGCTACTGACGTACTAAAGTGACGTCACCAAGTTCTGTGGGCCGTACCATGATGTATTTTTTGTATCCATACCGTCCATCCATCTGGAGAGATCATTTTAGGGTAAGATCCAAAGAATGAGTCACATCCAAATCTCTAGTGGACCCCACCATAGAAAACAGTGGGGAGAGTGACGCCACTGTTAAAAACTTCTAAAGGCCACTAAAGTTTTCGATTAGGTTGATATTCGTGTTTTCCCTTCTTTAATGTCTTTTTAAACTTTTGAACAGGTTGGATTTTAAAAAAAAAATAAAAAATCATGGTGGGCCTTAGGAAGGTTTCAATGGTGGGCATAAATTTTTCTGCTGTTTTCTGTGGTGTGGTCCACCAAAGCTTTGGATCTGCCTCATTCTTTGGGCCATGCATTAAAATAATATCTACAAATGGATGGACGTTGTGGATATAACACATACATCATAATGGGGTCCACAGAACTTGGTGACGTCACTTCAGTAACATGTCCGGCTACTCAACCGTCAGTATCTAATCCGCGTCCGCCATTCCATCCGGGTATCTGGTTAGGGCGCCATCCCTAACCAGTTCTCTCCCTCTCTCTCTCTACTTCTTCTTGCAGCTCTTTCTATCTCTGCAAAGATGATAACATCTCTTCCTATTCCTTCATCTTCTTCATCACTTCTTCTAGAAGCTACCCAAATCTCTTGATCGAGAGCTGCTTCTATGATTTGAAATGCCCATAGAAGTAACGCCTATATTCCAAATCTTAGCTTTTCAGCAGGAGCAAGAGCATCAAGGAGTCAAAGAGCCTTCCTCCAGAAATCAGAGAATGAGCTTGCTATTATGATTTCCTTTTCCAGATTTCTTTTGTAATTTTTTAAACATTTTTTAAACTTAAATCGCCGAAGATCTGCCATTCACACAGGTTCGATCTCTTGAAATCAAAGGAATCCGAGGCTCCTCTCTAAAATTCGATCTCTTCCTCTCTTTATCTCTCTACGTCGCTCTTTTTCTCCAAGGGCCTCGTTTTCTCTGTTCTTCGTTGAGATTTGGGTTTTCTCTGTAAGCTTTCTCTCCCTTTCTCTCAGATTTTGTTTTGCCATTCAGATTTTTGGTGCATTGACCATAATATCATCACTTTAGGTCACTGAATAATGGCCCCACTTGTAACAACTAAAAAACCCCATTGTGTAATACCTTGTATATTTCATCCATGCTAACTGTTTGATGAAATGGCTCAACAAGGAATGATTTGTGTTGTGGTAGCTGAACGAGGGTTGTTCTCCGCTTTGATTCATGGATTAGAGTTTGGGTCAGTAGTAGGGTTTCTATTGCTAAACAAGAATAATAAAATTAGTTTTAGTGCATCTATTAACTAAGTCACAGGAAGTAATTTTATTATTTTGATTGCTTGTCAATGCTTTAAATTGTCAAGTTTCTTTGATTTGATGGTCTTCAATTGTTAGAAATTAAATACTTACATAATGATGCTTATTAGTTAGAATAATCGTAACTTTCTAGCAGTTCCATAGAATATTGCAGGCACATTGAAAGAGGGGGATTATTCCTTGACTTTTCATATAACACCAAGGTTCGGTGTCTCCAATCAACTGAGAGCATTTTTTATTTTTATTTTTTTTATAATGGTGATGTGGGATGTTTGTTTGTCATCCATAATAGATGGCTGATGTGGGATGTCTGTTTTTTAATTATAGAATGATCAACACAAATATTGCTTCTTTCTCAATTAAGCAATGTCTGCCTATTAGAATAGTTGAAGTACTCTTTAAAAAAAAATAAAAATAAAATTGATCTTTGGTAAGTACATTTCTCTGACAAAGCGTCCTAGAAACTATACTAATGATAATTGCCAACTTCATGCATATGCTTCGTTTGGGATTTGAAAGTTTAATAAATGGGGAACTCATTGTGGAGCCCCACAGTGTTTCTTCTCTTCTTTCCAAGTCATCAATATTCTTCTGTCGGGCAAGATACAGTTAATGACATCAAAAACCTGCATGCTACCTATCATGATCTTTCCAAAAAAATGTTTGTAGTTGGCCTTGTATGCTACCTAAAATAACAGTATTGTAGGCAATTTTATACAACCATATGGACTATATAGGTTGTACAGTTATATATGTACTAGCAAATGGTTGATGTAGAGCCATATATATGAGTAAAATTCTGAATTTATGCTCTTATCTTGTGCATTGGGTGTTTATACAATTGTATGGTCATTCAAGGCTCTATGATTGATATACAAAATATAATAATTCAATTGCATGACATAAATGATGTATGATTCAGTTTCGGTTGGACCTGTGGGTCTCAGAATCAGTAAACTAGCTATCCAGGCCATCCATTTGACTAGGTTTGTAGGTCTACAGTCCAATTGGATGTTAATGTAGGCCACATCCAACAATTGGATGGCACATGGTCTACTTGTACAAGTTTAATTTGTATGCAACTCAATTCTCTTGGGATGGTTGTTTTGCTACAACTATGACTCACTTATTCTTACATTTCTCTGTAGGAGGATCTCTTTCTGTGCCATTGGGTTACTTTACTTCTGTTAGGTTGAATTATCCATGCAAGTGTGGTGGATGCTGATGTACATGTTGAGTATATTCATGCTTCTTTGGCGTTACCATATCTTTTTCTATGAAAAATCAATCACCCTCATAGCATCTAGCATATTTTATTTAGATGTCCTTATGCAAGATAGGTGACCTATGCTTGTACTATCTCTGTCACTGATGTAGAGTGATGTAAGGATAAATGGCTCTTTTGATTCTATTCTTCAATCTTATCAATATTAAACTAGCCCACGATAAACTTTAACCACTAATATAGGTGATAATAGGGTTTGATTGTAGTATTAAGCATCATAGAGATACAAAACTTGTTGGAGAAATAAATTTCCAGCTACTAAGAACTAAATTCCAGCCGCTATAACACTTTCCCATTTAGTAGAAGTTTTCTAGTGATTGGAAACCGTTTTCGACAATTTGAAGTTGTTTTCTAGCCATCAAATTTTAAATGAAATTCTTGAAAAAGTGTCAACTTCTTTTATTTTTCATTTTCTTATTTTTGTAATTATTACATGCTTTTATAATTTGGTGGTAGACGCTCTCCGGCACATATAATCATAAGACTAAGTTGAAGAATATATCTTTCAGGTTTTGGCACTATTTGCAGGAGCACTATTGGAAAAATAAGTTGTAGTCGTATCCCCAAATTTGGTGAGTTGATACTTGTTTGGATGCTTTCCAATTCAATTTTTTATGAGCAACTTTCTTCAAAATATGTCGAATTTAGGAGCGGTGCAATTCAAAAGTGAGTCTAATGAACAACCTACTTAGATATATATAAAAACCTCAAAAAGAAAAAAAGTTCATGCCTCTTTTGGAAATGTGTGGCAAGAGCCCTACTAAGTTTTTGTTAAGAAACACTACGACAAAACAGGTCATTAAAAAGAAGATAGCTGAACTTTATAATGCCCAATTCAATTTCAATCTTGTTGAGAAAAGAAGGTAGCTGAGCTTTATAGTCTGTTAAAAAAATGTACTTGGACAATCTATGATAACTAGACATTTCATTTCAACAAAGATGCAGGATCCAAGACCACTATTGTATTCACATGTTGCATTACAACATGAAACACCCTGGCCATTAGCATCTGCACATTGTAGATATTGATGAAAACTATAGTTCCGACAATGACTAGAGATGTATCTGTTCTATCAATGGTAGGAAAGATTGAAAGAAACAAACACACACACAAACACAAAGCTCTGCCATATCTAGTTCAGTTGTGCTAAAGGGAGCCCCATGGGAAGTCAAATCGCTTGTTAAGGAAACGAACTCCAAAAAGGTTCCTCTTTCTTCTCATGAAGGCAATCACTTCATCAGAGAAAGGCTCCTCACAAATGTGGCATGTAACACTAGAGAAGGAGAATGCAATGCCGCAGTTTCCTTTCAAGAATTTAAACCGATGACTACTAAGGACTTAATCCACAACAACGGGTAGCCTTCTACTCTCTTCATCAGAGAAAGGCTCCTCGCAAGACTCACTAGAGAAGGAGAATGCAATGTAATTTCCACAACAATTTAAACCGATGACTACTAAGGACTTAATCCACAACAACGGGTAGCCTTCTACTCTGCAAGAATGGCAAGAAATCTTTAGCTTTTTTGGCAGATGCCTGAAAGTATATTTTTTTAGCAAGTTCTGATGGAACAATTTTATTCTAGGAGATCATTTTATAGAACCAAACATGATAGAAAGTACAAGGAAACAAGAAGTTTCAGTTTTCTCACCGTCAGCAGGTCAGTTATGTGCATGACTAGGGGATCCTTTGCAGAATGGATCCCTTTCTTTCCATTGATTGCACGAGATTCAGCAGCAAGCTACACATCATAATAATTTGACCTTTCCTCAAAATCTCGATGCCTGATAACCGTGCCAAAGCCACGCCCAACAACCAACTCAGCAACATTTATTCCTGCTAGTTGGCTGACTGCAGAAGTTGGAGTAGGTGCTGTGTCATCACCATCAACCTTGGATGGAGATGTAAGAAAGATTGATCCAAAATCGATGATTCTTGAATTTGAAAAGCCAGCTATAGGCACTGGATTGATTCCATCAGCCATGCTGACCATTCTAGAATATTCCATTGAAACATTTACCTGAAAGAAGGCCAACCATTAATTTAACTTTTGGGAAACAAATTTGAATGAAGTCCCTATAGTTGTCAGCTCATTCTTGACAAATCTCATCGGATGTAAATAGGCACCTGAACACATACCTGATGTCCGATAAGGCATTGACGCAAGAATTCTCGAGCTTCACAGGCATAGGGTGCTGGTTATTCATCCCTACGAGGATTGCCCATTTTGGGTGACCTGATACTCGAAAGATTCACGCGCCATTCAGCTGATGGGCTGCCATAAGGAATGGAGTCATTGGCAAATATGGTACAATCCCCACTCACAACCTCCACCACCTATAGAAAGTAGAAGCATGCAGAGGAATGGAAAATTATATAAGGATTAATGGAAAGAGGAAACTACTTGTAAACATCAGGGAAAGCCACTCACCTTTCTTGTGAAATTCTGATCATGAATCACCTTTAAGATTGCAGCTGGAGGAACATAGTTATGTCCAGATCCTTAAACGATCCTTCTTTGCTTGGAGCTCAGCAGCCTTCAACTTACGTTTGACATCGTCCTCCATCATATTGGCACTCCATTCCTTTCTCAGATGAAGTGATTTTAGAACTTGATGCAAGTAGAATTTCAATCCTATTATGAAGCTTCAATTAAACTAAATATGATTATTTTAAAACTGATTTGAAGCCAATTTTGTAGCTTTAATCTAAGAAGCATTCTTATAGCTTGATTTAAACAATCTGTTATGTTTAAGAACATGAAGTGAATTTTGCAGCTTTTTCGCTTTGGCTGAGTACGTGCTAGTTTAATTCTTAAACTGATTTGAAGCCAATTTGCACTGTAATCCTTTTCTTTATAGAGATACCGGCGTAGAAGATGCTCATGAATTCTTCCAAATAAGATGCCGATGATAAAGCTTCACGCTTTCTACGTGGGCTTGAAACCGCAAAGATGAGCCCTCATCTTCACATGCAAACAACTTCATAAACCAGATTTTTGGAGGTCATCTTAGAAACCAGTGTATAAGCTATAACAATGATAATACTTCTTAGCCATTTTTATTTCCATACAAATAAGATATGACCATTACTCAATGCGTGAGATTGCAAACTAATTATTTATTTTTTTCTTTGTAATTTTCTTTTTGAATATCGCTTTAATTTTACAATTGTGGCCATTATTCAAACTCCTCTCGAGCCTCTAATCGATCTCTACCAGAGACTATAGATCCTCAAGATTTTTCTTACACCCATTAACTTGGGGAGCTTTTCTTCATTCACGGAGTATTTTGGACAATCCTAAATTTACCTAGGATTCAAATTTTTTCTAATGATTGATATTCTGTATACTGGGTAACCATGACAGAAGTGAGAGATTGTAGCTAATGAATGAGCTTAGAGGATGAGTCCAAACCACTTTGGATAGGGTATATAGGCTGAGCTTAGAAGCCCATGGATTGAACCCGGTCTTGAGATTCACACCCAATAGCTAATTGTTATGTAAGATGGACATTAGATAAACAATATTGTTAGCCAAAATCAAGCCATTAATTCCTCAATAACTGCTTCCATGTAATGTAATTGCATCCATTAGATACATTGGATGTTTTGTTTCTTCATCCAGTGGTATCATATCATCCAATATAATACTATTCCGTTAGGAACAAATTGAAACATGTGAGGCCTTTCCTGCATAACAAATGGTAAACAATGTTGAAACTAGACCAAGGAAAACTATAAGGAGCTAACAAGATGAAAACTACAAGCAAAACAACAATGAAACTTGACATTTTTAATCATTGAACTGGCATTTCTTTTGACTTCCACACTTATGCTGTCCACATGCTTGATTGGTAATGCATGATTTTTATAATCATGCAGGGAATTCCTTTCTCTTTAATGACACTTAAATATTCTAATTTGGCTGGATCCTTTTTTATTGTTTTTGGTTTGTCTAGTGACTCTTATCAGCTTACCTATGGGCAGTGACAGTAATCTTTGTTTGGAATTCAATTCACTTGTGCATCCAAAAGCGGCCTAAATCAGCTTAATTCAGTTAGGAAATAGACACGGATACTCTCATTTCTTATTTCCATCTTTCTGATAACATCTTCGATGTAGTTTGATTTGGGGTTACCATTGACATCGGCGAATGTGACCGTTCTCCAGCTCAAGCTGAAGTGAGGAAGACATTTTATACAAATGTTCCTGATGAATATATGCAAGCTATTGAAGATCTGGTTATCCCAAGGACTGAATTTGGTAATGCATCAGAGAAAGAGCATTACCATGTGAACATATTATTTTAGCCTCTGTGACTACTCTGTGACTACTTTGTTACTAGTTTCCATTGAATAGATGTTGTAATGTAAGGTTTTATTTATTTATTTATTTTTTTGTTATTTAATGTAGGTGCTTGACAAACATGGAGTGACTCTTTCATGCAAATGTTCTACAACAGAAAATGGTGGAAAACTTGAGCTTCATAGGCAAGTATTATGCCTTCCTCTAGTCATTATTCATAACTAGATGCTATTAGTAAAATGCATCTGCATTGCATTTAGGAAATAATTCAAAGTATGCAAAAGAACAATAAAATCATGGATCGCTCCATGATTTATATGATCGAGGTTAATTTATGTATGTTGATTACTCTCTGGGGACGAAAATGTGTCCAGTAAATGGATCCATCCACACATGAGTGAACCATTGTTCTATCCATTGGATGGTATACATGTCAAAATCCAGCTCATTCATCGTAGTGTACACTTTGCACATGCCTTGGGCCAAAAACGATGTTGGTCTACTAATCAAGGAAAATTACGCTCAATGTGAAAAATCCTAGTACACTACACATATACTCAAGCCAAAGATCTTCTTGCTCCTTTGTGATAAATGGGTTGGGAATCTTAGAATCGGATTTTTGTGAAGGTTTTAGCATTCTCAACCCCAAGGATTGTGTATGGAATCCGCAAGCACTTAGTTCTCACCGAAATCCCGTTGGGAGGTTGGGAAATACAAACCGTTGATTCGATGGGCCTTGTAGAAATGTAGGTAAGATTCTCACGTGCTTGTGTAATTAGTGAATGTAAGGGCGTCTTACAATTAGCATGAAATGTAATTTCTGGATGAAACAGATCTCTTCCATAAAGAGGAGTTAGATACAAA